>OY829531.1:4739489-5435325 GCA_963691665.1 Clepsis dumicolana | reverse complement strand
CGTCGTGATTGGTTCATAGCTTGTCATCTCGCTTGTCATCTCGTCGCAAGCGAGCCGCGATTCGAAGCTAGAGAGATTTATATGTGCAAATGAGCAGATGCGTTTCGGCAACGTTCGCCCTGACATTTGGTGTCCAGAGGGTGGTTGGTCCGTGGCGGCACTCGACACAAATTCAAACCAGTCGCCAAATTATTCGGCTTCAGCGATGAAGCAGCTGTTCCCCATCATTAGTAGTCATAGCAAATGGTAATAGTCCGTTTTCTATGGCTTTATCGAAGCATTGCTATATTTTATAAGTGGTAGATTTGCCCATTCTAGATACTTTACAATTGTTCAGCTTGTGCAGTACGCCTAACCCAGATAAAAAAATATATCTTAATGAAACACAAACAGTAACTACTGTAGTACTGAACGCCAAATGAATTGTGGCGACCGACCAGACTTTTTCTACAATTTGTGCATTTTTAACCCCCAACGAAAAAGAGGGGTGTTATAAGTTTGACATGTGTATCTGTGTCTGTGGCATCATAGCTCCCAAGCGGGTGGACCGATTTAGTTGCGGTTTTTTTTTTTCAATCGAAAGCTAGTTTAATCGAGATGGTTCTTAGCTAAGTTTCATTGAAATCGGTTCACCCGTTTTTGAAATATTGAACTTTGAAATGACAGTGTTGGAGGTTTTTCAACTTTTCTAACTTGGTTAGGTTATTAAATTTAAATAATACGAATCATTCATTCATTCAATCATAAAAGTATCTATAATAAGGACTCGACTATACCCTGTTCTTAGTTTGCCACCAAACATCCCAACTCTATTCATCACTTGTTATTATTAAGTTGACGTTGCCGTCTGTCCGCAGAGTACGAGCGCGAGCGCCGCAGAGCGCCGGCGCCGGGCGGCTACGTGCCGGCGACCGCCGCGGCCGCGCCGCCCCCGCAGAAGATCGACTTCAACGCCTACCGCGACAAGCAGCGCGACCGCGAGGAGCGCGAGCGGCGCCAGGCGCAGCCCCCGCGGCCCGCGCCGCGCCCCGCGCCGCCCGCGCCCCCCCCGCACCACCAGCGCCCCGCGCACCACCACCAGAAGCCGCAGCACGCCTCCTGGCCGCACCACAAGCCGCCGCACCACAAGCCGCCCGACCACCGGCACCACCGGCCGCCCGTGGCCGGGCCCTCGCAGCCGCCGGCCGAGCCCGCCGCGCCGCCCGCGCCGCGCACGCGCCCGCCGTCCCTGTTCTCGCCGGAGAACTCCACCGCGCCCACCGTGGCGGCCGCCGCGCCCCGCCGCCCGCCGCCCCCGCCGCGCCCGCGCCCCGACCCGCGCCCGCCCACGGCGCCCGGCGCGGTGCATAACCAGATCACCGCGCCTCCGGACTCTCAGAGACTGCCGAGCCCTCATAAGAAACGTCCGGAAGCCAACGCGGTCGTTCGAGAAATGCAACCACCCGCCATCCTCTCCCCGTTCTCCTCGCCCCCTGAAGTGAAAGACATAGTGCCCAAACAAAGACAACGCGTCCATTCGAACTCGGAACCGGAATTAGTGCCAGTAGTTAAAAAGTTGGACGAGACGCCCGGTTATGAGAATGTTATTCGTGACTCGCAGCGCGGTAACGCCATCAGAACGAAGCCGTCCGAACAGAGGAGGCCCGAAGCGCCTCCGGTGAGAGCCGTCAACGGCATAGAGACGGATCCTACGCTAGTGTCCAATTTACTGAAAGAAAGCCTCGCGAAACCCGCTCCGATTACCGTGGCGACAGAACGCAAATCCCCCGTGATCGAGGTCAAGCGGGAACCGGTGGTGGAGCCCCCGGCGCCCCCGCCGGCGGTGCAGCCCACCCCGGAGCCCCTCCCGGCCGCTCTACCGCCCCAACCTCCCACAGACGAAGCCCCAGAACACAAACACAAGAAAGAAAAGAAAAAGAAGGAGAAACACAAACACAAAGACCGCGACAAGTCCAAAGAGGAGAGAAAGGAGGAGCGCAAGAAACACAAGAAGGACAAGGAGAGAGAGAAGAAGAAGGAGGAGCCGAGCCCCCCGCCGCCCGCGCCCGCGCCCGCGCCCGCGGAGCCCATCCGGATCACCATCCCGCGGGACAAGCTGCCCACCAGCCCGAGCCTCAAGCTGAAGATACCGAAGATCAAGATACCCAAAGAGGTGTTCGAGACTTCGCGGAAGCGCAACGCGGCGCCGGAGCCCGGCCCGCCGCAGAAAATACCCCGCCAAAACGGAGCGCCGCACCCCAAGGTAGGATGGAATGTACCTCCCCCTTCTGTCAACTCTATGCCCCATTTGCCTTACTGGTCCATGGTCCAGCCGCCTCCCCCGTTTTACTACGGTATGGCGATGGGAATGGAAAACTTCTTCTATCCCCCCATGAATATGGCTTACGGCCCCCCTCAGTCGCAAATGGCGGCGCCGCAGCCGCCTTTGCCCGCGATGCCACCGCCAGTTGTACCGCCTCCGCCACCGGAATAGACAACCGACGTTTACACCCCTTGGAGTCCGCTACTGAAGTCAGTCGCGGATTTTGACTCACTTGAAACTAGTGACGCATTATACTTACTAGGAAAGGTACCCAACTATAGTGAAATAAACGGATCACTCACGTATGTCAGTCGAGTATAGCTCGACATGTTTCGGACTAATCCGTAGTCCTTTCTCTGGGAGCACACGCCACGCCGGTGGCGAGACGTAAACTGCGCGCCGCGGCTCTGCTCGCGCGGCTGCTTGGCGCAGCTGACGGCGGCTCACAACTACCCTCACATACATACGTGAGTGATCCGTTTATTTCACTACGATTGAGTCTCACGGTAGTTTTATGTTAAAGGTACCCAACTGTCTGGCTCCGATTTCATGTATTTCTATATATGTCAGCAGGTCTCGCACAACTCGCAACTGCCCGTCCTTTTCTGGCAACGGGACGGGTAATATTATCTCGCGCGACAAACAAAGTCGCGGCCTGTCGTGCTAGCCCTACAGAGAGTAAGTAGTCTAAAATAGCATACATACACATGTATATAAAAATAAATCAAATAGGAGCCGGACAGTTGGGTACCTTTCCTTGTTAGATGAGTGATCGGTCGCGACAAAGATAGATAAAGCTATTTTTTTCCGACTCTGATGATGAACAGAGACTATTTAAGCGGAGAAACTAGTCTTCGACGGACGACCGCTAAAGACTAGAGGGGCCCCAAGTACTATAAAGTACAGTTTTGTCTATTAATAAGTGCTTTTTTGACTATCAAAAAGTCTAAGTCTGTTAGAGTGTACAAATTTTATTATATTATATTTACAAACGTTATAAGGTAATGTAAAACTGACAAACTTTTTCGTGTTTTTTAATCGTTATGACTGGAATCGGTATGATAGTGGATAAAAGACTATTAAAAAAAATGGATTAGAACTATATTGGATTATACATAAAGTAAATTCATATGAAGTTAATGATGACGTTGATTTTAATCGGGCATCTAAAACATATAAGCATATAACATATACCACTGGAAAATGCGTGGTTGAACATTGTCATTAACTTATTTATTATTAATATCTTAATATTCGATTGCGTATTTATTTTATGTTAATCCATCAAAGTAGTGATTTACTGTCGTTAAAGAACAATTAACTTTTAATTAAATTAATTTCGGATATTATTACTGTGGTCAAACTTCAAAATTCAAGTGGACGATCTAAAATGACAGTAAATCAAATCTCTAAATTTGACAATACAACTCATATTATCCGCTGTCAGAATTTTCGGACTATAAAAGTTGTATTGTTGTAAATTGCATAAATATTTAAAACACAATTTATATAACTTTTACAGTTTATCAAGAGATCTAGTTGCAAGTTACTAATGTACGGTTATTTATTTAACTGATGTTTTATATGAAATAACATATGCGATGCGATTATATAGTATGCTATAGGCTAGATGCATTGGGTGAGGTAGTTATAATGGCATTCTGCCGGGCCCCTAGTTCACCAACTTTACAATTGTCAGTTTGTAATGACAATCCGATCCACATTTCTTTGCCGATAGATAGATTCGTTTATTTAAATTTGAAAATTACACATATTATTTGACATGTCAAAATATACTTCATTCACAAAAAGATCGTCATCAATTGAAAAATAAAAAATATAAAACAATTTAATTCAAAGTAGGCAATTTCCCTGTAATATTTCAAATGTCAAGAATGAAGAATAACAACTACACTCTTTTTCTTTGAGCAGTCGTGTAATAATAAATAAATAAAACACTAAGTAATATTAATAATAGACCAAGATACGAAGCGCGCTAAAACAAAAGCTGTTCAAGTAAGCACTTCACACCGAATTGTCATAATAAACTGACATTTGTGAAGTTGGTGAAATAGGGGCAAGAGCTACCTCTAGACTCTGATAAAAATACACCTGACCAACGCTTGCACGCGCAATCACAGCACGATACTAGCGAAATTGTCCTAGCCTTCTCTCAAACTTTGCGCACATGAGTAACAGAATTTAGCTCGCTCCGAGCAGCGTTTTCACATGCGTGTATCTTCACTAGGCAGTTTGCTGTTTTTTTTTTTTTATAAACTAGTGTATGTGCGTTATGCATTAATATTACTATTTATAAGAATCCAAGTATGCAATATTAAAAACTGATTTCCATTCACTGGTGAATTTTATTGCCGGGGATAATAAATACTAACATATGCAAACGTACACACTAGGAAACTACACGACGTTATACAAAAGTTTCTTAAAAACCAATGGTGGAAAGTATTGGATCAGGGAATGCATCTTGCTATTAGGCCTAATCGCATAGAAGTTATGAACGCAGTATAAAACCAGTATCTAATCTACATACAATGAGCCGAATTTGCAAGCTCTCGCGGGCGAGAACTTATTTTCACACAACGCATGAAGTCTTTGGTAGCATTAGATAAATCATATAACTTGAGTTGTCATAAATATCACTCAGTGAGTACCACGTAGCACTCACACCTGAGACTCTGTTCGGTAAGTTCGATTTCATAATAACAGCGTTCGTTTTTAATCATAATCATAAAAATAATTTTAATTTAATAAGCCGCCGTGATTATGATTTCAAATCATTACCTTGCCATAAGTAGCAAGTGAAATCAGAATGATCATAATTAATAAATTAAATGCCTACTGCATAGAGCAAATCCTGTGCTTTATTAGTAGATTACTTACTGGGTTTATGTTTTACAGTTTTGCTTTTTATATATTTATTTTCACTTCATAGTAATGCCTCCCAAGTATTACGTTGTTATACTGAGCGAAGATCTCCATAGTGCAATGTGTATACAGGGTGCGTTTTAATGAACCGTCGAGAATTAAGCCAGTGGTTGAGTAAGTCTAAGTGAGCACCCTGTGAAGTTTTTTTGGTGAAAATAATTAAAAAGAAACATTTTCTTAAACATATTGTCAACCAGCAGAGGCAGTGTCAGTATGGGAGAATGTTTTTTTTTTTTTCGAAATAAAACTTTTACATGAGTGTTCACTAAGACTTATTCAACCCATGGCTGAATTCTTGGCGGTTCATTAATACGCATCCTATATAAGATGAGACACGACAGCTAAAATTATTGTTAAAGAACACAAATCGGACATGATCTTATTGCTTATAATATAAGTATCAAAAACTCACATCGAATTTACAAAATAAAATGGTGACTATGTTTAGGAGATTTATTGAAAATATAATATCAATAAAAACACGATCACAGTAATCAGTCACTTATGTGCTCAAACATGGTATAAAAAGATGGTTCACAGACAATTTATAGTGCTACATGATCTATCACAGAGACATGTAATGTAAATATTTTAAAGTTGTGTGTGTCACATGCATAAACTGATTATGATTTATTTTATAAATTAAAAAATCATTTAAATACTCTTGGAAAATTTTCTAACACTTGCTATTCAGTAATAGCAAGTGTTAGAAAATTTTCCTTATTAGATATCAAGAATTTACAAAAAAATCGTCTTGATATATTTACAAACCATTTTGTTAGTTTAACTGAAAAAAATATGTATACTTTGAGTGAAAAATATTTCAAAATTGTATATTTTCCTAAATTGATAAACTTCTATAGTAGTTGCAACTCAATTTGTACATATTGCTAGTAACATTACCAGGGTACTTATATTTGTTAAATGTCTATTTACAAAAATATATAGCTTTTAATATTATTGTACTAGAATACACGTGTTCAACATCACGTATTTATTAAATGTCTATTGATATACATCATATACGTTAATTCAAGTATGTGTAATCGCTTTGGTTCGTAAGTTAACGAAATCAAAATATAACCTTTAAAAAACTATTTATATCGTAAAAATGTTTAATGCTTTTGCAAAGTTTTGCGTAAATAACAACATACATATCACATTCCATTAATATCATTCGTTTATGTTACCTATTTATATTTTTATGTTGGCCTGTTATGTTTTTATACATACAACTCGTATATATTTATTTAAGCTAGCCAACAGCACACGTCATAATCATTACGACCATTCTGAACATTACCATGTCAGCTTTAATTTAATATATAAATAAACAAGTTTATTTACATATATAATATATTTACCCTAGGCTAAGGTAGGTAAATGCTTGCTCAAAAAGTTTAAAATGTATAAAACAGGGTTTTAATGTTCCTGTGGCTGTTGCTTTGGTATTTTTCTATAAATGTATACAATTGTTATGATAATAGGCTTTTATATATATAAAATATATATTGGAACTACTATTAAATCATTGAAAATATTTTGCATGGGTAGTTGGTATCCATGCTAACAAAAAAAAATACCAAAAAATTCATTTTCCATTTAAATAATAGTTAAAGTTACATTTTTGGTTGGATTCATGCTAACTGCTATTAAGTAGGGTGAATTGAATATTCATAATAACTTCTGTTACTCTGTCTGTTTTCAACTTGTTCTAAAGGGGCTTCTAAACGCTATATTTTTGCTGCAATATGTGGCCCGCAACCCGCAACTATAGGAGTCGTTGTCTAGCTTTCATAATAATACTCGGACAGCAATAGTTGCCGGCCGCATATTACAAAAAAAGTTTTCGTTAATAATGACAAGAATTTCTAATTCTGCGTTTGTAACTGTCAAGACGCATGACAGGTCACCAAACGCAAGTTCAATGAGGCAGACTTATCCTATTATTCATAAACCTCTTTTAACTAAAATGCCGTTTAAGTTCGTTTGTCCTTTTTTGTCACATTGACATTTCCGTTAGTAAGAAAAAGACAAAACCTATTTTAACTAATGGAGGATTAAGTGATGTTTATGAATAATGCCATTTAACACTAACTCTGCGTTAAATTCTCCGAAGATACCTAAACTTCAAGCTAATCTCGAGTTAGTTAACTCAGGTCGGCCCGCGTCGGCCATACATGTGTGATCTTCAAGCATGTATTGAATAGCTTGCCGCTATGTGTGTATGTATGTATGCATAACACCAACTTAGTTTTTTTTTAGCATTAGAAAGAAGGTTCAACAATCTTGACATGTATTGTATTTTTATTGAAAAACACGCTTTTAAAATAAGTAACGGTTACATATAAAACCATAACAATGTACCTAAATAATTAATTGACATTGTTATTGAATTGCTACTGGCTGTTACTTATTTTTAAAAAGCATTTTTCAGTAGAAAGATATGTCAAGATTGTTTTTCTTTCTATTGCTGAAAAAAAACGGAGTATAGGTACAATTTAAAATGTGTGGTATATTATTTTTTGAACAAGATGAATACAGACGTTGTTATATTTATATTAGCTAGAAATTTTTTTTTTAACTTCTACTATTCTAAATAAACTTCTAAGATCTCTATATTTAACAAAATGTATGTTTTAATATTAGCGATTATTTCACCATTAGCGTTTCTAGAGTTTGCAACGATTGTGGGTTAATTGCAGACTTGTTATTAAAATTATGGGTAATTCATTTTTCTGGCAGTATTTTTGGGTCTGAGTGCAGTCAAAAGCGGTTCTAGGGGCCAGCTCCAAAGTGCCAAAAGTGACACAATTGTTGTGTTAATCACCTTTCTTTTTTTTATTTCGAAGCCTTTAATTTTATTATTGTACATTTCCAACTCACAATTGATTCACAACTCGATATATAAAAAAAACTACGATCACTAGGTAAAAATAAGAAACACTTGTTGATATTGTCATGTTAATTATTGCTGAATTAGAAGGAACCTTTCAATCAAAGAAAAAAAAAAATATTGTTTGTTTATTGGATATTTTAAAAAAGTCGTTCTTGGAAAATAAAAAAAAAGCTTTTCCAAAAATAAGATTCTATTCAGTTTACCTTTCAATGTTTAGAATGAAAAGTTAGTGAATGTTTTTTTAGTTTAGCAATAATTAATACCTACAGTTTAAAACTAATTATTTTTAACTGTCGGTGCCATTAATGTTACCATTTTACTGTAGAAAATATAAAAAAGTTATTTTTTGATAGCTTAAAAATTGTACTTAAATTGCTTAGTTACTCTTAGCAGATATATATTTTGTAGTAAGTTTAAAAAGTTTTGTTCGACAGTGTAAATAGTAGTTTTAACAAAATTGAGATTACCCCTACGAATTTAATTTAGTTACTTTGATATCATTATTTAGTATTATTTAGTTACTTTACGTTCGTGTTTAGTTAGGTATATCCAGATATCATTATATGGTAGTTGATTGATTTGATTTTGTTGAAGTTTTATTAAAAAATGTAATTTTCATACATTTTCTTTTGAATTATTCCGTTTGTTCCGTTTTTGGGGTCTTACATAAATGAAGTCTTCATTATCTCCACACATTTCTTGTATATTTTCTCAGTGTGTTTAGGAGTAGACAATGTTGAACACGGCTACATTGGCTTCATTGGACGTAAAGCCGATACGTTTAATGGTGACTTTAAGCCCCTCTCCCGAAAATTTGACTTCATTTATGCATGAACTTTTATAAGTCCAATACAAAATTTCTTATCAAGAATTTTACGTTCCCCGCCATTCTCTTCGTGGTATTTTTTCCCTGTCCACCCCAATTTATTTGATCAATATCTTACGCAGTGCATTCAATATTGTAACCTCTGAAGTACATATCTGACGTTACAAAATTGAATAGGTTTAAATTGCCTTACCTTTCTTAGTACAAGGTATCTTGAACGCCAAAGTTGCCTACGAACGCCATGTCAGTTTATCGCCTTAATCTAATGTGAAATATGCAAGTAGATTACTTTTGCACCGTCCAATTCGGCCAATCATATTATATCTTAAAAGTTATAAATTGCTTAATGCAGTTTCTTCTGTCATGCACTTCACTTTGCCGTATTTGACAAACATTCGTGTCGTCTCTCTTTCTTTTATCACCTAAAGGAGAGAGATGGAATGTCAAACATTGGGCCAATATGGCCAGGTGAAGAAGCATAAGTCAGTGGCGTTCAAGGTAGGATATCTCTCAACTTTAGTAATAGTTGGCGTTCAAACCTTGTTTTTGGCGTTCGCAAGGATTCTTTTAAATGTTTTTGGAAGACTTCACTACTGGACTGGGTTGTTTAGAAAATGAAGATTTCTAGGCAAACTGTATATTGTTTATATTTTAATTTCTACATATTTATTTTAGTTACCTAAGGTTATAATTTACAATTATGCATGATTTGTTGCTAACATTTTTATCACTGGTGTATTATATTAAGCACTGTTTAGTCCCATTTTAAATCACTGTTTTTGGCTGTTATATTTATTTTTTATTTCGTGTTTAATTTAGATTTATTCGTAGTAGAAATGCTACATGAACTTGGTTTCAGATGAGTAATTTAATTATTGTTGGCGTTAATATTTTTTGTTTATTTTAATTGATATTTAATGCCAACGAAAAGTTATTTTACTTTCTTATGTAGCCAGAGCATGAAAGAAGTAAGCTAAGAATATGTTTTTGTACGCTCTTGTTTTTCTTTTTCGATATTAGCTTTATTTTTTTATGCGTTGGATCTATACTATCCAGCGGATATCATACTATATTTAATTGAAGTTTTCTGTGTTTTTTAATGTACATTTAAATGTAACAGCTGAATATAGCTTGCCCGTGCAGCCTGGTGTAATCGTACCTTGTGGGGCTGAGTGTTGCCAGTTGAAATGAAAATCTTTTTTAATTCGCAACTACCATTGGGATGCCAACCTCGCACAATAATCGCTGGGTGATTTCCGCTTGATTAAAAACCCCTGGTGGCGGGAGGGATTGCAGTTTGGATTAAAAAAAAAAAGAGTCCAAACTGTAACAATGTACAAAAGAATCTTCTGGCGGTGGGATTGCGTTGAATTCGTATTTCGAACTGTGGGCAGTTTAAAAAGAACTTAGCCCGTTATTTTTTGATCCTTCGAACCGGACTTGCAAGTGTATTTTTTTGAAATGCTATAGAGCATTTAAAAATTACTATTAAATAAACCGATCAAGATGAAAATACAATACAATACAATACATATATTCTTTATTGAAAACCACAAAACAGTACAAGGAGATTACAGAAAACTGGTATGGTAGACAATAGGCGGTCTTATCGCTTGAAAATATTTTATGAATATTTTAATCAAGATGACAATAAAAAAGGCAAAAATACACTTGTATTTTTACCCCAATTTGAATTTAGTAGCACAAAATACTAATAACGTTGACTTTGACATAAGGGTCTCACTTGCTCTACGCTAAAGTGGTGGGTAAATACGAAATGGCGTGCAGTGCATATCTCCAAAATGTTCACTGCTTTTACGACTCCTGTGAGCTTACACTACGCTAAGTTTTTGTCATGTATTTAATGTAATTGTCTCTTTCTTATACGCTGATCAAGAAAGGGATGTGCGTTTGAGAATGTTATTGTTCCATTCGACGGCTATCACCTCCATACAATTTCTAACCTACAATGTATATGTATTCACTAGAGCTGGGATGACTTAGTAGTGTATAATTGGTGCACTAATTATCATTCAAAATCAGTATTCATAATTCAACTTGCTCATTCAAGAGATCATTCAGACTAATAATCATCTATTCAAAACCAACACTCTTCATTTAACTGGCCTATTCGAGTGGTCTGATAATCCATCCATCAAAAGAAATCCAGCAGCACCAATCTCAACTTGACCTTTTCGAATAATGAATATAGAATAGATTAAATATTTGAATAGAAGTAATGAATAATGTTTAGGTACTTAACCTAATCCCTCGAATGGCCCAGTTAAATGAAGAGTGTTGGTTTTGAATAGATGATTATTAGTCTGAATGATCTCTTGAATGAGCAAGTTGAATGATGAATACTGATTTTGAATGATAATTGGTGCACCTGGATTTCTTCTGATCCAGGTGCACGAATTATATACTACTCGACTTAATTTAATGAGTTAATAAAGGTATCTATTTGTATACGCTTCACACACATAACCTAACCAACTTAGAAACTTGAAAAGCACCCGACTTTTTCATTTCAAAGTTCAATATCTCAAAAACGGCTAAACTGATTTTGAACCCATCTCATTAAAACTAGCTTTCGATTAAAAACAGCCGCGTCCAAATCCGTACACCCGTTTAGGTGCTACGATGCCACAGATATACACCCATACACAGGTCAAAGTTATAAAACCCCTGTTTTGGCGTCGGGGGTTAAAAATGACAAATCACATTCGTTTTTTTTCAGTTCGTCCCAGCTATAGTGAATTCTTATATACTTAAATTGTACTGTATTGTAAAGAAGTGCCACATGGTGCGGCAAAAATCTCTCAAGTTCTTTGGCGGTTAAAAGGTTAAAGTTTCTCGCACGTCCCCGAACTTTCACGAAGTTTGTCGAACTGTCACGGATACGAACTCGCACAATTTCACCGCCGCAGCCCTACTAGGAACGACGACACACAGCTGTGCCCGCCAGTCACGACGACGATGCTTTTGCAGGTCCACGATCACGATCCGGTTGGGAACGGGCAGCCGGCCAAGTGAGCCGCGCCCTGGGGCGGTGTGTCGGCGTTCCTCAACATACGGACCTCACTAGCGTAGTGCGACGGCGCCATCTTGTTCTTGTTTTTTTTTTAGCGAGTCCTCTGTACTTTAACCGTTCAGCCTTTAACTTTAACCGCAGGTTAGAGTATGGCAGTAGAATGACGAAGTGAAATTTTGGCATACGAAATTGGCGTCATGTTCCATGTCAAAGTGGTGACAGTTGAGAAGAAAGTCGCGCCCTCATTTTGTTTGCTTGTACTCTTAATGACTTACTTTATAAGCTTCGAGTTTTTGACCCCCAGGTTAAAGTTAAGCGTATTTGCAAAAGGGTATGAGAAGCAAAATTTTTGGGCCTCGGGTTAAAGTTTGGAGATTCTCGCTCTAGGTCGCCACCGAGAGAAATAAGTTATGTAATTTGACTCACTTCTCGCGGTAAGGCAATGCTCAGAAGCTTGCGCTCTAAATTCAAATTTGGAAACTTTGAAAGAACGCAGGCGTCGAGTTTTTTTTTTAAAGAAACGGACGGTTTTGGCTAAATTTTTGATGGTTTGAAATTGGAAGCGTTACGTTGGCCAATAGTATGGCTTGTGGCTTCCTATTGGTCGGCGGTGGTGTTAAGGTTTTTTATTGGTGGTACTTAGTGCTTAGATTGTAAAGGTTAATAATGACCCTTTGTTAGGGTGTCTGTCCACGAGATATCTTAGGTTAGGACTGCGTTCCTCTTGTATATGTAAAGTTTTAGTTGTAACTTGTGGACCGTCATCCTGATATTACATAATGACATCAATGACACTGTTGATAGAGTTGTTTGAAAATACACATATTTTAACAGAATCACAGCCGAAAATGCCTTTCTAATATAAGTAGCTTGACACGGATGTTTAAAAACAAATTTCTAATAAAGCAATGCACTATACTCATACATTTGTACGTTTTTGAGTCCTCGCTAATGTAAAATATTTTATATAACAAAATAGAAATGTTATATTCTCAAATGTTCGTCGAAACAGATGCACACAAACTTAGAGAGAGAGAGATTTTATTTCTAGACATGGTTTGCTTGTATTCCGAATTTCGTTAAATACGTTCATGCGTGCAAGCATGACAGACATACTTACAAAATTGGACATATGTATAGTACTGATTTTGTAAATTTCACATCGGGGGACTTAACGAAATTCACATATACATCAGCTGAAGCTTTTGATACTGTATATACAATTACTATGTTATATATTAAACTTAGCTTAAAAGTTACGTGGATATTTGAAAGACAGTTAATTTTGTTTGAAACTAATTTGAACTAGATTTAGGAGTCAAAATTATAATTGATGATTGAAAGTTTAAAAGGTTAAAGTTAGTCAAATTATTATAACCTTAGCTGCGAAATAAAATAAAAATACGCGGCTTTACCGTATGGGATTATATACATACATAATGATTAAGTGTCATAACATATATGTACCTTGTATGTAAGTCGAACCTCGGTACCCACTCAGAAGCGATAGTAATTTTACTTGCGTTTAAAAAAAAATAGACTGCTGGTTGTATATTTTCGAAGCCAAAACCGTCTGCAACGGGTAAGCGGGAGATTTAACTACAAAATTATCAGAACGACATTTATAGAAGTTTCAAATTTGTCTTTTAATGCGTTCTAAATGATTTTGTGGTTGTTTAACCAGAGTTGGGCATTTATAAATTACTTTGCTTGCTTTGCATTAAACTGTGCTGGACGTCATCATTAATTATTATTTTAATGTGACTAAATGTTGCGAATAATCGATTGTTAATTATAATCACGTTGCGCAATTTATATTTGCCCAACGCTGTTATTACTAATGCGGCTTGTATCGCCGTCCTTTTACCCTGTGGTATACAGGTGCTTAAAATTTAAAAATGTATGTCAGTGAATGTATAATAATTATGATTATATATCGGTCACAAAAAGCGTAAATTGAAGTAATCTTGAGTTTTGTTTTGTGGCAACACCACTGGCATATGTTTTTTCACACAGCTGCCTACGAATCGTGGGATGGTAGAAAATATATTGAGAAAATAATTAATAAAAACGTTAGTGTCTCACGATTTGTTGGTGGTTAATAGATAACAGACTGTTTGTAAATAGATAAGCATTATTATTATTATTTAAGACCTGCGGCACGAAGGTTAATTTAGGTTTTCTCAATATTTTGCCTGTTGAAATTGTTATAAAAATAGGCACCGAATATTGTTAATTGTTTCCCATAGCGAAATACCTCCCATACCTCAGATACGGTTAAAATGTTTTTTTTTTTTATAATTATAAGTTAATTATCGGTATTTTTTCTCGAAAACCTTGATTAATTTTGGTGATGGCAGATATAAGTGAATTTTGTCGTAATTCGTGGCCTGTCCAGATATTATAGTATTTTCACTCTGGCTGGCTCACAAAACGAAATTTTAATGTATTTTTTCTACGACTTAGTTAGTGGTCGCTTTAAAAAAAATAGTAAGACTTCACGTCTAGAATTTTTAATTATAATTTGAAGGTTAAGTTAGTTAGGTGTAAATATGATCGAAAAAAAAATCGTAATTAATGAAAAAAAATGACGTAGCGAGTGATTGAACAAAGCATAAATGATTTGATATAAAAAAAAAATTAAATTGAAAAACTATACACCGTTTATTTTTAGCTTGGTATTTATTGGTTTGTCTGCTCGAAATGGCCATATTGTCAAAACATTAATTTATTGTACACTAATGGCATAATTGACTTTTGTTTTTGTTGCCATACCAAGGTATACCTACCGTCTATGCATGTATACATCTAAAATATAGAGAGCTGCCTATTACAAGCCAACAATAGTGAATAGCACTTTAACCTTAAAATAGCCAACTTTAATGTTTTGATAATACGGCTAAATTCTTGCCGTTACAAGCAACAATTCATTTTCCTAACTCAATAACCTAATTGGGTAATCGTTACGATAGATGGCGACACTCATGCCTCGATTGGACAAGAATGGCTTGTAAGTATAAAGATGTAAATTAATTTTTTGTTCACTTGAACCTTAACGATTAAAAGGTTAAAATTTACATGTGGTTTTTTATTGTGGTATACACCTTTAGTTTAAGTGTTCCTTGAATTTGTCTTCATATAGCGTTGTTTGCAGTAGTGTTGTAGTGCTTGTAATGTCGCAACGTAATTGATCGGGAGAACGAAGTGAGCGCAGCGTCACGGTTTCAGCTTTGCCAAAATTTCTTTCGTATGTCATGTCCGGCTGTTCTCTACAGGTCGCATGTCTCAGCCGATTTTCCTGAAATTTTGTGGGCAGGTTCCCTAAATTAAATAGTATGTTTTCTGTCGGTTCGTTTTTTGGATTTTTTTTTTCAAGAAAAAAATAGTAAAGATCAAAAATGAGGTCGCGCGGTCTATAGCTCGCAGAGCCACTAGTTATACATAATATAGATAAAAGCTGATAAAGTACAGGCAAAAGACAAGTTTATGAAGACGCTCCCCGCCGGCGCCGGTTCGCCCCACCGCGCCGTTCCTGTTATCCTGATGTTTATGTCAATGATAATAGCCCTGCCTAGGTACATACAGAATTGTCAGTATCTGAGCGCCTAGTGTAATTGCCGACCAGGCCAAGAAATACGTCTCGATCGCGTTCGCGTTTAACAATTCTCATACTATTTGACACTTTAACGCAAACGCGATCGAAACGTATTTTGTGCTTTTTGATTACATTAGTGTAATAGTAGTGCCCTTAGGGGCACTGCCCCTCACCGGTGTGGAATTACGTCGCCGGCAACTGCCCCCCCAACTACGAAGTGCAAAATTCGAACTTCGTATCGTGCCGTCCCTTAAGCTAATATTAATTAACACGAGAGTGAGCGGGACGATACGATACGAATTTCGTAGTATGGGGGCTGTTTTTAGGGCTAGTCGACAATATTGTATAGTCACAAGACAACCCGTCTACCGCTCGTTGACCCGATTCAGGTCAAAAAAAAAATCCAGAAATTTGTGCTATGTATCGATTTCTGTTTTATTCCGATCTCCAAATAAATTTAGATAGCAATCAAAAATTCCTCTGGTAATTCTACTGGTGGGGGGCTAGCACGCGCGCCATTTTGTCGCTTGTTGCTCAGTGCGTCGTTCACTGATTCCGTCACTATGAAAGAGACGCACTGCGCGACGAGCGACAAAATGGCGCGCCGTGCTAAAATGTGCAGGAGGGGATAAACCAGACAGACGGGAGGCGCTTTGGCTTATCTATGCACTGCCACTTTTTAAGGGGGACGAGGTACACGTACAGCGCACACGTCCACGCTCATGACAAAATTTGTTACGTTCCTACAAACTCATAGCACAGTATACATATAAGCTAAAGCAGTACAGAAACTACGTACAAACGTTCGAAATGACACACGCACCACACAGACAGTCTTTACATGACTAATAAGGGGGAATAGCGGTGCTGTCAGTCGCGGGTGCCGCCTCGAGACGAGTGGAGACTCTTTGTGGTTAAAACCTAGATAGGTGGTATAATTTAATGATGAATAATGGTAATAGCATAGTGACGTAACTTATTTACTTTTTATTAATTTAATTCGAATTGTAATCAGTGGAATAAAAAAAAACAATCTAAGATTGCGGATTGGGATTGGGTTTGTAATTTTTGTTAATAAAATGATCACAAGGGTGGCGATTTCGTGTAATTTGGCAGCGGTAGCTCGAATTTGACATTATGTTTTGGATCCAAGATGGCGGATGACAGTTTGGCATTTTTGTCACTAAAAACGGCTATGGGTATCGATTTCATGTAATTTGGCAGCGGTGAGTTCGAATTTGACATTATTTTTTTGATCCAAGGTGGCGGATGACAGTTTGGCATTTTTAATAACTAACAAAAACAAAGTTTTCTTAAAATTTTGAAGATTATTTAATTACGCAATTGTGTTTGTAAATTAGTCAGTTCATTCGATTATTTTCATTATAAAACCCAAATAAACGTTTTAATAAATAATAAATGAAAACTTATTAATTTTATAATAATTAAAAGTGACAACCCTAATGCTCCAATGAAAACTAGCTAGTTATCTCAAAAAAGGCTTATGTAGCTGAGATACAGAGCTAACTACACAAAAACTTTTTCAGTTTTACAAAAAATAAGAGGACAACCCTAACGCTCAATTGGCGCTTACGTCATCATCTCAACAAAAAGGCCTAGTTTCTGTACTGCTTTAGCTTGTATATACACTGTGCTCACAGGTACAGTCAAGGTCAAAGACATGGATCCTCGCAAAGTTGCAAAAATATGTAAACATCAACTTTACCGTCGCAGTAATAAAGTCTGCATACATATTTTTGGGACTTTGTGGTATACATATATAAATATTGGTGACCTTGACTGCACTTTACTTACTAAAACAAAACAGTTTTGGTTACACCAAATGCCAAAAACACGCACACATTCAAATCAACAGACCCAGTACCCAGTGCATTTTTTGCACAGACAATGTTAAATTTTCGGTAGTGGGGAAATCGCGGGTTAACATCTCCATTCCTTTCCTACTCTAAGTCTAGGCATCATCATCGCGTATTTAGCACATTTTTAGGGTTCTGTAGCAAGGGATTTCTATACTTTCTATCATCATCATCATCATCAGCCAATATAAGTCACTGCTGGACACAGGCCTCCTCTCAGTATGACAGGGATTGGGGTAGTTCCCACGCGAGCCCAATGCGGATTGATACACACCATTGAATTGCTTCGCAGAAGTGTGCAGGTTTCCTCACGACGTTTCCCTTCACCGAAAAGCTCATGATAAATTACAAAAGTAACACTTTCTATAGAAAGATTCGTTTTTATGTCTGGTCAGCCTGTAAGCAGTGCATAATAATTAAGACAAATATGAATTCAATAAAACCACAATTCAATTGCTTTTCACTTTATATTCACCACATCAAAATACATTTTATCTATATTCAAAAACAAATTGACCATAAAAATAAGATTACTTTAGATTGGCATACTTCACAATAGATAACAAAGTAAATAATCATTATTCTATTACGTCATACTTAAAAATTACAGGAATGTTTCAACGGGACACGAGACGCTAAAAGATATCTAGTACCTTAGTACTTATATTTCCATTACAGATCACAAACTCAAGTATTTCACATTTATTACAGGTCTAGCCACTCCTAAGGAAAATTTTAAGGTAAGTTTAAAGTGAAAGGTATTGTACAGTCGAACATTAATTTCCGACCGACCGCAGAACGTTATCACAATAAACATAGCTATTTTCCTTATCAAGCAATGTGATGTCACTATTATATTTACTGTGAAAAGGTTCTGCAGTGAGATTTTGAATCCGATACAGCTGAGACTGACTAATAGGTAGTTAATTTGAGAAAGTTGCTACGTTCAAATGAGCTAAAGTCAGGAAAAGAAAATATTTGTCGAGTTTTTATGAAGCGGGTATACGGAAAGATCATGTAGTCACCTTAGCAACGTTGAGTTATCGCGATTTGAAAGTTTGGAACGATGTACCCAATTATCCATACTTTTCGTATACACCTTTTTGAAAATGATAAAAAAGGCAAGTTACATACATAAATATTTGTATCTGTAACTGAGTAGTAACTTATAGAGTCTACTAGCTGTTGCCCGCGACATCGTTAGCGCTATCCCGCGGGAACTTTACAATTTTCCCGAATAAAGAGTAGCCTATGTTATTCCTTAATATTCAAACCCTTCTTACCAAATTTCATCTAGATTGTTGCAGCGGTTTTCCCGTGAAGAGGTAACAAACAGAAAGACAGACAGAGACAGAGTTACTTTCGCATTTATAATATTAGTTAGGTTTGAGTGCTCTACATTTTGAGATTAAAATCTAACTACGGACTAACCGACTTAGCAAAAACAATAGCCGTAAGGAAGTGGAGGTGGGCGGGTCACATATGCCGCAGACCTGATGGAAGGTGGGGGAGGAAAGTGCTGGAGTGGAGACCACGGACTGGGCGCAGACATGTAGGAAGGCAGTCCGCGAGATGGGCTGACGATCTGACACAGGTTGCAGGGAGGGACTGGACGCGAAAGGCACGTGACGTGGAAGAGACCTGTACTCTGCATTGGGTAGTAATAGGTTGGAGAAGAATGCTCTACATTTTGAGATTAAAATCTCGTTGAAAAAAGTAACTAGACATGTTCTTTCCGTGTACCCTTCGTGTTCACTTTATACTTTTCGGAGGACTAGGAACGTGCTAATTAATAATTGTTAGGTATAATTATAATTTTGTAGAAACTATAGAAAAGTTGTTTTATTTGACATAAATGTGCTGCATAACAACAAAGTTGGAGAGGAAAATACAATTGTATTAAGGGCCTGTTTCACCACCCTCAGATAACTTACATCTAACAAAAAAAAAGATGTCATCTCTGTTAGTTCTGGCAAACTAAACAGAGATGACAGATGTCGGATATATTTATTGGAGGGTAGTGAACAGGCGGTAAGAAACACATTTAATTTGTCTATACATTTATATCAGTCATAGAAACAGTAATGCCTGGAACATGCACGAAAGAGAAGGAATATCAAAGATTGAATAAAAAAAAAGTTAAATTATTTACTAATCATGCATCATTCCAGGCACTGAATTTAGAGCCTCTTGGTTTACCTTGTACGAAAGACACAAAAGTCGATATTAAAAATAAGTTTAGTTGAGCGACAAACTTAATTTAGCTGGGTCATGTTATGGCCAAAAAAAATCTAGAAGCTAAGAATTTATTTATGCGTAAATTGATTAAAAACTATACCTTTTTACTCATGATAAAAAAACAACATCGTCCACATACAAGCCCAAGTTTGTTCAGGGCAACGCCAAAACGGTCAGAAAAAAAAACATGTTTCAATATGAACCACAAGGAATGTAGGGTACATCTAGGCTTTGGCGCTGTCCTAAGTTAGTTAAAAATGGCGCAAATTTTAGTGTTAATTCGTCATTTCTTCTTCTTCATCTGCTTGGCTCTCTTTTTCTCTTCTCTTTTGATCTCCTTGTCCTTTATCGATTTGTAGAGTTTGTATCCGAAGAATACTGGAACGAGAAAACAATCTGTTACATTTTTAATTTATTTTTAGGGGAGCTGGCAGAGTAAAGTTTTTAAAAGTTTCATGTTTTTGTTTAAGAGTCGATTTTTCAATACTCAGGCATACCCTATTAATCCCACAGATGTCAGAGAAATTAACAACGGGGGGATTAAAGCTTACCTGGAGATTGAATAATAACAGTATACCAGCATATATAAATAGTTTTTTTAAGGCAAACTTGCACCGACGTTGTTAATGTAACGTCACGCGATATAAAACCGTCAAGTTAACCCAGGGTGAGTGTCTAACCCACGTCGGTGCAGGTCGGCTTTAAAAAATGGTTATCTTGTTTTAAAATACAATTTTCTGGGTAGAATGGCACATAAATTGTGGTACGTGTTATTTTTTAACTTATATACCAAATTAATAGACTAGTAGCAACACATCTTGTTTATAATAATCAAAGAAAACCAATTAAGATGCTATCTAGTACTAGATAAAGTTTAAATAACAACATAATCCGTGATTGGTCCCATGACACACGTGTCATTTTGTAAAAGGTTGTTAGTATTGTGTAAAAATTAAGATAATAGTGTGCGAGGCCACTCTTTCAATTTAGTATTTTGCCGCATTGGCACTAAGCGATCATTATCAAGAATAAATTTAATTTAATATTTAAACTAGGTTACGCCCGCGGCTTCGCCCCTGTAGGACTAGACTAAGTAGTTCCCTATCCCGCGGAAATTTAAAACATGTCTGCCAAATTTTAACTCTAGGTCTAGCAGTTTGCGCCGTGCGCTGTCAACCAGTCCGGACAAAAATGACAATCTAGAATCTACATTAGGTAAAAAAAAAAAAAAATATCATGGGACAATTGACACCAATTGACCTAGTCTCAAACTAGGCAAAGCCTGTACTATGGGTACTAGACAACGGATAAACATACTTATACATATATATAATTACATACTTATATACATATTAAACATCCAAGGCTCAAGAACAAACATTCGTATTCATCATACAAACATCTGCTCCGACCGGGATTCGAACCCGGGACCTCAAGCTTCATAGTCAGGGTCTCTAACCACTAGGCTATTCGGTCGTCAACAGAACAGAAGAACAGAAGTTCCATTGGAAAGCAATTACCACACTGCTTGCAGTCAAAGATATTTAAACTACCTTGCCAGACGAACTGGTAGATACCTATCAGGTAACAAGAGGTAGAAAAATATGAACTACCCACACAATACCTCAGAGCTTTGAAATCTTGGAGGGAAGAATAAAGTCGCAAACGAGCCTTGAACCAACAACATACCTAACAGTATCAGGAACAGTATAATAGCTCCACCGATCAACATAACATGGTATCTTATGGCGTCCTGAATAGCTTCTTCAAGACCGCTCATATCGAAAGCGTTAGGATCTTGAAGCTTCACAGCTATTTTACTAGCCAAAGCTTCTTTCATTTTACTAGAAAACTCTTCTTTCTCTTCTTCGCTCATGGCGTTATATTTCTCTAAGACATCGTGTAGTTTCTGCTGAACCCCTTCGGCTTCCTCGTCTTCTGGTACTTGTTCAGTCATTTTTTTAATCATAGACAAAACATCCAAGTTTCTGATTGATTCGGTCAGTTTTTCGCCGATGACGCTCGCGATGTTGACTTTTGGCGCGTCGACCTCCATCGCTTCGTCGGCCATGTTGTCGCTTTTGGCGGGAATGGGATGACATTAGTTTTATTTTTAATTTTAAGTAACGATGCGTTCAGTATAAACTACGTACAACTGCTTAGGTGATTTATTTGAGTAATTATTAGAAGTCTTTTCTGTTAAAGTTATCATTTATTTAATAAAAGTCCTGGTTTAAAATAATGATAATAAATATTATTATTAATAAAAGATAACTCACCGGCGTATAATCAAGTCGACACCTTTAGATAAACTAATGAATTATCAAAGGACACTGATTTATTTAATACTGGGTGCAACATTATTTCAGAAACTTATTACGTTTAATGGCGATAACAATTGAAGCCACGCAAATATATATCTTCAGTAAAATAATTTAGGTTTAAAATTAGCAATTTGCTACATCGCTATTATTATTTTTAGAAGACTATTGTTACGTTGTATTTCATTGCCAAACTAACTACGGAAGTTATTATAACTAAATACTAACTTACCTACGGCTTGAAAAGCAATAATATAATCTAATTTTTTACAATCAACCTACATTATAAATATTAAAGTTCTAGTAAAATCGTTATTAAGATTAAGAACAAACCTCGACTTTCGGGAGAGGACAGAACTAAACTGTACCTATTGCAAATCGGAGCAACTTAGTGTAGACGTGTGCTCTGCCTGTTGCAACATACTTGTGAAGACGCTCAGACTGTCCGTTGGTTCTTGGGGTTGGTCCAACAGTTAAATGTCTCTTACAATGTAACTAATTGCACTATTGCAACAGTTTAAAGCACATGCGTTATATTTAAGCGAACGTTATATTAAAAACTAAGTAAATAATATATTTTTAAAGTCTGTTAACTCTATTATTATTAAATAATAGCTCTTGATCGTAACTTCGTTTACGTTTCGCTGAATCTTTGAACTTTCTTGACATAAAAAGTACCTAGTTTAGCTTTCTACAAATGTGAGATTATTCTTAGAATCGTTCCAGAAATCACCACCTACTGCACCTACATACAAACAAACAAAGTATATCTCCTTTAATAGGTTGCAAGAGATGTGCAAGAGAGGAACAAAATCACCAATAGGATTAGTTAGTTTTCCTAGTCTCGCTGTTATAGTTAGTTACAGCTCTGGTGGACGCGCAAACTTAATTGTTATAGATATAGATTCAATATTGCCATGAATTCACGTAATACCGCTGTGTTATCGAAACATTATTTACGCAACAGCTGACGTGTCCAATAGGCTGGCAGCCAGATACCGTATCTAACAAATACGAATATTTTGTAAAATGACCTATGCCACTTTCTTGCGAGTAAATATATTTTTTTATACAAATAACGTGCGAATGAATTGTGAGTCGTCGCAGAAATTATGTGTACCGATGGGAATAGTGATTTTGTTTCGTTATGTGCTGCTTTTTTGGGCAAGTGGCGGTTTTTATGTAGGTAACATGTATAGTGCGGACGCGAGGAGATCTTTTTGTAATTTTTTGCAACATTAAGTTGGTATTGAGCAACCTTGATATTTTACAACCTGCACCGGACGATCACAATGGAAAAGCTCGTCAAAAATGACAACTTTTACTCCTCTGGCGTAAGAACTCATGTTTTGGCCCCAAACACGAGTTCATGACGGCGGTTTCCGTCTTGTTCGGTTTCCAGCCAAATATGTCAAAGGTCTAGCAGAGGTCCTCCTGTTTATTTATCGCGTATACAATTCCATTCCTTTATAAGGAAAAATAAAGGCAAACGAACAAGCTAACACCAATACCAGTGATTTGCTGATACTAATGAAGGGGGTCTGAGACGAAATGCCTTTTTCTCTTCAGCCCATAATTTCTAATGCTGGCTGTACACACTCGCCGAGACCGGGCGAGGCACACATGTCGTCCTTTTCTTACTTAAAAGGCCCGAAAGGAGCCCACAATTTCCCCGTCTGTCTTACTCTCCACAACGGAACACTACTTCTATAGAAATCAGCGGAAAAACCTTGCGTAAAGACAGAATGATACAACAAAACTTACGTATAACAGAGAAAATTAGCACCACAAAAACGATAGCGAGCCACGGCCCGCTGCCTCCCAAGACTTGCGGCGTATTCCCCGTCAACATGTTCCTTAGATTCTCCTTCATTTCATCAGTAAGGTCCTCAGAGTCGAGCATGTCCATCAAATTCTTCCGGATCTCCTGAGGATCCCCGCTCTTCAGGAGCTCGTCCAGTTCCATCTTCTCCAAGTCTTCAAGATTCTCGTTTTCCATCGCCGTTGTTATTTTTTAAATTGTTTTCCTCGAAGCGGACACGTTTGTAATTTGTTATAGTGTTATGTCAGATATCGACTGCAGTGGGTTATCTTAGAGATATTTTATTCGAACGTGGAGCCACGTAAGTAGTTTGCGGGTGGGCCGAGTGATAAGAGGAAGCGGGTAGTGATAAAGCGTTTTCGGACTGCGCTACTAACTTTTGCCCGTGACTTTGTACTATATTTCGTTTGATTGAAATATGAATTTGAAAAAAGTTTAAGCACTTTTCTGTTTTTCTTTCCTTGGTACTTTAACTGGCTGACTAACCGACTGACAACGCACAGCCTAAACTATAAATAACTGGAGCTAAATACTTGAAATTTGGCTTGAATAGTATCACAGAGATGCACTAAAGGATTTTTTAACGCCCACGGAATAGGGAACTAGCTATTTCTTTATTCTATCAAGTTAAAACCTTTTTATTCTATCAAGTTAAAACCATTTTATTTATGACAGAAGTATCATATTTATCCCTCGAATAAAACTAGGCTCAAGTGCAAATAATCATAATTGAAATTATTCTGCGTGCTTATTAAAAATTAAAATAAACCCAGCCTCGATTCCCCGCGGAGCCCGCGCGCGGACTGTACGCACGAATGCACGCATTTACGCACACACATACGCTGTTACAGAATAGGAATAAAAAAAAACAATTATCAAATTTCGACTTAGACTCGCAAAACACAAACGAATCGCCGTCGCTTGTACTTTGCACCAAATAACTAATTTGATACAATGTCTTAGCCAAGTTGTCACAAGTGTTCGAGGCATGTATGTTTACTTTCAAAAATGAATAAGTGCCTAAAAAAAATATTTGGAAATTCAATTCTGGTAAGTAAAAAATGCTAGCTTGAGCCCAAATCTGGTTAATAAAGTAGATACCTTTACTGATATTTTTGCATTACGCGCTTTTGTGTGACATGTCATGTGCGTATGGCAAAGCTAATTGATAAATTTGTTAGACAAGCTTTTGTATTCAGAGACTCTGGCTCTGGCCGAAGTGGCGTTTGATAGACACAAGACACACAGTATCCCATGGTTTCCTATAAGGCTGACATATTGACAAGCCTTGTTAAAAGATAAAAAAAAAAATGTGTAAGCAAGTTGTCTCAGTGACCAAACTGTAGCTGGCCACTGTTGAACACCTGTATGAAAATTAGGGCACCATCGGTGCCATATGTCAATATGATTTCTAATTTAAATTAGAAGACTACTGCGCTTTTTTATTAAAAGCATTGTTACTTATTAAAAATATTATTCAGTAAACAGGAGATTAAATACCAATTTCTGAGCCTAGCAGCACTTTTGGAAAGACCATGTTGCTATGACGAACGCACCGCAAGAAACTTGGCACTAAGTAATTTCTAATATGTAACAAGTTACAATAGCTGTTACAATACATATTAAATTAATAAGTCAGAGAGATGGGCGAAAGTGTGAGCAACCTGGGCCATGGACCAACATCCTCATGGTCTCAAGAGCCTCAAACCTCTAAATTCTCTGGTGTTTCTTGTGCTATTAAAAAAGCTGGCCCCTGGTAAAAAGTGCATCATCAGAAGGCCTCATAAAACATATCTTACATACAGTATATTTAGGTCTTGTACTACCACTAAAGTTAAATCTGGTATGTAACTCGGGGCTGTCCGCAGCATGGCCCTCTGCATGTTTTATTATAGATATTATAAAAAGCTTCTTTATTTTTTTATCAAGTAGGTAAATATCTGTAAAATAAGCTCGTGTGTGGGAGCGCTGCTGGGACAACACATTAGCAATTTGCGAGTGAGCGCTTCATACTAATATAGCAGAGAACATGTAGTGTGATCGCCTCAATAGAAAACTCACTTGCAAATCGCTAATGTGATAAGGCTGTTACTGAACCATCAGGAACTGAACTGAATCAGTGCTCAACACAATCGACAAACTTCTTGATCCAGTCAGGCATCTCCACACATCATCATCATCTAGTACTTGTTGCTGCAGCCTGGCAATCAATGCAGTAATTTCTATTGGCCCGGGCTTGTGTCTGGTGTGGACTGAACTGATGTAACTGAACAGCGCAGGTCTTGTTTTGAAGGAAACACTGAACATAAAATTTAAAAGACCTGTATTCTCCACTTCCAAATTATTTTCATACAAGATGCTTTTGCGTGGGCAGTCGCCGTACAACTGATTTCTTAAATTTTTAATTAATATTAGCTAAGTATAAGGAAAATAATTAGGTCGGTATATAATATTTTATTTGGTCATACTAAGCAAAAAATAAACGTATACAATTTTAAGTGGAATATAATTGTGTATAAAATAGATTATTGTAGTTGTGATTGATATCAATGGAAACGCTTAACAAGAGAAATGAAAATAGGACAAATTTCCATCTAAACGTCAGCACTGATTTGTAGCAGGCATGTCGCGCATAACTAATTAAGAATGCGTTAGTAAAAACCTTAGTTCTGCCACTTTATGCGAGCATATACAAATTTCGAGAGTATTTTATGTGCGTTAAGTTTATTAGACTTTATTTACTCAAAAATTTCCGGCAGCGAAGGATTTTTGCCTGAAATAGCTGGATAGAGATATAATAAAGCTGCTTACCTGCTAAACCAATCACAACAAGACCAGGTACGATGAAAACGGAATTAGAAAATGCATGTTCGACGTGTGCACCACTCAGGTCAACCATTTTGTTTTAATACTGATAAATCACCTCAAATACTGCTTCGGTGTAGCGAAATAACAAATAAGGATTACAGTGTGAACATAATTTTCACGAAAAACGCTCTTCTATTATGAAAATTTACTGTAATTGCAGTCTCAATCTCAAAAGTTCGCTTGCGACAGCATCAACCAGTGACAGGTCTAGTGAGGAGACGGAAAATATTTCACTCGTTATACCGGTTTTCTAGAAATCATTAATTCCGTTGGAATTGATTATTTGACTAAACATAAAAAGCCTAGAATGTTGTTATTCACTGCCTAATTTAATGTAAAATGTTTAGTAGTAGAGAGGATGAGAAAGAAAAAAAAATATTAAAAAATATGTCAGTTCTAAAGAAAGTGAGCCCTAACCAATGCGTTAAAGTTAAGATTATACTAGTCAAATTGGAATCTATTAGTTTAATTTGTGTTCTCAATTTTGTGACTGAAAAAGTTGAATTAATTTAACGCATAGGATTTCTGTCAACAAAAGAACGAAAAAAATCTTGATTCACATAGAGTAAATACCTGGAGTATGTACTATTGCTTTGTAGACTGCGTTTATATTTAAAGGTAACATCCTCTTAGTTTAAGGCTTTTTATTTATTTATTTATTATATATGTGAATTTGAGAGTACCTTGCTAAATAAAACTAGCCATTTGCCAAGTAAAAAAAAACCTGTTTTCTTTAACTGGCTACTATATTTTTTACCTATTGTTATTATTTTGGCAAATGTTTTTAAGTAATTAAAACATCATATTATAAACGTAATTTTTATTATTAAAAATACACAATATGTATTCTTTTGGCCTTAAAATTACATTAGTGTACACAATACTTAAAATAAAATTCCACTAATGAGACAATGCGATACAACAGTTTATTACGGGCACATTATGTACATCTATTAATAACATTATTTTGTATATATTTATCAGGAGTAAAATAGTTACATAATACATTAATAATTAAAAAAAAATATGGAATGTTGACCCTTAAAAGCTACAATGTCATCCGTACACTAATAAAAATGTATATAAATGACCTTAAATTATATTATTTATTTACATCTGGTTACAAGCGATGATATTATTTCCTCCAATAAAATTCAGTCATGTTTGGACGCTTTTTTATTACATATACACATTGAAGACCCTCAACTTTGTAAAGAATTATCACAGAATAATTTGAGGCGATCTTCAAATTTAATTCGAACAGGGTAATTTAATTTGGTCTTACCATCGATTAAAATACTGACTTCACAGCTAAGGCAGCAATTTCTACCAAAATATATTTTAATTCAAAATTTATTGGTGAAATCACATGCATGACAAATCAAGAACAAATAATAACTTTATTAACATCGTATAATTATTCAAAAACGTTATTACCATATGTAAGGCACTTTTGGAATGACATTGAGCGTATACTTACGCGTAAAATCTAAAATATATCACCAAATTTAACCTAACATTTTTTATATAAAAATAGTAATGTCTTGACATATTACCGGTTTTTGAGTTTTTTTTTTCTTGGAAAAGTTGCAGTAGTGATATATTTATTAAATAGGACTCGTATAAAAGTAATAATTAATGTTGCCAATATCGGGGTAAGGTTCTTAAATATAAACCAATAACATGGCAATACATAACTATTGATTTCATACAGCTTTAAAACATCGTTTAAATCCACACAACGCTTAAATCTTTTGTAATGTAATGTTGCATTTACAAAACTATCATATTGTGTGGAAGAAAGCAATTAATTAACTATAATTTCATCTATTTTATTTATTTCTTAGCATAATTAACTTAATTCTTCTTTAGAGGATCGAGGTTGTCTATTGAAAAATCATCGTTTCCAAATGCAATTCCTCTACTGAAGCCATCCTGGGGAAAAAAAATAAAAGCATTTGAGTTCGCTAACCTTCAAATCAAATTGTTTAAAAACTCTTTTTGTACAGTCAGCAGCAGACGTAGCTAAGCAACCAAAGTGGTCACAATGATCTAAGCACGGCTCTATTGTTATAGACATAAGAGCTTGTGTAGATCATTGTAACCGTTTTGGTTGATTAGCTAATTTTATTGCTGACTGTACAGTCGAGGAAACTAGATCGCGTACTTTGCCTTCTTCTACTCGTTAAAATGGAAAAGTAATATTCTTCAAAACTACAAAAGGTTACAGAATTATCTTAGTCACCATCCTCCATTTTATGATTACATCTGAATTAAAACTTCTTGTATTAATAACTTGACTAACAACTCACCAATCGTCGAGCTGTATAAAATAAACCAAATTGGTAAATGTTCAATATGACTAACTTTATAATACGGAAAATGTAATTAATATTGTAATTAATATGGATGGAATGGTCTTCATTTATTTTTACGTTTGTTTTTACGAAGGTTGTTTAAACTAAAAATAAGCTAAAGTGAAACTGAAACAGAAAAAAGACAATAAGTATGAATGAAAACCAGCTGCTTAACGAATTTTTCTTTGCATTGTCATTGTATGTTACAATAAGTATGAATAAATAAAATTACCTTCATCTCTGAAATAGTCTTGTCTAGGAACCCGTTGAAATTGCTGTCCAACTCCACTGTCTGTTTCTCGCTCAGATTGCCAAATCCATTGAAAGTGTTTCCGAACCCATTGCCAAATATATTGTTGTTCTTCTGCGTGTCAAATGCATCGTAGCCGCTCAGCCCATTCGTAAACGACGTAGTGTTGTTAAAAACCGATGTTTGGAGGTTAAAATCGCTAATGTCGTAGTTGGGTTGGTTGGTTTTGGCTGATTGGGCGAAGGGGGAGGTTATTTGGGGGCTGTAGGTTTGTGGGACCGAGAAGGGGGTAGAGCCGAAGAGATCGCTCCCGTTCTGGACTGGGTGTTGGGTGTGATGCTGGGGCGTGTGAGTTTGTTGGGGTTGCTGCGGCGTGTTTTGGCGTTTCGACGCTTTGGGTGGAGGCGCCACTGAAAAAGAGGAAAATAAATCAATGAGATCGCAACGTTTAAACATTTAATAAACTTGACAAGGCACATTTAAAGACTGTTTAATATAAATAACAACACCATAGTAGCATTCTCTGCTTTGCTTCAAGGTCAACAGGCAAAGTACAAAATTATATAATATGTATAAACAAACATAACATATCTGTCTTTTAAACGATTTAGCCACTCAATGTCTCACTCACTCACTTTCACTCACTCATGGTCTCGGACATTGTATTAATAAAAAAAAAACTTACACAGTGGTGGCGTGGGGGTGACAGCCTGTTCCACGGGCGCAGAGTAACGCGAGGCCGGCTCGGATTCAAACGCACGAGGGTCAAAGTCTGAAAGTTCAGTTTCAGTTTAGATTATTGACTTCATAAAGGGATTTACATTATTTTAAACACACATTACCTTGGCAGCACTTATTTTGATGGCTAATGGCTGGCATAACTAACAGCACAGCATAAAAAAAAAATAGAGGACGCAGAAAGGCTCAACACTCTTAGCCTTTTAGCTCTTTATTTGAAGAACTATTAATTATAGTGAAATAAATCACGTATGTCAGTCGAATACAGCCCGACACCGACCGGCGTGGCGTGTGCTGCTAGAGGAAGGACTACGGATTAGTCCGAAACATGTCAGGCTATACTTGACTGACATACGTGTGTCCGTTTATTTTACTATGAATGAATCTCACGGTAGTTTCATGTTAACTATTAATTAGTACATACAATGATATTATTGACAGCTTTATAACTATAGTATCAAAATAATAGAACGTTTCTCTTACCGCTGTCAGAATCTGAGTTGAGTAAAAGCCCCTCGAGCTTAGTGCCGACAACGGGGTTCTTTCCTGACAAGTCGCCAAGCAGTTTCCTGAAAAGTACACCAAACATGTAGTTAAAAGAGGTATATACAGAAAGTTACACTAATATTTTGAAAAGAGGTATAATATAGACAGTGGCGTCCTCTATCTAAGAACCAACTAGGACTGGGCTGAAAGAGTCTCATTGAAACGAAAATTACCCATCTCACCTTTTCTCACACTAACACCTTGATCCAAAGTAAAAGTCAAGTGTGTGTACCGGCGACACTAGGGTTGCCTAACCTGACCTATGGGTTAGGTTAATGTTTGTACATATTTGTACCTACTTATTAAGGTTTCGTGTAATTATTGTGAAACCCTAGCCTAAACCGGGTACAAAAATAATAATAAAATTATAAAGCTCACCCAGGGCTGAAAGGTTTGCCATTGTGCTGCGGTGGAGGAGTGGACAACAGCAAATTATTGTCGTTGCTAGAGTTGTATGTGTCTGTTGAGGAGTTGTGTGACAGAGCGTCTTGACCTGAAATAGAAACGAAAGATGGCATTAAGATCAGATAAAAAAAACATCACGAAATGTCTCAACTTAACCCACCAAAGGAAATGTATACTTTGTATTGAAGAAAACAATGTTTAGTCAAATGAGACCTTATTTTATTTTTAAATGTAACCATTACTGCTTTCATGGATATCAAAATATTTATCATATTATTCAGTTTCGTTAGAAGTTAGTTTTTGGTATTTCTTTTATATAAAACTCTTTAAGCTGTTACTATAAAAAGGAATAAAGTAACTTGAAAAAATTAACAGTTTATTTTTTTATACTTGACTGATTTGATTCCCCATTAATATTACTGCATTATTATTAAGTACTACACTTTTAGTTCCAATAATCAGCCGTAATTTAGCATTCAAATAGGCGAATTCGAAAAACTTACCATGGCCATTCCCATTCCCATTCCCATTCTCGGGTGACTTAGTGCCGTTCATGGCACTGAAGCCGTTGGCGAGAGTGAGAGAGGCGATCTGTTTCTCCAGGTCAGATGGCGCTTTGAACTCGGCGATATCTGAGATGTTGTTGCGCGCTAGGTACGCCGATAGATCGTCTTTGTACGTTATTTTTGATAGCTCCTGTAATGTTAATTACTTAAAACTTCAGTTTTGTGAAGACAAAAACCGGCCGACTGCAAGTCGGCCTTCTACACCGACGACGGTTCTTTGATTTGTGTCGTAAAGCCTTGCTTTGTGTGACATTTTACGACTCTAGGTCAGTGTGAAGTACCTTATAGGTTTTGATTTACTTGCTATTGACAGAAAAATAGACAGACTGACAGTCAGGCAAACAACGAAGTCATTCCTATAGGTTACGAGCTTACGATTTACGAGAGGTTATGATTTTCCTTTTGAGGTCCGGAACCCTAAAACTATATTTTTGGGGGTTTTTGCTGGTTATTTCTAAACTGATATGTTTTCTAAAATGATAAAAAAATCAATGTTTTTGTTATAAATATAAATCTAGCAAGCGTTGTTTATATCTTTAGTCGAATGTCGCGTCAGCAATTATAAGCAATTAATTGTACAATAGTAACAGTAATGTTTGAGCATACCTGCAAGCGATTTTTGTACGCATTCATTTGCAATTCCAATTTCTTGTTCTGTAATGAAAGCTTCTGCATCTCAATGTATTTCCCGTTGTCGTTCATGAATCGCCTGTAATAAAAAACACGTGGATAAGTAATTAAAAATAAAACCTCAACAAACACAAAATCTTTATATCTGAAATTATGTCGAGCAAAAAAAAACAAAATATTGAATAACCGGTAACTTTAAAACATTTCACATCACTACCGACTACTTTCTACTGACGTCACTGGCTTTTTTTTTCACACCCACCTGTAAGCTAAGTCGAAGGCTTGCCCGATTGTGAGGGTGATTTCCGAAGCTAGCTTCGTAGAAATAAAAACGAAGCACTGGTGTTTTTCATCATGGCCGTTCTCAGTGCTGCCACCTTTAGCGATGAAGGAGAAGTATTTTTTGGCGCCTTTGTCGTCCGCGCAGTAGGATATCCGGTGTAGCGGATACTGGTACATTATGTTGTTTGAACGTGGCTCCTGAAAAATAGAAAAAGAGAAGTTTAGTTTTTTATTTCTGAAGTTTGTAGATGTAAGTTTAATTGTATACTAAAGACCTATACCTACAGCTCGCAGCATCAAAGGGAAGTGAGTCAGCACTCAGCCCATTGAGAGTTAGTTTAGTTAACTACTCCAATCATAAATTAACAACAATAGAGTTTAAAATCGAGTCAAATAATTAACTACGCTTTCACGTGACGGGTGCAAGGCCTCTCTCTATTGTACATTATTATACCCAGTGCCAACGGTCAGAGCTATTTTGGGGCTAGGTCTAGATTACATTGTGAATAGAAGGTCACTCGCACATTTCACTTTTGATTTAAACACAGTACGTATCTAACTAGTGCCATACAATACAAATACTCTTTATTGAACAGCACAAAACGGGCAAGGTAGACAATAGGCGGTCTTGTCGCTTAAAAGCGATCTCTTTAAGACAACCAAAATACAGAAACCAAGATGAAGAGGCAGAATTAACAAAAAGGAGAGACGTTAAATAAATTATAACAATAGTAAAATAGGTAATTATTCATAATAACAATAATTTAAAAATTATGTTGCTGTGCCCTTACAGGGTCAAATATTGATGCATTACCAATGTTTTTAAGATCTCATACCATAGGTAGGTACGTAACATTTAATAATGCAATAAAGAGTTTGAGTAGGTAACTACCTACTTATGTTTGTGTATCTGTTTATTGCACATAAAACATCAAATTACATGTAGCAGAACAAAAACAAATGTACAAAGGGGATTTTATCCCTTGAAGGGATCTCTACCAGTCAACCTTCGCTTCGCTTATCCCTTAGTGTAAATTTCACTGATATTTCACGTGGCAACAAACGTTTCGATCGCGTTCGTGTTAAATACTTGTAAAAGTGGCCTTAGGGGCCATTAGCAAAGACAGGATTGTTAATTTTTAATCTCACCTTCTTTAGTTTAATAATCACTCAAAACAAATCGATGACAGCTAATTATTCGTTAATTACCGTTAAACAATAGTAATCGGACAGTTAAATAACGGATTCACCCTTCGGCGCCGACTCGATACGGCAATTTATCTCACAATATAACAATCACAGGAAGTCAGTGTCGATGAGGAAATTTACTTACTAACGAAATTACTGATTACGCAACAATATGTATAATATATTATGGCAAAGGCCAGGACTTGTGAATACTAATATAATAATGACTTAGGTATCTGACTAACGTTTGACATTGAAACTTATTATGTAATTTTATTTGAAAATTAATAATTGTATTTAAAAAAATTTTTTTAGTAATGCGATCAATCAATTTATTCAGCCGACAATACATTGTAGATGTAGATTATAAGATAATGTTTTGCATGCCAATGTTTCTGGCTAGACATGTCACTGCACAGAGCACTATAAGACATTTTATTTGTATCATGTCTAAAGCAAAGCGAATAAATTTCATTTCATTTTAATGCAAAGCTATACCTACTCCGTTTTTTTTTTAGCGTAAGAAAGAAGTTAAACAATCTTGACATGTATTTTTATTGAAAAATGCTTCGTAAAAGTAAATAACAGCAGGTAACAATTAAATAACAATGAGATTTAATTATTTAGCTACATTGTTAAGGCTTTATATTAAAACAGTTACTTATTAAAAAAAAGTGTTTTTCATTAATATTTATCAAGGACTATAAAACCAAGAGCATTGTCAATGGCTATACAATGTCGCGTTCCTGTAAAATAATGAGCCTGCTGTAGCTAGTTTCACTATACAGAGGTCTCTGTACCATTAATTTTGTATGACACTTAGACTTCTGGCTAACACAATAGCGCCATCTATGAACTGAAAGAAAAAAACTAATTTAGATGGCGCTGTTGTGTTAGCCAGAAGTCTAAATGTCATACTAAATGAATGGTACAGAGACCCCTCCGTAGTAAAACTAGGTACAGCAGGCTTATTATTTCAAAGGAATGCGGCATCGCATAGACACTGGCAGTCCTCTTGGTTTTATGGTCCTTGATATTTATAGACCTTCTTTCTAATGCTAAAAAAAACGAAGTACTTATAGGCAAAGCAATGGGTACCTACTTACTAGAGAATGGATAAACATATATTATACTGATAATAGATAAGTCTGTCTGGCTGGTTTTCCTCTACCGGTTGGATTTCTCAACCGATTCTCGTAAAAAATTGTGAGCAGGTTCGTTAAATAGGGAAACTTTCCAAAAATAAACCAGCCAAGTGCGAGACGGACTCGCGAACCGAGGGTTCCGTACAATTTTTTTCCGCTTTTCCTCTGTGTTTTAAGTCCGGCTCCTTAGCAAAATGTACGCAGTGTGGGTCATTTTATATTGTTCTGTGACATATACAGACAGACATAAAAAATTGAGATTTTCAGATTTTTCTGAGTGGTTGTGCTTTTAAGAGCTACCTTCATACAAAATTTCAAGTTTCTAAGACAACTGGAATTACCTTTTAGGGTTTCACAGTACGGTATTTTGTATGGAAACCAATCTTACTAATGACTGTATCTTTTGATTGCATTGACTTAGAACTTTGATTTTTTCACAGCTTCGAGGGACTGCGCAGGCTTGAGTATTTGGTATTAATTTCAGCATGCTACCTCCACGCGTTCCAGAGAAAAAAGGGTTTTGACAGACAGACGGACAACAAAGTGATCCTATAAGGGTTCCGTTTTTCCTCTTGAGGTGCGGAACCCTAAAAACAACGAAACGTTTTCAAAAATGAGCTCGCGTTGTCTACAGCTCAGAGCCATTTCGTATTAAATGTTGTGGAAATGTTCGTAGATTTCAGCTAAACCAATGAAAAGATATTAGCCGCTATAATTCGCGTCACAGCTGTAATCGCTTCCTGTCATTTAATGTCATTATGCTCTGATATGGAGTCGATTGGCCGGCTCGGATGTTACTGGCACACGACGGAAAACTATAATATGTATAGTGTAGCAAGCTATATCAAGACCACTTAGGGAACGTACCCATACCATCTGACCCATTTTTAACAGGTTTTAACCCCCTCCCCGCCTCGTTGACACCAAGATTGTAATTTGCTTATAAATTTTACTGATATCTACTTCACCAATACTTTGTAGTCTATCTTTAACCGTCACTGCTCCACCCCTGTCTTGGACACATTTCCATCCAGTGATGTTTTAGTTTACGTTTGCTCCCATTGAGTCCATTTCCTTGCAGGATCAAGGTCTTAACGAGTTAACGCCGTAATATTCATAACTTAATTCGCAATTTGTCACATTTCCTATCTTAATGATATCGACGGACGAATGGTGATTCGTGGTAACACACGGTGGTGTGCTATCACAAATGCAATGAATAATTATCCACGATATCTGTATCCGTAGTATATGCCAAGACCCACCCTTCCCCTCTAGTTTTCACGTAGTACTTACTTAACTTTCCGCACGATGCATTATAGTCAAGGTACCACTATTTTGCCTCAGTGTTGCCTCCTGTGAGTTTAAATAGCGCTAAACACTGCCTGCGCCATATTGGAATACTTAATGGAAAAAGCGCAAGATTTCGCTACAAAATGTTGACTAAGTGACAAAAACCTAACCCCCCCCGCCCCAGTGACTAAAAGCGTGGTATTTTGATGAGCATATTATAGTCTTTATATCTATAAAGAATCTTGTCATAATGAGATAATTGCTAGTAATTGTTTGTAAACACATTCCGTGGTGACGTAACAATAAAATAATGTCGGTTATGTTATGTTGGAAATCGTAGGTAGGTAAGATAAACCACAAAAAATTCTTAGATTTTGATATCTGAATCGTGTATCAATTGTGGAACCTTTTCGCTGGAAATGTCACATTGACACAGGGTTCTATTCTATCCCTTTTGTTCAACTCCAAAAAACCTGCCAATTGCGAGTCGGACTCGCGCACCGAGGGTCCCGTCCCGTACTTCATTAAGTACAACCAAATTTCATGATTCGAACTAGTTTGATTTGAAATAGGTACAGGTTTTGATTTACTTTCGATTTACAGACATACGGACGGACAGATAGACAGACATAACGCCCGATTTTGACATAAAAAGCAAAACAACCACGTTGTCATGACAGCGTCAACACAAGTCAATTTTATTGCACAATAAAATAAAGCACGAAAAGTGAAAATGCGCGTCACGCCTTGTATGAAATATCTGTAGGCCGAGCACGAAGTTTACGAATCCTGCGCAACGTTACGTTATCGTATCGAAATCGAGAAACCTCATACTAAATTTTAGTACTGTAGCCGACGTGCCTTACACCACCTCATTGACGCTGCATTGAAACAGAAGTCGTTCTGATAAGAACGTTAGTAATTGACGTCTGCCAAGGAACGAGAACATTTAGCGTGCGCTCGCGTCGGGAGCTCGGGACGACTGCGGCGCGAGCCGATCTGCGCAACAGTTTTGTTCCGATACAACGGACGGACTACGGCGGACTGAGGAAATCATCTCGAGTCTTCTCACACGCCTCCCCGCGCGAAGCGCGGGGGGGTGTGGGGGGGACTTTTCAGGGCTCCCTGCCCTTTGAGTCGGCTTCATGCGCGCCCCATAACAATGGGACGGTCTATTTGTGCCATCTTGTGGCTTGGCCTCTCTGCGGCTTTTACCCGATTAGCCTATCTTTGGCGTTTCGGTTTGGATGCCTGTCTGCGGCTTATATCCCGTTTTGCCTATCTGCGGCGTGACGGGATCGTTGGCCTTTCAGCGGCTTTGAGGTTACCTGTCGTCACCACGAACAGGAGACTCATCGCGGGGCACCAGCTCTCTGGGCTGAGCCAGTGCGCGGCGATCCGGGGGACGCGCGTGGAGCGGCGCGATCCCCTGAAGCGACGGGAAGCTGGAGTTGTCGGCGCGGTCGAACATGACGCGCGCGAGGTGGCCGATGAACTCGTCCAGACTCTGCCATTGGAGGCTGCGGCTGATGTCCTCGTTGCGCACGTAGCGGGGAGCGGCGACGATGGTGCGCAGGGACTGGGACTCCTGCACACGAAGACGTCTACGGTTGGTCTCGGCCACTAACGCGTACCAGGCTGGTGCCGCGTATGTGAGCCGGGACCGCACGTACGTCTTGTAGATCCCCAGCTTGGTGCGCACGGGGAGGTTGCTGGCGAGTACTGGACGGAGGCAGGTGCGCGCGTACTTGGCGCGCTGTACGACTTCGGCGACGTGGTGTTTCATAGTGAGTCTCTTGTCAATGGTGACACCCAGGTACTTTACGGTGCCTGACCAGGGCACCTCCTGACCGTGCAGACGGAGTGGCAGCGGAGGGTTCTTCTGTCCCATGGCGATGGCCTGTGTCTTCCCTACATTCACCGACAGTCTCCATCGGGAGAGCCAGTCGGGAAGGGCGTCAAGGGTCCTCTGGAGCTTCTTCGCCGCGTGTGCGATGTTCATTGAAGAAGCGAAGTATGCGGCGTCGTCGGCGAATAGCCCCAGCTTGACGTTTCCGATCACCGGGATGTCGTCGGTGTAGAGGGCATACAGGGCCGGGGACAGGCAGCTTCCTTGGGGGACGCCAGCTTGGATGCGGCGCTCCGATGAGGTGGCGTCTTCTACCGCCACGACAAACCTCCGTTCGGTCAGGAAAGAAGCCAGGACGCGGACGATGCGCCGAGGAGCTGGTGACGTCGACAGCTTGTACAGCACTCCCTCGTGCCATACGCGGTCGAACGCCTTCTCCATATCCAAGAGTGCTGCGACGGCGTGCTCCCTCCGGTTTCTGGTCGTCGCTAGGAAGTGGAGCACTCTTGTTAGCTGCAGTGTGGTGGAGTGGCCGATGCGGAAGCCGAACTGCTCCGGACGCGGTGTGATGTGTGGCTGCAGGTGGCTGAGCAGCAGTCTCTCGAACACCTTGGAGGTCGTGCTGAGGAGAGTGATCGGACGGTGACTCTCCGGTCTCTGTAGGTTCTTGCCAGGTTTGGGTATCATGATGACCCGGCCAAGCTTCCATGTCTGTGGAAAGTGACCCGTGCGCAGGATCCCATTGAACAGCCTCGTCACCGCCGCGATGGAGCGCTGCGGCAGGTGGCGTAGGGCCATGTTCGGGATCGCATCGGCGCCCGGGGCTTTCCTCGGGTTGCAACGTTTCAGGGCTCTGCCCACTTGGCCGGGTGTGAAGACGACCGGATCGTCAACCGCCTCGATGGGTGCCGCGAAGTATCTCTCCAGGTGTCGGTCCACTGCTGCGATGTGCTCAGCGTCGTCCGAAGCGTTCGGCTGGAACTGCCTTTCGAGGCACTCGGCGAAGATCTCCGCCCTGTCCTCCGCCTTGTACCTCAGCTGGCCGTTCTGGTCCCGCAGGGGCCTCGTGGCCGTCGGTGTCGCGCCGAGTTGACGGCACAGACGGTGAATGGAGGGGACGTCACCGTCGACCGACGCGATGTGACTCTCCCACGATTCTGCAGCGTTCTTCTTCAGCTCCTCCTTCACCCTTTCGACCAGTGCGTTAAGCGACGTCTTCAGGGTGGGGCATCTCGTCCTTTGCCATTGCCGTCTCAGTTGGCGCTTGCGCAATATGAGATCCTGGATCCGGGTTGGGAGTGGGTTCCTCCTCTCTCTTGCCGGAACGGTGTGCGCAGCGTGGTCAAGCGCTTCCTGGATGCTGGCGGCTATGGCGTTGGCGGCATCTTCTACGTCCTCAGTTGTGGAGATGGGCCTGGTCTGGGACTTCTCCTCCAGGGCTGCTGTGAACGCTTCCCAGTTGATGCGCCGTCCCGGCTTCTTCTGGATGGTGGTCGCTGGTGCTTGCAGGGTCAGGAGGACCGGCCGGTGGTCAGACGGCAGGTCTGGCAGCGTCTCCTGAGCCATTGTCGGCCTCACCCCCTTGCTGACCACGAAGTCGATGTTGGACTCGGTCCCGTGCGCGACGTCGTAGTGCGTCGGCTCCTCGGGCCCGGAGACATCGAAGTCGTGGTCGACGGCTGCCTTGTATATGGCCTTTCCAGCGGCGTCGGTGGTGGTGGAGTGCCATGCCGGGTGCTTCGCGTTGAGATCACCCGCCAGGATGGTCGGCACGGGTGACCTCATGAGCTCCGTCAGGTCTGCGGCGATGGTGCCCGGCGCTCCGCTCGGTCTGTAGGCTGCGTAGATCCGTAGTTCGTGGCCCTCGACTAGCACGTCGACTCCCAGGGTGTAGACGGAATCGAACTGCTTGAGGTCTACCACCTGGTGAACTACGGATCTCTTGACGAGCACAGCGAGTCCCCTGTACGCTCGCCCGGCGTCCGACGTCTCGTCCCTCCTGTAGACGACGTAGAAGGGAATCTTCAGCGGCGCGGAGGGTGGCAGCATGGTTTCGCTCACCAGCAAGATGTCCACCTTTTGCTCACGGACGAAGTTCCGGAGCAGGCCTATCTTGCCGGTGAGCGACTGGGCGTTCCAGTAGACGATCCTCAGCTTGTTCGTCATTGCGCGGCTTGGAGCTGGGCGGCGGCTGAGAGGGCTTGGGCTATGGCCTGCGAAGTCTCCTGTTGGGCTTTTAGGATCCCCTTCAGGAGTTCGAGGAGCGCTGTGTTGCCCGCGCTTGCTGCTGCTGTGATGGTGGTGGTGGCGGCTGGGTCGGTCTCGACTGCGGACTGGGGCTGCTGCGAGGATTTGGAGCGCTTCTTCCTCCTCTGCTTCTTCCTGGCCGGTCCCGGGGTGGGCTCGGCTCCCCTCGCACCCCTTGGTTGGGGGTTGTTGGCCCGCGCCATCAGATTTGATGACGCGGGGTCTTCCACCGTGGGCTTGGGGATGCTTGCTCTGGTCTCGGGGCCGGTGCGGGTGCTGTCGCGCGTGCGGGCCGCTGTTCCTGCCCGTTTGTTCCGCGCCTCCTTCCGGAACACCGGGCAGCCGACGTGGTTCGCCGGGTGCGCGCCGCCGCAGTTCGCGCACGTTGCTGGCTCTTCGCGGGGTCGCGGGCAGTCCTTGGCCGCGTGGGGTTCGCCGCACCTTACGCAGGCGATCTGGCGGTGGCAGCAGGCGGACGAGTGCCGGAACGCCTGGCATCTGTGGCACTGGGCGGGGCCCTTTTTGCCTCGCCAAGCCTCTATTTTTATGCCTGACATATACAACAGCTCGCGCAAGTTGTATATGCCGGCATTGGTTGCTGGCGTTCCGACGAACTGGACGAAGAAAACGCATCCGGGGCGGCCGCTTCTGGCCCGGATGCATTTTATGTAGTCCGCCTCGAACCCCTTTTCTCGTAGGGCCTCCTTCAGCTCCTCAAGACCGGTGGATGCTGGCAGGCCGCGGATGGCCACCTTCAGGCGTCGCTCGTCCTGAGGGGTGTAACAGTACCACCGCACTCGTGGATCTTCATGCTCGGCTTGGCGGAGGTGGTTTGCCACCACCCGATACTCGTCGCTGTTGGGCGGGAGGAAGCGCACCCCCTCGTCGTAGGGAGCCGCCGTAGGTGCGTGGCCCAGCGTCTTGGCTATTTCTGCCAAGTGCCGGGACCAGTTCGGCAGGCTCTCCGCGATCAGGGGCGGGTATCGCTCCCTCCTCTTCGGCTGGGTGGCGGCGGCGTCGTTCGTGGTGTTGGTGGCGGTGGCGACGTTTGCGGAGGCGGCGGCGGCGACGCTAGTGTGGGCGGCGGCGGCGACGTCAGTGGAGGCGGCGGCGGCGACGTTAGCGGGGGCGGCGGTGGTGGCTTGGCGGGGCTGCGGTTGCGGCCCATTTGTGCGCGTTGCGGTCGGTTGCGCCGGTGGCGGCGGTGGTCGCGGTGGCGGCGGGCTTGCGGCCACGCGCGAGTAAGTTGCTGGCGGTTGGCTTGGTGGGGACTGTGGGCCGGGGCTGGTGTGGACGCGCTTTGCGGGCTGCGGTGGGGTGGCGCTGGACAGCACCCGCTTCCTCATAGGCGGCTGGAGCTGAGGAAGCTGCGCGGTGAGCTCCATCACCTCCACGTCCTCGGGCAGCAGAACCTTTGTGTTGCCAGTGATGTTGTATTCCTGGTACCGCAGGTAGGTCCGGATCCACCTCATCAGTCCCTCCGACAACAGGTACCCCTCGGAGGCCATGCGGGTGACCATGATCAGGTCACGATCATGGTCTTTCCGTGGCGAGAGCGGTTCCCTGTTGCCGAAGTGGGGCATGGGTGAGGCGGATGCAGACTGTCCCTGGGCACAGGAGCTGGCAGTTGCGGCGGCGGTGGTGGTAGTGGCGGCGGAGGCGGTAGCGGTGGTGGTGGCGGTGGCGGTGGCGGCGGCGGCGGTAGCGGCGGCGGCGGTCGGAGCAGGTCGCGGGGTGGTCGGGGTGGCGGGGGGGCGCGCTGGCGTGTCCTCCTCGTCGTCCGAGTAGCCCGCGAGCTCGACGGGCGGGCGATCGGAAAGTGAGGGTAGGTCGGCGACTGTCCGTTGCCGACTACCCTCACTTTTTGTTTTTTCTCCCGGCGCGGGGTTTGTTATTGTGAGGGGCGCGGGGGGTTGCGGCTGCGTTTTCGATGCTGCGGGCGATGGTGGGGCAGCAGGCGGCTTCTTGGTGGGTACTCCGAACTCGAACCGTTTCGGAGTACCCGCGGGTTGTGGCGCTTTGTGCGGCGCCGGCGGCGGTGGCGGGTGGATTACGCCGCAGTTTGTGCGGCTACCCGAAGCGGAGGTGGTGGCGGCTGAAGTTTTGGCCGTGGGGGGTAGGCGCTCGCCTTGCGGCTTACGACTACCCTCGCGACCTTTCTGCTCCATAGCGGAGCGGACTCGTCGGTGGGTTCGGTGGAGTGCGTCGCTTCAGACCGGCGACGCCGAACCCCGCATTCCCTACCCCGGGGCTTCCGCTTGAACGGGACCGGGTTCGGGAGCACAGGGAAAGGCTCCGGTCGAAGGCGCTCGTGTGGAGACGTTCCCCGCCGACGGAGTCGGGCGCAATCGCGACGACTTTTCGACACGAAAAGCGTATGATTTGCTGGAAACGTTGAGGCGACCGAGCACTAGAGTTGGAACGCTGGCATACACCGAAGGCAGTCCGACTGAGGAAACATTGGCGCTACCCGTATTTATATGCGAGCGAGGAGGCCACGCCCCATCACGCCACTTTTCGTGTATCTCTTTTAATTATATAGATTTTAAGTGAAACAGCATTTTGTATCCTCGCGAGTACACTCACTAGTTTTAAGGTAAATTATTGTTATATAAGGAATCATTTTGCAAATATATTTTCATTCCATTTAGAAGACTTGTACAACATAATTAGGAGTTTTAATCCACGACTACACTCTCCTAAATTGGTGACCCCGCGCTGAAAAATGCCGTTGGATTCAACAGAGTCTCAAGAAGCAACTACTGCAGCAGCTGCGCCGAAGCCTGCTCATCATGAAGTCGCCGGAATCGCCCTCTCACTTCGAGTACCACCATTTTGGCGCGACAAGCCGCGTTTGTGGTTTGTTAGCTTCGAGTCCGCAACCGCCGACCTCAAGAGGAACCAGAGCCAGCTCGCCCAGATGGTCATTGCACAACTCGAAAAGCAAGATGTGGAACAGCTCACCGACATTCTCTACAACCCACCCACGCAAGATTACTACAACACTCTCAAACAACGCTTGATCGCCGTCTACGAAGAATCAGACAGCAAGCAAGTCCAGAAGCTCCTCTCACAGATGGAACTCGGAGACCAGAAACCGAGCCAACTATTGAGAAGAATGCTCGATCTCGCACGAAATAAGTTCCCAGAGAGCACCATCAGAATCATGTGGACTAACCTACTCCCGCCCTACATTCGATCAGTCCTAGTCGTCAGCGATACCTTCTGCCAGAAAACCACACTCGAAGAATTAGCGCAACTAGCAGACAAGATGATGGAAGAGTCTCAGCAAATATCAGCCGTGTCCGTGTCATTACCTACTCACGCTCACGGTCAGCCGCAGCACGTACAAACAAATGCGCATCTCTACCCACCACCGCAAACATCGCAACTACCATCAAGTAACTCCGACATGCAGTACCTAATCGGCGAGATAAGGAAGCTTTCACTCGAAGTCGCAGAGCTACGATCCCGCCCACAGCACGAGAGCCGCCCAAGCCTCCCATTCAACCGTCATCGCTCCAAGTCTCGTTTCCGCAGTCAGTCGAGAGCCGGTGGTAATAATTCGCCATCACCATACTGTTACTACCACCGCCGCTTCGGAATGGACGCAAAGAAATGCAGCTCGCCGTGTAGCTTCAGACCCCAACTCCAGCCAGCGGAAAACTAAAGGAGACGCTGGCTGCGGCGGAATCCAGCGGCGTAGAGCACTCAAACCGCCTCTTCGTAAAGGACAGAAAAACTAAGTTATCATTCTTAGTAGACACGGGAGCAAATATTTCCGTCATACCAAGAGTGAAAGGTTCACACGCAACACCTCTACCTTTCCAACTGTACGCTGCCAACAATACTGTGATACCTACATACGGAGACAAAACGTTCGAGCTCGATTTCAACTTACGCCGGACGTTCAAATGGAAGTTTGTCATCGCCGCCGTATCAAAACCTATCATCGGGGCCGATTTTCTCAATCATCATCAACTCATAGTTGACGTGAAGAACAGAAGATTGATCGACGGCAAGACACTACTTAGTACCAACGCACAACTATGTACTACAAATATGCCTACAGTTCGCAGCATCGACGTACATCAATCTTATCACGACATACTTGCCGAGTTTCCCGGAATTACGCGACTCACCTCTATGAAGCTTACCCCGAAGCACTCCGTGGAACATTTCATAGAGACTACCGGCCCACCCGTGCACTGCCGCGCTCGACCCATCGCACCGCACCGCTACCAGCAAGTGAAAAACGAATTCCAGAACATGATCGAACAAGGCCTATGTCGCCCTAGCAAGAGCCCATGGTCGTCGCCGTTACACGTTGTACCTAAAAAAAACGGTGATTTGCGTGTATGTGGGGACTACAGAAAGCTCAATGCAGTAACTAAGCCAGATCGCTACCCCATACCGCGAATCCGCGATTTTACCTATCAACTCGCCGGAAAGAAATTTTTCTCCACACTCGATTTGAACCGCGCTTATCAACAGTTACCTGTCAGCGAGCAAGATATAGAGAAAACTGCGATTATAACCCCATTCGGCCTGTTCGAATTTCCACGCATGTGCCCAGGCTTAAAAAACGCCGGACAGACATTTCAACGTTTTATACACGACGTACTGCGAGGACTGGATTATGTGTTCCCGTTCGTCGACGACCTACTTGTCACTTCCGCAACCGAAGAGGAACACCGAGCACACATACGAACAGTTTTACAACGCCTCGACGAGAACGGCATAACTATAAATCCCGCCAAGTGTGTTTTCGGCCAACCCACTGTAAAATTCCTCGGCTACCAAGTGAACGAAGATGGAATCCAGCCCCCCGCAGAAAAAGTTCAAGCAATCGTAGATTACCCGAAACCACAAACAATAGAAGAGTTGCGACGCTTTATCGGCATGATAAATTTCTATCGAGAAAATATTAAAAATGCCGCCATAACTCAAGCCCCACTCTGCAAATACCTACACAACGCAAAAAAACGAGACAAGTCGAAAATTCACTGGAACGACGAAGCGACGCAAGCATTCGACGCCTGTAAAGTGAGCATTCAAAACGCCGCTCTACTCGCGCACCCACTGCACCAAGCTTCGCTCGCGATCTTCTCTGACGCATCAAACGAATCAGCTGGATCCGTGCTGCAACAACGCCTCGGCAACAAATGGCAACCACTTGGGTATTTTTCCCGAAAATTCACCGAAACTCAGAAGAAGTATAGCACATATGATCGCGAATTGCTAGCTATATATATGTCTATGAAGCACTTCAGAAAAATGTACGAGGGAAGACCGGTTACTATATATACCGACCACAAGCCGCTAACATACGCGTTTACGAAGACTTCGAACGACAGCGAATCGCCACGACGAACACGACAGCTACTCTTCATTAGCGAATTTACGACCGACATACGCTACATAAGTGGGAAAGAGAACGCAGTCGCGGACGCACTCTCACGCGTCGACGCAATCAGCTGTCCCACTCCTATAAATTTCCAAGAATTAGCCGCTGCACAAGAAAGAGATAGCAACATTCAACAACTACTACAGCAAAGAAACTTATCTCTGAAAAAAATTCAAATACCCGGAACCAATCACATGATTTACTGCGAAACAACAACAGACAACGTTCGTCCGTACCTACCTATCGACTTTCGACGCACCGTATACGAAGCTATGCATAATGTTAGCCACCCCGGCGTGCGTTCGTCACGCAGAATGATCGCAAGCAAATATTTTTGGCCTTCAATGAACACGGACGTCGGGACATGGGCAAAATCATGCATACCGTGCCAACGAGCGAAGATACAGCAACACACAGCGAGTCCTTTATCTACGTTTAAACCCGCCGGCCGATTCGATCATGTACATGTGGACATAGTCGGCCCTCTAAACACCACGGCCGACGGCTATCGCTACTGCGTTACGATTATCGACCGCGCGACTCGATGGCCTGAAGCGTTCCCGCTGAAAGAAATAACAGCTGAAGAAGTCGCGAAAACCGTGTACGAAGGTTGGATAGCAAGATTCGGATGCCCCTCAACAATAACAACTGACCAAGGCCGACAATTTGAGAGTCGAATATTTGTGTGCCTAACGCGGTTGCTGGGAATCGAAAAATCACGCTCAAGTCCTTTCCACCCGCAATGCAACGGCGTAATTGAAAGATGGCACCGCTTCATGAAAACAGCACTGAAAGCTAGACTTCAATCCGCCACCAGCTGGATAAATGAGCTACCTACAGTGTTGCTAGGCGTGCGCGCCGCGTTACGCACCGACACGAACGTGAGCGCCGCGCAACTTACCTACGGCTGCAACATACGTCTACCTGGAGATTTTCTATCAACAAACGTACCGGTTGAAGTTTCAATGGACAGTACCTACGTCGATCAGCTGAGAGAAACAATTCGAAACCTGAAACCAGTAACAAGTCAATCGCATAGCAACAAGAGACCCATATTCGTGCATCGTGACCTAGCTATCTGTGAATATGTTTTCGTACGAACCGACGCAGTAAGAAAACCACTCCAAGCGCCGTACGAAGGTCCATACCGTGTCCTGAAACGAAGCGATAAAGTATTCACCATTCAGCTACCTACACGACAAGCGAACATCTCCATTGACCGCCTAAAACCAGCCTACACTACAATAGAAAATGCACAGGCCGCGCCAACGCAAGCACCAGTGACAATAAACTACCACGTCGCACAGAGGTCATTGACACCGCCGCGCACAGCTGACCACCCGGGTACAAACGAGCTGCCGACACCGCCGCGCACAGCTGATCGTCCGGGGACAGCCGAGCCGCCGACACCGTCGCCTACAAGAACTAACTCGCCGCCCGTACAACCCCAACGAGTGACCCGCAGCGGACGTGCTATTCGACCACCTGTACGCTTCGCTTGAAGGGGAGTACTGTAGCCGACGTGCCTTACACCACCTCATTGACGCTGCATTGAAACAGAAGTCGTTCTGATAAGAACGTTAGTAATTGACGTCTGCCAAGGAACGAGAACATTTAGCGTGCGCTCGCGTCGGGAGCTCGGGACGACTGCGGCGCGAGCCGATCTGCGCAACAGTTTTGTTCCGATACAACGGACGGACTACGGCGGACTGAGGAAACATTGGCGCTACCCGTATTTATATGCGAGCGAGGAGGCCACGCCCCATCACGCCACTTTTCGTGTATCTCTTTTAATTATATAGATTTTAAGTGAAACAGCATTTTGTATCCTCGCGAGTACACTCACTAGTTTTAAGGTAAATTATTGTTATATAAGGAATCATTTTGCAAATATATTTTCATTCCATTTAGAAGACTTGTACAACATAATTAGGAGTTTTAATCCACGACTACACTCTCCTAAAGTACCAAATACGCTCACGGGCTGGCGCTGTTCCAGACGTCATACAAATTTCTCGATTACGTTTACTACTCGACATGCATTGCCTAATGCCCCGCGGCTTTGCCCCCGTGAAATATTTCAAAATGGGCTAGTTCCCTATTCCGTGGGAATTTCGAAAAATCCCTTCTTGGTGCACCTCTAAGATACTCAAGGTATGTTTGCCAAAAATTTCAGGTCTCTAAGCTCTAGTGGTTTAGGCTGTGCGTTGCCTGTCAGTCAGTCAGTCACGGTACTGTTTTATAGGTATAGACTAGCTGTTGCCCGCGACTTCATCCGCGTAGATTTCGGTTATGGCTATCCCACGGGAACTATAAAATTTTCCCGAATAAAAAGTAGCCTATGTTATTCCTCAATGTTCAAACTATCTTCTTACCAAATTTCATCTAGATTGGTGCAGCGGTTTTCCCGTGAAGAGGTAGCAAACAGACAGACAGAGAGACAGAGTTACTTTCGTATTTATAATATTAGTTAGGATTAGGACTACGTTACACAGGTTTAGAATATTCGTACTCGGGCCTCTGCGCGTGAGTGGAACGCGTATCCAATGCACCAGAATAGTTGGGCAACACGGTTACGATTCAGCGTGATCTTAATTGTTGTGTGTATGATTTTATTGTTAACTAACTGACAAGGGCGTAACCAGGTTTGGGCCAGGGGGGAGGGGGGACAAATCCTAAATTTTTCAATGATAATGAAAGCCTTTCCGAGCTGGTGAGGTGAAAAATGTTAATTCATATAGGTACTATTATCATATATTTTTTTAAAGTTTGATTGTAAGATCCTGCCACGCCCATGCTAACCGACCGCTAATTGAATGTCGTAATGGTGGTCATTACTTACGGTTTCTGAACGCATAATAGGAGGACTTACGATATAATTACGATAGGACTTACGCGCAGTGTGCGTCTCGCCGCCGCTGGGTCGTGCGCTCCCAGAAGAAGGTCTACGAATTAGTCCGAAACATGTCGGGCTAAACTCGATTTATAGTTTCCGGCTATATGTTGCAGCAGAAATATAGCCCGTTTAGAAGCCCATTATAGATATATGTTAGATACCGGGAAACGCTGCCTATACCATCCATAACCGCGCAGTATTAACTCACCTGTATGGCGACCCCATCGACCGATATGGTGATCTCGACCTTCTTGCATTTGGCTCCATCCTTGGCTTCCGACTTCTTCAGCTGCTGCGTGAACTGCAGCTTCTTGATGGCTTCCTTCACCACCTCGATGCCCTTGGGCTGTTCCACTTGCGTGCAGCCGAGGAACTGTAAGTGATATGGGATATGATGTAGAGCATATAGTTATGAATAAATAAAAACACAGTTTGACCGGGAGACGAGCTGTCGGTAGGCCTCCAACAAGATGGCGCGACGACCAAGCCCCAATTTCACCATCTTTACAATTCGAACTACATTTATTTGGCAATATGAAGCGCGCTAAAACCAAAGCTCTCAAGTCAGCAGTTGACACAGAACTGTCATCGAAAACTGACAATTGTAAAGTTGGTGAAATAGGGACCTGGGGGGCTAGCACGCACGCCATTTTGTCGCTTGTCGCTCAGCGCGTCCTTCACCGATTCCATCACTATGAAAGGGACGCACTGCCCGACAAGCGACAAAATGGCGCGCCGTGCTACATGTGCTGGTAAAGATCGCGGGACCGCGGTGGATGCGGAAAGCACAAGACCGGTCTGAGTGAGAGCCGCGGGGGCTTTAAATTTGGTAAAGATGTTATCTTATAATACGGCAAATAGAAGCACATACGAGTAAAAAAGCTACAATTTCAGTGAGAGGCAGTTCTAAGGAACTTTCGAGGAAATGAATTCCTGACCCACCATGGAACCTAGTCACGGTAAACGTCATAGTGATATCGCATAGCTTGACAAGGAAAATCGTTATTACGTTTATGGATGTTCTATGGTGGGTCAGGAATTAATTTCCTCGACTGTACCAACTACGGTAGACCGGTCAGCCCCTTTGCAAATGAACTCAAAAAGAGTTAAAAAAAACCGAAGAATGAGATGAGAACCTCCTCCTTTTTTTGAAGTCAGATAAAAAGGACAGGCAGAACGGCTTATAGAGACGTAAGCTCAGTAAGCAATAATCACCTTATTACCCACTTTTTTATAATTATTTTTACGGATCTCCCGTGAATATCAATTATACTTTTTAAATAGTCACCGAAACATGAATTCCTACACAGAAAAAAAAATGCTAACCCCGGGAATCGAGCCCTGATCCCCGACATTCCGTGTCGCGTGCTATACCTAGGGTAGCAATGTGGCATGTTTCAGCGAGTATTTAAAAAGTATAATTGATATTCACAGGAGAACCGTAAAAATAAAAAAATGGGGAAAAATACAAATGAGATCATGTCATGATCCAACCTTAGTTAATTTTTGACGTCATTCTAAATTTCATCACAGCTTTTCAGGTACGGAATCCTAAAGAATAGTTAACATTTCGGCCACGGGGTCATTCAAGTCTGTGGCGCTAGTGCGCATGCGTCACGCGATTCACACGACCCCTGGCCTTGTTTGTTTGTACGTTAATCTCAAAATCATAATAACTAATTATCATTTCGTGTCAGCTATTGTTTTATAATTAATGGGCTGCTGCATGTCTTGAAGGGTTCCGTAGGAAGTACTTACAGGTGCAGTGGGGGTCGCGGCCTCCAAAGGCGTAACCAGCTTATGGACCAGGAGGGGGCAAATTAACCAGATTTTGGCCCGGTGGGGGGAGGGGGGGGGAGGCAACCAAAAATTTCTTAAGCCGCGATAGTAGAAGATCTTCAAGTTCGAATTTCAAAGTGCTTTTGATAAAGAAAGCCTGGTGAGGTGAAACATGTAAATTCATATACTATTATTAAGTATTTATAAATTTTTTTGAAGTTTGACTGTAAGATCCAGGGTTCGGGGGGGGGGGGGGGGGGGTTTGATTGACACGTATCGCTCTTACGAGTATATCATACATGCTCTACAATGGATTCCGAGTGGGCACCACCCAGGACTTTAACAGAAAATACGTATAACAGTAAGTAAGTGGACAAATGCGCTGCTTATTTTACCAGCAATCAGTAATACAAGGAGTTTTATCACAACAACAACAAACCATAATCATTGTCATTAATACTGTTTCCGCCCCCCAGACACATGAGAACGAGCGATAATGTCTAATTATGGATCAATACGTTTATTTATAACAAGCATGAGACCTTAGTTATACCTAATATCGAAGACTTGAGTAGGTATTTTCGTCACCTCGCAATTCGTTTTTATGCGGGGTGCGTGAGTCCACGGGGCGGGGGGGGCGTGCCCCCCTGCCCCCCTGCCGCCCCACGCTACGCCACTGTTCCTTATTTTCCACAGTATCTACCTGCATCCTTTTACAACAGACGTCCAGCAGGGGGGAGTCTTCACCCATAATAATTATGTTGTTAACATTCCAACGGCTCGCACGAAATAGTTCGCTTTAATTTTCCTAATACGAACTGCCAAGAAATGAAATTCTCCCCCATATTTGTATTTTCAGACAGATCTACGTATCTTCAAGGCTATAGTGAATAGGCTGAACTAGTGAAGTTATAGTTTTGGCCTCGTAAGTAAGTACATAGGTATGTGCTTTCCATCAGTCAGTCGATGATCAGGGTTTTTTTGTAGAACAAAACTAAGCCTTAGACATATAACTAACGGGAAATTGACCTCGCGATTATAATCATAGTATGTATAGTAAGTAGAAAAACCTTTCCCATGGGCCAGGCGAAAATCAATCTTATGACAATGTCATAAGCATTTTGGCAGGGGAAAGCTTTTCTCACTTTAACTATGCCTTACTTAGGTTAGGATGAAACAGTAATACCTCCCGAGCATGTCAAGTGTAAGTAATTAACCGCGAATCATTTAAAACTGTTAAAACGAATGTCATTATTCATAAACGTCACTCAAGCCTCTATTAGTTAAAATAGGTTTTGTCTTCTTCTTATTAACGGAAATGCCAATGTGACAAAAAAGGACAAACGAACTTTAACGGCATTTTAGTTAAAATAGGTTTATGAATAATACCACCAGAGGGCCGGTGGGATTCGCCGTTGTGGAAGAAGTGGATGCAACTCCACACTTCTGGGTAAATTAAATGAAATGAAATGGTTTATTTGCTAGATACGGGTTACAAAGTATTCTTAGGTGTTACAATTTACATAATAAGTGCGCCAATATCTGCTTTAAAGCATGCAAAATATTACATTTTCAATTTTGGTTATCATTGCTAATCATGCAAATATTGAAATTGTCTTATAATTAATTTAAGAAGTCAATAATTACAATTATTATTTATATAAAAAATACATAATGACTCAAAGTCGTAGGTAGTGTAGGTAGTGTAGGTATATCATCATCATTCATCATATTAATAATTATTATGTTTACATATTATAGTTTTATGTCAGGCTAAAGAAATTGTTAGTAATAGCTATTGCTTTTAAATACAAATTATTAGTTGTTATATTGACAGCACCACTCCGCCTTGTGCTCAATTTAGTTTGTTTACTCCTGACGTGACGTGAATATACCGGATTTTTTTCAGCAACTATTCAATGGCCTCATAAATTTGCAGCTGAGGGGCTTAAGCTGCTATTACTGCCTGAAAAGTACCCGCAAAGGCCCAACCCGTTCCCGAGCTCAAGAATTTCGATCTCACAGCACGTTTATGTTACCTATTTACTGAAATAAAATTATTTTTATTTGAATTACAGAGTAAGCCTTTACGTGGGGCAGTCGCAACTTTTCAGAAATTGAAGGAACTTTTTTGTGACAGGGCTGATTTGACTGTAGACTATCTTAGGTTATTTTATCTTACCTTAACTAAATAGGCGACATGTCCCTTGACGAGAGCGTCGGGCGCGTGTATCCAGTTGCGTCCGTTGGGCGCTCCGTTGCTCTTGCCTTTGCCCTGCCAAAAGAGCAGGGTCGACATCCTGGAACAAGCAGAAAATTAAAAACAGGAATTAGAAGTTAAATATTTCCAAAACGGGTGAACCGATTTTAACGAAACCTAGCTAAGAACCATCTCGATTAAACTAGCTTTCGATTAAAAAAACTGCGTCGAAATCGGTAAATCCGTTTGGGAGCTATGATGTCACAGACAGATACACAGGTCAAACTTATAACTTACACCCCTTAAAATACTCAAGAACAGGAAACCCCCTCTATGTATGCTTACGCTTGTACCAACCCCCCACCCCCATTGGATACTTATAGCCCCTGGAACTATCTATAAGCTACATGGAATTAAAACAACGAAGTAGCATATTAGAACGACGTGGAAAGATTCAAATACAAACGGAAAAGTTAAAGTAGTAATAAAGCAAGCATTATTTCGTAATACGGAATTGTGTGGTAAAACCTTAGTTATTATGGTGCTATTATACGTGCCCTGTTGGCACACGTGGATTTAATTGATAAGGTGAAGACAACATACAATAATACACAACAATGGGCTTCATCTAATAAACCTAATTTTTCTCTCGGAAATTCAAGGCCTAGTCTTTGTCTTTGACTACCTACGTAATGTAGAGCCAGCTGCTAACACGGTTTAAAATTATCTATTAAGGTAAATGTCTCTGTTCCGACTATATGTACCAATAGTTGGCACAATAAAGATGAAAGCAGGGTGTCAATTATTGGAGCTAACGTGTCGATCGTGCCACGTTTACCTTATCCATTTTATAACGAAATTGTAATCCCTCACCTCTCTCTTGAAAATTATTGCTGCTTCTGCTTACACTTTTTAACTAAAGAAACAGTATGGCAGATCATGGTCAGAGGTCAGATACGTGGAGTCCGATAGCTTTTCTGACAGGTCAGGTCATACAACAAAGGCCTCTATTTCACCAACTTTACAATTGTCGGTTTACAATGACAATTCGAACTAAGTACATATCTTTGCCAATATGAAGCGCGCTAAAACAAAAGTTCTTCAAGTCAGCAGTTGACTCCGAATTGTCATTGACAACTGACATTTGTAAAGTTGGTGACAAAGGGGCCAGGTTTTTTGACTGGTAAGTGGACATGAGTAAAGCGTCTCTATAGCGAAACGCCGTGCAAACAGACAGAGAGTGAATATCACGACGCAACAAACGTATTAAATAAATACAACTTTTGACCAATTTTTTTAAATAAATATCATGGGACAAATGACACGAATTGAACTAGTCCCAAACTAGGCAAGTCTGTACTATGGGTACTAGACAACGGATAAACATACTATACATACTAAACATCCAAGACCCGAGAACAAACATTCGTATTCATCATACAAACATCTGCCCCGACCGGGGATCGAACCCGGGACCTCAAGCTTCATGCATAGTCAGGGTCTCTAACCACTTAGGCTATTCGGTCGTCAAAAAATTGAATTGATAGACTACCCACTGATGCATATGTAAATATATTACAGTTACTCAAATCACCACAGTATAGGGAGATAGTTAAATTAACGACAGTTATTACTTTTATTACCTGTTGAATACCTAGTAATTTTATCTAAGCAGTTACCCGTCTGTGCATGACTTCTTTTTAACAAAAATTACAGCCAATTTGCCACCGAATTTAAATAAAAGAAACTGTTAGGGATTCCAACAGGTATCAATAAAGGTCCTTAATGAACTTGTCTTTAACCGATAATTAATTCTATCGAGCTACGATCCTGCCTGCACAATGTACGGAATGTTAGTGCGCATCGTTATTCGTCGCATTATACTTTTGCGCAGTAGAATGTGTCAGCGATCATATCGCTTGTTACGCCCCCCCTAGCAGGATTGTAGGCATGTAGGCATCTGACAGACTAAACATACAACACAAATTGTATTTGGAAATGTGAAATAAATCAGGACAGTAGTGCATTGCATGTACATAGTGAATTTAACACGAAAACTATCACGACTAAGCTAAGTAGGGTTTACAGGTTAGCGAATATACAGTAATAGTTCGTCAACCATTGGAACAACTTATAAAAATTATTTGCATAGTAAAAAAGTCACATAAAACCAACATAAAAAAGTCAAAAAACCTCCGACGTTATCATTTCAAACTTCAACATTTAAAAAACGGGTGAACCGATTTTAATGAAACTTACTTAGCTAAGAACCATCTCGATTAAACTAGCTTTCTATAAAAAAAACCGCATCGAAAATCGAGTTTTTATTGCCACTCGTTGCCATGGAGATGTCCCCTGGGTAACTCGTCTAAAATAAGATGTATGAAAAAACAGGGTTTAGGTACTTGTACTATTATGTATTCTGTGGTTTAGGTAGGTATGTATTTCCTAGATACTTCAACTAGTAAAGTTTTATTCGTTAATGATAATGACATATAATATAATTACCTAAAATACCTAAGCAAGTACTTACCATTTTTTTCTAATTATAATGCTAGATTATATGACACTTACTACTACATCTTTTGGCATAGCAAATTGTATGTATATACTACTTATTTATATGTATGTATGATTTTGCGTCGCGACCTTGACCGTTCGTGACTTATCTCATACAATTCATATAATCAGCAATTAATTAATTATCTGCTGGATACTAGATACTTCGTGAGATCCGATCACGATCGAATAAGGATGTACTTAGTTTTTATTTTGAAAAAGCAACATAAATAATATTTCATAGTACAGTCAGCGTCATATATATGGTGACATCCAAAGTGATCAAATAGTTCGGCACACCATATAAATCGTATGGTGTGCCGAAGTATTTGAGCACTTCGGATGTCACCATATATATGACACTGACTGTACCAAGACAGTACTAGGCACAGAACGGCCACTACCCGCCCCCCGCTGGTAGCGGCGTCTCTCTCCCCGCAGGTGAGGATGGACTATTTATGGACTTTTGAGGGCTCGGGCTCGCCTTGATCATGAGAGACTCGCAGTAGCAATAGTTAGATTTTTTAACAGCCGATATTTGACAGCTGTCATTCCAGTACAACTAGAGAAGGAAAAAGAGGAAGAGGAAGACAGAGAAAAAGATGGGAGGATAAGTTATAACCAACTTAGAAAAGTTGAAAAACCCCCGACATTGTCATTTCAAAGTTCAGTATTTCAAAAACGGGTCAACCGATTTCAATAAAGCTTAGCTAAGAACCGTCTCGATTGAACTAGCTTTCGATTAAAACAACCGCATCGAAATTTGGGAGCTATGATGCCACAGACAGATACACAGACGCACAGATACACAGGTCAAACTTATAACACCCCTTTTTCGTCGGGGGTTAAAAATTGCCGATAGGACATGGACAAGATGAGCACAAGACAGAGAAGAGTGGAAGAGGTCGGGGGAGGCCTTTGCCGCAACTCAAACGGATTAATAAAAAAACTTTTTTAATAATAACAAAAATATTTTTTTTGCATGCAATTAATCATAAAATAAATATTCAGTTAATAATAATTTAATAAGTAGCAATTTGAAATGATTTCTAAATTTGATTACCTGAATAAAAGCTACGGGCCTTATTAAACGTCACTCAAGCCTCCATTAGTTGAAATAGGTTTTGTCTTCTTCTTACTAACGGAAATGTCAATGTGACAAAACAGGATAAACGAACTTCAACAGCATTTTAGTTACAATAGGTTTATGAATAATAGGGTAAATATATTTACATAATAAAAGCAATTTACAATGACATTAAATCTAAGCTTAAACTAAATAAACTACAACTTAAAACTAAATTAAATCTAAATAAGGCCCCCGTGGCATAGTGCCCAAAAGGCTGGCAGCGTTGCCTCGCTGAATAGCGATGCTGATTCTTTGAGAGAGAAAACTGCCATAATAGGGTTAGTATGTTAAATATATAAAAAAGCCGTGATAGCCTAGTGGTTTGACCTATCGCCTCTCAAGCAGAGGGTCGTGGGTTCAAACCCCGGCTCGCACCTCTGACTTTTTCGGAATTTATGTGCGAAATTACATTTGTAATTTATCATGAGCTTTTCGGTGAAGGAAAACATCGTGAGGAAACCTACACACCCCTGCGAAGTAATTCAGTGGTGTGTGTGAAGTTCCCAATCAACTGGGCCCGCGTGGGAACTATAGCCCAAGCCCTCTCATTCTGAGAGGAGGCCTGTGCCCAGCAGTGGGACGTAAATAGGCTGATGATGATGATGTAAAATATACACTAAAAATAACTTTATTTCCGTCCGCATATTGACAAACAGCGAGTTCGTCGCTCGTAAGGTCAGTGCCTGGCGAATCCTTGGACGGCGCTTAGGATGAATACAAATATATTTGTTTAAATGGATAACACGTGGTTAAATACTTTAAATAAGCGTAATGGTTTACTTAAAGTTTAATGTCTTTTTTAAGATACTTCCGTGGAGGACGAATCTTGACAGCATCTGTAATTTGGCAAAAGGCACAATTACAGGCGATGTTGACGTGCTTTCGACTCTGCCAAAAATATTACAGATACTGATCATTTTGGTCAGAAATTTCAATGGGCGCTTTAATCCTAAATCCTAACAACCTAATCCTAACTAATATTATAAATGCGAAAGTAACTGTCTCTCTGTCTCTCTGTTTGTCTGTTTGTTACCTCTTCACGGGAAAACCGCAGCACCAATCTAGACGAAATTTTGTAAGAAGATAGTTTGAATATTGAGGAATAACATAGGCTACTTTTTATTCGGGAAAATTATACAGTTCCCGCGGGATAGCGATAACCGAAATCTAAGCGGACGAAGTCGCGGGAAATAGCTAGTAATATTATAAATGCGAAAGTAACTCTGTCTCTCTGTCTGTTTGTTACCTTTTCAGGGAAAACCGCTGCACCAATCTAGATGAAAATATTGAGGCATAACATAGGCTACTTTTTATTCGGGAAAATTATATAGTTCCCGCTGGATGGCGATAACCGAAATCTACGCGGACGAAGTCGCGGGCAACAGCTAGTTTTAAAGTTCGGGGTGATGATGCCTTGTTGGACGGAAGGTTAGGTTAGAGTATGCAGGTTTTTAGATGTTAGTATGATGTTTTTGTTTAGGTCAGTGTTGAGTGTGAGGTACTGGTATTATTGTTTAGTTTACTTTAGATAAATGTACGTTTACGTCTATTGTAATTAATAAAATCATAAATCTTTAGTAGGACAAGTTCAGAAAATAAATACAATTAAGTAACTAATTATATTGCGTGATTACGATAGTTAGTTCATTAAGCTGACTATAAACACATTTTCAGAAAACGTTTAATACTTACTTGATTGGTTATTTTTACTGTTCTTCCATTATATATAACTTTGAGAAATACTTTATTTACATAATAAAAGCAATTTACAATGACATTAAATCTAAGCTTAAACTAAATAAACTACAACTTAAAATTAAATTAAATCTAAATAAGGCCCCCGTGGCATAGTGCCCAAAAGGCTGGCAGCGTTGCCTCGCTGAATAGCGATGCTGATTCTCTGAGAGAGAAAACTGCCAGCCCTTTGGTCACAAGTTGCATCAACTAAGCGCTTTTGTAACTCAGAAATAAGCTTGTAAGCGCTGGGACCCCATGGACCCAAAGTTTCAAATCCAAAAGGAACAAAATTATAACTTTCAGTTTTAGTTTATCGGTTAACATGTATTACTGTTTTGATTTAGATGGCACAATAATTCGTTTTAAATAAAAATATGGCTAAAAAGGAAGTCCCATTGGGCATGTTACCAGAGATGCAAAGATGATGCAGCGTTCCCTCTTTGGATGGCTAGGTTTCGGTCCCCTCTGTGACATCGACAAGCCTCTTGTTTTAATTGTAAGTATATGTGTGTTTTGGCATCTATTTTCTTCTTTTTATTAACCCCCGACAAAAAAGAGGGGTGTTATAAGTTAGACCTGTGTATCCGTGTATCTGTCTGTGGTATCATAGCTCCCAAACGGATGGACCGATTTAAATGCGGTTTCTTTTAATCGAAAGCTAGTTTAATCGAGATTGTTCTTAGCTAAGTTTCATTAAAATCGGTTAACCCGTTTTTGAAATATTGAACTTTGAAATGACAATGTCGGGGGTTTTTTAACTTTTCTAAGTTGGTTAGGTTATTTTGGTATGTCTTTGTAACTTAACTTCGCTTGCTGACTCTACTTTTTACTCATTGATGTAGGTAGTTATTTGCATTGTCATCGGATCTAATAAAAAAACTAAGAAGTGAATATGACCTCTGGAAGTTTATTATATGTATAGGTTTTCATGGTCACTGAATGTGGCTGTTAAATTTGGGTTTTTTACTTAACCAAAGCTAGGTTCAACTTTGCCAAGAGCACACTAATTAGTCTGACGTTAAATATTGAGCACTAATTGCTGGTATTTCCAGATTTTTATCAACGTTAGCATCCTTAATAACATACATGTGCGTCAGACACACAAACAATTAAAAAAATGGTTTTGAATGACAAACAATTTTATTGTCACTTAGACCTGCTGCTTGTAATAAAAAACATCCCGACGGATTGAGAACCAGAGTTGCGAAAAAACAGGAAATTAAAAAAACAAAAGTTTCATGTGTTTTATTTGTTTTAATCAATGTTTTGTGTTTAATTCAATGTTTTTTTTCAATGAGTTTTAAACGTGTTTTAAACACATTGATTAAAACAATATGTTTTTTGTAACAACTCTGTGAGAACCTCCTCCTTTTTTAACGCGACTCATCATCATCATCATCATCAGGTCAGCCGACTGATGTCCACTGCTGGACATAGGCCTCCCAAGGCTCTCCACTCAGACCGGTCTGAACGGTTACACGACTGCACGAAGAAAAAGAGTGTATTGTTTTCAGGGTTCATGTAAGTATTTTGAAGTCTGTTAAAAATGGAGTTTACCTAAATTGTCAGGACTTGAATTCGACTGTGTCTGTTTCGTTCTGATTGTTGTGTTGTGTTTCTGATTCTAATTGTGTCGGCTTGTGTGTTGTGTGTCTGAATTGTCGTGTCCGTACCTCAAACGGAAAAAACGGAACCCCTACAGGATCTCTTCGTTTCTGTCTGTCTGTCTGTCAATCACAAGTAAATCATCCTGTAGGGTACTTCCCATAATCCTATCATCATGAAATTTGGCACGAAGCAAGGCGAGACCACAAGTCAAGGAAAAACACCCGAATAAACGTTAGATATGAAGCCCTCGGTGTGCGAGTCCGACTCGCACTAGGCCGGTTTATTACACAGAATTAATTAATGAATATCGTGGGATAATTAACACCGATAGACTTAGTCCCAAGTCAAGCGAAGCTTTTAGTATAGGTAGGTATATAGCTACTAACTAGATACAATACAAGTTAGTTATGTACCTACAAACATTCGTATTTTGTCATCCAATTACCTGTCCCTACCGGGTTTGAACCCGGAACCTTTAACTTCATTTAGTCAGGGTCACTGACCACTAATCTATCCGGTCATCAGTTTGTGTTTTTTTCTTTATTTGGCAAATGTTTTTGAAGCCATCAACTTAATTCTAAATTCCGATTTTATTAATGCTACCGCAATAAAAATCTAGTTTACTCTCAGTTACCTTAGTCCACTTATAAAAAAAAAAACAAAAACCAAAAACATATTTTTTTTCTAAATTACACTGACATGACAATGCAACTCGTTCGTTCGTCATTCCAAAACTGACCCTTTGCGCACATGACAGCGCACAGTTTCGCATGAAGCGGATAAGTGTGATGTAGCTTTATTCAATTGGGTGTAAACTGCCAGTTCCGTACGTGTTACGGAGTGGCACGCACGCACACACGCGCAGTGTACAGACTGTGCCTGTGTGCGTGTAGGGATGGGATGGTGTTTGCATAACTGATATCGACTGATATTAATACGTAATTCATTTATTTGAATTGAATATTGATGCATAAACGTGTTTATCTACACACATATCATAAGTCCTCTATAATGCGATCAGAAACCGTAGAAAATGACCAGCATTGCAGTACATCGTCGCCTCCGCCGCCAACCACCACGACCAGCAGGTCCAGCAGTAAAGTTATAGTATTTCGATATCGAATTCGATGTACCGAATTCGACAACCAACGTAATTTACAATCATAGTGAAATAAAACGGATCACTCACGTATATAAGTCAAGTTCAGTCCGACATAATTAGGCCTTAAAACACTCGTGTGATCCTATTATGAAACTCAGCTTCGCCTCGTTTCATAAAAACACACTCTTGTTTTAAGGACCCTCATTATGTAGCAGTTGGATAAACTACTATTATAATAGGTAACGGTTTTGGTTTTTTATTGTGCGGTTTTCATTATCTACTTAATTTTGATCGATTTAAATGGGACCATGATTTCTATGGAGGATCTTTTCGTATTTTGGTCCGACTTCAAAAAAGGAGGAGGTTCTCAATTCGACAGTGTTTGTTTTGTTACGCAATTACTATCCGCAAATTATGAATGGATTTTGATGATTCTTTATTTTTGCTTAAAAGGCATACTTCAAAGGTGGTCCCATATAAATTTTATCAAAGTCCGTTCAGTAGTTTTTTGTTTAATTTATTTTTATTCGTAAACTACGAGTATGTCAAATCTGTACCTAACGATTAGTAGGTTTTCGTGCCACAACAAATGTGTAAAATAAACCTGATCTTCATTTCCGTCAGAACTCGCGACAAAATATAAACAAAACGGTTATCTATAGGTTATCAAGGCCAAGGTCCGAATCAGAGTCGTATTTTTAGAGACAATTGTCCGAGTATTACTATATACTCTGATGACCGATTATTGATTAGGCTCAGGAGGAACTTTCTACTCATTTATGGCTTCACAAGATAGTTGGAACCTTCCTTACAATATGCATTGTGTACATTTCGCGATTTGTCCATTTTACCAGTTGCTACGTTTTGCGGGTACTGTACAAAAAGTGCGGTTTAAAATATACATTTCAGCCGAAGGGAACAAAACAATACCGTCATAATAAATAGACATGTCAATTTGATGTCTGGCCAATGTCAGTTTTATAAGACAATTCAAACTACATTTCTTTGACAATATGAAGCGCGCTAAAACACAGCTGTTTTAGTCTTTAGTGCAGCCTCGCTAGCAACCTCGAGCGCAAATGTAATTTTTCGGTTTCTATTGACAAACGATTTGACGCTACTTTGAAGCTAAATTGTAGTAGTGTGGATTATTTCTGTCAACATTATATATTTGGTATGACGAGACTTTTGTCAAAACAAAACAAAATCAATGGAACTTTATTGTAATTAAGTAAGTTGAATAAGTTCATGTAAACATCACATTAAAGTCTTACTGGAAGTTAGTAAGGGAGTAAATGTATGTTAAGTTTATAACTATTGTAATAGGATTTGGACGAATCACTAATTGGACCAACGGCTATCAAATCCATACAACTTACTCAAAAATATGTCCCATGGCTCTTAATGTCGGCGAATTAAATTTGTGGTATTGTTGTTGTGGCGGATTAATTCGATACATATTTCTACACTGTGTATACATGTTTCTTTCAGTACGATCTCCTTGAAATTAATAAATAAGCAGCCATGAATATAATTACAGAATAATATCAGCGGACAAAGTTTTGAATAGTCTATTCTACAGTCCCCACACTGGACCAACACGTGTTTGCTAATAAACTTTTTACTCTACCAAAAACCAGCATGGCAAATTTAAAATTAAACATAGTAGGTATACCAATTCTGAGAAACGCATAGCTTGTTTGGGTTCCCAAGACTGTTTGGGCTTATATTTTTGGACTCTGACGTGTTCTGTTCTACAACAGTTTTTTATGAGTCAGCTGTCTAATAATAAGGGTTCACTTTTGCAGTACGAGACAAAAAAAAAAAAAAAAAAGCATGTGAAAAAAAGAGCCGGTCAAGAGTACCCAAAACCGGAGAGCATGTATGAAGAATGTTATGAGATTAAGGGAAACAAAGGTTGTATGTCAGGATCGTAGCATGTGGAAGTCCGTGGCCTCTGCCTACCCCTCCGGGAAACAGGCGTGACTGTTTGTATACGTATGTATGTATGTAGTAGGTATGTAAAACTACTTAGTTACGTAAATTGCCTCACTGATCGTTCATTCACTTCTAACCTTGATCATCTATTGAAACAAAAACAAAACCTGCACACTCCTGAGAAGCAATTAAGTAAATGATGTGTGTCAAGTTCTGTACTGGGCCCGCGTGGGGAACTACAACTCATTCTGAGAGGAGGCCTGTGCCCAGCATTGGGACGTAAAGCAAGGCTAGTGGTGATGATGATGACCAGTAAACATAAAACTGAGCGTCTAGTGCCATTACTTCTCGATCGCGTTCACGTTAGTGTCTGAATTACTATGGCCACATTGGCAGCGCCACTTGTGGCACGTCAAGACAACAACTAATTCTCATCTTATTTGACACCCGTAACGCAAACGCGATCGAGACGTACTTTTGCCCGTTTGATTACACTAAAAGCTCATAACTAAATGCCAACACACAACAAAATCGACGACTCGTTTCAAAATATCTATCTGCTAAGCTAACAGATATACCTATGTGCTAACTAGACGAATAACAACGGACTTCCCATCTGTTTTGAGCAGGTTCATCAAAATATAATGATAATGAATGACGCATTCGTTTGACATTGAACTCTGAGATATGTCGATGTTTTGATAGCAATTTTGACAAGGAAAACGTCCCCAGGATTCTCGCGATTTTGACAACAGATATTTCTCGGAATTCTTTTTTGCGTATTTAAAATAGTTTAATGAAGGAGGAGAGACTTACATTCCTGATAGGGTCTGTCTAGCGGCAGACTGTCAACCATCTGGTTAGCAGATGTTGCGTTTCACATACATCTGACAAATAAATTCTTTTGTCAAATAGGTGTTGGGCTGTTATAATGAATTAAGCTGACGACTTTCATGTCGTTGTTCCGTTTTACGGAAAACTTATAATTCAACTCAATTTCACTTGTAATCTCTAAATGTACAATCAAAGTCAAAGACATGGTTCCGCGTATAGTTGCAAAAATATGTAAACATAACCTTACTGTCACAGTAATGAAGTCTGTATACAAATTTTGCAGTGTATACAGTGTATACATATTGATGACCTTGACTGTACCTTAAATTACATTTCGGGCAATAGTTTGTTAATTAAACCAAAAAATAAATAAACAATAAAGATGCCTTCAGAAAAAGCCCTAAACTTTAGTTAGAGAAGGAAAAAGGCCACAAAAATAATACATTCATAAGGATGATAAGTATCAAAATATAGTCTTCTAACAAAGTTAGCCAATTTTGTAAACATAACAGTTACGAGTAGAAAGACAGTTCTAATTCTAACAACAAAAACATGAATACTTGATGAATACTTTTGACTTTTGACTTTGACTTTGACTTTGAACTTATGATCTATCAGCGAAAAAACACATACCTATTTTATCGACAAGCACAAAGAGAACTAGTCCCAGCCCGAGTTGCATAACTACCGGCGCGCGCGCAGCCGGGCTATCCTTTGCAGGACAAGTAGAGATAAGCGGTTATTTTTACTTTCATCATCACATTGACGCTGGGAATGGACGCAGAGGCTCTAAGTCACATGACATCTAAGAAGTACACACAGTATCGAGATCGCTCAATGTACTTATGTCTGTCTGCGGCATCGTAGCTCCTCATCGGATGGACTGATTCAGAAGTTTTATTAAAATCGGTTCAGCAGTTTTTGCAACCACGGTGCGCGAGTCCGACTCGCACCTGGCCGGTTTTTTTATTTGTATCCTCGAATTTTGTATCACATTACAGGTAACAAAAATATCGCATTCGCACAGACAAAAAAATTAATTGCTTTTCCTTCCTCTAATATTTTTTACGGCATAGTTGCGAGTAGGTATCTATACAGGAAAAATGCAAACGAGGAAGCTGTTTATTTATTTAAATAATAATAGGTAATAAATTAGCGATGCGAATGCAACAGTAAGCCAATTTTAGTTTCAAGGAACAAGGCGGGCTTCCCGAAGCTACTTCTTATTAATTCTAAGAATTGACACGCTGCCTGGCCACCTTGCCCAAATGTTCAACAATGCATAACGAACCATCGAATATTTATTTAATGGTATTCAAATTTATTTACATGATAAGAGCAATTTCTTCTTCTTATAGTGCCACTTCATCACTGAAGGTTGGCAGTCAACTCTTTTAATCTTTCCTTATTCATAGCCAGTCTAAATAGCTGCTCCACTGTCTTGATGTGATGCCCGTCCATCCCCTGATGTTACGGAGCCATGACATTTTCCGCCTTTAGCAATATAAAGCAATTTACAATGACAATAAATCCAAGCCAAAACCAATTGAACTAAATGAAATCTAAATAAGGCCCCAGTGGCATGGTGCCGAAAAGGCTGGCAGCGTTGCTTTGCTGAATAGCGATGCTGATTCTTTGAGAGAGAAAACTGCCAGCCCTTTGGTCACAAGTTGCATCGACCAAGCGCTTTTGCAACTCAGCTTTTTATTTACATCTTAACGGTAACACTGACAAGAGGGTCATGTGAAGGTGACATGAAGCTAAGAATAACAAGTACTTGTACTAGAATAGGTAGTTATTCGGTGTAATTAGGTAAAATGCGTTATGACGCAATGATGTCATTCACTTCAACACAATCCAAGATAAACTAGGTTTATAGCTATTACATTATTATAACAACCTAACCAACTTAAAATTAAAAACTGAACACCCGAGTGCAATTCTGGGAAACAATATACCCTTACTCATTCTCACAACTAGACGAACCCAATGACCGTCATACGTTGAAATCCGTCAAACGGTTTACACTGCGCGTGCCAAAGAATTAGAATATTTATATTGGTTTTTAGGGTTCCGTACCTCAAAAGGAAAAAACGGAACCTTAATAGGATCATTTTCCATAAAGCAGACAGACGGGAGGCGCCTTTGGCTTATCTATGCACTACAATTTTTTCTGTCACTTTTAGTGGGGGACGAGGAACACACACGTACAGCACACATCTACGCTCATGTCAAAATTTGTCACGTTCCTACAAACTCACACTAAAACAAATCCATAAAGCTGAAATTGATGGTTAAGTTAAACCTTTTCGGAGCCAACGACTGATATATGGGTCATAAGAAGGATAGCGTTTACTTTCTTGCAAGAAAACGGTTTGGCGTACGAATGAGTGCTTTGACATTTGTCTTAGCGTCGAAAAAGTTAATTTAGAAACTAAATAATTACCTACTTACTTATATAATGTTACGGTCGAATTTTAACCACTACGCGCCCTGTCCTCGCCCTGGTCTCTTTCCCACAAGCGTCGAACAAACTATTTTTGCTAAGTATTCTAGATATCGTTACAAAATATTTTGCAGTCCTGTAGCAATTGTACCTACTTAGTGTGTAGGTGTCAAAATAGCAAAGGCTAAACCGAATGCAATGGCGTCACGACTATTTTAGCGAAAGGTCAACGTCTGATTCACTATGGCATGCAAATCTATCGATATCGGGTTGAAACTATATTTTGCAAATCACTACTTAGCTGTTTCTTGAAATTCGTAAGTACAAGAAATTGTTTCAATTTGTTTTTAATCTTTATTAATCTTTATTCATATCACCTACCCTTCTGTCTGTACCCGTTTTCATGCAATAAATAAATTATTATTTTATTATTATTATTGATAGTGTAGACTGGAAAACTCTAAATCACATAAATAATTTCAAAATAAGTAATCCCTTACCGGGAAACCGGGGTAGAGAGGCTCGTGTCGATCATATTTATAAATGTTATTTAATGCGCTTGAATTTTACTATATGTTTGGTGGATATTAAAGATAGCGAATTATACAATAAATTAGGTAACAAGATACTGAACAGCAAATGAAGAAATTAAGTTCGCTATCGCTTACGGAAGGCATGAGGAGCTGACATGACATGACTAGGACAGACTGACGACTCTAACGTGACAGAACTTTTTTCACAAAGAAACAACTGACATGGCTGCATGGAATTTGTTTCTTTCGCCTATCCCTTAGGCCTGGGGATGAATTAAAAAAAAAACTTGCTCAGTGGGGTACATTTTCAAAATCAGTAGATCAATAAACAAATAGTGATGAAAGCGTTTCCAGTCCACCGGAGCCGCTGGGAGCGTGACAAGCATCACTGAGCATAAGTAAAAGTGCGTTTACAAATGATTATGAATTAATATTATCCATTAGCATATAAATTATATGAATGTCATTAGATCTTGCTAGATTTTTTGCGGGTTTGCGAGCACCGTTATAAAACCATTGAATACCAAATAGTATTAGCTCCCCACCGGTATTGGCTTCCGATACCCTCCAGAAGACGATAAAGGCCAAATATATAAATTTATTTTACAATTTTTAACATGAAACTACCGTGAGACTCAATCGTAGTGAAATAAAAACGGATCATTCACTAAACTCGACTTATATACGTGAGTGATCCGTTTTTATTTCACTATTATTTTACAATGTTATATTAAATAACTAGGTTTAACTTATTTATATACTTGTGACCAAAGGGCTTTCAGTTTTCTCTCTCAAAGAATCAGCAACGCTATTCAGCGAAGCAACGCTGCCAGCCTTTTGGGCACCATGCCACGGGGGTCTTATTTGGATTTAATTTAGTTTTAATTTAAGTGTTGGTTTATTTAGTTTTAGCTTAAATTTAATGTCATTGTAAATTGCTTTTATTATTTATAAATTATCTACAATGTCGGGTTCAAGCTTAGATGGCAGTATGGGAAAGTCTGAAACCATAAGACGTACGAAGATCTGTTCCCAGGAATCAAGTCATCGATTTTGGTAACAAGAAAAACTACATTCACACATTTTAAAAATACTTGTACTCAGCTCGGGAATCGAAACCGGACGTCTTGAAAAATAAAACTATAACTATTTATATTTACTTAATAGGTGGATAGCTAGTTATATGCATTTTTTGTTACTTGCTATTAATTTTTATTAGCGGTAGCCTTAAAAAAAGACAGGATAAGCTCTTAAGTGGTAAACGGCCAGCTTAAAAAAATTCTACTAAGTATAAAAGTATATGATTAATACGGTAGTTTCATGTTAAAAGTAACCTTAGCTACTTTAAAATCTGTAAATCAAAATGCACTATTTGTCACTGTCATGCAATGGCAGCGACCTTCCTTCTGTCAGCGCCGTAAGGTCTCGTCGCGTGCGCATTGGATCCTCGAACTGGTCACCTTCAAACGCAGTCTGTCAGTGTACTTAGTTTTAGCACAATTAAGAAATGTTCCTGTTGTATGGGAGCCTTACTTAAATATTTATTTCATTCTGTTTTTAGGGTTCCGTACCTCAAAAGGAAAAAACAGAACCCTAATAGGATCACTTTCAAGTCAAGACCCTTTTTTCTCTGGAACGCGTTTAGGTAGAATGCTGAAATTAATATCAAATACTCAAGCCTGCAGTCCCTTGAAGCTGTGAAAAAATCAAACTTCTAAGTCAACGCAATCAATAGATACAGTCATTAAAAAGGTTGTTTCCATACAAATTGCCGTACCTACCCTGAAAACCTAAAGGGTACTTCCAGTTGTTCTAGAAACTTGAAATTTGGTATGAAGATAGCTCTTATAGCACAACCACTCAGAAAATTCTCAAAATCTTAATTTTTTATGTATGTCTGTAGATTTCACAGACCCCGCACTGCGTACATTTTGAAATGAAATGAAATATATTTATTTGTCATAAGTGGGTTTACAACATGGTGTTGAAATAAAATAAATTCGCCACCTAGTGCCACAGGCCTGGCATACAAAATTAAATTAAATTATATCTTCTTATTCTTATTATTATTATCATCTGACGGTTCCATGTTTATATATTTTTGAGATTTGTAGCTTTGTCAAAACATACCCAAACTACTTTAAAAAGAAAAGTCAGGTGTGCCATTTCAATACCAGATATCCAGATAGATTGATCTACCCAAAAACGAACACACTCTTGTATCGCAGAAACTGTATTCCAATGGCAATACGAATATTTAACAAGATGCCAAAGAGCATAGCAGAGTTGCCCCGGAGTAAACTTAGGGTTAAATTATTCCGATGGCTTAAAGAGAAGACATTTTACTCTATTAGGGAATACTTAAGTAGGTAAGGATTGTAATAATTGAAATTATTTACTGTGTTGTTTGTGTTCACATTCAAACTTCTTGATCACGTACGAATAATTGAATATTTTTTAATAATTTAATGATCAATAATTTATTCAATTATGTAATAATGTATCCAGTAATGTAATAATGGATTCAATAATGTAATAATGTATTCAATAATGTAATAATGTATTCAGCTTAATGTATCTAATAATTCCGTTATTTCTTTCAACCAATCATTAGGTAAAAATAAAATTGCATGCCGATATATCCGGTTAGACATGTCACTGCACAACAACTATTTATAACATCACTTTTGTACCCTGTCTAAAGCAAGTAAAGAAATTTCATTTCATTTCATTTCATATATAAAACTAAATATTACCTATGTATCTTAATTAGTTAATTAGTGTAAATTTCTATTATACAATACGACACAATTTACCCATTTAAAAACTCGCTAATACTGTAAAAGCATTTCTCTCTTGCCATGTCAATAATTTGCTTTTAAATATCCTTAAATTTTTGCTTAGGAGCAGGGCTCTGCTAAGACTGGACTTCTTAAAACACTGGGGAAAAGCGTTAAAATCTTTGTACGGAACCCTCGTGCGCGAGTCCGACTCGCACTTGTCCGGTTTTTAGTATTTGCTGTTATAGCGTCAACAGAAATACGTCATCTGTGACAGTTTCAACTTCAGAGTCTTAGTGGTTCTGATATTTAACCCTTTGTGTACGAGAATTTAGTCACCAAGTGAGATTCAAAAACCGATCCCGATCATAAACGACTTTAAATATGGCGACTGAGGGTCGAGTTCGAGCACGACTTTTCGAATCCTGCGTAACGTTATGGTTATCTTATCGAGATCGAGAACCTTCATACTAAATTTTAGTTCCGAATACGCTCACGGGCGGGCGCTATTCCAAACGTCATACGAACTTGATAACGTTTACTATTCGATTTTACGTGACGCAGGTTTCGAATATTCGTAATCGGGCCTCTGGCCAGTTTACCTCAATCTGACCTTAATCCCCAGTATCTTCCTAACACATCCATCCGGTTATAATCTAACGACAAGTCAACGTTAATTCAACTTCGCAGTTAGTATGTCCGACTGTCTGTCCGAGGCTAAATATAGCCGAACGAGTTCATCCAACCAGGCAGCTGGTCGGACGCGAAATCTCATTTTACTCCATATTTAGAATGCGTGTACGCATTTAAATTGAGTTTGAGATTGCGTACCTACCTAGGGACCTGAAGTTTAGCTTTGAACAGAGATCATCTTTTAACAAGATACTACCGCGAGATTAAATGATAGTGAAATAAAAGACTTGTCAGTTAAATAAATGGGGGCACGTTGAACGGTGGTTTTGGTGCTTCGATAATGGGCTTGTGGAGAGTTCGAAACGCGTCAGCGAATAGTGCGTACTATAGTGGTGATTATGATAGTTGTCTGTTCGTTATGCGTTGATTCGTGTAGCATTGGTGAGCAAATACTTTATCAGGCAATTGTTTTAGTTCAAAGTTTCCCATTCGTTTGCTTTGAGTTTAAATATGTGTCTGTCTGTTTCACCATTCGGATGGTAGGATCTCGTGCGAGGTCCGTCCGGATCGCTACCACCATCTTACTCGCTAATCCTGTAGGTATACTGCAAATTGCAAGATTTTTCTTGCAAGTCGAAACCAGGCTTTAGATAGTGGAGGAAACTACAGGCACAAGAGGCATTTCATCTTAGCCCTCTAGGTTGGCAATGCATCTGCAAACCCCCCACGGTTGTGGGTATCTATGGGCAGAGGTGATCACTTACCATCAGGAGGCCCACTTGCTCGTTTGCCTTCCTTACTATATAAAAAAAACAAACGAATGAAACTTAGCCGCAATGTCTATTTCACAGTGACCGACTAACTGAATTCGTATGCGCCTGCGCTCAATTACGCCATATTGGTCTAGAAGCTACGGTATGAATAATTGTTTCATATTAGATTGCATTCGGCATGTATAAAGCCGTAATCGTGGGAAAGGTTTTTTTGCATTAAGTAACGCATTTTCCGAAAACTGTGTACCTTTCCTACCCTTCACTTTTTTTGAATAATCTAATAAATTTTGGATTAGGCATTTCTGCTCAGAATCACGAGGACTATCCATTTAAATAAAAAAAATGTCCCGCGTCTTTTTTGTCAGTTTTATGACGCGTTTTTACATACATTCTCTATAAGGACCGTCACAAAACTGACAAATAAATTTTCTATTGAAAAATTTTGAACTTATTTCGGAAAAAAGGCTACACAGATTTTTGAAAATACCCTACTATACCTAGTGCTTACCCGCGGCTTCGTCTGCGCGGATTTCCTTTGTCGATACCCCGCGAGAAATCTGTAGTGTTACCAAATACAAGTATTTAGCCTATTTTATTCTTTAATAAGTACACATAGCTTTCGCCCGCGGTTTCGCTCCCGTGACACTCATATAATAATATCATGGGACAAATTGACACCAATTGACCCTAGTCCCAAACTAGGCAAAGCCTGTACTATGGGTACTAGACAACGGATAATCGTACTTATATAGATAAATACATACTTATATACATATTAAACATCCAAGACCCGAGAACAAACACTCGTATTTATCATACAAACATCTGGCCCGACCGGGATTCGAACCCGGGACCTCAAGCTTCATAGTCAGGGTCGCTAACCACTAGGCCATCCGGTCGTCAAATCCCGTGGGTATTTCGCAAAATCGACACTTAATTTTAACAATACACTCTTTTTTTCTTTGGGCAGTCGTGTAAAAACGGGCCAAGTGCGAGTCGGACTCGCGCACGAAGGGTTCCATCACCTTTTGTTAGAAAGAGACTTCCGTCACAGAATAGATAATAGTACAAGTCTTCCGCTTGTAAATTGTAACCTGTAACTTGTAGCTTTATAAAACACGACCCCAAGGATCGAGCACGACTTTACGAATGCTGCGTAATGTAAAATCTAATAGTAAACGTTGTCGAGTTTGTATGAGCGTATTTGTAACTAAAATTTAGTATGAGGTTTCTCGATCTCGATACGATAACTGTAACGCAGCATTCGTAAAGTCGTGCTCGACCCTCAGCTGTCCCGTGCCGTACCAGCCTCCTCTAAATAAAATAAACGCTGCAATTGTCCCGAACAACAGCCAGTTTGACCTCCTTGGGGATATTATTACGACAGAGGCGCAGACTATTTATGGATAGGACATAATGGATTGATCGGGTAATATCCAGCTTGGCTAGACCCGGGTGACGGGGAGTTGAGTTTGAATCTGTGCCCTAAGTGTAATCAAAAAGCACAAAATACGTCTCGATCGCGTTTGAGCGCCTAGTGTAATCGCCGACCAGAGTGCCTAGTGTAATCGCCGACCAAGCCAAGAAATAAGTCTCGTTCGCGTTCGCGTTTAATAATTCTCATACTATTTGACACTTTAACGCAAACGCGATCGAGTTGTATTTTGTGATTTTTGATTACACTAAGGGCACTGTAGTTTTTTAGGGTTCCGTAATCGAAGGGAACCGAAGGTCCTCAAATTAAAACCTTAAACTCGTTACCTGAGATTCTTTCATATTTTGTCAATGTAGGGCCTGTTTTTTTTTTATTAAACAGTGTAAACTTCTCGATTGTTTATTTTCAAAAACCTACTAGGCCCCCTCTCAGTTCGGATCTCCCTCAGGAGGCAGGACTGTGACAAGGGCGAAGGGGATTGCTAAACCTCCTTAGAACTATAATAGACACGTATGAAATTTTCACAGATTGTGTATTTATGTACTATTTACGTTGACGAGTAATAAAAAACCAGCCAAGTGCGAGTCGGACTCGCGCACGAGGGTTCCGTAGAAATATAACGTTTTTCCCTAGTGTTTTAAGTCGTCCAGTGTTAGCAGAACCCTACTCGTAAGCAAAATGTACGCAGTGTGGGGGCATCTTATATTGGTCTGTGAAATCTGCAGACAGACATAAAAATTAAGATTTTGAGAATTTTCTGAGTGGTTGTGCTATAAGAGCTTCATAATGAATTTCAAGTTTCTAGGACAACTGGAAGTACTTATACCCTTTAGGTTTTCGGGGTACGGCAATTTGTATGGAAACAACCTTTATTAATGACTGTATCTTTTGATTGCATTGACTTAGAAGGTTGATTTTTTACACAGCTTCAGGGACTGCAGGCATTTGATATTAATTTCAGCATGCTACCTCCACGCGTTCCAGAGAAAACGGATATTGACAGTCAGACAGATAGACTGGCAACAAAGTATCCTATAAGGGTTCCGTTTTTTCCATTTGAGGTACGTAACCTAAAAAACGAAAAAAAAGTAACCCATCTCTCAAGCAGGTGGGCTCTCGTGGGTTCACATCGTGAGTTTGTCATTTGAAATTGAACACGAACTTTTCATGAATCCTGCAAAGCAATTCAATTGTGTGTTTGAAGTGCCCAATCCTCTCGTGGCCGGTAGCCCAAGCCAAGCCCTTTCATTCTTAGAGGATGCCTGTGCCCAGCAGTGGGACATGACTAGGCCGATGATGATGTTGTACGCATTACTCTTAGACGTTCTGACGTAGTTTGTTTCGGATAAAAAACTAAATAATGGCCTTGAAACGCCCTCTAAGGTATGATTCGACTTCCGCGCCGACAGGCAACGTTTGATTACATTATAATGACCGCTAGTTGAAATCGCACTCCGACGCCGATACGCACACTTTAAAAAGTTAGTAACTTGCGTACAAAGTATCAAAATCAGGTGTAGGTATACATTTGGTACATATTTTCCCCATAAAATGAATTCAATTTATTTCTATAATTATTACTACTGTTAGTATTTACAAAGGCTTACCCCGCGAGAAATCTGTAGTGTTACCAAATACAAGTACTTAGCCTATTTTATTCTTTAATAAGTACACATAGCTTTCGCCCGCGGTTTCGCTCGGGTGACACTCATATAATAATATCATGAAACAATTTACACCAACTGACCTAGTCCCAAACTAGGCAAAGCCTGTACTATGGTTACTAGACAACGGATAAACATACATAAATAGATAAATACATACTTATTTACATATTAAATATCCAAGACCCGAGAACAAACATTCGTATTTATCATACAAACATCTGCCCCGACCGGGGATCGAACCCGGGACCTCAAGCTTCATAGTCAGGGTCTCTAACCACTAGGCTATCCGGTCGTCAATTCGGTCGGTCGGTATTTAATTTTATATAGTATTTTCAGAGTTGCAAAAGCGTTTAGTTGATGCAACTTATGACCAAAGGGCTGGCAGTTTTCTCTCTCAAATAATCAGCATCGCTATTCAGCGAGGCAACGCTGCCAGCCTTTTGGGCACCATGCCACGGGGGCATTATTTAGATTTCATTTAGTTTTAAGTTCTAGTTTATTTAGTTTTAGCTTAGATTTAATGTCATTGTAAATTGCTTTTATTATGTAAATAAAAAAAACAATACATTAATTAATGACCTTGAGTACATGCCCGATTTCTACCATAGTGATGCGACATGACCGGCTAACATCATTATTGAACCTTCACGCACGAGCGCACGCGCAGATAAACACTGGCATCAATTATTTATTTTTAACTAGCACAGTAGATAATTAGCCCGACCGACCCAATTAAGAGTTCAATCTTCTTATCGTGCGGTCAGCGCTTGCGAAATGAACGGGTTAGTGCACTGGCTAAACAAGAAAATCATTGATACATTCTACAGTCATTTATCTTGCATCTATACTTCTACACTATCCTAACTAATATTACAAATGCGATAGTAACTCTGTCTCTCTGTCTGTCTGTTTGTTACATCTTCACGGAAATACCGTTGCACCAATCTAGATGAAATTTGGCAAGGAGATAGTTTGAACACTGAGTAATAATAAAGGTTACTGTTTATTCGGGACAATTGTATAGTTCCCGCGGGATAGCGATAACCGAAATCTACGCAGACGAAGTCGAGGGCAACAGCTAGTTTTAAATAATTACTTTTTAGTTTCTCTCTATAAATAACGAAACTCGTGAGCCGAAACCACATCATTTACGGTTTATTCGACTCCTAATCGTTGCGGTCTGACATTCTAATTCTAAACACTAACTAGTACTTTCGTAAAATTATACTTTAGTATTTACGAGGTTTTTCCTTTCATTTAATTAGGTAGGTATGTACTTACATCAGGTACCTACTTAATCGAAAGAGACCGTATTTCCAAAAGGAAAACGTAGAAAATTTTGCAATCTAGACTATTTAAGTATATTTCTAACTAACTGACGACCGGATAGCCTAGTGGTTAGAGACCCCGACTATGAAGATTCAGGTCCCGGGCTCGATCCCCGGTCGGGGCAGATGTTTGTGTGATGAATACGAATGTTTGCTTTCGGGTCTTGGATGTATTTAAGTATGTATTTATCTATGCAAACTTTTTACATACTTACATGTTTATCTGTTGTCTAGTACCCATTGTACAGGCTTTGCCTAGTTTGGGACTAGGTCAATTGTTGTCAATTGTCCCATGATATTTATTTATTTTATTTAATCTGACTAGACCGGGGAGTGTTCTTAAACTTTCTTTCACCACATATGTGTTTCCCTGATCTGTTTGGGCCTGTCTGTTTGCCTATTCGGGCACGTTATGTGGAAGATGTAATAATTACCTACTGAAATTCGTAATGACACCAGTTTAATTTTGAACCCACGCACCGAACCCAGGACCTCAATTTTCAGTCAGGTCCTCTAACCACTAGGTTATTCGATCGTATCGTGGGTATTTATAGTACCTACTTAGTTATAGTCAAATTTCCCCCCTCCCCCTCGTTTTAAGGGATAAGTTCGCCTTTTTACATTTACTTTTGTTCTGTTATCTGTGACTTTATGTTTTATGTGCAATAAAATATATACTTACCTACACAATATCGTTCTAAGAAATAGTTACATACCTCAAATGATCAGAACAAAGGATGAATCCGTATTATTTATAGAAGATAAGTTTATACAAACGTAGAAATGCCTTTATTTTGTTTACACGCAGTTTGTTTACTCACAGTCAGCATTCTCATCTAACAATGCACAATTAAAATTCATAACAAACCTCGGAAACGCTATTCTAAATTAAAAACATGGCAGTTTTTTTTTATAAACTTCACGAAACTTCACACATCGCAGAGTTGTCTGTGGTCTGATGGTGTTGCTAGCGCAATTAAAAGTTTATCTACCGTGGCGTTCCCACGACAATTGTCTATGCGTGTGACTGGTACTGGCTGATTGGACACAATACTTTTGTTTTTTTTCTTTAATTCATTACATATTAGGTTGTAATTATAATGTATTTATTTACAGTGTAACAGACAAGTCGTATCGTAGGTTAATAATAATTAGAAAGAGCGCATAGACGAAATGCATAAAATATAATCCGATGTCTACTGCACACCACGGCACGCCATTTTGTCGCTTGTCGCGCAGTGCGTCCCTTTCATAGTGACGGAGCCAGTGAAGGACGCACTGAGCGACAAGCGACAAAATGGCACGGGTGCTAGCCCCCCTGATGACGATTAAATTTAATAGCACCTTCCATTTGACCGAGCGAAAGCGAACGAAGTGAGCGAAGCGTCTCGGTTTCAGCTTGGACAATCTTTCGTAGGTGTATGTCTGTCTGTCCCGGTCGGTGTCTGTCCCACTGTTCTCTTCTACAGATTGCATTTCTCAGCCGATTCTCGTGAAATTTTGTAAGCAAGTTCGCTATCTAATTACTTATATAGCCTTTTTTTTGTCGACATGTTCAGAAATGAGGTTACGACGTTTCAGACAATACAACGGATTTCCATAGCAACCTACAATCTAACAACAACACCTGGCGACGTTACCTAGAAAATAATAAATGAATGGTACAAGAAATTTCAATATGATGATAAACAAAAAACATTTGGATAAAAAAAACTGGCCAATCAACACCGCTCAAGGCCATTGATTCACGTGATATCTATTGTGAAAAAACACGACAAAAACACGACTGGGCGAGCTAGCTCTAATAGATGATAATTACATAATGTTATATTTATTGACCGGACTGGGAGACGAGCTGTCGGTAGGCCTCCAACAAGATGGCGCGACAACCTGGTCAAGATCGCGGGGCCGCGGTGGATGCGGAAAGCACGAGACCGATCTGAGTGGAGTGCCGCGGGTGAGGCCGCCGGCCAGCAGTGGACGTCTCGGCTAACATGATGATGATGATGATGAATATCTTTTGAGACGCTTTGTAGGGTATTAGAAGAGCTTAAAGCCCTTACAGAGAGTAGTCATGACAAAGAGGCGCGAGTCAAAAATCCACTAGGATCACTAGTGTCAATTTCCATCAATCATAAGCCAGTAGCTTGTCTCTCATTGGTGGCCAATGACATATAGACCACAGTTGACACTCGGTTCACGCGTTTTTGAGAAAGAAAGAAAGAAAGAAAAATAATTATTCAACGTACACAATTAACAAGTACTTACAATAAAACAATTAAAAGAAGTGAACATAGACGTTGAACAGGATCCCTCTCAGTCTCAGCATTGTGACGCGTAGAAATTTAATTTTGAAGTACATAGTAATTGGTAATATTGTGGGGTGGGGTTATGTCAGATTATAAAAAAAACAATTTTTGGGATTTAAATGCAGCAGTAGCATGGTTACAAGCGGAAAAATAGGGGCGACTTTAGATTTTTTTACACTAAATTACTTCTCATGTCGTCATGTCTAGCATATTATATTTTTTCTCGCAGGGAAATTGTAACGTATAACATGGTTACAAAACTAATCAATTCACAAAAAATTACAAAGGCGGAGCATTAATTTTCCGCTCAGATTCGCATGCAACTATGAATTTGTCTAAATCTATTTTTAGCAATAACTAATAGGTACCATGCATTTTTTGTAACAATACCCTCATTTACTGCATACCTCAAACATAATCACTTTTTGTTAAATCAATCTGCACTATCATGACGAGACGCTAAAACCACAGAGCACGACAGTATAGTATTATGTTATCTGTGGCAGCATTAAGTATGCGAACATGGCATTTACGTTACGAGGCGTGCCATCATTCATTGTCAAATTGACACGTAATATGTATGATACCGATTTACAAAGTCATGTTTGCGGTTGGTCTGGGACGCGGAAATTACCGTGATACTAGAACATAGTGACATAAACGGATCCTAAGTTTTCCTATTTTTTTTTTATTCCTAAAAATCGTGTCGATTCGTTCTTAAAATGTTTGTTACTTTAGCACTTCGTCATTTAGAAACCGATTTGAAAGTACTATTTTTATGACTTCTGAGCAGGTATGCAAGCATAATTAAATGTTGATAAAATTGGTTGGTTCAGCAATTAAAATTTGATTTGCAATTGAAGTTGGTTATTGTTCCTGTTTTAGGAAAAAAGTTATAGGTAGATAAGTAGTTCATTAGTAAATCTCAAATGTGTAATGGTTTACCTTTATAATACTCACTTATGTGAAATTAATTTCATTGAAAGACTTAAGATAGAATAACACATAACATTTATCGAAGTGATCAGATAAGCTGGTATTGTTTTATTAGTTTGTATGTCGTTTAGCACCTAGCTAGCAGAGTTAGCATGACCAATGACCTAGACACAGATGTGTGACTAACTATATTAGCAGTTGACTGACATTTTTCACAGGCCACAGATACTTTAAGTGTTCTGTGTAACCTCTCGACTATGCCATTTGTTTGTGTACTGTAGGGTGGTCGAAAATTACATAGTTTTTATCGAAGAAAAGTGGAAAGTTCCCGCGGGGTATCCGTAACCGAATTCGCAGACGAAGTCACGAGCAAACTCTAATACCTACCCTATTCCATATGTTGGACAGTCTATGGCCCACATGTACATGACATGATCTCCAGTGTATGGAGAGCTCTATTTTAATTTTGACTATGGCAACTATTGCCGTAATTCTTTTTCTCTCTGGTTCGACCTCTCTTGCGAGACGCCGACTCAACTGACTTGCAAACTTAATTATTAAATATTAGCTTATGTCATCTGTTTGACGAAGTGCACTGTAACGTTAAATCTTGAAGATTAAATGGAACATCATACACCGAAGTTTATTAAGCTTTAATTTATCTCTGCCTGCTCCTTTGCTGCAAACAGCCCACACCACTCCGAACTACGGTGCCTCTCAACACCATAAACGTGTTTTCTACTAAAAATATTTTCCTTTTTTTCTCTTCGCAGTTTAGAAGATCGGGTTTTTCTAATGACTAGTGACCCTGACTATGAAACCTGAGGTTCCAGTTTCAAATACCGCCGTAGCATTTATTATATAAATATCTGGCATCAGCAATATTCATGTGCCTAGTTTTAATAAAGTCTATTAATTATCTTCCACACCGATGATGATGTAATAAAGTTTGGTTTACTTAAGTACTTATTACATCAAACACAAATGGAAAATCGGCTGAAAATAGAAACACAACGGCCAAAACATTCGTGGCGTCCACTAGGATCACCTATTTGCATCCCCTCCATACAAAATTTGTACTGGGGGACTCAAATAGGTGATCCTAGTGGACGTCACGAAAACATTGCTGTTGCCGATCGCTGACCGTTGGTAAAAACTAAAATAGAGCTGCAGTTCTCCATAATGACAGAGTTACACAAACAAATAAACTAGTAACTACTGTCTTAGTAGACAATTCGCATGATCGCATACAATGGGAGGCGGGCACTCTTTCACTTTTAACCTCAAACCGCGTGCCATTTTCCTGACGCCATTTTGAATCGAAACGACCTTTTGAATGGTTTGCATTAGAGGTTAAGAGATGGCGTTGGATTTATTTGGAGCCTTAGAGAGACAATTTACGCAATTTACACAACAAACGGAAAAACCGTTGTTATTCTTAACTCTGCCAAGAAATGAAAGAAAATTAATGTAGGAAAAAATCCAACACAAAGTTTTGTAAGTACAAATACGCATGACTTACATAATTAAAAGTAAATCAATCAGCAAGCGAGCATCAATGATGTAGTTAAGTACTTTTTTTTATTAAGGTAGGTATGGCATGGCACCCATCGAGGGTAGGATGGAAGGAAATCTAATTATTATTTTGAGCCTAGTCTGTCAGACTGCTGGGCAAATGCCCAACACTTTCAATGTTCCTCATTTTTTGCAATTAGCAGTCAGTCCTTTATGAAGGGTGGTTACGAGGGCTGTTTGATAAGTACCCGTTTATGGAAATATGCATTTATTTTTCTACGTAGTCACCTTTTAACTCTATACATTTGTTCCACCTATACTCAAGCTTCAATAAACCATCCAAAAAGTATGATTTTGGAAAGTCATTAAAATAGGCCTCTGTGGCGGCAATGACTTCGTCATTTGATCCAAATCGCTTGCCACCGAGCCATTTTTTTAGGTTGGGAATCAAAAAGAAATCGCATGGGGCCAAATCTGGAGAATACGGGGGGTGAGACAATAGTTCGTAGCGTAACTGTGCTAATATAGCCGTCACAACTCTGGACGAATTAGCCGGGGCGTTGTCGTGATGAAACAGTACTTTTTTCTTTTTTAAATGGGGTCGTTTGTCCTTCAACACGGCGTCAAATTCATCCAATAAATTGGCATAATACTGCCCTGTTATTGTTTTTCCCTTTTCTAAATAGTCAATATGTATATAATACCCTGCGAATCCCAAAAAACGGTCGCCATGACCTTTCCAGCCGATGGGACGGTTTTTGCTTTCTTTGGAGCAGGTTCACCCGGTAAAATCCACTGCTTCGACTGCTCTTTCATTTCCGGGGTGTAGTGGTGGACCCACGTTTCGTCCACGGTCACGAAACGTCGCAGAAACTCCTTCGGGTTACGTTTGAACACGGCCAAACACTGCTCCGAAGTAGTCAGTCGGTTCCGTTTTTGCTCCTCCGTGAGTAAACGCGGCACCCACCTCGCCGATACTTTCTTCACACCCAATTTTTCTTCTAATATGTGTTGTACCCTCTCGATTGAAACGTTTACAGCATCAACGATTTCTCGAAGTTTAATTCGGCGGTCGGCTAAAACGATATTTTAAATTTTCTTAACCATATCGTCTGTAGTCACCTCAACTGGCCGGCCTGGGCGATCCTCATCAAAGACGGTTGTTCTCCCCCGTTTAAACTCGTTATATCAATATCTGACGGTTGTCATAGAAGGAGCACATTCATGGTAAACCGCTTGGATTCTTACTTTTATTTCATCACATGTTTTTCCTTCCAAAAATAAGAATCTAATTACAGACCGATACTGTTCATTCTCCATTTTAACAATTTTAAGTTCACGCCTTCACTGAATCGTTGTCAAATGAGAAAAAAAACAAAATAATGCAATTTTTTTTAATTTTCCCGCCTCTGAAAAATGGCTTAAAGAGGTGGTATACTTATTTGCGGCCAGTGATATTAATATATTTAGAAAACGGGTACTTATCAAACAGCCCTCGTATCTTAGTCCACAACTAAATAAGATGCAAACAAACAAGAAAGACATCAAGCAAGACCAATTGCATCACGATTTTTTTGGCAAAGATGAGAACTCTATAGAGATCTCGCGTAAGGTCAACGTCCCAATTATCGACACGTTAATTCCAATAATTGGCACCCTGCTTGTCACCTTTATTGCTACTGCTACGTATTGATACTGAAGGTGCCAACTATTGGGATTGGGACAGTGTCGGTGTCGGGTACAGGGACATTTAAGTACCTACCTTAAGTTAATCAAAATAACTACTTACTGATGGCGTGATTTGTACTGCGATTCCCACTGGTTAAAAAGAGTAGTGTACATGTGTGTGTGCATGTGCACTCTAAATAAGGTGGTCGAAGCCGATTGCAGTACAGAGTGGTGGCCCAGATTACGTGGAAGTGAGCAGATCACCAGTCCGACAGTCAGATGTCATCTGCCATACGGTTGGAAAAATAGCTAATGTGTACCTAATACTGTCACAGAACCGGGCAAAATATCGTTACTCGTTACAACAAAACGTAATTTTTTGCCTGGCTACTAAAGTTAAACCAGCTGGCAAGAAGCTGCCTTTCCCGAACTAGATCGAGCAATGGGTGAGTCAGACGGCCGGTTAGTTACAACTTTTCGCTGTCAAACTCAGGGCAGGTCTAGTAAACAGGTTGTTTTTCAGAAGCCATAATTCATTGATCGTAGTTTATAATGACACCGAAGACCCCCTATTTGACCGGCGCGCGCGAGCGTTACGTGAAACCAGATGAAATTAATACTCAAGTCTTCCTACTTTCGTTTTCATTGAGTAAAATGATACTTGGAAAGAATCGTCTGTTTACCGTTTAATAAATCTGAGTGATTCTGGCATTTCAAACTTTAATGCCCGGTTTATATTTAGTAAGTTATACTTCTACGCGAACCAAAAAAGTTTACGACAAGGGTTGCATCGTCAAGCCCGTCGACATATCTTTTTTCGGTTTGTAACAAGTATCATGGAAAGTAAACGGATTGACAAAGCCCATACTTTGAATCGTTCTTATTTACATTCAGCGCCATCTACCATGCTTGAGTGACACATTAGAACCGCTGTTTTGTTATTATTTGACCCGCTGGCTACGACCTTGGCGCCATCTAGAAATTGCCTGAATTTTAAGATAACTGCGGGGAACGATTCGAAGTATGGGCTTTGACACTCCGTCCTCCTTTATTTGTAACTATGTACAGACTCAAAAACAACACTACGTAAGCATCTTGCTCTCGCTACCTTGTACTTTCTTTGTAATATGTATCTGTTTTGTTTGAATTTGAAATTCCTCCAAAATGCTAGAACGACTTACTTAACGGGTTTAACCACCCACGTATTAACCCTCGAAGAAAGAGGTTCTATTGTAACCTTTTCAACTTTAGGTTACTCCTATTTTAAGGGGCTTACGGGAAACGTTTTTCCGCAATATGTTGCCGCCAACTATGTCTGTCTGCCACTTATTATGAAAGCTAGACAGAGACTCCTATTGGTGATGGCCACATATTGCAGCAAAAATATAGCCCGTTTAAAAGCCCCTTTATATGTGTAGGTAGTGTTCGGCAATTGAAAATCGCCGGGTTTTGGGTATGGCTGATTTCCTTTAGGACTTGTTATCATACTCAAATACAATCGATCGTCTGCGGGGGAGGGGGGAAGAGGGGGAGGGGGATAGTGGACGTTCTGTACGCAGCACTATTGGTTATTCCGCGGCGGTCTACATCGCGCCCTTAGCTAGAAAGTAGGTCTGCGCGCGCATTTCTATTGGACGTCGGTTAATTAAATGGTGAAACCCGGTACCGCTGTATAAGGATGTCATATACAGCGTGATACATAATCACTATCCCTGATAGAGTGCCGATGAAGCCAAAGGTGTAACTCACCACTTTTACTGGAGGGTAAATGTTGTTGCACATATGCCAAACGTCAACTCTAGAGAACTTTACTCTTTTGTACGGATTTGAAAAGCAGACTTGTTTAATTGCTATTAAATATGTGGTTTTTAAAATGACAACTCAATTACAACTAATTAGGTACTTAAATGAAAATAATCGATTTATTGATTATTTTTGTTTGTTTTTTTTTTTTTTTTTTTTTTTTTTTATGAAACATTCATAGAATGAAATTCAACATACAATGACAATGCAAAGAAAAATTCGTTAAGCAGCTGGACATGAACCAGCAACCTCGGTAATCCGTACCACGCTCCACCAATTAAGCTATACTTAACGATGGTGTACCTAACGAATTTTTCAATGCCTTGTGTCATATTTTTATTTGGAAGATCTCTCCTCAGCGCCATCTATGAGTAGCTTAATCAAGCAGCTCACCCACTACGGAACTTCTACAGTTACGCATTAGTGGCAAGAGATGGAGCTATTTTCTGAATCAATGAAAATAATCGATTTATTGATTATTTTTGTTTTTTTTATTTATTTTTTTTTATTTTTATGAAACATTCATAGAATGAAATTCAACATACAATGACAATGCAAAGAAAAATTCGTTAAGCAGCTGTCCAGCTGCTTAACGAATTTTTCTTTGCATTGTCATTGTATGTTAATTAGGTACTTAAAGTTAAAAGTAACCTAAATATGGCCCCCGTGGTATGGTGCCCAAAAGGTTGATTTAAACGCCAGCCCTTTTAGTCGCCAGTAGAGTCGACCAGGGCTCTTTGTTAGGATCAAACCATAAAGCAGACAGAAGGGAGCGCCTTTGGCTTATCTATGCACTGTAATTTTTCTGCCACTTTCGAGGGGCGACGAGGTACACAAGTACAGCACACGTCTACGCTTCTGTCAAAATTTGTTACGTTTCTACAAATTACACTAAAACAAAACTGTCACACAAATACCAAAACCACGCACACAATCAACAGACCCTGTGCATTTTGCACAGACTTAATTTCCAATTTTTGGCAGTGGGGAAATCGCGCGTTAACAACTTAACATCTCTTTTCCTTTCCTGTTCTAGGGATCAGAATGTCACTTTTTTGCACGTGATGGTTTAAGAACGTACTAAGGTAAACGTCTCAATGTGTAACCATTTTAGGTATTGGTGTGAATTAAGAATGTGGGTGCCATTGTCAACTAGCGGGGTAATATCGACAATTAGGACATTTACCTATTTCAATTCTCATTAGTTTAGATTAGATTGATAGTGTGCAATTTCCGTTATATTCCGAGATCATTTCGAGATTGACTTGATGTTGCCTATTTCAATAATAGCTAAAATATTGCATTAATTATAAGTATGGCAACCCTGCCACTGTCTCTTCTGTACCAAGCACTGGAACGATCGTTACACGCAAGTTGATTAACTTATTATTTCATTTATCTCCACCAGCCTATCAAACAACATCACAGAATACTGTTCTTTTCCTAGTGTATTTTTTTATCTTATATTTTATTGAGGCTCTGGTACACCTGGTGTGACCATGTCAACCTTTAATGTTGGTGCTGTCACGAAAGGTCGTGAATTTATCATTTTTTATACTTAAAATAATATCTTTTTAATTTCGTCACCCATTCAAATAGAGACAAGTTTAGTAACCGTTTGACGTTTCGTTTCACGATTTATTGTTTTATCTGTGGCCATACCAAGGAATCACTTTTGAACTTGACAGCCAACGGTTACCATCATCTCTGTGCTATTCCAGAAACAAATCAGTAAGTCTTTATCATTTTCACTTTTATTTTATGATCAATGCTATTGTGTTTTATACGCGCCTGTGTTTACTATAATATCATGTGAATTAGAGGATTTGTACTAGAGTGGTTACGTATAACAGAAATCAGTTGCAAATTATCAGTAATGCTATCAGAACAGTGTTGAAGTAAGGGGTGACTGTAAGGGGAGGTTGGAGGTCACTCGTGGGGTGTGTACACCGATTCAGAAACCACGTAAGATGTGGTGTAATCAGATGTATCAGCCAGGCAGATACGTGTGCACTAAGGTGCAGGTACGTATATTCAGTACTCAGCATATCAGTTTATTCGTTACCAAGCTTATCAGATTATGCTTGGATTAGCGACAGGTGCCGTGACTAGGATCCTTTCAGGATTTCTTTGTTTACCGCATTTAAGGCGCTTCCCTAACCCAGACGCTGAAACGGCGGTTTTTGAGAGCCATTCTGTAAATTATTTAAACGATAAAAACAAAATATATAAGCATTAAGTATCTATAACATCTTAACTTATTTTTCTATGTTTCATTTTTTTTCCCTATTTAATACTTGTGATATCTGCATCACAAGTAAGTCAATTTGCAATTAGTATTCTGTTACTACATCATAAGCATATATTACTTTGACTTGTGACATACACCAATGTACAGAGAATTTAATAGGCTAGGATTTCTATGTTTAACATTATTAAAATACCTTTTTATAATCATCATCATCATCACTATCATCATCATCGGCCTATTTACGTCCCACTGCTGGGCACCAGGCCTTTATTTAGAATACAAAAAAAAAAAAGTGATTTACGTAATCGGTGCGAATTTAAAAAAAAGTTTTTTTCGAAAAATCTCGTTATTTGTGATAGCATTTGTGCAAAATGAAGTTAGACCGATATTTTAATAGACGTCGTTACTAAAACGAAGTTTTTTAGTAGAAGTGAGGTGGGGTGAGGAAGGCGCGAAGCGTTCAAGGTCGTACTCTCAGGGAAGCGTCTTAAATTCTCCGAAAGAATGGGCCACAGCGTAACAGCTGACAGCACCTGTTCTTTGAATAACACTTGTCATTATGTTTTTTTTAAATCGGATTTGTTTCTCCGCCCGTACAATGGTGGCTTCGGCACAATCGATTCGTCACACGAAACAATAACACGACTTGAATCTTAAAGAATCTTAACACGGTTTAGGTGAAATTATGTGGAGCATAAGATTATTTGGACAACCAGCACATGTAGCACGGCGCGCCATTTTGTCGCTTGTCGCGCAGTGCATCCCTTTCATAGTGACGGAATCAGTAAAGGACGCACTGAGCGACAAGCGACAAAATGGCGCGCGTGCTAGCTCCCCAGTTAACCTAGTGGTTAAAGACAAAGTAGTGGAAACTGGTGGTACTTTGTGCGACGGCCGTCCAGATCGCTACCACCATCTTACTGGCTATTTCTGCCGCTAAGCAGCACTGTTGTGTTCCGGTGTGGAGAGTAAGACAGTGAGGAAATCACGGGCACAAGAGGAATTTCATCTTAGCCCTCTAGGTTAGCAACGCATCTGCAGACAGTGGTGATCACTTACCATCAGGTGACCCATTTGCTCGTTTGCCTTCCTTGTATAAAAAAAACAGGCTATGAAGTTTCAGGTCCCGGGTTCGATCCACGGTCTGGACAGACATTTGAATGATTAATACTAATAACATATAATTAATTTTCCATTTTAATTAAGTGTCAATCTATGGTGATTATAAGAGTAAAACGTATTCAATTAAGCATGTTACATTCATAATAATTTATTTAGAGCAAATGTACAATGGACTAACACTACCTACAAAGTAAATAAAAATATTAAAACTAAAACTAACTTAAAAAATTAAAAAAATAATAGGTACCTACCAAACCTGGACCTCTCGGCAGGGTGCCCATCACGCAGGCAGCATTCCAGCGCTGAATTGCAATTGCAATTCTTTGCGCGAGAAAGCTGCCCGCGCGAGGGTCGCCTGTTACATAATTGTTATTAACGTGACAAGTATGGTATTATTGAAATTGTTGAGTATTAAATAGGTACCTAAAAAAAGAAATCAGAACTTTCCCAATCAACACTGCGAATTGAGTACCATTATCATTATCACAAATAATTACAGTACAGTCAGCAGCAGAAGTAGCTAAGCAACCGAAGCGGTAACAATGATCTACACAAGCTCTTATGTCTATAACAATAGAGCCGAGCTTAGATCATTGCGACCGCTTCGGTTGCTTAGCTGCTTTTTGCTGCTGACTGTACAGTTATTAGCGTATTTCAGTATTCGATTCGAGTTCATTATTGATTGGTGTTGTTGCTACAATACCTTCAGGTTTTGTGTCGACTGACGAAGATTTATTTACCTGTAAAATACAAAAAATATAATTAATACAAAGGAACTATTACAAATTTATTATTTAAAAGCTCTGGCATCTATGCTAAGAAATCTCGCACTAACACTGCCATAGGAAGTATTTTTATAGTACCCGTACGGCCTAGTTCACATTACATCATAAGTTTATAATCTACACTTACGCAAGAAAACTGCACACTTAGCAATATCTGTGACCTATTTATGAATGCATAACAAACTTATTTGAACCCATAACAATGGCGCTACTGTCGCATTAACGTATGCAAAATAGTTCCTAGCAACATTAATGCCTGTTTTGACCCATTGGTTTTAAAAGTTTGCACCCAAAACCCTACAGAAAAACGTCGAAATAAAATCAAAATGGTAAGCCAATTTCAGATTTAAACGCTACCTTCTAAGATTCAAATTGTAGCAGATCGGTAGCTAGATTTAATGCATTTGATTGCGTGAAGTATTGGTCATTGTTCCGTCAAAAGGTTGTTCACCCCGTTTTGGCGGCAAAGGAGGCCATCTTGAACAGATGGCGTGAATTTGAATTTGGGGTCGCGTTCGCGGATCGTGTTTTGTTACTAAATATTCAAACTCGTAGGTTTAGTTTACGGTGAATATTGCAGGATGTTTTAGCTAATTTTAGCTCGAGACAATTCAGACGTATTTTGAAATGTAACTAGGTACTTTTGTAACTTATGTAACTAGGTAGTTTTGAACAAAACTTACGTCAGTTCAATCTTCTAGGATAAAACTTATTGACCCAGTCTTTTTAATGCCGCACTCAAACACGTTTAATCTCACTTGATCTGCAGATTTCATTTCAATTTCAATAAACACCGACCCGTTTCAATTTTCAATAAAATTTAAGTACCACTAAAACGATGTTCATGAAAATTATGAACGGAAGTATTTAACTGAGTGGATATCATTGCGAATATTATACATACTTACAAATTCCTTTTAGAGGTAAGACTACGATTTAGTATGCAAAATGTAGAGCCCCATCGAATCCCGGCATTATAAAAAACACTTCATTTATGTCTCTTTCACTAGTGGCACGTATCGACTACAAACAATTCTCATACTATTTGACACTTTAAGAAAGAAAGAAAGAAAGACGAAGTAACCAGTTCAGAAGTAGACGGAAACTCGTCGCAATATAACTGCCTATTTTGTGAAGTTTGAAATAATTGAAATGTGTCACGTTAGTTAGAGTGACAGAATACGAGTGTTACATTACACGTTATATGGATATATACTTAAGTGGCTAACTTGTAACGACACGGACGTTAGTTGGCTAATATAGAAGAGTGAGTATGTTTTTTTGCAATGCATTGTACCGCGGCTAGTGGATATTGCAATGTGCAATTTACAAACTGTATTGTAACATAACATAAATCATGTTCACAGCTTGATTGTACTGGTACCTAAATACCAATAGCTTTTTTTGTGAAATATATTTATTTATTTACATAATACATAACAAAAGCAATTTACAATGACATTAAATCCAAGCTAAAACTAAATTAAATCTAAATAAGGCCCCCGTGGCATAGTGCCCAAAAGGCTGGCAGCGTTTCCTCGCTGAATAGCGATGCTGATTCTTTGAGAGAGAAAACTGCCAGCCCTTTGGTCACAAGTTGCATCGACCAAGCGCCTTTGCAACCCTGCCTCTTGAAAGTTTTCGTGATAAAGTTTTTCGTGAAAAAATACTAGCGCCAAGAATATTTGTATATAACTTGAATTGTTTTTCCGACTCAGTGCATATAGTGCCAGGATCATATTAAATGTGAAAATGATGATCGTATTACATTGTAGGTACATGTTATTCTATGTAAGGTAGCATGAAGGTATCCTAAAACTATTTCAATTGTATACTTAATTCAGCAAGTAAAATTCATTGCAACTGGTTTCTTAATTGCAAAATTCAACGCGTGTGATGCATTCCTAATAATTTCAGTAACAAGAGCCTTCTCTGAGGATCCTTGCGTAATTGTATACTTATGTGGATTCAATTCGATTGAGTGCGGAAATTCTCTGCTGGATACTTAAGCTAAGCACACTAAGTAAAATGCAAAAGCAAAATATTACGTTTTAATTTTTTTGTAACATTTAGAATTTGCTACAACAGGCTTCTGGTATAGATGGATAAATAAATAAATATCATGGGACAATGAGACCAGATGACTAAGTCCCAAACTAGGAAAGCCTGTACTATTATGTACTAGACATCGGATAAACATACTTTTAGATTTCAGTTATCGCTATCCCGTGGGAACTATACAATTTTCCCGAATAAATTGTAGCCTATATTATTTCTCAATGTTCAAACTATCTTCTTGCCAAATTTCATCTAGATTGGTGAAGCGGTTTTTCCGTAAAGAGGTAACAAACTATACCACGCCTCTTTCCCACGGGGGTAGGCAGACACTATGGCTTGCCACTTGCTACGATCCTTACACACCTCTCTAGCCTCCTCCACATTCATACATCTCTTCATACACGAAGTTGTAAGTTCAATTTATAATTATGCAAAACCCGTGACGCACTTGCAATAACCTTACATGTGATGTTTAATTGGGAAACACAAGCCGGTCGATTCCACTGCAGACTGATAACAGCAATATGTTAACTGGCAGATAACCCCGCCGTCTGTGCCTTTGTGTAAAAACAATTATACGTCGTATTTCATTGCGCAGTTTGTTTGTGAATACAGGATGTGTGTTTCTCTAAATGTCAAATGTAAAAATTGCACGAAACCGCGTCAGCCCAAACGGAATCCTAAGCGCACTGACTGACCGGTGGGATCCGCCGTTGTTGAAGAAGTGGATGCAACTCCACACTTCTGGGTAATTTATTAGTGTTCCAATGTTTCAATTTATTTACATAATAAAATCAACTTGTGACCAAAGGGCTGGCAGTTTTCTCTCTCAAAGAATCAGCATTGCTATGCAGCGAGGCAACGCTGCCAGCCTTTTGGGCACCATGCCACGGGGGCCTTGTTTAGATTTAATTTAGTTGCAAGTTTTAGTTTATTTAGTTTTAGGTTAGATTTAATGTTATTGTAAATTGCTTTTATTATTTATTTTATTAGTTCTCTCTAGAAATAAGCCTGTCCACTAACACAATGAGTCATGTTACTTGAAAATAAATAGCACGACTGGCCGCGACATTGTTTGTCGCGCGAGATTATATTACCCGTCCCGTTGCATTCTGAGTGACAGAAAAGGACGGGCAGTTGTTCTCGCGCGAGATATATGTCGCACTGTGAGTTGTGCTAGACCTACTGGGGTGTTATTTTATAAGCTAACTGCCTTGAATAACCGGAGGGAATAACATATTTACAAGGTATTCTGACCAATGATGGATATCGCCAGTCAAGTGAGATCTTCTGTCAATTTCCACCAATCATAGGTCAGTAGCTTGTCTCTCATTGGTGGAGAATGAAATGACAGACATACCCCACTTGACACTAGTAATCCTAGCAACCCTAATTGACAGCACTGTAATTGACAATCAATCCCAAAAAACTTGTAACGACAAACGTCGTATTACCTGGGCCGAAGTTATTTCAGCTAACAATGCTATTTGGAAAGGAAGGCCGCGGTTTAGCCGGTGACGTAACCCAATGTCACACAAACAATCAACAGTTACCGCTGCGTACGCGCCGCTTATCGCCACTTCGCTTCAATGGAGATGGTTTTTAACCCGTATTGACCGGTTTGGGGAAGCGACCTATCTTTTTATGGAACCAGGAAGGGAAACAAGCTGTTCCTGTTACTGCTGCTGCTGACAGAAGATGTCAGCAAGCAAACTACTTAGGTACTACAGTGGTAGATTGTTTATGCAAATTCTGGCCAAACCCAGTCCCGCCAAGGCATTTGAATTTGCCCGCCAATTTGTTAATCGGCCAGCCGGCCATTAGCTTCCACCTCTAAAAGAAGTGGCCTGGTTGCAGACGTAAAACATTGGCCCAACTAGAAAACCTATTGGCCAGCCTTGGTCTATGCTATACGATCGATTTTGGCCACTGTCATCAAGTCATCATCCTAAAAAAAATCTGGTCTTTAGGTTAGGCTGCGAGACGTAGAAAATGACGCGAACAGACAGGGAGAGCGTTCGAGATGTGGTACTGGCGATGGTTGGAGGGGATTTGGTGGACCGAGAGAGTCACCAATGAGAGCGTCTTGGAAAGAGTTGGGGAGGGAAGAAATATTACCAATATGGTAGTAGATGTTAGGAAAGGGGGGAAATGGTGGGCTATTTGATACGACACGACGTCTGATACAATAAGATATAGAATGAAAGATAGCAAAAAAGAGAGGAAAGGGAAGGCCGATGATAGAGTATTTAGATCAAATATAAGAAAGACAGACGTTGTGTCGTATCAGGAGGTGAAAGAACTCACATTGGAAAGAACGGACTGGTAAATTAATAATGTAATTTCGCACGTTAATTCCGAAAGTTAGAGGTACGATTCGGGGCTCGAACCCAGGGCTCTCTGCTTGAGAGACCATAGGTCAAACCACTAGGCTATCACTAACCACGGCTAGGCTATCGACAGTAATTTATTTATTTATTATCTCTGTATATTCATTTTTGTCTTAAGTTAGTTGTTAGTTAGTTATTTATTATTATTATTACATGTTAATTAACAGTATCGTTGGTCTCTGTATTTGTATGCTGCCTTAAATAAAGTCACAACTGAATATCATTGTTGTAGTTATTTCGTACCGTAGCTTACTAAATAAAAACAATAAATTACATACTCGCGAATATCTTGATTGACAATTATATCCATAAGTGTCTTATTATTGTGAATGATTAACGTTATTTACTGGTGCTATTGATTGATTAATGACTGGTGCAGGGAAGTCATGAACGTCTGATAGACTGATAGAAGCCCAGTGTATGAATGAAAAACAGAAATGAAGATTACATTGAATGAAAGTGGAATTAAAGCATTTTATCATTAGGTACGTAGATGGTAAAAATCTCATCAGGGTACACAATACGATGCCAACGGTAAATGTTATATTTAAAGCAGTCTCGATTTTGACACTTATTTAAACAGTAAAAGCATTTTACAATGACGTTTAATCCAAGCTGAAACCAATTAAACTAAAACTTAAAATTAAATTAAATTAAGGTAAATAAGGCCCCCGTGATTCTTTGAGAGAGAAAACTGCCAACTCTTTGGTTAAAGTTGCATCGACCAAGATTTACTTTAGTTTTAAATTTTAGTTTAATTAGTTTTACCTTGGATTTGATACTTGACCGCTGAAATAGTCGCGAATAATCCCAGAGAATAGCACCCAAGATACTTAGGTATAGGTACTTAGTACTTACCAAAAACGTAAAAAGTACTTCGCTTTTTTAGATTGCATTGGATTAGATATTTGACAGTGATGTCAAAATAAAATAATTGAACATTGCATTTAATCAAGCTTGCCGAAATATTCGTAAAAACCGAGGTTTCACTTATTACTGCAATTTAGACGATTTTTAATCAAACAAAAAATAATAAAAGGTGACAGTTTCATTGCTGAAAATTATGAGTCCATAGTTCAGTAATTCAATACAAACTTCATTCTTAAGCGATTGTTTTGACATTTCAAAAACAATATAATCGCCCCACGATAACTCTGCATAAGATATTAATTGGCAACCCAGAAAAATCACGCTGTGGTAATACTTTTTTCATGTCACTCAGACATTTCTTTAATTAAAAATAATAATGATAGTATTACCGTACAAGACCAGAGGTCGTTTGGCAGTGTCTTATCCAACCTCGACATTGGCGAAATCATCGCACCTATCGATGGGCCATTATTATCCCAAAAATCGAATTGAATTGAAATAATGATAGTAGCAATCAAAAGTTGCGGTGTTTTTTTTTCATATGGCTCTGTCCATTGGAGGACAATTTTGACAGTGTTTAGTAGGTTTTGCCGTTGTACGGTAAAAAAAATGTAGAAAACGAAATATGAGAGGTATTTTAATGGTGGATGGTGAATGAACGATGACCTGTTTAATGTTTAATCAAATCAAAAGTTCAAAACTTGTTGTTTGACTATAAATCAGTGTTGCCATGAACAAACTTTTGATTTCTACCGTTGCAGAGTTATCGTGGGACGACTATACTCTTTTTCTTTCGGCAGTCGTGTAAAAAAAGTTGCTGATTTGAGTAAGCTTATCGCGAGTCAAAAATCCACTAGGATCGCTTGTGTTGAGTGAGGTCTCAGTCAATTTTCACCAATCATAGGCCAGTAGCTCGTCTCTCATTGGTGGAGAATGACAGATAGACCTCAAATAATTTATTGAATCAGGCGTTACTTTGCGGAGGTCCATATTTATGAACTAAAAACAATTAAAAGATAGAGAGAGGGTGTGGAGAGTAAGACAGCCGGTGTAATTACGGGCACAAGAGGCATTTCATCTTAGCTCTCTAGGTTGGCAACGCATCTGCAAACCCTCCGGGGTTGTGGGTGTCTATAGGCAGTGGTGATAACCTACCATCAGGTGACGCACTTGCTCGTTTGCCTTCCTCGTCGTATAAAAAACAATACTTTGCTCACCCGCGACCACAAGTGACAAATACCAAATGTGTGTGTTGTGGTCGCAGGTGAGCAAAGTAATTGTTTTTAGTTCATAGATAGACCTCAGGCGATACTAGCAGTCCGGGCGGATTTTTGACTCGCGATAGAGCTCATTGTAATGTAGCAAAGGCGTGTTAAATTCAATTAAATAATAATCCAGTTATTTCGCGTTTAGCAACACAATAAATTGTATTTGGTTTCGCTGGCTGCAATTAAAGTATTGCTTGCCAATTAAAGCATTACATGTGTAAGTTACTCAATACCTTGATACACAAAATAACCATGTACAAACGCGCTTATACTTACTTCATTCCAAACAACATTAAACAGACAACTACACGTCATTAATCGTATCGCCACCCCCTTCGGGAACTATATTATTTGATTATCCTTCTATTTAATTGTATTATTAAAATCGGGTGAAATTTAGCTAAGAACCATCTCCATTACTAGGTAGCTTTCGATAAAGAATATACTTACACACGTAAATTTTAGAAAACCGCTCCTCTTTATGTCTCCCGAAAATACTCCAATAAACTACTCCTCTCTACCACTTAAGGGTTGACTGGTAGAGATCCCTTAAAGGGATGAGTCCGATTTCGTTAGACCTTCCGTCTGATTGTTGACCAATAAAGTGTAGTGTCGACTTACTTTTTGCCTCGATTTCAAATTATTGCGCCTCAAGTGTTACGTAATTATTAATAGAATACGAGTAGTTTGCTCATACTTATCGAGTCTAACGTTACCTGGCATGAAGTATAGTTATTTATGAATAATTATTCGACGAAGTTGTTTGTTTATAGTTATAAAGTTATAATTTTATACGTTGCACTGAAACATAATTAAGCGTACATCATTATGATTATGTGCTAGTAATTATGAGTTTGAGATGCACATGCCCACGTGTCTTTAATTTAAGCCAACGCGAATGATAATGTTGAAAATGTTTGTTTTTATTTTAACTTGGTCACTATGGCAGCGTTATGTCATATTAGTTTCAGAATACAGAATAAACCGAAACACGCGAGGGCCAACAGAGGGTCGAGCACGACTTTTCAAATCCTGCGTCACGTAAATTCGAATAGTAAACGTTGTCGAGTTTGTAAGACGTTTGGAACAGCGCCCGCCCGTGAGCGTATTTGGAACTAAGTATGATGTTTTGTTGATTGATTGTATGACATTTCTCGATGTCGATACTATAACCGTAACGTTACGCAGGATTCGAAAAGACGTGCTCGACCCACTGAAGCAACTAAAAGTACTTAAACATTTAAAGTAAGTAGTTTCGCGCAGTCATCTCCGAGCACGCAGCTTATCGTGACGTGACGTGTTGCACTAATTACAATATTAAATTAATCCCTTCTCGTGTAGTTCTAACATGACGAAATGCAGTAGGTATGAATACATTTATTTACATAATAAAAGCAATTTAGACATTAAATCTAAACTAAAACTTAAAACTAAATTAAATCTAAATAAGGCTCCCGTGGCATGGTGCCCAAAAGGCTGGCAGCGTTGCCTCGCTGAATAGCAATGCTGATTCTTTGAGAGAGAAAACTGCCAGCGCTTTGGTCACAAGTTGCATCGACTAAGCGCTTTTTCAACTCTGAAATGCAGTTGGGTTTATAAAAACAAAAAAAAAATGGGTAGGGTTTAATTGAAAATAAATGCGATAGCGAAAAAAAAAACGAAACTCTTCCGTTACTGAGTGGGTGACTGACAGATAAGGCACAGCAAAAACCCTTGGCTACGCCCTAGAAGGCTGAAATTTTGCACAGAGGTTGCCTTTATGATGTAGACAAGCACTAAGGCCGTGATAGCCTAGTAGTTTGACCTATCGCCTTTCAATCAGATGGTCGTGGGTTCAAACCCCGGCCCGCACCTCTGACTTTTTCGGAATTTATGTGCGAAATTACATTTGTAATTTATCATAAGCTTTTCGGTGAAGGAAAACATCGTGAGGAAACCTGCACAATCCTGCGAAGCAATTCAATGGTGTGTGTGAAGTTCCCAATCCGCACTGGGCCCGCGTGGGAACTATATAGCCCGAGCCCTCTCATTCTGAGAGGAGGCCTGTGCCCAGCAGTGGGACGTAGATAGGCTGATGATGAAGCACTAAGGACGAATTTGTTGAAATTCCAACGGGATAGAGAATAAACGGGATCATGCGCGCACGAAAGCTGGTCAATAATACATGAACACAGTGCGCAGAGCGCGGTTATGATTGAACGCGGCTTCAGGGGAGCTAGCACGCGTGTCATTTTGTCGCTTGTCGCTCAGTGCGTCCTTCACTGATTCCGTCACTATGAAAGGGACACACTGCGCGACAAGCGACAAAATGGCGCGCCGTGCTACATGTGCTGGTTTGGTTTGTTTTGTTTGAGGTCATAATATTCTCATAGTCCTGCGTACGGAATGGTCACAATCCGCCCCCGCGGTATCGGCTTCCGCCCAGCAGCTGCGCGGGCGACGGTTGACTGTGTTGTTAGGGCTAATGGCTCGCACTGGGACACACACCACACCTACAGGGTATCAAAACCTTTAGGGTACTTCCACTTGTCCTAGAAACTTGAGATTTGGTACGAAGGTACTTAAGCTCAGCCCAGACAATTATAAAAGCCTGAAAATCTTACATTTTTATGCCTGTCTGTGTATATGTTACAGAACAATACATATAAAATGACTCCAATAGTAGTTGTATGACTTTGACAGCTTCTGATACCAATAGTCAGCCCATACAAAACACGTAAAAATGAACACGGCGCTGGGACAGCCCTTTTTCGAGCTGATGTCAGAGGAAGGTTTAGGGCCTTTGCCCAGCGCAGTGTTACACAATAGACTCAGAATAATTCATTTATAGGTACTATAAATAGGTTAGGTAGGTGGTAGATAGGCCATGACTCAGGTTCCAGACGTGGGTCAAACAGCATCTAAGCTAAAGTGGGACTGGGCTGGTCATGTTTGCTGCATGCCGGACGAGTTGTGGGCCAAGGTCCACCAAGTGGAATCCCACACACTCGAAGTGGCGACCCGGCAGGCCTAGACGGCGATGGCGGGATGAACTGGACTAGGTACTTCTTGAAGGACTGGCCGCTAAGAGCTAAAGATCGGAAGCAGTGGAAGTATTAGGGAGGCCTTTGCTCGGCAGTGGGACAGATCAGGCTAGTAATTATATAAATAGGTAAGTATTGAATTTATGTAACTGTCTAGAATTTCTTTCAAAAGGGGGCGTTTGCATGATTCACTTAATACCGATGCTACAATCACACGTTACGTTAATTACTGTTACGTGTCTGATAAAAAAATCTTATCGGGTAGGTGGATCGGATACGTCAAAAAAAAACGTTGAACCACTTTCTTACAATTTTAAACGGATTTAATGAAATGTACTCAATGCTGTGGAAGGGCAATAATATTATTTAGGTTGGATGCGTCCTGTGAATACCTCTATAACAAAGCTTAATAATTACCCCGCGTCGGAAATATAGCCCACGACCTCTCATTCTGAGAGGAGGCCTGTGCTCAACAGTGGGACGTACCTAAATAGGCTGCAGATGATGATGTCTACAGGGAACCAACTAGAAAGTATACCCTTTCAAACAAAAAAAGATTTTTTTAAATCGGTAAAGCCGTAATCGGGGAACATACATAAAAAAATATATGTATTCCGACGAATTGAGAACCTCTTCCTTTTTTTGAAGTCGGTTAAAAAGGGTCTCGACAGACAGACAGATGGATACCAACGTGACCGTATAAGGGTTCCGTTTTTCCGTTTGAGGTATGGAACCATAAAAACACTAAAAAACGTTAATGTTACTTGACCGATTTTTAGCATTTAAATACTATGACCCTTACATAAAATGTGTATAAGTTACGTGTCTGCATGTTGTGCGTGCTGTATGAGAGATTACACTCGGTTATTATGAATACAAGCGAAGGTTGAACCATCTTGTGTGGCCTTACCAGTCATTTTAACTGCATGTATGTCATTACACCTTGCGAACAAAATTTTACTCTAGCTAGAGCACTGGCGCATCTAAAGCTTTGTTTGCTAATTTTTAACAGAGTTCAAAAAAACAGGTTTTCAATTCGTAGGAACATTTGTTTTTTTTTTTGGTAAGCACAAGTTTTTGTTAAAAAAAACATTTTTAATACAAGGTTATTGTCGTCAAACTTACCTAAATTTAAGTACATACCTACCTAGGTATGTAGCTAAATAATATTCATACCTAATTTTAAGTTAATCCGACGACCACTGGATGAGAGAGAGTCAGATTTGACTTGCAAAATTTTACCTAAATTAACCCAGAAACAAACAGACAGAAAATGTACGTTAATAAAAAGCTTTTAAAAAAAAATTAAGTAGGTTAAATAAAAAAGAGATACCTACCTAAGATATAGTTATAAAACACTTAACTCTAACCATGACGTCAGGGGTAGGCAACTTTTTTTAATCATACTTTTTTGCGATTTAACTGTAACTCTCAAAGAATCAGCATTGCAAATCAGCGAGGCAACGCTGCCAGCCTTTTGGGCACCATGCCACGGGGGCCTCATTTAGATTTAAGTTTTAGTTTATTTAGTTTTAGCTTAGATTTAATGTCATTGTAAATTGCTTTTATTATGTAAATATATTACATTGTTTGTAACTGTAAATAAGCTTACTGTCATTTTCAACCAAGTGGTCCATATTTCTCAGTCCCATTAGTACCTAGGTAGGTACAGTATAAACATTTTCTAAGGTTAATTTCGAATGATCATTTCGCATAATGAAAATTATACCTACTAAAAACAACATAGTTATTTAAAAAAACCTAATCTATTCTATTCCTAAGTAGACCATGTGAAAGATTCCCGAAACATTTTCAGTTCCACTTACAAAAGTTATGCGAAACGATAATTCGACAAAACTTTAAATTAGGTCGAACAATTTTATGCGAAGCAAAGGGCTCTCTCAACCTACAATAAAATTTAAATACATCTATTGGTTTACCAGCACTTAACCTTTCAACGACCTTACGACCATACATACATATTTAATACTAATATTTGACCATTCAACGAATACCTTGAGAGGTTTCAAAACCCTTGCAGATGAGAAGGGTCAATATTATAGTTAAAAATCTTTATCTTATCTTTATTATAGTTAAAAAGTTAGAATCCAATGAGAGTTTAAGTTAAAGTTATCTCAAAGAATCAGCATTGCTATTCAGCGAGGCAACGCTGCCAGCCTTTTGGGCACCATGCCACGGGGGCCTTATTTAGTTTTAAGTTTTAGTTTATTCAGTTTTAGTTTAGATTTGATGTCATTGTACATTGCTTTTCTTATGTAAATAAATGTACAGTTAAAGTCAATATATTAATGTTATTCTACGTGTGGCAGGGAAAACAGAAGGGCTTGTATACATGTGTCGAGAGCTCAAAAACAGCTGAACCGGTTTTGACACAACGTAGATACCTAAAATCTAACCCGATTGGTGTAGTTACTACACCAAAAACACACCAAATTGAACTATAGGTTATTTAGGAGCTGCAATAACACAGACACACACGTCAAACCTTAACTTATAACACTCGCCTTTTCGTGTCAACAATCATACAGATAAAAGCTTCAATAAAATCTAAAAGAAATGACGAGATCCAAGGCAAATATTTCGTCAGAAAAGTACAGTTAGGACTTAGGAAGTATCAGCAACAATCTTCGTCAGAAAATTAGTAGAAGAGAAATTATTCTTATTTTAAAACAAGTTTTGAATCTTTTTACACAATGTAAGAACCAGTTTAAACACTCGCTCCTACCTAAGTCACTTAAAAATATACCTATTAATAAAATGTTGCTACGACTCAATTCAATAAAACTTTACCAAATAAAAACAAATGAAATAAAACAAAGCTGTAGGTATTTGCATTCTATGAACACACACCGTATTACACATACATTGCAATGTGTAACTGTGTTTATATAACACTAGACATTGTGATTAAACGAATTTCAAAGGAATCCAACATGGGATTTTTATTTATTGAGTCGCAAGTAAATTGGAGCGGAGCCAATTTCGAAGAATAGGTCATTAATTACGTTATTTGTTTAGTTAATTGCACTTCTAATGCGTCTGTGGCAGTAGCTAAATGGTGCGAAACTAAAGACACCCTGTTATTCATAAACCTATTTTGTCACAAGTTCGTTTGTCCTTTTTTGTCACATTAAGTCCCAGAAAAATAGTTGAATATTATATTTATGCTTACTGCCTACTCTTTTGAGGGAGGATCTCAATTCGTCAGAATATATTTTTTAAATATGGCAATCACACCATTGAGTCGTTCAATTAAGTTTTTTTCTTTAGGATGTCAGTGATTTTCCTCACAAAAAAAATTACTGTGTTGGGATCACATCACTAACTGTCGTCTCTTATTGCAGCAGATAAAACAATTAGTTTCGAATATAGAAATTTAAAGTTGATAGTAATTGCAAACTCGGGACTTCCCAGAATAATCGTATTACAAGGAAAATTAATTAATTGGTTATAATTAAGTGTATATAATTAGATACGCTTTAGTGTCATGCTGTCAGTTAGTCTGGCTTAACATTCGTCACTTTTACAGGTCACCATTTTATTGTATTTTATTTGTTTTACGACGAGTTTCCTCAATTTAGACACGACTACGTACTTCCCTTTGTTCGCAAAAAAATCCACACTCACTTTCTGCGCATCACTAAATTATTTCTAAACTGACAACCACAGAGCTGAACACCTTGAAAAAAAAAAAACTAACCTCGAATTCTTCGTAACCTTGGTGCCATTCGCGCCAAATTCAATCTCATTCCCGCCAAAACTCCGTACTAACGGTACGTCACCCTCTGCCATAGTGTCACTTTTTTTTTAATTTTAATTTCGAATGCACTCGCGTCGCGTGTTTTCGGCCAGCCACTGGCGACTCGACTGACGATCGTTTATTGATGCGAGTTAAGTGATGAGCCACTAGTGTCGGATAACACACTCGGTTTGTTGTGCTATGATAATTGGATGCATTCAGCTGTATGTTGCCAGTAATTTTATTTAAATATGTTTTTTTCTCCGTAAATATAAGTAGTCCTTAGTCCTAGTAGGTTATTAAAAGGAATGTTGTTGATGAGGAAATTTTATTTTGCAATGGAATCGTGTAATTAGTTAGGTATGTTCGTATGATGTTGCTGGATTCCTTTTAATTGAATGTTAATTGTATAATGCCAATTGTATAATATTAATATTATGTCAGTTTAGACCACATTTTTCTCCAGTAAAGCAGTCCATCAAAGTGCAAAGAACATTTGCCTTAGTTAAGTAAGGGTAAAGGTTGTATCTTTAATTTAATACTAAGCATTTACTAGGTATCCTGTTATCCTACTTATACTATAGGTAAATCTGAAAGACGGAGGCATGGGATACTTTTTATCCCGCAAAATACAATGTTTCCCGCTGGATAGAGCTAACCTAATTCTACGGTGACGAAGTTGAGCAAAACAACTTGTTTTGATTAAAAAACCGGACAAGTGGGAGTCGGACTCGCGCACGAGGGTTCCGTAGAAAGATTTTAACCCTTTTCCCCAGTGTTTTAAGTTGTGCAGTGTTAGCAGAGCCCTGCTCCTAAGCAAAATATACGTAGTGTGGGGTCATCCTATATTGGTCTGTGAAATCTACAGACAGACATAAAAATTTAAGATTTTGAAAATTTTCTGAGTGGTTTGTGCTATAAGAGCTACCTTCATACCGTATTGCAAGTTTCTAGGACAACTGAAAGTACCCTTTAGGTTTTCGGGGTGCGGCAATTTGTATCGAAACAACCTTTTTAATGACTGTATCTTTTGATTGCGTTGACGTAGCAGTTTGATTTTTTCACAGCTTCAAGGGACTGCAGGTTTGAATATTTGATATTCATTTCAGTCTGCTACTTACCTCACGCGATCCAGAGAAACAGGGTCTTGACAGATATACGGACAACAAAGTGATCCTATAAGGGTTTATTCGTAATAAGGTATTATCACATGTCATTTAAATTAGTGCGTTAATTCGCTTCGGTTCAGTTTTTTTCCTTTTGAGGTACGGAACCCTAAAAAACTAAGCAAAATATTTTAAACAGTTGAGCTAGCAAAAAGTTTCGTCATTTCTAGTCGTATATAATGAATAATCGTTGAATGTTAGGTGTTAAATAACACGCCGGTATTTTTAGCTTAACGACCTATAGGAATGTACCTTTGCATTGAATTTTGCACAAAGTTACGTATTATAACGTCCTTAATTTAGAAAGTGTGTTTGTCCCACTTTCGCCTAATAACTGCAAAACTGATCAACGTATTTGGCAAACGAGCCGCGTATCGGATAATAGATTTTTGGCAAATGTTTATACACCGTAGATGTAATTTGTGACATAATTGGTATCATAGTATACATAACTAACTTAAAGCAATCTTTTTACCTTCTTTTTTTTTGTCTTTTTTATTTATTTTTTAATAATTCTTGTACCTTCTTCTGTTTGTTTAGTTATATGGTTAATAATAAAGAGTTTTACTATATTCATTTACTACCTACTTAAGTAGCTGAATCTGTTCTAAGAAGTGAAAAAGATTAGGATAATATTTCTCGTTAGGTCGATCCCGCGCGACAAAATCCCAATATCGCCTAATGAGGTCTTATTTTCAACGTTAAGAATATTTAGGTACCGGAGTACACTGAAGACAATGTTATTATTTTACGTAACCTTATTACATACCAGCAAAATCGTTTATAATTCTATGAACAACCATGTTATGTTAATTCTTACTAATACATATAATGTAATGAGCGTTGCAAATGCTAATTAAAGCAGTTATTGTGAGTGACAATGACAATATAACAAGCACAGCGATTTGCTCACCTTAAAATCAGATTCATTGTCATAGGATTACGAAACATGCCATTTAAATACGGTAATAACCATAACTTATTTCTTTAAGGAACAAAATTGTAAATTTTTAAACCTGTTTGATTAAAATTTACGTGGAACTACCGCTAAGACACATTTTATAAAAAAATATAAATTAACTTGGTTCACAATAGACGGTGGAGAAAACGAGTGTCTCGAAAGATTGAATTGAGGACCTCCTTTAACATGAAAGTACCGTGAGATTAAAGTATGGTTAAACGGATCACGAAGGTCTATGTCAGTCGAGTATAGATCGACAAGACTAGTCCAAAGCAAGATTAAGACCAAAATTCAAGATTAGTCCGAAACATGTGTGGGGCTATTAAATTTATTAAGTAAGACGATTTAGGGGAGGAGGAGGGGCAACCATGTCTTATTTTTTCTTACAACGGGGTGGGCAAAGTTCCATAAAACAATGAATGAGACAGAACGAATCATCGTAGCTTTTAATGACATTCAAGGGAAACACGGAGAAGTGGATGTAATATGCCTATTTGAACATTTTATGAGAAAACACGAGGAAAATGCATTGGTGCTACCGGGATATAAAATGGCTGCCTGTTTTTCCAGAAAAATTGAGAAAGGGAAAAATAATAATAGGGGTGGTGTTTGTATATTGCTAAAGGAAGACATTGAATTTAAATCAATTGATACAGTAAACGAACTTGCAAGAAACATTTTTTTTGAGTGTTGTGCTGTTGAGGTTACGCATTTTGGACTAATTATTGTTTGTGTTTACAGAATTCCTGTAAATAATCATGATCTCTTTTTTGAAAAACTGGAACTTGTGTTGTCAAAATCACTGGACACAAAAAAACGGATGTTACTATGTGGTGATTTTAATATAGACCGACTTAGGAGTTCAAATATAAAAAGTAATTTTGAAAGACTACTTGCATCCTATAACTTTGAACTGGTAATATCAGAGCCGACAAGGATCGGTTCATCGGGCCAATCCTGTATAGACAACTTTGCAACAAACTGTAAAAATAAAAAAAATAATCACTTGTATATGAGTTAGGTCTGTCTGATCATGCGGGAATTTTTATCTCCATTCCAACTAATAAACCAAATAAACCCTCTCTAAAACATTGGTTTGAAAAGAAAAGAGACTACTGTGAAGATAATATGGCCAAGTTCATTGAAGCTCTAAGTAAGCTATCGTTTGCTGATGTCTATGATTGCGTTGATGTAAACGAGGCATTTTACAATTTCTATCACCTGTTTAAACTGTTTCATGATCAATGTTTTCCATCGCGTAAATCAAAACATTCAAATATGCGAAAACCACGCTGGCTGACAAAGGGTATAAAAAATTGCACAAAAAGGAAGAGGATACTGCTATGGAAATACAGATTATCTCCGTCTGAACAGAATAAGCAAAGCTATAGAACATTCTCCTCTAGGCTGAAGAAGGTTATTAACTTGACTCAAAAAGCACAAAATACTCATTACATTTTAAACGAGAAAAATAAATCTAAGACAACATGGAATATAATAAACAAATTTAAAAATAAGACGACTGTAGGACATTCAATAGATCAAATAATAACTAATATTAATAATAAAATAACAAATCCAAATGAAATAGCCAATCATTTTAATGATCATTTTATCAAACAAGTTATTCCTGGTAATAATCAACATAAAACTCGAACAAAATTTAATCAAAATTCAATATTTCTAACACCTACAAATGAACATGAAGTGCTTAGAGCAATTGCAAGTTTAAGGAACACAAACAGTACTGGTTATGATGATATTAGTACAAAGGAAGTAAAATACTGTGCAAAAATAATTGCTAAACCTTTAGCACACATATTTAATCTAATGCTTGAACAAGGCGAATACCCCTGTCACTTCAAAATATCAAAGATTAAACCTATATTCAAAAAGGGAGATTTAAATAATATGTCTAATTACCGTCCTATAGCTTTGCTATCAATTTTTTCTAAGCTAGCTGAACGTTTGATCTATGACCGCATTTATACCTTTCTGGAAAAGTTCAAAGTTCTTATAAAAGAGCAAAACGGTTTTAGGAAAAATAGATCGACCCAATTGGCAGTTTTCAACACGCTTCAACACATAATGAATGCCATAAACGATAAGCAACATGTAGCCGCTATATTTATGGACATGACGAAGGCTTTTGATTATGTAGACCATGATTGCCTCCTGTCGAAATTGTACTCATACGGGATTCGAGGAGTTGCCTTGGATTTATTGAAATCTTACCTGAAAGACCGTAAACAGTTTTGTGAAATAAGTACTATTGACCCTAAAACGAAAAACACAGTCATTAGAAAGTCAAAATTAAAACACATCAAATATGGTGTTCCTCAAGGGAGCATACTTGGACCTCTGCTTTTCCTTGTCTACATACATGACTTATCGGATCATGTGGCGTACCCTACCGTTCTTTTTGCAGATGATTGCACTGTGATCGTGAAGTCTTCAGATTTAGGTTCTCTGGAAATGGAAGTAGGCTCGGCTCTAATCAGTGTCGAAAAATGGCTTGAAGAAAATAACCCGATTTTGAATATCGCCAAAGCTAAAATTGGACATTCGAAAATAGACATAAAATTTAAAAATGAAAATGTAGAAGTTGTTGAACAAATGAAATTTTTAGGTATTTATCTTGACAAAAATTGTAACTGGAAGCAGAATGTGGAAAAACTATGCTCTAAGATTAGCAGTTTCGTCTATCCTCTTAGACGTCTAGCCAAATTAGCCAGTAAGGAGGCAGCGATCACAGCGTTTCATGGCCATGTACAGTCTCTAATTAGATATAGCATAATTTTTTGGGGAAATTCCAGCAACTGGCGTGATGTTTTTGGATTGCAGAAGAAATGTATTCGTGCTATAATAGGTTTAAATTCACGGGAAAGTTGTATGCCTTTCTTCACAGACTTAGGAATATTGCCAGTTCCCTCTTTATATATTTTAGAATGTCTATTATTCGTAAAAAAGTACAAAGACTGCTTTAACAAACGCCAAATAAATCCTACACTGAATTTGCGCCAGGGAAAGGGATACTCAGCTCCGCGATGTAGATGTGCTGTATTCAGGAAGAGTGTATTCTACATGGCAATCAAATTATTTAATAAGTTACCGTACTCTGTGCAATCATTACCAACTAGAATATTTAGCAGGAAAATTAGACATAGATTGAAGGAAAAATGCTATTATGACATACAAGAATATTTAAATGATGACTCAGTAATGTAATAATATTAATGCAATTGTTCTGTTTTTTTTTATTGATTTGATTAATTTATTTTATTGTAATTTTGTGGGATTTGTTTTAATTTTATAATGTTAATAATAATGATGAGCTGAACTATTTTATATCTAATATCACAGTGTGCGTGTATTTTTTATTTTATTATGTTGTGGTTGTTCTTTGTGCAACCTTCTTAAATATCTGTACGCCTAAAACGGTAAAAAGTGGAGAACTTATGTTTCTTTTGTTGTGTCACCTAATTGTACCACCTACTTTTAATTTTTGATTGATTGATTGAAAAATTACAAAACAAACGTTCCTAAAAATCGTTTGTTTGAAAAGTAAAAATTTAAACAAACCAAACGTGTTTTTTTTTTTCCTTTAAACTTTTACGTAATAAAAATTAAACAGGGATGGAGGGGATCGGCCGTATCTTATTTTTCCTTACATAGAAGAGAGGTCAAAAACTGGCAAAAATTGTCTTAAGTAATAAATGTATAGCCCCATGTCTGGCTATACTAAAAGGGCTACACTAGAAACAGAGTTTATTTATATGTGATGGTTACATTACCGTATTTGTTTAACTCTTTCCTCATTTAAATTAAGCAAATAATTAGCCCTCTATATTATTTATTTTGTCTAGATAATAACTGTACCAGCGTCTCACATCGTTAGAAGTGATCCCTGTGCTCACAATGCATACACATTTATATCTAAAGCGGATGTAGATAAAAGGATCTTGCAGTATGACCACATTGTTTAAACTAGTTCACCCTGTATTCCCCTTTATAAGCCACCAAAGAGCGGCTTCTGGGAGTACATAGTACAGTGAAACAAACAAAGTTATAAAGACGACTGAGGAATAGATAACCAGTTACTCAGATCTAAGAAAGCTTGAAAAACATTTTGATTTCAAAGTCCAATATCTCAAAAACGGCTGAACCGATATTAAACTTAGCTACGACAGACACATACACGCAGAGACAGATACACGCGTAAAACTTATAAAATCCCTCTTTTAGCGTTCGACACTAAAAATTTATCATCATCATCATCATCATCATCAAACTTAAGAGTTACACTCTTGTCGGTGGAGTTTCTTGACCTCCTGATACGACACGACACCGGCCTTCTCCTTCATCTGGTCCATGTAGCTTCGCCTAGGCCAACCTCTTCCTCTGTGTCCTTAAATTTTTCCTTCTAAAATAGTCTTAAAGAAATTGTCGTGTCGTATCAAATGTCCGATCATTTTCCCGCGCCTATTCTCTATGGTACTCAGGATCGTAAAAATTTATAAAATAACTATTATTTTTTATAGAAAATTCTTGTCATTTTTTTTATATGGAAAATAATTTAGCATTTTAAAACAATGTGCAAAAGTTGCGACGCGAATAATTAACTGCCATCCTGGATTTTCTAGAAAGATCCGACAAATAAGCAAACCTTTAATCTGTGGTCGACTAGCGCTGTCAAAAATGACAACTGTGAAAACAATTCATTTCCATGCATAATTAAACACACCGGTGTTATGCAATCTGTATGAGTGTACGAATAGTGAATGCTGAAGAGCAACGAGTTACTTCAAATACTAATATTTAGATTAGTTAGCAAATTGGTTTCTTTGTTTTGTGCGTTAAGTTATGTATGTAGTTCATGTCAACCATAGTTTATATATTAGCAACCTACATAATGTACACTAAGTAGGTAATGTACCCATCAATGTGCCAGAAAAAAACTTTAGAAAAATTGCAAGATCACCGACATTTTAATTACAAATTCCAATAAAAACTTTTGAATCGAATGAAACTTGGCTAAGATTTATCACGATTAAATAAGCTTTATTTTAAAAATAAAACGGACCAGGTAATATTTTTTTCATTGCGTCGGTGGTCAAAATATGTTTTTGTTGAGTTAGGAAGTCAGAGAAGTCTTTAATTCGTTTTTTTAACATTAGAAACAAGGTAAATCTTGACACGTCTTTTTATTGAAAAACGCTTTACAAAAATAAGTAACCGTTACGTATAAAACCATAACAATATAAATAATTAAATCTCATTGTTATTTAAATTGTTACTTGCCGTTACTTATTTATAAAAAGCGTTTTTCAATAAACAGACATGTCAAGATACAGTGCGACAATAAAGAGTAGAAATGAAATGAGGGCGCCACTTTCTTCGTATCTGTCAGATTATTGACGTAAAGTGCTTGAATATGGCAACAATTTTGTATGAAAAATATTAGTTCCTCTTTTATCCGTTTTCTACTCTTTTATGTCGCTCTATAGTTTACCTTCTTTCTAATGCTAAAAAAAAACGAAGTAGAAAGGTATAGAAGCCTTTGCCCATTAAAAAAAAACTATAAAATCTTGGCGGCGCGTTGTATAACCTCGTCAGGTCATAGTGGAAGTGGACTGTACCGCCTGTACCACGCGGTGCCATCCGTGGCCTGCGCATGCGGCCATGACGTCGATTCATAATAAATACAGATAAAAACTCTTTCGGGATTTTTGACGTCTGGCTCACAATAACACTTTTTATCAGTTGGATTTTCAGGAATTGTTTTTGGAAGGGCATGAGTCATGTTCCGTACAATGATATTACATTATAATAAAACATGTTTATGAACCGTCGCTGGAAAACCTACTTTTAACTTATAACACCCCTCTTTTTGCGTGGGGGTAAAAAAAGATATATATTATCAGCACGCCGAAAACGAAGCACAGAAAAGGCTACATTGTACCCTTTGGCCTCACTCTCTCTTGAATATGGTTCAAACTTGCGCAGTGATTGGTTTGATTCGAAAGGTAAGGTAAGTAGGTATGTATGTTATGTACTTACTTTTAGGTGGATGACAACGCAAGTCCAGTGGCCATTTAAATATACGTTACAAATTGTAAAATGTAAATTGTAGATGACAGGTTAATAAAAAGTAGTCAGCAAAAAACATTGCATCAAAAACTTCATGTAAGATGCTCTTCGTTTATTATTATGAAATAAATGCTATGCAACAATGCTATCTATTCCACGAACCGCAAATCGTTCTAATATCTCTTCTCAAGGGAACACTCGTTAAACCTCAACCGTAGACAAGTCACGTAGAAAAATAATCAGACCAATCGGCATTCACCAAAATTGGCGGGAAAATCCGTCGCACGTGATTGGACAGACGTGTGCGACCTATAATTGGTGTTGCCATAATGCGTGCTTTCTCCGTTTGTTCACTTTCGCTGCGGATTTCGTTTTCTAATCGGTGTACTTTAAATGGAGAATAAATAAATACACTTTTAATTATAAGTAAATAAATGTAGGTATGGTAACCCCTTTAAGTAGGTGATGCATAGCATATACATATATGTATAGCAGTATGCAGTATACAGTATTGACAGATAAACACCCTAACTGCCCCCCCCCCCCCCCCCCCCCTCCGATACATATATATATATATATGCGCCCATGGTACGTCACGTCTAAGCGCCAGAGTTAGCCACTTTTTCACTGTCTATCCTGCAAGATACTCTAACTTACCTCTTTGAAACCAGTCATACTAAACAAAATAATAGAAAACAACCATAGACAATTGACAACAGGAAGCCGTGGGCTCTATGCGTAGGCGCTCTTCCTAGTTGCGTCATATATTAACTTAATTATAATCAACTAGCTTTCGCCCGCGGCTTCGCTCCCGTGGCAGAACTCCATATCCCGTGGGTTTGTCGCAAAATTCCCATCTACTTATCCCTTGTCTAAGTTCCATGATTGTAACTTTAAAGATAATGTTTGTCCGTAATAACTTTCATCCCCCTTTCATCCTCTTAGATATAATTTTCCACAATCCCTCCTTATGAGACTTGTCTCAACGCCGAGGAGTAGCGAGAAATGAATGAAAATTAAGTAAGTATGTCGCTTTTGTTGCTGAGCGACAAAATGTTCGTTCATACTAAAAAAACTCGCTTTTCGTTACTCGCCGGCGGACAAGTGCCTATCCCTGGTCAGGTAAACCTTCAGTTTCAATGTCCCAAGGTTTGGGCTGGGCGTTGATGAGCCAGTCAATCAGGACTTTTATATACATTTTATATACATTTAGATTACAATTAATGTTCAACAATTAAGGGAAAATCGCAAAAAATAAGCGTGACTTTGAAAATCAATTTTTTATTCAAGCTGTTCTTCTTGACAATAGGTACTTATTTATTGTTCACTGTGCTTACATTTTCACCCAACCTAGTTACGAGTGGTTCAAATTTCACTTGCACGATTTGGATTGGATAGCATAAAGAGACGAACGTTGTAATTCAAAACTTGTAATAAAAGCTAGTAGAAACTTCTGGAAGATAATCCTGTACTAAAACATAGGCTATCTCTTTTACCCCTGGAAATTAAAACTAGTTTCCAATAAACTAATTCTATCCTACACGTACACGGGGAGAAGTAGCGAGCGACAGTTATTCGAATTATTAGTACAAACGAAAGTCTATTAGAAGGCCGACGCCGAAGGCGGAGGGCTTTTAATGACTTGAGTTTGTAATACCCTTACTGCTCGTGATACACACAATGTTTTTCATCACATTTGCGAGGAAATAAATACATACAATAAAAGGCAACAAAAATCTGTTTATTAAAAGTTTGGTCTTCACATACAGAAGACGTATTTTACTAAGTACAGGCAGTACCTCTGTAAATATTAGATTAAGTATAGACGATTATAAATATAAACTCGGCAGTCGGCAACAAATAATAGTTTTGAGATTGTCAACTTTTTTCAATGGAGACTTCAGACTTCCAGTACTTCCACAGATAATGATAAAAAACGCGTTTAGAAACTGGAAAGACGAAAGCCCATCCATACAGCCAGTTTTTATCGTTTTCAAAATAAAATTCACTGAAATAATTGCAAAGTAAACTCAAATAGTTTTAAAACATAATAATAACGTTTAAATGAAGTAATACTTATTTGTAGAAAACGTAAAAAACCATGTTTGGTTTAAAACCTCCTTAGTGTGGAATGACATATTATACCGACTTACCTAAGAGTGAACACCATATTTTTTAAAACGAAACTCATTACTCACTTGGGAAAATTACAAATTACCTATTACTCCCGTAGGAATAATTTAGGCCGTTGTCCTTCAGTATGCCTGCGTACAATACGACGCTTTACGAGCAAGTGTGATGAAAAAATCATTACCATCGACAACAAATAACGGCTCTAACTTTTTTTTCTCAACGAGGCAAAGACAAAACCAAACAGCCAACGGATTGAAACTAAAATGAAAATTAACCTTAACGGCGTCGGGCGTGAACTCAACAAAAGTACAGTTAAATGTCGCCATTTTGTCATTCGGTCGTGACTTGCGACGTTCGTTGCACTTTGAGACCATAGACTAGATATTTATCGTTTTACCTCGAGCTGGATCGACGGTGGTTAGTGCGTACAACTTAGAAAAGTTAGAAACTAACCACTTTTTTTTTCGAAGTCCAATATCTCAAAAACGGGTGAATTAATTTTAAACTTAGCTAAGAACCATCGCGATAAAGTATAATGCGCATAAAAGAGTACCGGCGCTTACAAGCTTATTTCAGAGTTGCAAAAGCGCTCGGTCGATGCAACTTGTGACCAAAGGGCTGGCAGTTTTCTCTCTCAAAGAATCAGCATCGCTATTCAGCGAGGCAACGCTGCCAGCCTTTTGGGCACCATGCCACGGGGGCCCTATTTAGATTTAATTTAGTTTAATTACGTAGTTTTTAGCTTGGATCTAATGTTAAACAGTACCTAGAAATTAAATAACGTGGGACTGAAGAGACAACGGACAGCTGGATGGACGTCGGAGCCGGACGGACGTAATTTTTTTTGCCTAAGCTGAAATGGAGACCTTCGCGAGCGCCCGGTTAAAAAGAAGCCATTTTGACCGCTGGCAATTATGACGTAATATTTGTGGTATCATGTGGTAATTCAATACAGATTTCCTAACATGTAACATGTGATATGTAACTAACCCTTTTTCTTTTTTTTTTCCTCTAATTCACATGATGGGCACCTTGCCCCGAGGTAGCGGACTCGGGGACGTTTTCATCATCTGATCCGGGGTCGATTCCCGGGCTTGGCATTTTCCTGATTATTTTCTATGTATTCATGTTTCAGTGAGTATTTTAAAAGTATAATTGATATTCAGGAGAAAACAGTAAAAATAAAAATAATGGGGAAAAATACGAAAAGATACTCCAATTGAGATCATGAACTATCGTATTTTGATAACAGACAGTTAACTTTCGGGAATATTGCGGTCTGGTTTTACCCTCTCGCGCAGCGCACCGGATGGGCCTGTTTTAGATAATATCCTGCGCATTCTGAGAAGCAATTCCTTCTACCGCGGTTCATGGGTTTTTCAAGGCACTTGAATTTGTAATTTGGACCTTGGCGAGAAAGATCTAAAGTCAAAAAATAAAAGGAGCCATCTGTGAACATGTGGAGCGAAGTTTGCGAAATTGCTGAGCGACGTTGTAAATGTACACCTACAAATTCTACAAATACCGGAAATATGGAAAATACCGGAATACCGGAATTCTTCTTTAGTCATTACCGAAAATATCGGTTTTGAAAAAAGGGTTCGGTTTTGCGACCCCTACGTTATGCCACTTCACCCGAAATGTTATTAATAAAAAAGAGTAAAATACACCAACGGATTTGTATTACAATATATTAATGTGTCGCGTTTCTGAATGTGTCATTCGTTATTATATTTTCAAGGTCACGTAAAGGTTCAAGTTAGGTTCAACCATTCAACTGTAGTTCGTCATCATAGGTCACGTTCGAATTTAAAAAACTCTTTCCACGCTTCGCTTTTGCGCGCAATTTTCGAACAGTAAAAAAATCTGAAGGGTACACGGAAAGAACATATCTAATCGCCTTAGCAACTTTTTGAGTTATCGCGATCTGAAAGTTTGGAACGATGTAATTATCCAATATAATTTTCGCATACATCCTTTATTAAAGTGATAAAAAAAACAAGTTACATAAATACTTGTATCTGTAACTGAGTGGTAACTTACCTACCTACAGTCTATTGATTGGTCTACATTTTGACATTAAAATCTAGTTAAAAAAAAAGTTATTACACATGTTATTCTTTCCGTGTGTCTTCATTTATCATGTACCTACAGGTCGTTAACTTATGTGTGTAAATAGCTAAAGTTCTATAAATACTGGATGATCCCACGCAATATAATATGCCTAATTAACCGCTGCAATAGCTTCAGGGTGAGCCGCATCGTAAATGATATATCCTCGATTCCTTAATATGCCTCGTGTACATTTTACATGTTACCCGACTGCCGAAGGAGGGTCATGTTTTTCGAGCGTATGTATGTATGTCTAAATAGCTATCTAATTTAACAGGAGTTAGTAGATGCAACATGCAACTTGTGAATGAAGGGCTGGCAGTTTTCTCTCTCAAAGAATCAGCACCGCTATTCAGCGAGGCAACGCTGCCAGCCTTTTGGGCACCATGCCACGGGGGCCTCATTTAGATTTAATTTAGTTTATTTAGTTTTAGCTTAGATTGAATGTCATTGTAAATTGCTTTTATTTAACAACAACTATTGCAACGGGACGGGTAATATAATCTCGCGCGACAAACAAAGTCGCGGCCAGTCGTCCTAAGCCCTACTGAAGTGATTGAACGATAGATATAAACCCTATTTTAACTAAAATGCCGTTAAAGTTCGTTTGTCCTTTTTTGTCACACATTATCATGATACTCGGGACTTAATCGCGTAAAAAACTTTTAAATAAAAAATAAAATAAAAAAAAGATTCCGACGAATTGAGAACCTCCTCCTTTTTTCGAGGTCGGTTATAAATAGACTTTGTCTTTTTAATAACGGAAATGTCAACGTGACAAAAAAGGACGAACGAACTTTAACGGCATTTAGTTAAAACAGATTTATGAATAACAGTCAAGTAACTGTACTTGCCACTTGTTCCTGTAGCTCAAAGAGGCACAAAGCCTTTATTACAAATATTCAAGCCCAGGCTTAAGTCTTGACGGTTTATTAAAACGAATCCAGCACATGCAGCACGGCGCGCCATTTTGTCGTTTGTCGCGCAGTGCGTCCCTTTCATAGTGACGGAATCAGTGAAGGACGCACTGAGCGACAAGCGACAAAATGGCGCGCGTGCTAGCCCCCCCTGGAATAAAGAAAATAATAATGTAGGTAATAGTTAGTAATCAATGAGATATGCCGCACGTCTGTTCTTATTTTAATTATATGAATGTTAATATCTGAATTTTTCAGGGGTGGTTGAGGGGGGGATTTTGAACCCCCAACTCCCTCCCCCCCCTCTGGCTACGCCCGTGACTATTCCTCTTTCCGCAGTCGGGTAAAAATGTACTGCAATGATGAGTTCAAGGCAGCTGCCTCCTGTACTTTTAGGATTTTCTTCCCGTTTGTCTGCCTTAGGGCAATATTACCCTAAACTTTAGATTCTAAAGGATTGTAAATATCAACACGGAAGACGGTCGTAAAATATTACATGGCAATGTCTTATATGCATACCGCACTCTTCCTAGTTATAAAATAAACTGCCTACGTAAATACATATTGATTGTGACAGGTCGTGAGGCTACTACAGTACATATATCGATGGCAATTATCGTTTTATATCTAATCTGGCATGTAAGTATAAAGCATAAGATACTTAATTTATGCAAAGATGTAATCATGCGATGTGCGATGTTAATTGTTACTAAGCAACACCTACCTACTATTTTGAAAAGAAAATTTATTTTGTTAAAAACAAATTTAATAAAACCTTTTATGCCAACTGTAGTTTTTGTTGATTGTACTTGTATTTTAATTCAATCTACATCATCATGTCAGCCGAAAGACGTCCACTGCTGGACATAGGCCTCCCCTAAGGCTCTCCACTCAGACCGATCTTGTGCTTTCCGCATCCACCGCTGTCCCGCAGTCCCGCGATCTTTACCAGGTCGTCGCTCCATCTTGTCGGAGGCCTACCGACAGCTCGCCGTATTCAATCTACATACAATATACCTATATCTATGCCACATTTCAAGTCAATCCGCTACCGAAAGTAGGTCAAATTAAGCTACCTAGCAAAATTTTAAAACATTGCGGTATACAATGAGGGATCGTTGCAAGTTGTTTTGGTATGGGTTTCTTGGAACTTTGTAAATTAAGGACTGGGTCGTTCTTACCCGCCACCATCACAATTTGGACACCGATGAGCAAAAAATGCACAAAGATGAGCAAAAAATGCACTACGATGAGCAAAAAATGCACTACGATGAGCTTGAGACGACTTTGTGTAGTCGTTTTTGGGCCAAAAGTGAAGTTCAGCACTAGTTCATTAGCTATAATTTTAACTCAGCATTTTAAGTCTTAAAGAGCCCTAAGCTGTATTTACAAATTATTTATCAAATCGTTCAGCAGTTCAGCTCGCTGCGAACACCAGCGCTCTTTGAGAAAGGGTTGGAAATATAAATAAAAACGAATAAATAAATAAATATCGTATAAGTTTGGAGTTATGCAGTTGAACATCTTTGTTTTGTTTATTACGTGGTTTTTTTTATACAACGAGGAAGGCAAACGAGCAAGTGGGTCACCTGATGGTAGGTAAGTGATCACCACTGCCCATAGACACCCGCCACCAGTGTTCAATAAAGAGTTCTTGTATTGTATTGTTTTGTCGAATAAACATTCAAAGTATAAGTATTTATGTACGATGATTTCATACGGTAGTTTTCGTTATATTGCTGTAGCGGTATTGGATTTCTTCTATAGTGGTTTATTATAAATCACCTACTCAATAAAAAGTGATGTAAAGATTTTCAAGAGTGTTTAGACTTTTTACCAGTCGGTGATACGTTTATTTCATTAGCTCCCTACGTATTTACCGGTTATCTAAGGTATTTTATAGGCATTCATAACCAATGCCCGTGAGGTATTATTAGAGAACATTAACGAACGCAACGCGTAAGCTGTTGATGGCGATGAAAGTCGGTGAAAACCGACAACTTACCTTGGGTTTCTATCGTGCAAAAATACGAGTATTCGACTTCTTTCTCAGTGATACCAGGTAGAGGTTCGCAAGAGGTGTGTATATTTAAAACATGCTACGGTCCATATTGAGTTACCAACACCATGTACTTCGGGCTAGCGCTTGAAAACGTCCGAACCAAAAGACCACTAATCGAGCGTCAGTCAGACTTAGTTTGGTCGAACGACAGCGCTATGACGTATGGCTAGTATGGCTGTCATCGAAAAATTACTGGGATACATTTTTCGTGAATTTTGTACTAGACCCAATAAGTCCTTGGTGTTAGTAAGTCAATGTTCTGGTCTGGTTATTTCTACTAACCCCCTGCTTATTTCAGGTGCTAGCCCTATGCCTGCATGGGCACTGCCATTATTCATAAACGTCACTCAAATAAAATTCGTTCGTTCGTTCGTTCGTTCCTTAAAATAGGTTTTGTCTTATTCTTACTAACGGAAATGTCAATGTAACAAAAAAGGACAAACGAACTTTAACGGCATTTTAGATAAAATAGGTTTATAAATAATTAGGGTACGTCAGCAGCCTGGAAGCTGGAATGCATGTTTTTTGTACGAATTGACACACAACTAGAACTAGGAAATACCTTCCATAACAATATTTTAGCGTGTGTTGTATGTTTGTTTATATTACTTAACGTTTTCCGGCGGCGTAACGCGTTACGAAACTGACAGCGGAAGAGTTGGATTCCGATAGTTGATGTAGTTCAGAGGGTTACCTGATGGTTGCTATTTGTTGGGCAGCCGGGTGCGTCCCAGTGGCGTGCGAGGGGGGCTAGGGGGGGCTATAGGGGGGTGCACCGCCCCGGACGACACATTTTCAAGGAGCACGGGAGGAAAAAACCGGTCAAGTGCGTTCTTTGACTTGTGTCGTGCCAAATTTCATGATTTTAGGTCAATGGGAAGTACCTTACCCTATAGGTTTTGATTTATTTCGAATTTTATTGACAGATGGACAGGCATGACACAGACGGGCGGACAACAAAGGGATCCGTTTTTTTCCCTTTTGAGGTAACTACGGAAAGTTCAAAACGGCGTCCCTTCCAGCTATCTTTTCAATTAAAAAAATTATAGTTCGCTATACCCCATCATCACTGGCTTTATGGTGAAAGACTGCGTGGGAGCTATGGCCCAAGCCCTCTCAATCTGAGTGGAGGCCTGTGCCCAACAGTGGGACATAAAAAGGCTGTTGATGATGTTAATTATGAAAGGGCCTATGGCATCGGATAAATGAATCTTCCAAGATAAATGCATGGAGCACAGAATCGAGTTACAATAAAATTATAAAGTGGTGGTGGATGTGGGTAGTTCTTGACAATTCTCACTCCATAGGCGTCTTGTTTTTTAACAAATTTCGACTGAAATAAACGATGATTACTTCATTACCGAAGGTGAAGGCCGAAGGCTCAATAAAATTTTATATTATTCAATTGGTAGAAATAATATGTAAAATTAAGGACCGAAAATAAACGTAATAAATAGGTAATAAAGATTCTAAATAATTATCCACAGGTAACATATTTCGATGGTTTAACTTACAATGAGTCAGAAGATGAGAAGACGTCCATTTGAATTACTGCACGCAAAAGAAAAATCTGCACTATTTTTACAAACCACTGACCATAGATTGGTCGGATTGCCCCCAAATATCCCCAGCCGGCTATCCCTCCTGGTGGAAAGTGCAAACGAGCCCCCCGACTAAGTTCAAAATTCGAACTTCGTATCGTGCCGTCCCTCTCAAGCTAATATTATTTAACACGAGAGTGAGCGGGACGATACGATACGAACTTCGTTTTTCGAATTTCGTAGTATGGGGGGGAGGTCAAATGCATAGGTATGGCGGAATAAGTAAGTAGGTAGGTAGGTAGCTAATTTGTTTGAATACTCTAGTCTAGAAGAACAAAGCAAATACTGTAATACTACCTAATTGCTTACTTATGCATATTTCGACTGCACGTACTTAGTAATTATCATATCATCATCATCACCAGCCTTTTTTTTACGTCCCACTGCTGGGCACAGGCCTCCTCTCAGAATGAGAGGGCTTGGGCCATAGTTCCCACGCTGGCCCAGTGCGGATTGGGAGCTTCACACACACTATTAAATTGCTTCGCAGGAGTGTGCAGGTTTCCTCACGATGTTTTCCTTCACCGAAAAGCTCATGATAAATTGCAAATGTAATTCCGCACATGAATTCCGAAAAACTCAGAGGTGCGAGCCGGGGTTTGAACCCACGACCCTCTGCTTGAGAGGCCATAGGTCAAACCACTAGGCTATCACGGCCAATTATCGTACCATCATAATAATGTTACTTACATGTTTGTCATATTGTAGGTAGGTATATGTTATGTTTTTCACTTAAAATTAATTTCAAAAGTTTCGAGTTAAAGACCCAGACGTATTTAGATTTTGGACATAACTGAAAAATGACTTCTCGCTTAAGTGTAACCCTACCTACTTAACTTAGACTGTATTTCCAAGCTCCTAGATAATATTATAAATATGCCAACATTACCCTACATAGCAAAGCTTGCCCCTAATTCATAGACTAGCTCCAACGTTAGCTTACCTACACATGTACTTATAACCTGTTCAGAGCTTCCTTATAACTACGCGATTAACAAAGAGCACAACATCATTGTATGTTTACTATTTACAACATTTGTAAGTACTATATACAACAATAAGAATAACACAAAGTAGGTACCTACCTACCTAATTAAAAGTTTTTTTTGTCGATATTAAAAAGCCGTTACGCGAGGTAAGTGACACCTTTTTATCTCATTTCAAACGCAGAAAATAACTACTCGACTGTTTTTTTTTTCAATTCTTGTTGGCTTAAAAGGCTTGATATCGAAGCCTGTGCCACTTAAAGAGTTAGACGATGCAAAGTACGAACACCTTTCGTTGTGTCGGCCGAGTGAGCGCTGAAATGACTCAGTTTAGTCATTCGAACCCTAAGCGAAGTGAAAGCGCACACAAAAACTAAAAACCACTCACCTGATTCCAGAGACACTCGATTTCACACAAACGGACCAAAAAGCACTATTAAAAAACTTGCTAAATTCACAAAAAACAAAGACACCTCGTTATTTACCTGCAAAAGAAAAGTTGACTTTATATAACTGTGTACTTCTACAAACTGGTTCTGAGTTGCATTTTTGCTCTTTAAATTCTATTTTGACTCACTGGATGCGAGTTCGACGTTCGTATTAAGCTGTCATCTAAGTTCCTGTTGTTTTTTGGGGCCCTCGAATGTGCTGTGAAAAATAACTTGGCTATTTAATGCTCCGAACGTGCAATGGCGTCGGGTACCCGCGCGCAACTACCTGGCCGACTCGAAATGTTGCCAGATCTAAGTAAAGGCTGCTCAGCCAACCAACTTAACCGCACCTAAGTCAACTTTAAAACAATTGCTATTCCAATCCAGTAAAGTTACCTTTCGAGTGTTTTAACTTTAAAATCAGCAAACGTAACTTGGTTTATAGGAATAATCGTGATAAAAATACAGAGTTATCGCTTTGGAAGTAAAAAGAAGTCATTGTATAGGATTTGTTTGGAAAAAAGTGAAGATTTCACACGTTTGAATGTCTGCAGTTTGAGCGTTCATAAGTTAATTTTCCTTCGGTTGACAACTTTGTCTACTAGCTCGTGTTATTCTCAAATTTGTCCCGTTATTCTACAGTTTTAAACCCAAGATCGTTGCTTAGTAGGGTACACGTATTCTTCAAGCTTAAATGCCTCTCTGAAGTTGTTCAAGCGGTCCTGCTCCCACATTCCCGTTAGCCTCGGTGCATCTTGCTTCCCCCACAAGAGGCTGACTTCACTTCAGGCGCATTTAAATTTGACACAAACTGTATGTAGTAAATTAGTAATATGCCAATGGCCATTCTAGTCACCGTGAGCTCTGTACCACTCGACCCGTGATGACATTACTAAAATAGATTTAATAACTTTGCCATAGGCACTTAATAGTAATGTGTGGTGTATCATGTTTAAAAATTACCTTTATCTACACACATATCATAAGTCCTCTAAAATGCGTTCAGAAACCGTAGAAAATGACCGGCATTGCAGCACATCGTCGCCTCCCCCGCCAACCACCTCCACCAGCAGGTCCTGCAGTAAAGTAATAGTCATTACGACATCGAATTCGATGTGTGAAATAAAACGGATCGCTCACGTATATAAGTCGAGTTCAGTCCGACATGTATAATTAATAATGTGATATTGATATTTTTTTAAAAAAAAAAACGATTAAAAAAATGATTAAAAAAAAAAGTCAAATTCGTGACAGGTATAATAATAATAAATAAATAATAAAATTCGTTTATTTTCATTAAGTAAGTACATTACAACAATTTTAGTGGCTGGTAGTACTTCCTTTTAAGCTTGAAAAGCCTGTGTCAGGAGGCACCGCTCCTCCATTATGAATACATTTTGTATACCTACATTATTATTTTTAATACACACAAGGGTTTTAATTGTGAAAATATGAAAAAAAAAACATGCAATTATTTCAAATCATGCATCACTGCAGTGAGTACAACTTTTAACAAGCCAAACATTCCAAAATTTGTTTATTCAGAGAAAATAGAAGCATCCGTGCGGCGCGAGGTGTGTGTATGTGTGTGTGTGTGCGTGCGTGTGTGCGTGTGTGTATGTTGTATGTGGTGTGTCCGTATGTAATGACAAGGACACTTAAGGGTACGACTTAAGTTCCAGACATAACGAATAGCAAGAGAGTACATAGACACATAATATATTGTGTAGTAAATAGGTAACCTAAAGCAGACGTTGCAGCAGGTCCTCAGTCTCCTCGTAGGTTTTAGCCTGAAGCCATGCCGGGATGATACTTTTGCAATCATAGTACTGTTTGCTGTATATATCCAATTATGTATGTATCTGTATATATCCAAGGTATGGGTATGATATATGCCTTCGGCTTCTGAACCCATCTTAGAGTACTTATAATATGTGTGTAGATAAAGTAATGCAACTCCACATGATTAGGCCTTAAAACACTAATTTTAATATTATTTTATTAAAATTTCAAGTGTATCTCTGCCTGCCTTTTTGTCCTCTGTGCACAGTGCGCAACCGCTTATAGGGAAAATTTTAGCTCCCTCATTGGGGGTCCTAGAGGTTGCTCACTGCACCGAGGCCAAAAATGTTTGGTCATTAGCATGTCCGGGTACAGACGCGCCTGCGAATCCCTGCTCGCAGAGGCAGTGGGACGAGCCACTCTGCCAACTGGTGAGGAACAATCTGCTAAGCACAGCATCCAGTCCGGCAGAGCGCGCTCGTCTTCTTGCTACCGCGGAGTGGGAATCAGGCCTCTGGCTTCAAACCCTTCCCTCAACTACGATAGGCACCCTCCTCGATAACACCACTTTCCGCCTCGCCACCAGTCTCAGGGTAGGGGCACCAACAAATGTCCCTCATCGCTGCCAATGTGGGAAAATGACTGATAGGCATGGATACCATGGCCTATCATGCGGCAGAAGCGCGGGTCGTATACCGCGCCACGCCAGCATTAATGATGTCATCCGTAGGGCACTTGTCAGCGTCCAAGTGCCGGCCGTCTTGGAACCTAACGGCCTGGCTAGAGACGATGGTAAGAGGCCCGACGGTCTGACACTGGTTCCTTGGCGGATGGGTCGGCCTTTAGTATGGGACGCCACTTGTGTGGATACCCTTGCACCGACCCATCTTTCAAGGACCCAAAATGTTGCTGGCTCTGCCGCGGCCTTAGCAGAAGACCCAAAACGCCGCAAATATAGTTCCATTGGAGCTAGTTACATATTTGAGGCGTTTGGGGTCGAAACTCTGGGGACTTGGGGGCCTAGCGCGCGCCATTTGTATAAAGATCTCTCGGCGCGCCTTATAGAGGCCTCCCGTGACCAGAGGGCTGGCCAATACTTCGCTCAGCGAATCAGCATTGCCATACAACGTGGCAATGCTGCCAGCCTTCTGGGCACCCTTCCCATTGGCGGCGATCTGGGAGAGATTTTTTACCTTTAGTTTAGTTTTAGTTAGTAAGTATTTAGTATTTTAAATTTTAGTTTTAAGTTTTATAATGTATCTATTAATAAATAGATAGTTATATTAGCTTGACCCACTTTCAGCTGTAGAAAAAAAAAATTAAGTAAGTAAGTAAGTAAACGCTACATTGTACAGAAAATACAGAAATAAATACAGGTTACCAACAGTAATTGTAATTGTAATTTAATAAGCTTACCTACTAAGTTGCAAGGCTTGAAAGCAAATTCCCAATTGCATTTATCATGTGCGTATGATATTACTTTCATGCCAATATTATTATAGTGACAAGTTAGGTATAAAAATGGCCAGCCTAGTCTGGCTAGCTCAAGTTGGCAGCAAATAAAAAAATCGTAGGACACAATCAAAAACAGCGAAAGTACGGATAAATGTAATAAATGTCAACATACAATGACAATGCAAAGAAAAATTCGTTAAGCAGCTGTACTTGAACCAGCAACCTCGGTAATCCGTACCATCCGAGGTTGCTGGTTCAAGTCCAGCTGCTTAACGAATTTTTCTTTGCATTGTCATTGTATGTTGAATTTCATTCTATGAATGATTCATAAAAATAAAAACAAAAATAATCAATAAATCGATTATTTTCAGTAATAAATGTCATTAAAATAACTTATAAAACTGTAATTAAAATGGATACCTAGTAACTGACTTCAGTTACACTTATACTTGAGAAACAAATTAACTGATATGTGCAATGTGACTAATATTTTGAACCAGGCGTTGCTCCGCATCGGGTTCGATGTCGTTTTGATTTTTAGTTAAACTAGGTATTAAAAAAACTGTTTCCGTTTTAAATAAAATGGCTTATGCCCCGCGGTTTTGCCCCGTGAAATATTTCAAAATGGGCTACTTCCCTATCCCGTGGGATTCGAAAAATCCCTTCTTAGTGCACCTCTAAGATACTCAAGGTATAATGTTTGCCAAATTTCAAGTCTCTAGGTCCAGTAGTTTAACGCACAGCGCGTTGTCGGTCAGTCAGCCAGTCAGTCACTGTACTGTTTTATGGGTATAGATATTTATCTCCGAACTCTAAGGAAAACGAATATCTTAGATGGCGCTAAATTGTGTGCAGAAGTCTAAATGCCACACGAAATTAATGGTACAGTAGAGACCTCTTTATGTGAAACTAGATACAGCAGGCTATTATTTTAAAGGAACACGACATTTTATCTATAGACATTGGCAGTCCTTACCTATATCTATAAAACAGTACTGTGACTGACTGACTGACTGACAGCCAACGCACAGCCTAAACCCACCTAAACCACGACCTAGAGATTTGAAAATTGACAAACATACTTTGAGTATCCTAGAGGTGCACAAAGAAGGATTTTTTCGAAATTTCCTCGGGGTGAAACTAGCCCATTTTGAAATATTTCACAGAGCAAAGCTGCGGGGCATAAGCTAGTTTAATACATTGTACTGCAACCAAGTCAAAAAAATCAAAATAAAAAAATATTTCATGTAAAAACTTGCTACCTGGAGTTTGAAATTGGCCCAGTCCAACTGTCCCCGTTCGCCCTAACCGAAAATTGACTCTGTAAGCATTCGAGTTCGTGCGAATTCGACATAAGGCGATTGACAGCCGAGGCATTTCCGAAACCCGAGCCCTAGTCTAAATGATCACAAACTGCACTCATGAAGTCCAGATATTATAATAATAAGATTTGAAAAAATCGCGTCATCGTGTAGTTTAGTGGTGGTGGTGATAATTGGGTCTGTGTGGCATGTGTTGATTCGTGTAGCAGTGGAGGCGGAGGAGCTGCATGGAAACATTCATTTGCCGCACAGATTAACTATTTTTCACTAGTGGTCGCTGGTGAGCAAAGTAATTGTTTTTAGTTCATAAAAAAAATGCGTTATGAAACAACATAGCAATACATGTCATTATCATAAGGTAATCTAAAGTGTCATGTAAAATTAAATCTATTTTCCAGGTGACGACGGCTGACCGAAATTCAGAGGATACCAGCTACATCTTCGCATTCGAATGCTCTGATACGTCTTCTTGGGCCTCTCATTAATGATCTTGGTCTTCCCAAAGCTTTTAGCGAGCTTAGTTTTATTTCACTCATTATACCACATTGAACCCCTCTTGATTTTCATAACTGCAGAGTAGAATAAATATACTCGTAAATGGCTACTATGCCTCTGTAATAACTTGTTACTAGTGAATCACAAGTAACATTGTGATACAATTCAACCAGAAGCCTCTTTTCAACTCAAAGTTAGAAACAGATTTTCACTTGTAGTTACTTAGGTTCGTTGCGGGTGGTAAACATTGTGCGAGGTCCGTCCGAGTCTCCACCACCATTTCACTCGCTAATCCTGCCGCTAAGCAGCATTGCTTGCACTGTTGTGTTCCGGTGTGGAGAGTAAGACAGCCGGTATAATTTGCGGGCACAAGGGTCATTATAAGTACATCTTAGCTCTCTAGGTCAGTAACGCATCTGCAAACCCCCGGGGTTGCGGGTCTATGGACAGTGGTGATCAGTTAGCATCTGGTGACCTACTTGCTCGTTTTCCATCCTCGTCGCATAAAAAAAGGTTTTACAAGTTACATTACAAGGCGTTATGAAACAAATTGAAAGTTGAAAAATTTGCGAAAGTAACTGTTTTGACCAAAGATAATAGATAACATACTTCTTAATCACTAAGTTGTGCTTTGACGCCAGAGCGAATAGGTAATCCTGTTTATTTAGGTTTGTTTAGGCTGTTTAGGTACAGCTTCCCAATCTGCCATAAAGACGGAAATTGACAGATTTCAGATTTGACTAACAATTTATTTATAGTAACAGTTCTATCTTATAATATTTATTATGTCTTATTAGTAAGTATTCTGATACATAATACGTACCTACGGGTATATTTAGCATGCGAGTCGCGGTTAAGAATTTTGAGTATCAAAGATTTTCAGTTACTTCAACCATTTTAATAGCAAAGTGATTTTGACACGTTTTTACGTACGCTGCACGCTGCTACTGAACTGATGATTTTTATTTCACAAAATACTTGGTATTTACTTACAGAAGCTACTTTTGATCCCAAAAAGGCTTAGAGTAAAAATCGCTGAAGCCGTGGGAAAGTCCTTGTAAGTTAAATAAGTACCTACTTAGAAGAGTTTTGGTCATGGACACTGAAACCCAAAAGACGAGACGCAGCCTATCTATTTATATTCAGAGCGCGTAATACAGTAATTTATTAAATTGCGTGTTTTCTTTGCATACTAAACTTCTTAGTATACTAAATCTTATCACTTAGAAATATCCCGAATAACCTTGTTTAACATTGCATTCAAGCCAATTTCGCAACTGTGGAAAAGCAAATAGCCTTGGTCCCATTTTTATCGATGTGAAAATACGTTACGCCATCCTGGGACCTAAATAAATATCATGGGACACCAATTGACCTATTCCCAAACTAGGCAAAGCCTTTACTGTGGGTACTAGACAATGGATAAACATACTTTTATACAGATAAATAAATACATACTTTTATACATATTAAACATCCAAGACCCGAGAACAAACATTCGTATTCATCATACAAACATCTGCCCCAACCGGGAATCGAACCCGGAACCTCAAGCTTCATAGTCAGGGTCTCTAACCACTATAGGCTATTCGTTAGTAAACTTAATTTGAAAATGTACGAGTAAGTACCTACCTAAAATTCTTGGGGGAGGGGAGGGAGTAGTTTCCCCCGTGTCCCCCACTGTCATCTATCTTAAGGTCTAATTCAGGAGTTCCCAACCAGGGGGCACGCCTCCCATGGGGGGCAAAGAGAGATGTCAAGGGGGGCGAAAAGCGTTTGCATTTTCTTTTTTTTATACCGCTAAGGCGGCAAATAGGCAAGAAAAAAACAAAAAAAAAAACAACATTCGGGGAGCCTCAACAAAAAAAAGATTGGGAACTTGGGAAACCCTGGGACTTGCAAAGCTACTTTTCTCTGCAACTGACTCACCGTATATGTCCCCAGCTGCTCACAATGCGGTTTCACGTCCAACTTCGAGAGCGCACTGCTGATGCACCAGCAGCTGCACCACGAAAGCCCATGCCCCGTCAGCTACACCGCCAACGATGATACCCTGCTGAAGGTATGCACTGTAGGGATGGACAACCTTCATACAGTATTTTTCACCTATGATGAGTTCTGACACTGTAAAGACAGCTCTTATGGCGATGTAAATAAAGTCTATAAATGATTTGTCACTTTGTTTTATTATAGACTTTATTAACGTAGCCATAAGAGCTGTCGTTACAGGTGTCACAGAACTCATCATAGGTGAAAGTAGGTATAGTTCTCGACTGGCCATGCGCAATTTATTTTTCCAATCTGTTTGTTTTTCCATCTGCATGCACTCCGTTGCTTGGTAGGACCTCGTGCGACATCCGTCTGGATCGCTACCACCATCTTACTCGGTAATCCTACCGCTAAGCAGCAATGTTTGCACTGTTGTGTTCCGGTGTGGAGAGTAAGACAGCCGATGTAATTACGGGCACAAGTGGCATTTCATCTTAGCTCTCTAGGTTGGCAACTCATCTGCAAACCCCCCGGGATTGTGGGTGTCTATAGGCAGTGGTGATCACTTTACCATCACGTGACCCACTTGCTCGTTTGCCTTCCTTGTCGTATAAAAAAAATCTGCTCGTAAAGTGGAAAACCCACTGCAGTGGCTATTCCCAACGGGAAATGCGACACAGTCGACAATGTTGCGCTACGCGGAGCTCCTGCTTCCGCCTAGCTGTCACCCTCGAGGCCGATGCAAAACCAATGTAGCCATATAAAATTGGTAATTATTATATTTTTGTGATTATGATTATTTAACCACATATTTTTCAGGCTAAGTCCCATACAATGCCGCGAATGCAGCCTCCGCTCGACAGTAAACCAGAAAGAGAAATAAAACGTAAGTAGTATTTTAACTGTATTCATCATCATCATCATCATGCCAGCCGAAAGACGTCCACTGCTGGACATAGGCCTCCCCCAAGGCTCTCGACTCAGCACTGCTGAATAAAGGAACTAGAACTAAAACGCCGAACTATCTAGTTCCCTTCACCGATTGAACGAGATCGGAGCGCTCCCTTTAAAGACCGAACAGGCACAACTCTACTTTATCATACAGGAGCATCGACAACTAGTGGTGTAGGCATCCTGACAGTTGGCTGAACTTGTTCAAGCTGTGCTTTTTGTTCGGCAGTGCTCGGGCGCACGTCGTCGGCGACGCGGCTGTTCGACCGTCTGCGCGCACGCATATGTCGCAGCCGCACACTTTTCTCGCACCCCGAGGAGGCCGGCGAGGTTGGCAACACCGTTTACTTAGTTACCTAATTATACTGGTGGGATTACCCCGAGGGGGTAAAATATTTCCCCAGGTGCTTATGGACTCGAGCGTTTGTGGTAAGTTTCTATTGACACGGGGCCAGGCTAGGAAAAACGTGAGCCGCGGTTTTACCAAGCACAGTGCTCGGAATCTCTACTCCGTGTCAGTGGAGACAGTGTAAGCGAAACGGAAAAGGGTGTGTGTGTTTCAAAGTGGAAACGCACTTGTGCAATCACAACATAACGATGATGCCTATAGCCCACCTGATTTTTCCATTCTTTTTTTGCTGCCTGTCATCATCATCATATCAGCTGGAAGACGTCCACTGCTGAACATAGGTCTTCCCCAAGGATCTTCACGACGATCGGTCTTGTGCCACCCGTAGCCAATGGCTTCCCGCGATCTGTACCAGATCGTCCGTCCACTTCGCAGGAGCCTCCCGGTTAGGGATTGCAATCCGGAAAACCGGATCCGGTAATCCGGCGGATCCGGCATCATTTAACGCTTACCGGATCCGGTACCTATATACCGGATCCGGCGATCGGATCCGGTGATAGGATTTTTTGACAAAATAATATCGCTGTTGCTTGCGTAGGTACTTTAAACTCATTAGAAGTCGACTGGCAGATGACACAATCATATAAAACGAACACTATTTGTTTTCTACGATATTTTTTTACGTATAATATATGAAATAATTATTTATCACAAGTTTATTAAACTAAAGAGTTATTATTATAACAAGCTCATGCCAATAATTATAAAGATTCAACAAATGATGATTGTGTCTGTCATAAATATGAAACTTGTTTATTAATTAGCATTCTCAAATGTTTTAATAATTATTGTGAATACTATGAACTTATATTTTATAAATTTACTTCATTTCTAAAATAATTGATCTATCTGTGAAAGTAATAAGTAGAAAAATTGTGTCACTTTCACTTCGTTAAGTCGTTAAAATTCGACTACTTAGTTACCTAGACTAGGTATTACATTTGAATTGTTTGCTAATTGTTTAGTTTTTTTTTATTTGTGGGTGTTCATGGTTCTAGTACTCTAACCTTAGTTGGTCTCAAAGAGTATTTACTAAAATACTACTTTGATAGGAATGCGATCGACTGGCAAACAAACAAACGAAACTGACGATTTTCTCGCTGACCGTAGTAGGTACATACATTTCATCAAAAATCTGTGAAGGTAGATTGTCATCACTAAAAAGTTAGTAGATGTTTCCTAATGAGCATTTTCGGATTACAGCAAGATATTTATATTCTTACCTTACATAAATTAAATTTAAAAATCATTTATTGTATGACCGAACTCCCATACATACTCGTAGTGTTAGGTAGGTACATTTTAAAAACTACGTTAATACAATACATTTGAAAAATTTAAATCGTAGTCGTCTGAGTCATCAACACAACATTATTATTATTATTATACAAAAAAAAAATGTTTGTACAAAATTTATACTTAACAATGTTTTTTTATAAGTACTGTTATACTTGACGAAATCACTAAGATAACATTTTGGACCGAAAAGCGAAAATCAACCTGATTGTCCTGATATAATCCGGACCCGGCCGGATCGATGCGAAACCTACCCGGATCCGGCCGGATTGAAATCCCTACTTCCGGTACGTAACTTTGCACATAAATTCGTAAACTCATAAAACCGATTGACTCAATCCCACTATCCTTTACTTGATAAAACATAGATCGTGGCTTTTTACAAGCTTTTATTTCTATGATCATCATCATCATCATCAGCCTATTTACGTCCCACTGCTGGGCAGAGGCCTCCTCTCAGAATGAGAGGGCTTGGGCTATAGTTCCCACGCGGGCCCAGTGCGGATACCTACTTAAAAATGTATTTTTTCTTTAAGGACCTATCAGTTCCAAGTGAGTGTACTTCCAAAGCCTATAAAGATTCGCCACTACCTTCCAAGAGAAATGCCTTGGCGGAGAAGGACGCAACGAAAGAGGCATTCGTATGCCATCTGTGCACTTTCGAGGCCGACAGGTAGTTTTACAAAAATAACATTCATTGCTGAACCATCATCATCACCAGCCTGCTTTACGTCCCACTGCTGAGCACAGGCCTGCTCTCAGAATCTCAGGCTATAAGTTCCCACGCGGGACCAGCCGCTTTGCTGAACACGACAGTAGAAAAAACAAAGATGAGAAAAGATTTAGTGATGCTAAGAAGTTTAATTATATCAAGCCATTCCGCGTCACTAATTATATGTTAGGCTATACGCAAGATATAAAAAAATATTTAGTAGGTAGTGTTCTCGAAAAAAATTGCGTACCTACCTATTTCACACTTACCGATAACACAATCTTCTATAACTTCCTCTTCTAATCTTTTGTAACTCCCGGTCGCTATAGCCAAATTGTAATATCGTCAGTCTTCTAGAAGAAAGGTGTAAAATTAATTTTCTTATTCCGAACCGACAGGAATCAACTCCTCTAAATATTGAAACCAATTTGAATTACAGAATCACAGTCCTCGACCGCCATCTCCTGAACGACCACAAAATCGGCATGGAGAATCTCCTCAAACTGGTGATGGTAAAAACAAAGGATAGCCTAGTCGAAGACGCGACCAACGACTTATTCGGGTTAAAACAACCTTACTACAAACCTCAAGACGAGTTGGAAGAAGGAGAGTTTATTGTCGAGACTGTGACGCCGAAAGTGAAGATACTGAAGCACGCTGCAACGAATACTGAGCATATAGACCTGAGGGACAATTGCAAGATGATAACTACAGAGTTAGAGAAGCTGATCAACAGCCCAACAGAGGCTTGTGATAAAAACGAGTTGTTGATCAAAATGCAGACGCTTAATGAGTGTATGTGCAAGTTTGTGGATTCTTCGAACATGCTGAAACGGGTGCTGACGAAGGAGTTTGATACGAAGAGCTTGAAGAATGATCGAGTCAGCGGAGAGCCGTTTTTCGACTTGAGATTAGAAGAGTAAGTTGTAACAAGGCTTCAAACATCTTCAACCTTCATTCTCACATCTCTTTTCTTTTTCCTGTCGCGGTGATTCGACTTTTAAATTGCGATTTTGATCTCCTGGGGTTACTATACTAGGCCACTTCTTTTCTGTCGGTTTCATTTGATCTACGACACCAACGACGGACTCGTCCGTATAGTTTAGCATGTCCTCGACAGTCTTCGCAAGGAGGCGCATCTGGCTCACGAAAATCTTGAGCACTTTTGGCCGTACTTGCTAAGTAAACTATAAAAATAGCATTAAGTTGATAGGCCCACATTAGCATTTAGGTACAAAGACAACGTTCTACTGATCCTAAAATTTTCATAGATGGACGAGCTTTCTTCGGAAGTTCTTCGGAAGTTTTTCGGCCATCGTTATTAGGTACTGTATGATGGGTAAATGATTGAACATTTGTTTTTCAGCCAAAGTTCACCACGTGATTGGGAGCGGGCGCACAGCGAGAAAATGGAGCGATGTAGGATGAAACATGGCGGCAACAGGTATTAATTACACAAATAATAATAATAATAAGTAGAACTGGTTACGCTTCGGGGACCTTGTAGCACTTCTAAATGAAAACATTTTAGTAATAATTATTACTGCCCTGCAAAGAACACCCGATGGCTCTACCGGCGGACTGCCTGGCTGCGCTGAATGCAAGGGGAGTGGCTTACTTTCTGTTTACCTGTTACGTTCATAGCCCAAACTTAGACTTCACGACCCCTTAACTATTTACTATATAGTGTAAATAGGTACTTGTAACATACTAAACGTTACAACCTCTTCGGGGAAACCTAAGGTTTTGCCTGTGCAATTGGTGACGAAGTTATCATGACTAATAACTACCGGAGGTATATCCTGAAGGACGGTACGGTCGACATCTGTCGGGCATGCCGCCGTCCCGGGGAGTCACTCAGGCATATTATCTATGGTTGTTCTAGTCTTGCTAACGGCGAGTACTCGCACAGACATAACCTTGTAGCCAGGATTATTCACCAGCAACTTGCTCTTTTATTTGGTCTTGTGGACTTCGGAGTGCCGTACTATAAGTACACACCTGCACCAGTTCTTGAAAATGGTCGTGTCACGCTCTACTGGGATCGATCTATCATCACGGACAGGACTATTGTCGCCAATAAACCTGATATCGTGCTGATAGATCGATCGAAGCGCCAGGCAGTGCTCGTCGACATCACGATCCCCCATGACGTGAACCTCGCGAAGGCCGAGAAGGACAAAGTCAGCAAGTACCTTGACTTGGCTCACGAGGTTACCGCCATGTGGCCTGTTGATTCGAGGATCACTGTCCCGATAGTCGTTTCGGCGAACGGTCTAATAGCGAAGAGCCTTGACCATCACCTTAAAAGGCTCTCGCTAGGTGGTTGAGTCAAGGGTCAGATACAGAAGGCGGTACTCCTGGACACGGCTCGGATAGTCAGGAGGTTCCTCTCTCTGTCGCCCTGACCACCGGTAGCTTAGGCCCCGCCTCGCTGCCGGCGGCACCCTAGGTTAGGTTCTTATAATGTTTTTATAATTTGTATTAATATTGTTTTGTTACTTTTTACATAAATATTGTAAAAACCTAACTTAAGACAAAAATAAATATACAGAAATAATAAGTATAAAAATATATGTGTATGTAAGTATGTAAATGTATGTATGTAAATCCTTTATTGCACATAATATTACTAGACAATTACAATAAATAAAAATAACTATTTTCGTCTTTGTTCCAAAAACCAGACGTCAGCAGAGAGCGTCACCTCGAGACGATATATTTCTCGCTGATAATCGCTCATAATCGTAACATGCTGTACTTAAATTGTGCCAAAAAAGGATAATTTCTTACTCACTTCGTTTTGTTACAGAGGCGACAAGAGCAAGCTGTCTTCTGAAAGTTTTTACTTCTAGTTTAGTTTTCTTATTTTCTAACTGTAATAAGATTATTAGTCTGTATTAATTAAATACTACTTATTATTGTTATTTTAATAAATGCTTTAGTTAATTGTAAATTCTCTCTTTTACGATTGTGATTCAACAGAAGTGGCTTACCCTAAAATGCCTAAATAGGACTTTTCGAGAGGTAGAAGAAAGATTTGCGTATTAAGGGCCTTTTCATAAACGTCACTCAAGCCTCTATTAGCTAAAATAGGTTTTGTCCTCTTCTTACAAACGGAAATGTCAGTGTGACAAAAAGGACAAACGAACTTTAACGGCATTTTAGTTAACATAGGTTTATGAATAACAGGGTAAGACACTAGCATAAGCGTCACTGAGTTATGCAACACTCAAAAAAATCTTTTAACAAAAAGTAAAACCGTCTTCAAAAAAAACCTCGGTGCTTCATTCCAAGAATATTCAGCTAGCACCGCACCGATTTCATATTTCTGCTAGACCATAAAACTCATGGCTTTTTGGGGATTATTTTATGTTTTTTGTCTGAGGTCTTTTTTGAAGGCGGTTTTACTTTTTGTTAAAAGATTTTTTATTTCACAATTTTCAGTTACGTTAATATTTAAAATATTATCCTCCAACTCCTAACCGGAGTTGAACCTTCCATCGTCACCTCATCAATACGAAATGATGACTACCAGACGCAAGTACTTGAATAGCTTTAGAAAATATATGAAACACATGATCCGTCCCTATAAAATTTGAGGGTTGGATTTCCCTGGGATCCCATCATCAGATCCTGACTTGGTGACAATGGGACCAACTAGAAAGTATACCCTTTCAAACAAAAAAATAATTTTTGAAATCGGTCCAGCCGTCTTCGAATAATCGAGGAACACACATAAAAAAAAATAATGTTCCGACGAATTGAGAACCTCCTCCTTTTTTTGAAGTCGGTTAAAAAAGGGCCAAATCCTTTTTTTTTTATACGACGAGGAAGGCAAACGAGCAAGTGGGTCACCTGATGGTAAGTGATCACCACTGCCCATAGACACCCGCAACCCCGTAGGGTTTGCAGATGCGTTGCCAACCTAGAGAGCTAAGATGAAATGTCTCTTGTGCCCGTAATTACATCCTGATACTAATAACAAATTATGAATAGATTAAAAGGTTATTTCAGTAATTTTATTCAAAACTAAACAATTACAAATAACCGCAGCATTGGTCGAAACTATCATCCTGCGTGTTCCTACACCGTTCGCACACAGCGACATGCTTCTGTATTTCTCGTCTATGGTTGCTGTAGTGCGAACACATCACATAAGCCTTCTCACACCTGCCATCTTCGCATTTTTGGTGGCAACACTCTTGTTTGCCTAAAGAGTCTCCACTAGACAAGTAAAAGTTGGTCTCACAGCATTTGCAGCTGGGTCTGGACTCGCTGCGATCGCTAATTATTTCATCAGATTTATTCTGCATTGGATCTCCAAACGTATTCGTTTTCACAACTGGTAAGACTCTAGGCCCATTCCTAATCATAGGTCTGTTCCCTTTCTCACATCTGTCATCTCTTTTGACTGTAGCGAACATTCTGTTAACTTCTTCTACAGCGTCTTTCGATTTAGTTTTCTCTTTCAACGAGTTCTTGAGTTCGTCCATTTTCATTTGCGGTATTGAAGAAGATTTGTGCTTTATCAGATCAATAGAATTCTGGGAATTATTGGGCTCTGGCTGACAGGAATTAATTATGGAAAACATACCGTTGTTGCTAGCATTGCCTTCGTCTATAGAGAATTGGAATACTTTGCTCAATGTCAGTCTAGGTTTGTAAATGTTAATATTATCAGTCGATATACTAGCATCTTTGACAATTACAGTTTTACTATTCTTTTCCTTTTGAACAAACAATTGTTTCTTACTTTGGAAGACTGTTAGCACTTCGTTTAGAAGATTAAGTCCTTGCGTGACATCAGTTCTTGAAGTTTGTATGTGCTTCGTGCTTATTTCATCAACTCTCTTTAGATTAGTTTTCTCTCTTTTAGTTTTTTCATTCGGATTATTATTAACGCTGACATCGCAAGTTTTCTGGCAAATGGGGCAAGATTTTGACTTTCGTTTGTTACATTCGAGATTCTTTTCTTCTTCATTGTTAAGTTTAGTGTTCAAGCAGATGGAACAAATGAATTTGGTGTTTTGATTGTTTCTGCAGGTGTGTCGATCCATGTCGCTGGGTGTCTCTTTGCTTTTTTCTTTATATGTACGCGTAGTGATATTAATTTTGACTATTTCGTGACGATCGCTTGATTTCATATAAGAATAAGGAGCTTCTGAAACGAAAACAATGTGTCTATTTATAAAAATTGCTGGTCAGATTTTTGTAAAAAAAGTCTTCTTAAGGTGGATTTAGTAATAATAATATCAAAAGAACCAAAAGGAAAACATGGAAGGAAAGAAGGGCTAGAGCAAGAGCACGAACGAGAATTAATTTCATGACATTTTAATATAAAAGATCATTCTTCTTTCACATTTGCATCAAAGTAAGTAAATACACCAAGAGCATAATCAAAATAATAACCGCCAAGAGACGAATTGAATACTCTAGGACCAGCTCGTCTCCGTTTACACCCAGAAAACTTAACAGATCCTGCATGGACTGCTCATTCCTCTTTTGGTCGAAAATTTAGAACTCTAAAGCCACCTTGACGTTCAGTGCAAAACATCTAAAAGACACAATACATTTTTGTTTATTTGCTACGTACCATAAGATCCTTACAATTTCCAGCGACGCATCCAAGTATTTGAAGATCACAAGGCCGGGAACTTATTTTAACTACAAATAAATTCATATAAAACAGTAAACGTCTCGTAAAAGAAAATACTTTTGTCAAAGTCTAAAGTTGACAGCGATTAGCAGAAATACTTTTTGATGAAGAAGTAATTAAGTAGTGGAATCTGGCAGAAAAAATCTTGGCGAAATGTCCATCAATGTCAATTTTCTGTCACGTCTAAAACCCTCGAAAAATTGGGAAAAAGAAAAATAAATGATAAATTAGTTCAGTGTAAAGTTTTAAAAAGTAATTTAAAAGACGGTAAGCACAAAAACGACACACCAGAATCGTATAAATATAGTATATTTTACTCTTAATCCTCAAAAGCTTAAAGACGGCTTTATCGGCCACGGAAAAAAGTTTTGGTTTAAAGTTATCTATAGATACTAATTGATTGGACATGCATAAAGTTTCTTTAGACGCCAAGGTTCAAATTCTATTCTTGATTATTTCCAGATCATGTTAGCAAGTTGCCTTTAGCATCGCCCTCTATAAGTCTTCAGACTGCTCGAGTCCTGAGACCGCCGAGACTTGAATCAAAATTCTCCATTCCAGATCCCGAAAAAACCATAGCGAAAAATGCTTAAAAATTGTAAAATGATGATAAACAAGAAGAAATGAAAGAAAGCAAAGATGTTCATGTGTCCCAGCGCCCTAAAAGTCTACATATTAGTGAATTTAGTGATTACAGGAGTGGAGGTTATCTCGTGGGAGACAGCGAGCGGTATGTGCGGAAGCAAGACACGGCTTGCCAGGCCAATGTTAAACAAGACTCAGTATGCACCTGCAGAATGTCCAATGGGAAGCACCATCGTGCTCATAAGGTTAGTAATAATTAACTAGTCTATTTACGTCCCACTGGGCACAGGCTTCCGAATGATAGGGCTTGGGTTATTAGGGGTTAGCCATGATATAGTCGTCCCACGATAGCTCTGATTAAGATATTATTTGGCAACCCATAAAAATAACGCTGTGGTAATACTTTTTTCATGTCACTCAGACATTTCTTTAATTAAAAATAATAATGATAGTAGCAATCAAAAGTTGCTGTTTTTTTTTTAAATATGGCTCTGTCCATTGGAGGACAACTTCGCCAGTGTTTAGTAGGTTTTGCCGTTGTACGGTAAAAAAAATCTAGAAAACGAAATATGAGAGGTATTTTAATAATGGATGGTGAATGAACGATGACCTGTATAATAATTTATTGAATCAGGCGTTACTTTGCGGAGGTCCATATTTATGAACTAAAAAACAATTACTTTGCTCACCCGCGACCACTAATGATGAACTACTACTGTAGTGGAAGTGGTGGCATGTTGAGCGGTTGTTGTTGTGCTTCGTAAATGGCCTCGCGGAGAGTGCCGAAACGCGTCAGCGTTTAGTATAGTGGTGGTGGTGATAGTTGGGTCTGTGTGGCATGTGTTGATTCGTGTAGCAGTGGAGGCGGAGGTGTTGCATGGAAACATACATTTGCCGCACAGATATAACTATTTGTCATTAGTGGTCGCGGGTGAGCAAAGTAATTGTTTTTTAGTTCATAGACCTGTATAATGTTAATTCTAATCAAAAGTTCAAAACGTGTTGTTTGACTACTGTTGTCAGTTCGTTGCAGAGTTATCGTGGGACGACTGTAAAAGAAGCGGTTGCATAATTGGTAGTGACGTCACTTTCCTAGAGTTGTTTGAAGTGAACTGTCAGAAAGATAGGTCTCTTATGAATCTTCCTCTCGGGCGCTGTAAGAATGTAATTGGGGGTTTAGGAAAAGTGTCACCGACAAGGGACAAGGGATTACTGATGTTTCTTGTTACCTCGTGATGATCCGCGGATTAAACAAACATATTTCTCTCTTTTTAATACTTGCCCTCTTATGTTATATCCTTCTTTAAATCTCTACGTTGTGTTGTCAAACAACCTTATCGCTATAAATGTCATATTGACATAATATTAGGTACCTACTAGCTCGACAAATTTCCTAAGCATGCAAATCCTGACTTTCGGGGGATTGGGGTCTTAGAACATTTTATTTTAGACGAGTTACCCAGGGGACATCTCCATGGCAATGACTGGCAATGACAAGTTGATTGACCCAGATGCTGTGGCGAGGATTTTAACTTCTGTTTGACACTATACCTCATCAACATAAATATAATAAGAAAGTGACCCCGAGACATATGACTTCAACTATAAATCTTCTCATATAGGTCTGTCTTCTTTACATCCGCAGTTAAGCGCGGTGCGGGGCGTGAGCCCACGCCTCTGATTGCCTTCAAGGGTTAAACTATACATGATGGCCCCTTAGCCTTATACACCCTCGACAACTATGTGTGGAGGCACGGATTACTCTGCACCATCGTGACTCCCAGAGAGGGCGTACGTACTACTATACAACGCACACACTCTGTTGAACATTGAGGCGGGACATAGTCCCTAAAGGACCTCCAACATCACCCCTACAGTCCAGCCCAGTACCACCGGCTATACTCAATGCTCAAAGACATAGCTTGCCATAATACTTCTTGTACAACTTCTATACCTGGTGAAAACATGATATATTCCTTCGTCTTCCTCAATTACTTCTGGTCACTGTCTCGAGGTCATTACGACATATATTAAACAGTTCTGATATGAGAGATAATAACTCACCAGGGCGCTGAGAGGTTCTTAACTGTACATGTAACCCTCGACTTCTGCAGCCACTTCTCTACTCTTACGCTCTACCTTCTTTTTCCTTATTGCCGCGTTCGCTTCCGCGTTGCTACTTCCTGTCCAGTAATAAAACAATCAGATTAGCCAACATCGACACTGAAATAAAATGTTGCCAACAATAAATAAAATATAAGACAACAGTAACTCACCCTTGGGTATGGATTCGCGCTCTCCGCGACAGATGGTCTATGTTCAGTTACATGTGCATGCTCATTGTCCAGTCAGCAGCAATAGTTGCTCAGCAATCAAAGCGCTCACAATGATCTGCACAAGCTCTTATGTCTATAACAATAGAGCCCTGCTTAGATCATTGTGAGCGCTTCGGTTGCTTAGCAACTATTCAGCTCGTTTACAGTCATAATTTTCAACCCAGCCAAGGTACTTCAACACCGCCCCGAAGCACATATACGCGTACCATGGAGTGAAGACCTCCAACACCCACATTGGCGTGGGCAGCATCAAGGCAGTGAACAGACGGAAGACCCAGAGGGTGTACTTACCAGATACTGGAGATAGGGGCATCGGGAGCGCTGACCTCTCTAGTTTCTTCATACGAGATCGTAAGTTTCACGTGTTTATCTGTTGTTTGTTGCACCATTGAGGCGGTGTAGAGAAAAGACGTTCAGAATCGAACGATCACGTTAGTTGGAATTGGAACGTACATCTTGTAGTCGCTCCGCTAATACCTAATGGTGGATTCTGGGCGTCTCCTTTCCGATCAGTTTCAATACAATCAATTGCAAACAGAGCGGAGTTGTTTAGGATATGGAAAACGTCACTGAATACGTGTCGCACACGTGACCGCTCGGCACCGGATCGGCGCCGCCTCGCCGCCGTCAATCAAACAAAAGCAAGGCGAGGCGATGCTGTTCCGATGTCGATATGTGTGCCTTACGGTACGGTATGAGTTTCTTACATAGAATAGTGAACGGCTCGGGTTGAGGCAATGCCTGGGCGATTCAGATCCGGTGCGAAGCGGTTACATGTGCGACAACCTTTAGGATACTTTGTTTTCGAGGTTGCATAATTTCGTTTACAATATATATGACTACAAATAATCAATTATCTTTAAGGAACATCTGTAGACGAGACCGAAAGTTATTATGGATCGAAGAGAACATCGTCAAAATGCGTCGGCGGCGCCATAGAGGAACGAACAGGAATAGTAGACGAGAAACTGTCACCAATAGTCAAGCTTTGTCACGCCGACACTGGCTCAGAAATGCTTCTGTCAACTAACTGTAACAATAATAAAGAACACATTGCACTAGATAAACATAGAACTATTTCGGCTACTCCAAGAGAATCGGAATCAAATGAAATCGAAGAATCAGCTCATGAAGATGATGATGACTTGGGCCAGATACCTGAAGATATATCACGCGTTATAAAAGCTAGAAGTAAATCTTACATAGTTCAGAAAGACACAGATAACAAGTTTTCTTCGGATTCTCTTATTCAACATGTTCATAATTTAGAATTGTCTAGCAATAACAAACTGAGTCGAGGATTAGTTGATCCTATGGAGAATAAGCTGGAAAGGGAATATAGACACATGTTTGAATCAAAAACGAAACAACAGCTGATTGAGACCACATCGAAGCAAATACAAAGTAAATCAACAGTACATAAGAGTACCTCATTACTGAGAAGACGTTTTGAAGCACTACGGCGAAGCCACAAGAAGGAATCTAAGAATGAAATCGTGATGACGCCGAGTACCAAAGCTCCCAGTAAAAAAGACGTGTCTGTAACATCAGACCCACCATCTCTAGTAGCAAGATCTTATTACGTTTCCAAGCCGTACAGCCCACCGAATCTAGATCCACCCAAAGAATTGACAAATCTTGAACCTGAACCTGATAGTGAACTAGTGATAGAAGATGAAGATAGCAGTTACAACCAAGGTGTGTTAAGCATGTTTAGACTGTGGAGTAAGAAACTCAATTTGGATGAAAGCCAGAATCCAGTAGAAGCACAGCCAACTAGATCACAGAAAGCACCTAAATCAAAGGAGCAAATTAACAGTAAAGAAGAAAAGAAACATCAAGGTAAGAAGTTCTTTTTCTTCAAAAGAAAGGATAAGAGTAAGACTCAATCTGAACAAACGCCGTGTAACAATAAAAAGAGCGTGACGGCAAACCGATGCGAAATCAAGGAAGCTTTAGTTCATAAAACACCCAAGAAGACAACTAAACGCAGTCCCAGAGTACCGAGTAAACAGGAAGTCATCACTGCCAAATATGAAGAAATGTTCTGCAAGGCGTGGCTTAGTAAATTCATAAGTAATAGCTCAGATTCTAATGAAAGTGCGAAGATTAGATGGAACAATAACACCTATACTGCGAGTAGCAGTACGGTATTTGAACTCATGGATACTGTGTACAAAGACGCAGGCTTAGTTAGAAGATCCAAAAGTGCATCATCAACTATTCGAAATTATAACAATTCGACCTCAAAACGAGTCAATTTTCTCCAACACAACATAGAAGCTTGGATGATACCTAAAACTATAACGTGCAGCCCAATGATGATTCCAGTAAATGCGAAGGACCAATCCTCAAAAAATACTTCGAATAATATTGCAGTAGCAATATCTAAGAACAAGTGGGCTATAGATACAGCGAGAACATTCTCACGAAGAATAGAGCTAGTACTTCACTCGAATAATATTAGCAAACTTAACAATAAAGAAAGCTCAGACTTTCTAAAAATCGATATACCAAAAGGTTTTTTCTCAGACTCAACTAATAGTGAAGAACAACATAAGTACCGTATCAGTGATGAAGAAGTTTACAAAATAGTTGAATACGAGAATTTAAAATCAAAATCTGATGTCAGAAAAGCAGCTAACCGTAGAATAGCAGATCGAGCCTTTAACGAAATCAGCGTGACGGTTAGTGTGAAAGATAGCAAGAACAATGAATCGAAGGTTCTTGAGACTGTTATAAAGAGACAGCCTCCGCAGAGGGACGTGGTGATCCAAGGCAGCCGTGTGTCCTTTCCAAAGAGGTGCGACGTTATTGGAGTGGGAATTATAACGCAGATGAAACCTATGTAAGTATGCTAAAACATTTGATTTACAAAAACTGACTAGCGATTGACCCCTATTCCACCTGACCGAAAATACAAATGACGACAAATGTGTAACTCACTGGTTCAGTAACAGAGTAAATTTCACATGCTCACTTAGTTTTTGGAGCCAAGGTTTAGTAGGACGGAGACGGATTAAAGATGTATCCAATCATGATCGTATAATTTCGTGATGTTTAAAAAGTTTTACGTTTCAGACTGAAAATGCATGAAAACTATTCCCAAGAGGTTCCGGGGCCGAGAACTTTTAGTCCCAAAAAGAAGTGCGAGTTCGCCGAAAGCTACTTACAAGATTACTACCGCCAATGGATGCCGTTAGGGATAGACCTTTACTCCTCATGTCGCAGCAATACCAAGATAAAATGCAGTTCTGAAAAGAATTGTGTCCTGCCGCCTATTATTGGTGCGGGATCGAAGTCATGTCCCAACATTTTTGACGAATACCGAACTTCCGGGTCACAGTCGTCTTCTGAAGAGGATTCGGAAGACCCATCCTGCAGCCACTTCATGGACGAAGTTAACAGCAACATATTCTACAGCAAAGTCACAAAAAAGGACAAGTCGGGAGACGGTAAGAGTCTGAGGGTGTGGCCTAAAGATTCCACAGAAGTCGCTAGGAAAAGGAAGATCTATGCAAGCGGTAACAAGTCCAAATGGAAGGATGATTCAGACGACGACGATTGTTGTCCGGACTCGCCGGACATAGCCTCAACACGGTCGTCGTGCGATAAAAAGCCGCCGAAAAAGAGGAAATTATGCAACTCGAAACGCGTTTCACTCCAAGATTACGACGTGTATGATCCCAACAAGTGTCAAGAAGTGACAGGCATTATAGCGTACAAAGGGGCGGCGTGCAAGCCATGTAAAAGTGAGGCGAAATGCCCCATGAAACATCCAAAGGTGGACTTGGAACCTTGCGAGATTCAGCTGCATGAGCCTGATTCCGGTTTACTGACAACACCCACTAAGAAGTTTTCGCCTTGCCATCAGAAACCGCAAAGCGCTGTATCAAGCAAGAAATCCGACGATTGTTGTGTTCCTATCAACATTCCGCCGTGTCTTAAGAACGTAATATGCAAGGATAACCCACCAGAGTCAAAGTGTCAAGAAAGTCCTTCGCCCCCCGAACCTTCTCCTGCGGAATGCTTTGTTAAAATACCTTCTGAATATGGCACACCGTCTCACCAGTCGCCTTGTCCCGCTCGAGCTTCTATTGCCCCGATGTTAACTCAACAGCAAAGTAACCCGTGCATGAGAAAGAGAGAGTGTCCTCCACCGTTTCCTCCTCCTCCGCCACCTAATCTTAAGTTCAAGATGGTCGGAAATCAATCATGCCCCACCTCGTGCACTAGTGGCGACACGTCATACTCAATACCGTGCGGCAAGGATAAGAAATCGAAGAAAAAGAAAAAGTGCCCTGCGATTGTCTGTCGTCCCCGGCTTCTCGCGATTGCTCCTCTGATTACGAGCAGGAATACCCCTGGCCAATGAACAACAAGGTCTCCGTGCCGCCTTCGCCGGAGTACTCGAAACTTGATCAAAAATCTCACAAACATAGCCACCATTCGTCGAAACCAGAGAAGGAATGCAAGCCGGACTGCGCTAATAGAAGGAAGCTTTACAAATACGTTGATTCGACTCAGCTCCATCAACCGAATTGCCCACCTCCTCACCCACCGTACTGTCCTTTTGCGAGCCCACCAGGTCGCCACCCTTCTTGTCCCCCACCCCCACCCCACTGCCCTACTTGCCCACCACACGCATCGGCATATCACCCCATCCCACCGCCATACTCATCACGCCACGCGCCGCACCAATTGCACGCCGCACCACCACATTGTCCCCATCACCCCCCTAAGCAGCCCCCTCCAATACATTGCCCCGAATGTTATTCTCTTCAGAATCCATCTCGTGCGCCTCCACCTGCCTGCCCTCACCCTCCGCCTAACCTCCCCCACGTTTGCCCCGATTGTCAATTGAATCCCCCTCTACCTCAGTACTCCAGTAACCCCGCAGTATACTCGTCCACGACAGAGAGCTCTGCGCCGTATCTTGCAAATACACCTCCTAAACCTGAAAATGCATGTCCTCCTCAGAACAAACAACCACCTCAAGCTCAATGTCCACCTGATAACAAAAAGCCTCAGAACGAATACCCACCTCAGAACCAAAGTCCACCTCAGAAACAAAGTCCATCTCAAAACCAATATCAATCTAATAACCAATCTCCACCTCAGAACCAAAGCCCATCTCAGAAACAATATCCCCCACAGAACCAATGCCCCCTTCAAACCAAATATCAATCTCAAAACCAGTGTCCACCTCAAAATCAATGTCCACCTCAGAACCAATATCCCACACAGAACCAATGTCCACCTCAGAAACAATATCAATCAGAAAACCAATGTCCACCTCAGAACCAATTTCCTCCACAGAGCCAATGCCCGCCCCAAAACCAATGCCCTCCCCAGATCCAATGTCCCCCTCAGAACCAATGTTCTCCTCAGAACCAATGGGCATTTCAGAACCCATGTCAACCTCAGAAAGCTAAAAAACAAAAAAAACCTAAAAAATGCAAGATAACACCACCACTAACACCTTGTATGCCAACACAACCATGTATGCCACAACTATCGTGTATGATGCCACAATCATTTAGGCAAACGCAATCATTTATGCCACCTCAAACATGTATGACCTCGCAATCACGTATGCCACCGCAACTGTGTATACCACAACCGCAACCATGTATGTCGCAACCGCGTGCATGTATGCCGCAACCACAACTATGCATGCCACAGTCATGTATGCCACCTCAAACATGTACGCCCCGGCAGTCGTGTATGGCAGCGGAATTAGTTACGCCAAAGTCATCATGTATTGCAGCGCAATCATGTCTGTCAGTGCCAGCGTGTATGGCAGGGCAACCGCAACCGCCTACACCATCGGAACCAAATACGCCATCGCCGGAACCATCAATGGAACCCGCTGGTGGCGAAGTCCCGGAACCAGTTAGATACTGTGCTCCGCAAGCAGAAGCGCCAGCACAAGGTTACCAGAAACAATGTAGGAACTACTCAAAATTGTTGGCCAATTTATTCCAAAAGAAGAAGAAAACTTGTGGGGAGGACCAGAGTACCACGGCCACGACGTGGGCTAATGGTGCGAATGTCGTGACGACTGATATCAAGGGAGATTCCAATCATTACACAATAAGAGTAACAAAGAGCTCCAATACTGACAGGACCCCGACAATAAGGATTCCCAACGACAAAAATCCAGCCATGAAGGGGAATAAACCACAACACAATACGCATGTGGCAACTGTTTTAGGAAGCACATATAAAGCTTCTAGCAGGCTTAGCAAGGCTAGTAGAAGCGTCCAGAGCATAGCCAATGTAGTGGAACTCGGTTTTACAATTAAAGTCACACAGGGTGAGAAATTGACTAGCTTGACATTCGATAACGAAGGCGATGCTAAACAGATTAAAAAAACTAAAATTATCAAAACTTGTTCCAAAGAAATTTATGTAGTACATCCGTCAGAAACGCCAGAACAGATTGCGATTAAAGATCCGAATGATATTAACTTGCACGTGGTCATTAAGAATTTCAAACGCACAGACAAGAATGATGCTAGTCATAAAGAGTTGATCCAAAAAAATATCAATTTTACCAAAACTATATCTGATAAGTTCCACACGGTTTCGACGGGATACAGCGAAATTTCGCGATGTAAATTGAATCAAACAGGAACAGAAACGAGCAATATATTCTCTGTTCATAGAGCCACGTGGGACTTGACTTGTTCTGATGATAAGTCTAAACAAAGCAAGACTAGCAAAGAAGCAACCACCCCTAACAAAGAATTAAGCGCTATGGCTTCTCAAAGTGTTGCAACTACCACAGAAACGCCAAACAAAAGCAAAATGGAACTTAATGAGAAATATTCTGAAAGTGAACACGGTGACGAGTCCAAAACAGACTTCAATAGAGAATACGAGCGCGATACCGGGAATTCAGCTCATTCAGAAGAAGAGTGTAGTGAAGAAACATTATCCAACTCCGAAAACATGAGTTCAGACGCTTCAAGGCCATTCTTACTCAATATACCGCCTTGGTTAGGACGCACCAAAACAGAAAGGATCAGAATGCTAAAAATAGCCATAGACAGAGCTAGTAAAATGGAACACGAAGACAAAGAAAAACTAGCGAAAATAACTAACATGCTTAACGCCGTAATGAATTCAGAGAGCACAGATATTGTGAATATGAATGTTACTTGTAAAGATTTATCTAAATCTCCGCTTAGTTGCAACTATAAAGGTAGCCACAGTATGAAAAACGTTTATGGAAGCAGTTTAGCGTTAAATAACGAAGTAAATCATGACCTAACCAAGAAACCAAGTCGAGAAAACACAACTAGTATCGGGTCTCTGATAGGTTGCGCGAATTCGAGTTGCCTGTGCGCCGTGAAGACTACACTTAAAGAACTTGGGCAAGGCGGTTGGTGTTGCTGTCGAAAACCTCTAAAAATAAACATAGAAACGAATTGCGATATCCGGACAAGTGAGGACATATTTGTCCTCGATTACCATACACCAATTTTGGTAGACCGGGAGACTCAGAGATCCAGATTTATGTTTAGCAGAGCGAATAGCTTCAATGTGTCTTTTTGCGAATCTTTTGTGTTAAGAAACTCTGTACCTGGAAACAAATTAACGCCTAAGGTAGAATCTGAAGAAATAGACAATGAAATGCCTGTGACATCATCATCCGACGAAAGTCCGGAAGAAATGGAAGATAGCAAAAGAGTATTAAAAATCTCAGATGAGAACAAACTGATTTTAGCTAGTTTGGCGCCGACTAAAAACTTAAATCTGACTAATCCAGCGCATAATAAGTACAATGACGCTAAAACTCTAGCTAATTTAGGAATTGTCGAAGCAGCTGAAATCTTACAATGCTACGAAACCAAGAAAGCAGTTTTGGAAATTTATGCCGAAAAAACTATTTCTGAAGGCAGAGAGCGTATTGTGGCCAAGCTTCCGAAATTCGCCCGAACGAAGGAAAGGGAAATATGTGAATACGGTGAGATAACAGTGGGCAGGTTGCAGAAAGAAGCGTTGTGTCATTAATAATTCCGAATGTTTTAGTCTGTGATGTAATTTTTTGGTTTTTTGAGAAAAAATATCGTTGTCGTTTTTTATGACTTTTCTTTGTGCATTAGGATGAGCTATACTTAAGTCGTTTTACATTTTTATGTGTGTGAAGCGCATTTAAACCCGCAGTCATACTGCTTAGCTACCTCAGGCTGATACGCAGCCTTAAGAGAATCTATTTGATTACCAGATTTATTGCAACCCATAAAAAAAATTAAGTTACTAGGTAGTATAAAAAAACAACAAATCAAATACACATACTTACATATTATTTATTTCTCTCATCTTTCTTAGACAAATATTACACAAAAACAAAAAATGGTGACATTCTTACACGTAAACTTAAAATAAATGACTAAGAAAATATTTAAACTTTGAAATAAATTAAAATCCATGCATTGGAAACAGATTGGAACATTTGGGATTACAACATTAATTATAATAACGGACGGAATAATCCTGAGAATAAATTATTATTTATTTTATTTACTTAGTTCTTAAGGCAGGTTTTTACAATAGGTAAATATTTATATAAAAAAAGCGATAAAAAAAACATTAAAACAAAATGTACAAACACTATAAAAACCCAACCTAGGATGTCACCGGCAGCGGGGCAGGGAATAAGTCAATTTGGGTCAATCAACTTTTAATTGCCACTCGTTGCCATGGAGTTGTCCCCTGGGTAACTAGTCTAAAATAGGATTTTCTAACGCACCACTCCCCCGAAAGTCAAGATTTGCATGTTTAGGAGATGAAGCACGAAGGAATTGGCATGTAATTGTTGAAAATCCTAACGCTTGATGGAGTGGTCCTTAAAAATATTATTTTAGGCGAGTTACCCCAGGGGACATCTCCATGGCAACGAGTGGCAAAAAAAAGTTAATTGACCCATTTTCGTCGATTGCCCCATGATATTTATTTATCAGGCTTATTGGAAACAATAGTTATGTTCGTGAAAACTACAGAACTTATAAAAAGAGGGTAGAAACGACATGGTCGCGTGCACTTGTCGCCGTGCTTGTGACTCGTAAGGCACAAGTGCGCGAATAGTGACTCAGTATTGCTAGTGATACATGTGTTCTAAAATGGTGTTCTGCAGTATTCGTAACTGCGGAAACTCATCCACAGTGAGTTTACACTAATAATTGTTTGCGTGATTACTTAGTATCTTTTAGTGTGTGCGTAATAGCAATTTGAGAGCAAAAAACCGGCCAAGTGCGAGTCGGACTCGCGCACGAAATTTCCGTAGAACGCTTTTCCCCAGTGTTTTAAGAAGTCCAGTGTTAGCAGAGCTCTGCTCCTTGGCAAAATGTACGAAGTGTGGCGTCTGTGAAATCTACAGACAGACATAAAAAAATAAGATTTTAAAAATTCATGAGTACCTTCATACCAAATTTCTAGTTTCTAGGAAACTGGAAATACCCTTAAGGTTTTCGGGGTACGGCAATTTGTATGGAAACAGCCTTTTTAATGAGTGTATCTTTTGATTGTGTTGACTTAGAAGGTTGATTTTTTCACAGCTTCAAGGGACCGCAGGCTTGAGTATTTGATATTAATTTTAGCATGCTACCTCCACGCGTTCCAGAGAAAAAGGGGCTTGACAGACAGACAGACCTTTTGAGGCACGGAACCCTAAAAATGGCAACATTGGTCCTGGAAGGAAATAGCATTTGTATCCTCTTTTTATTAGTTCTGTGGCGATAACAGATCGATCCCAGCAATAGGGTAGTTGACTGATGTCCACATAAAATCATTTTACATTTTCACTTATCAAGCTTCCGAAAATACTCATAAAATACCGATGCCTCACTTATTACTGCAATTCAAACGATTTTTAATTTAACAAAAACTAATAAAAGGAGGCAGTTTGATCACTGAAAATTATGACGTCATAGTTCTTTCAATACAAACTTCATACTGACTGATCCGATCAAATCGTTTTGACATTTCAAAAAAAGTTACTGAATTGACCAAGAGGCAACATCGCAACATCCCTATTATCGAAGAGCAAATTGCTGGTGGTTAATCCTAGCTATCCTAGTTAACAGTCTGTGGAAGTAGGTACTCTCCGTATATTATTAAGTATTAATAAATGCTTAATTGAATGGAAGTGATGACGTAAAATCAACCTTAAGTCTTTGGCATAGTGTCGTCTTCGTTGACCGTCTTCAGAGTCGCGTCTGTGAAATCAAATTCAAAAATAAGTTTTCTGTTAAAAAAACATTTTTAATACAAGCTTTTTTTTGCCGATTAGGTACTTTTTGTTGACGTACCTAATTGTATTGACATGCAACTTACGTATCCATACCTAATTTCAAGACGATGTTACTTGGAAGTATGTTAAGTGTGTTTAGGCAAGTTTAAGTAGGTATTTTAATTGTAAGTTGTAACTTTATTTAAGTACAAGTAGACACGGCAAGTTGAAAAAAAGCTTGTAAAATACAATTAAATAGAACTTAACGTTGACATTTAAATTAAGAACGTACTAGAACTTTATTCATACAATTCTTCTACCTACTTTTCTTTGGTAGCTAAATTAACGAAGCCAGACTGCATCGGAAGCAGAAAAGAAGTTGAAAGCCCCCGAATGACAATTCATTTAAATGTTTAATATTTCAAAAACGGCAGAACCGATTTTCATGAAACTTAGCTAAGAGCCATCTCGATTAAAAATACGCGTTGTAATCGGTCCATCCGTTTGATGAGCTATGATGCTACAGACAGATACACCCATACATTTTTGCCTCGGGGAATAAAAACACGCAACTGCAAAAATTATTCGAATACTAACAGTTTTAAATGACTCGCGGTTAATTGCATTAGACACAATGAAAACGAATACTGTTAAAAAAAAAAGTTTATAAAGGCAAAACATTTTAATTAGGTAAACAAAAATCCCAACACCTTAAAAAGACACACATAACACATTGTAAAATAACATGAAATATAACAAAAACATGTGATTACTCACTTACCCACATTTTCATACTGTTAGCCACAAACACAGACCAAACGTGAATTTTGCTATGGATTTACAAACTATGAATACAGATGCGAATATTTTTTGTGCAAATAATAATGAAATAATACCGATGTGAATATTTTTTGTGTAAATACCTAATTACGACATAATTAACAACAACTTTATATACCAGTTCAATTGCTTTCAATATTAGTCTCAGTAATTAAAATAACCTAACATAGAAAAGTTGAAAAAGTGAAAGTTCAATATCTCAAAAAGGGCTGAACCGCTTTTTATGAGAATTAACTAAGAAGCATCTCGACTTAATTAGTTTTCGAATAAAAAAAACAAAACCATTGTTGTGTTCTACTTTCCAAACAGAATACAGACAACCAATCAAATTAAAGTATTAAAAATGTGAAATGTTGTCAATTTTATTGTGAAAATAAAATGCATCGATAACTTGGTTTGACAGAAAAATAAAACTAATTCTCCAATGACCAAATACACGTTTATTAAACTTCCACGATATACAGATAAGTACATGCTCATTAACAATAAAATACACAGGTAGTACAATACTATAGCGCTAGCAAATTTCAACAAGACGTCATTACAAAATTCTGTACATTTCGTATAAACTATGCAACAATTATAAGAATAATAAAAAACACACACGCATTACCCGTAGACACCATCTTGTTTTTACCTTGACAGAGCTGGCTGTATGTTCCACAAAACCTTTGCCTTCCAAATGGCAAGAAAAAGCTGCCAGTACGAACGAACCTGCACGAAAAGCCGAATACTTACTTTTAGGGTTACTTTACACGGTAGTACTTTTTATTATTCTTATGCAACAGTTTATGCGATTTAACCGCCCCTTAAGTTGGTTTTTAATAGGTTATATATATATACCACAAAATTATATGAGTCAGTGGTCAAAAGTGGAACTAACCGTTCTTCATACTAAATGTCACTATAAACATAGACGACAGCGCCCCATTACCAACTCAGATAAGTATGTGAATAAAAGTTGGGTTACCGCCTTTTTGTTGCAAAATGGGTTAATTTGACTACAATATGAGCAAATAGAGCTTAGTATACGAGTAATTATTGCGTTTAATATAATTTTCAGGTAATGAAATGCGATTATAAACCCCACCTTGATCATCTTGTGAATGTTGCCATAATAAATTAAAAGTATACGAACTATAAGTTGAATAAAATATAAAATAACTAAGAAATAAGTAAATCAGATCTAAGTAATATTGCTTCAGGTTGAATATAAAGTATGCAATATTAACATTTGTTGGATTAATTAATATTTAGCATAGCTAATAAAATAATGTTAAGTATAAAAAGGTTTCTTTTGAAACGTTTTTTAACTTTGTACTGATTTAAACATTCGCGATTTTCACACATTACATGATACTCCTTCGAGACCATGGACGCAACGTCGCGTCCGAAACGTCGAGGTATTTAAATTCAAATTTAAATATATGTTTTATTACGCAATTAAGTCCCGAGTTTCATAATAATGTTTTTTAACTTATTATATAGCGCTATCTATTTCCAAATAACATTACATTTTAAATATTCAACCGTGTTTATAAATAATAAATTGCATTGATATAATTGACCTACTTAAATTCTAAGCAAATATCGCAAATATAAAAATAGCACGATCGTAAAAGCTACTTTTAATTAATTAGTAAAGACAAGTTATTGATTATTTTAATTGAGCAGTAACAATAATTTAAGGGCGTAGTTTGCGGCTAACACGGTATTTTTCGAGTCGTTGAAATAAATACATACATAATCTTACACCTGTATGTAGAAGGTAATTAAGTACCTAAATTTAAAAACTATTCCAGTACGGTCAAGTCTTTACTAATTAACAAAATAATTAAAATTACTTAAGCGTCATTGGTTCTTTCTACCGATCTGTGAAAAGTGACAACTCATACCCATTTAGTATGGGCAGCCAGAGCGTCTAGTGTAATCAACGAATAAAAAACCGTCTCGATCGCGTTTGCGTTACGGGTGTCAAATAGTATGAGAATTGTTTGTAGTCGATACGTGCCACTAGTGGCGCTGCCAATTTGCCCGTAGTAATTCAGACGTAAACGCGAACGCGGTCGCGACGTTTTTTTGGTCGTTGATTACACTAGACGCTCAGAGCCTCTAGTGTAATCGTCGGCCTAAAAAACGTTTCGATCGCGTTCGAGTTATGGCCTCTATTACGTTGCCGCGAACACAAATAGCACCATCTATGAACTTAAAGATAAAACCTTTATAAGTATGGAGAAACAGAGGTTTGAGTGATATAATTGAGGGTCAATCAACTTTTAACTGCCACTCATTGCCATGGAGATGTCCCATAGGTAACTCGTCTAAAATAAGATTTTCTAAGGCACCGCTCCCCGAAAGTCAGTATTTGCATGCTTGAGATGAAGCATGCATGTCACTGTCGAAACTCCTAACGTTTGATTTAATTTTTGACGAGTTACCCAGGGGACATCTTCATGGCAAAAGTTAATTGACCCGAAATGAATGGTACAGGGACCTCTCTATAGTGAAACTAGATACAATACAGTAGGCTTATTAAGTATTTGAAAGGAATTTGGTCACTCTTCACTGATGCACAGAATATTTAGATTTTTGTATGAGATTCAAACGTAAGTTTAACATAGTACAAAAACACGACTTTTCAAATAAAACCATTCCGTTGTCTATAAGAAATATTATGGCATTCTTTTCTTACATATAAAAATAAATTCATCTCAAAACTAATCTCTAATCAAAGAAACTACTTCAAGTATGATTTTTATGAAAATGCAAAATAAAATAAATTAATAAATCAGTTCTTTTGTACAATAAAATGCATTAAAATCGTTAAAACAGTATAAACTAGAGTCCAAGTGAAAAAGTGTCGACTTAAATCCATCTTCACTAAAGTAGAAAATAGTTGTTTATTCATTTTAGACCTAACCTCTTCTTCACTAGAACACTAGTAATGGACGCTACACACAATTAAATACTTATTAAGTATATTTCAATTTATAATAACGAAAATGTGTATTGAAATTATCATATTATATAAAATACATTCTACTTTAAACCATATTACAGTAGGTAATTGGGCTCATTTAACTTCCAATTATAGTTTTCTGACAAGTGACAAATCTATTTTTATTACTTTATTAGTATCTTTATAATCGTCGATCCTGTAAAACTGTTATCTAATACTGGATATAATTGGAGTTTAGCGATAGCGAAAAGTTGGCAATAAACATTTTAAATCATGAACTAAAAAACAATTACTTTGCTCACCCGCGACCACTAATGACAAATAGTTATATCTGTGCGGCAAATGTATGTTTCCATGCAACACCTCCACCTCCACTGCTACACGAATCAACACATGCCACACAGACCCAACTATCACCACCACCACTATACTAAACGCTGACGCGTTTCGGCACTCTCCACGAGGCCATTTACGAAGCACAACAACAACCGCTCAACATGCCACCACTTCCACTACTGACATATGTAAACCATGTACTCAACTTAGTTAATGACAAAACCAACGTACCCACTAATATTTTATAAATTCCAAACTACCCTTTTATGTAAGTCCTAAACTACCCTTTTTTAAGAAATGAATTCCAAACTACCCTTTTTATTTTTATTTTTAATCTACGCCAGGGGCCCCGTTATTTTTAACCGAGTACGGTAAAAAGAGAAGTCATGTTCTCATTATTACTATGACACATTATTAAAATTAGAACCAAGTCGTAACAAAGGCGAAGAAACCAAATTAACTTGTTCATTAATAATAGACCCCATGTTGTTGTACCTAATTATTTCCAATTGTTCTAAAACCGATAGCCGCAAACCCTTATCACAATAATGTAAAATTTCGTACGTATCTGAGTCTAACAACGAATGATTCGTTTCTAATAAATGCTTGGCAAAGTTTGATTTCTCTGGATGATCATGCCTATATGACGAGACATGCTCTTTAAATCTAGTATCAAAGCTTCGACCGGTTTGTCCAATGTATACTTGACTACAGTCGCCACAAGTGAGTTTATATACGCCCGACCTGTTCCCTTTATCCACCTTTTCTTTGTTATTACAAAGTCTAGAACGTAAAGAATTAGTAGTCTTAAAGGCAACATTGATGTTATTTGATTTTAAAATATTATAAATCTTGTCAGACAACCGGCCAACATAAGTAATACTAGATCTAAATTTGTTAGTAGGCTGAGATGGCAACGCAGAGTAAAGCATGCTATTCACTATCCGTCCCTGCTTCTTTTGAACCAGACTATTAACCATTGCAGTACTATAACCATTTGTTGTTGCTATCTGATATATAGTATGTAACTCAGAGTCAAACCGGTCGAAGCTTTGATACTAGATTTAAAGAGCATGTCTCGTCATATAGGCATGATCATCCAGAGAAAACAAACTTTGCCAAGCATTTATTAGAAACGAATCATTCGTTGTTAGACTCAGATACGTACGAAATTTTACATTATTGTGATAAGGGTTTGCGGCTATCGGTTTTAGAACAATTGGAAATAATTAGGTACAACAACATGGGGTCTATTATTAATGAACAAGTTAATTTGGTTTCTTCGCCTTTGTTACGACTTGGTTCTAATTTTAATAATGTGTCATAGTAATAATGAGAACATGACTTCTCTTTTTACCGTACTCGGTTAAAAATAACGGGGCCCCTGGCGTAGATTAAAAATAAAAATAAAAAGGGTAGTTTGGAATTCATTTCTTAAAAAAGGGTAGTTTAGGACTTACATAAAAGGGTAGTTTGGAATTTATAAAATATTAGTGGGTACGTTGGTTTTGTCATTAACTAAGTTGAGTACATGGTTTACATATGTCAGTAGTGGAAGTGGTGACATGTTGAGCGGTTGTTGTTGTGCTTCGTAAATGGCCTCGTGGAGAGTGCCGAAACGCGTCAGCGTTTAGTATAGTGGTGGTGGTGATAGTTGGGTCTGTGTGGCATGTGTTGATTCGTGTAGCGGTGGAGGTGGAGGTGTTGCATGGAAACATACATTTGCCGCACAGATATAACTATTTGTCATTAGTGGTCGCGGGTGAGCAAAGTAATTGTTTTTTAGTTCATAAATATGGACCTCCGCAAAGTAACGCCTGATTCAATAAATTATTTTAAATCATATTCGGGTCCACTAGCAGAATTGTATATTTATAAGATAAAAAAAATATTAAAAATACAGATCCAAATTAAATAGCTGGGACATATTTGAATAACACTTTTTTTAATTTATTCATGACAGGATGTAAATTTGACATATGCATCACTGGTGACAGTTTAATTCTGGTGCATCTTATTTTGGCATTTTATTCTTTTGATGTTATTGTCATTTTAACGGCCAGAAAATCAGGTGACTTGTGAATGACATTATTTATATGTATGTCACTTCCATATTTAACAGATGTAACTAAATGATATGATTGAAAAATAAGCAACTGCAAGTAACATTTTCTTTTTGACATTAAAATAATTTATTACAACAGTAAAATGAGAATGGGATTTAATTATTTACATTCTTATTGTTTTGTACGTAACGGTTACTTACCTATTTTAAAAAAGCTTTTTTTTTTAAATAAGTCAACTCAAGATTGTTACATTCTTCCTAATGCTAAAAAAACGAAGTACTTATGCTTATACATACAATAACAGATTGCAGCAACAAACGTTATTAAGTCACCCGAAATCCTGGTCGATTTTCACTTCTTTTTACCAACACGAACAACTATTACTATGTATACTTATAAATGCTGATCCACCAAACATCATTATCGTTACAGTTAAATCCTTGTAGTTAAAAATCGTATTGATTTACTTATTTTTATCATCATTTCATTTAATCAAGAATTAAGTAAGGTTACTGTTTTCAGCTATCAGAAATTCTCGATTAATTGTACAGTCAGCAGCAAGAGTTCCTAAGCAACCTAAGCGATTACAAGCACGGCTCTATTTTTATAGATCTAAGAGCTTGTACAGATCATTGGGACCGCTTCGGCTGCTTAGCAACTTTTTCTGCTGACTGTACTAAATTACAACCGATTTGACGTTTCAGCCTCACCCCAAGTTATGCTCATTTTTTATATACTTTTTGTTTTTTTTTTCTCAACGCCAATTTTGTGTAATCTGCCAAGTTAAATAACTTCAACTATTTAATGTCTGCCAGAGACCATCACAAATTTGACTTGCATGAATCTGAAAAACATTTGTTTATATGAAAAGTTTCTAAAGCGCAGATTAGGATTTGAAACGCAAATAAAATAAGGATCAAAACTAACACACACAAAAATATTAAATAAGTAGCTACATTTGGCGTTGTAAAAATAAAACAAAAAAAATATATAACGAACATTACGATTACATTGTTTAGCGATCCAAAGTTTCAACATTTTCAAACTTCTTCTCTAAGCATTTCCAACATATAAATTTAACAATACTTCTCTTTCTGCACCTGGTGTACTTCGTAAGTTGATATCTTGATATTTGACGTTTCAGATGCCAGATGAGTTATTTCAACCTGTGGTAGAAATTGTAAATTTAGTAGTATTTAGCAGTTTTTTAAGTGGAGGTGAGAACATAAATGTATTTGCTAAGAAAGAACCTGCTTTTGTTCTAAAATGTTTTTTCTTGTCATGCATATTACATTAATACGTTATAATGAAATACCTGCCCCTTTTGAGTTGGCCATTAAGATACCTCGTGCTTTACTGCCCCATAAATAAATAAATACCATGGGTCAATTAGGCAATGCCTATACTATGGGTACTAGACAACGGATAAACATACTCATATAGATAAAAACATACTTATATGCATATTAAACATCCAAGACCCCAGAACAAACATTCGTATTCATCATATAAACATCTGGCCTGACCGGGGATCGAACCCGGGACCTCGAGCTTCATAGTCAGGGTCTCTTACCACTAGGTTATCCGGTCGTTAATACTAACATACATATATATACTATACCTACTTACTGCATCCCCTTGAGAACCGCTCAGTACGGATAGCAATTTAGCATTTTCCTTTCCCTTGTCTATTTTTACGTTTGAAAATTTGGTCCTTTTAAGTTATTATTTATTATTGTTTTTATTACTATTGTTCGCGTGCAATACAAATAACTTAACCTACTTAGAAAAGCTGAAAATCCCCCCGAGATTTTAATTTCAAAGTTCAATATCTCAAAACCGCAGCTTGTACCGCAGCTTGGCCCCACAAGAACTGGACAATGCATTGGAGAAAATCAATGAAGACCTAAGTATTGTGGCTGACTGGTCAGTCAGAAATAATCTTGTGTTGAACCCTAGCAAATCACAATTCATTGTCTTGGGAACTAAAGGTCAACGTGAAAAAATCAAAATGCAGAAACCAGTCATTTTAATAGGGAACCAACCCATTTCGCAGGTGGATCAGGTGAAGAATATGGGACTAGTCTTGGATGGGGAATTGAGATACGTGGAGCATCTCAACATTAAAATAAGAAACGCCTTTTACAGACTTAAAACCCTGTACAGCCTTCGGAAATACTTGTCTGTTGGAGTACGCGAAACACTTACCGAGGCCCTTGTGCTTTCACATTTAAATTACGGGGATATAGTTTACGGTCCAAGACTCTTAGATAAGACTAAGAAGGCGATACAGCGTCTGCAAAACGCGTGCGTACGATTTTGTTACGATGTTCCTCGACGAGCTCACATCACGCCGTTCCTTAACGACAGAGGCATATTAAATATGGCGAATCGAAGAAACCTTCACCTGGCTTTCACGGTTCGTAAGGTAATCGAATTTAAGACACCACGGTATTTATTTGATGAACTGAAATGGGTGAAGGATGATCGCAAGATGCCACTTCGGAGCCACAGAGCAACCGAACTTACTGTACCACAGAACAGGACCGCACCATTCAGAGGGGGATTTAAATTAGCGGCAACCAAGATCTGGAACGATTTACCTCCACCGATGCGCAGCCCTATGCCTCTGCTTAAATTTAAAGAGATATTAAAATCGCATCTCCTAGAAAAACAGAAGCAAATTTAATTCACCCGACACATTTTTTCTTTCTTTTTTTTATTAACGCACACACAAACTCACACACACACACGCACGCACACACACACACACCACACACGCCCACACGCATACACGCACAAACACACGCACACACACACACACACACACACACACACACACACACATAAACACTGTACATTCCTCTGCACTTACAACACTCACTCTGAAAATACTGCACAAACTATGTTTCCTTTTTGATTTATTTTTATTTTTTCATTGTTGTGTCTTTATAATTTTTAACCATACTGTGTTTTTTTTTCTGTTACAACTAGCCGCCGCTAAAGGGGTCAGTCTGCAAATCAGCGCTGGGTTCCTGTCACCGTGTAACCTGGCATATGCTGAGACTGGTACCCATTGCCGGAACGTAACTAGTTTCTTTTTTTAAAGTGTTTTTTATATAATTCTTGTAGTTAGGTATGTTGTGGCAATAAATGATTTTTTATTTATTTATTTAAAAACAGCCTAGCTAACTGATTTTTATGAAACTTAGCTAAGTACCATCTCGATTAAATTAGCTTTTCATTAAATTCATTCAAATCCGTTCATCTGTTTAGGAGCAGCGATCGATGCCACAGACAGACACACAGATACACCCATACACAGATCGAACTTATAACAACCCTCTTTTATCGTCGGGGGTTAAAAAATTACAAACATCTATAAAATATGATAAATTATCCTAGACAAAGCAATTAACATTTACAGAACTTAAAAATGGTCAAAGCAAAAAAAAAACTATCATATTTTTTAAAGGTTAACGACGGCCAACTTGAAAAGGACGGGTAGTTCGCTATTGTGCTAGGTAACTAGGTATCTATGGATTGTAAATATGACAAGATATATATTCGTAGTTTTCCCTACTTATTTTTCAACCATGCATGTAAAACTTATCATTCGAATATTAGTGTCTTTTTTATTAACAAATATATTTAAGTATAAGTATTACCATTCCACCAAGGCAAGTCTTGTTAACCTAATTTATTATTTACTAAATTTAATGTTAAATTTAATGTTATACATTATTTAACATTTTGTAGTTAACATCACATTCCTTGATAACATTTAATCTACTTACATAAGATTAGAAATAATTATACACAAAGATATACTTACCATTTTTTTAATTAAGCACTTATAGCACTATTCGCTCAAAGCCAATCCAGTCTCATAAGCTTGAAGCTATTTCTACCATTTTAGTAGTTTTTTAAGCGAACTGGCAACCTCAGCGGAAAATGTCAGGAAGAGAAGCGTTGAAAGTTTTTGGGACTGTCATTTTGCGCGAGACTTAATAATAAATTAAAAATTAATACGAAATGAAACTAATTTGTTGAAGATAAGATTAGTTTCATTTAATAACCGCATAAATTAATAGTTCGTTTTTTTTTATTGCATGCTTCAAACTACCATGTCAATGAGCCAATGACGTGCACTGCATATATGTCACCACAAATGAAAAATGAAATTGTTAGTTTATTTTTTGTAGGTACAGTCGAGGAAATTAATTCCCGATCGATGGAAACTTTTCACAGTAAACGTCATAGTGACATCGCATAGTTTGACAAGGAAAATAGTTATAACGTTTACTATGAAAACATTCTATGGCGGGTCAGGAATTATTTCCTCGACTGTGCCAAATTCAAACTTATAATAACCCTTTATACTTACACCTAATATTTTTTTTTTAATGCATTAATTTGAATTGTATTTTTATTCAAAATTCAATATTCATTCGTATACACGTATCATACATCACTATTATGGTAAAATACGAAATAAAATATTAAAAAAAATACATGATAGTGGCAACACCGCATAATACGCAACACTAAAACAAGTCGGTTCGTACATATGTAAAATTATTGGTTAAATTGTACAAAAATACCATAAATTATTATTATTGCAGCCATTTTTCGTATTTTTCATACATCATTCTGCAAAACCTCATTTATTCATAAACGAAAATAAACCTTCATTGATTGATTGAATCAGGTTTTATTTTGCTTACCTTAATGAAACGAATACTTTAGTAATCGGTGGGTGTAATTTACCAAATAAAAGGGGTACTAAATTGGCAATAACCTACCATAACCAAATAAACTGCGTTAAACTAGTTTTTAAAACAAAAAGCGACTTGCCATCAATAAAAGACCCTGATTTTATTTCAAATGTTTATTCTACAGATCGTCTTAAATAGTCAACAACAAATATACAATATTGATATAATAGTAACAACGACGATTAACGAAACAGTTTTTACACACCAGATAAAATCATTGTGTGAGTGACCACAGATAAGTATCCTAATGTTGCCATAACTCAAATATAAAGTATTGCCAGTATAAAATTGATAAAATATACCACAGGAATTCCTAAGTTTTTTTTTGTTTCTTGTTAATTTGTTTTACTATTGCCTTAAATGGATTTTAAATTGAAATAAAATTTTAAGGAAGTTGTGGTCACTACACACAAAATTGTTTTGAAATATTATTATAATGATCTGTAAGCGTTTTCAATCGAATGATTAAAATTAAGATACTAAGACATTCATATTTCTATCTGAATTAGATAACTTAAGCTACTCAGACATGAATATAGAAAAAAACCTTTGTCTATATTTTTACTCTTCGTGTATATTATGGTTAATACATAAAAATTAACAAAAATAGACGAATGAAAAAATATTTTTACGGATTTTTATTCAAACCGCAAGTGTATGTTTTAATTATTTTGACAAAGCGTTTTATTTTTTGTACTGTTACGAATTCGATATTTTAAAAACACTTACAGATCATTCGAATACTGCGTTATTACATCCACGAGAAAGCTGATTATATTTTTAAGCTAAAAGATTGCTTTGTTTGAACAACCGTTGATTTTATTTATTATCGCTATGAACGAGGATAATGGGTAGTTTGGTCGACTTGACGCGGGCAACACTGTTTTTTTTTTATAAAAATTGGCTGTAACACAACCACATTTTTTTTAAATTAACAAACGTCACTAAAACATTATATAAGGTCACTATCAAATGATATTTATATATTAAGAAATAATCTGAAAGTGTTGCCAGCCAAAATTTAATAAGCAATTTAGTAGTTTTTACGGCCCAGGAACAAATCTATGAGATTCAAAATCCGCTACCTAATTTCACAAGTTAAACTATTTGTACTTTGCAAATAAGTTGATATGATTTCAATATTACGTTACGTACTTTTTATTGTTGAAGTTTTATATTAAAAAATGAGAATTCTAACACCAGAATGGGATTAAGATCAATAATTTGAATAAATTTTACTTCTCGCTAGTTTGCAATAGCTGTTGCTTCAAACAGTTGTTGCCAAAGAAATAATTAAATTTCATAAATTAAAAAACCTACTTCGACTTACATTACCATGAAACGGAATCGATTTGAATAAAAACAGTCGTAGCCATTTACTGGCATATTATTTTGATTATTTAGTGCTGGTAACCCTAACGTTTTCCTCCGAATTTAAATAAACTAAATTGCTCTAGTGTCCAAAGTTATCAGTCAATAGTGATAAGACGAATTTTCAGTCGTATCTTTATTCTACTAGCTTTAGGCTTATTTCATTGCATACATAATGATTTTGTTAAATGGCAAGACTATTTTGATTTGTTACTGTTACCCGTTAGAAGGGCATACAACTGAACATAATAAATAGAAAAAAAAAAAATTTTCGTGGGAATGTTCTTCAATTTCATGCATATGAAAGAAGCCTCTCCGAAGAGCGATTCAAGAATACCAAAACTATCCTGAAACTAATTTTACTTTAAATTGAAACACTTTAAACTTGTTAAAAATTGGGTCCATAATTTTGGCATCAATAAGAGCATTCTAGCGTCCCACGAGACAACTTAATTTTCAAATGGCAACACTGAATAAAAACCGTCGTAGTGTTGCGCCAACCGATAACTACCGACACCGATTGCCGTAGACAACCTTTTATTGCATCACACTTTACAAAAAAGCTACTTCATCGCATTCCTTAAAATGGAAGCACCCATTTTTAAAAATCGCATTGGCATAAATGAAAAACCTAAAAAGCTAGCGCTGGAATTGAAATAAAGCGTACGTTATGGAGAAAATATTATTTATAGTCGTTTTCTACTCTTTCTTTCAAGTGCAACTATTTACAGAAACCCACCATGAAAGCAGCGTCCAAATAATTAGTATAGCATTAGTTTCAAGTCATACCATACTGAAATGTCAAAAAAAAATGTTCCACTGAAATGTACTTAAAATTATAATCGTGGGCACACGGCATAACACCTAGACTTCCACAAGACAAGGGCAGAAATAAGTAAACAAAAAATCTAGATTTAGTCTGAAAAAAAAAAAAGTTTCACGGTCGTTCATTTGAGTGGAACATTATGTTAGTAACAAAATGCATAAAATTTAAAAATTATGTGTTAGGCGTGCGTGAATGTAAGTTAAAACGAACCACTTTTTATTTAATTTGATGAAAAGGATAAAGAAAATAAAAATAGGTCAATGAGGGTTTTTTGACAGATAAACTATCCCTAAAATGATAAACGAACCTCTCATTTCATTTTAATTTACAACTTCGTTTTTTTAGCATTAATAAAAAGAAGGTAACAATTTTGACGTGTATTTTAATAGAAAAACGCTTCTCTTTAAGCGATATTGTCAGAAAACCCTAATTGTTTTGGGATACCAGGCTTTCTAAAGATAATTCAGAGAATTTTTTATAAGTCTGGCATATTTTTATAAGGCAGTTCGTTTTTTAAGCGTGAGCATGTAATTTGCATTTCATAAAAATATTACTTCCACCCTCAGAATACAGAATAAACCAGAAGCCGCGCTCAGTCATAATCGCACGCTGCGGAGTGAGTCCATTTTTTATTGATTCCGTTACCCGTTTATACTTGAAATTTAATCATATTCTGTTTTTCATAAGGCCAACGGCATTTGTGTATGTAAGAACGTCACGAGAAGGGATTACTTAGTATTGCCATTCGTACAACACGTCACGATACGCTGCGTGCTCGGAGATGACTACGCCAAACTACTCTTTTTAAGAGTAGTTTTAGTTGCCTCACTTTTAGGCGCTCTCGCGGGTTCTGATTGGTTCTGTATTCTGAGCAGACCTTATGCGATTATAGTGTCGTGCATGTTCTGTTGTTCTAACTACACGGCTAGCACAAATGCAACCGAGTCAATTTTGTCGTTTTTGTCGTCACATTGAATAAGGGTCAGTTAACTTTTCTTAGCCACTTGTTGCCATGGAGATGTCCCCTGGGTAACTCGTCTAAAATAAGATTGTCTAAGGCACCACTCCAACAAACGTTAGGAGTTTCGACAGTTATGTGCCAATTCCTTCATGCTTCATCTCTTAAGCATCCACTTCTGACTTTCGGGGGAGTGGGGTCTTAGAAAATCATATTTTTGATAAGTTACCCGGGGGATATCTCCGTGGCAACGAGTGGCAATCAAAAGTTGATTGACCCATAACCGAGTGCAATTATATTCTGTACACAAACAAGGTCTTAACTATACAACACCCGAGACAAAACATAGTATGCTCTTCAAATGTTACTCTACTCCGCTTCTACTGATATGAACTGTCCAAATTTTATACATTTTCATGATCTCACTGGAGTAGGTATCTTTTTGTATTTTTTCCCACATTTTTTTTTGTATTTTTACGGACATCCCTTGGTTATCCTGTTATTATAAATTATGAATTATAATATTTTTAAAAATACTCACTGAAACATGAATACACAGAAAAAAAACCCAGAAAAATATAGCTAACCCCGGGAATCGAACCCGGATCCATGACATTCCGTGTAACGTGCCATTCCCTTACACCAAAGCTAGCGATTAATCTACGTAAGTCAATATTTGACATTGTCTGAAGCACGCTCGCTAATTTATGACACAAATAAAATAAAACAATTTGATTAATATTTTTCGCGTGTTATCGCTCATAAGCAGAGTTAATTATATCCCACTCTTGCGCATAAATTTTGCATTAACGTTAATGCTTGTAGATGTTTTGTACATGAGCACTTACTTGATAAGTGTCAGTCGGGACCACCCTATTATTCATAAATCTACTTTAACTAAAATGCCGTTAAAGTCCGTTTGTCCTTTTTTGAAACACTGACATTTTCTTTAGTAAGAAGAAGACAAAACCTATTTCAACTAATGGAGGCTTGAGTGACGTTTATGAATAATGACATAAGTAATTAAAAGAAAAAAGGGAAAAGTTTACTTTATGAAATCAAAATTATCTCATGACCAATTAAAGAGCAAGTGACCACAAAATTCCCGGCTCGGCTGCATTTTGCAAAGTTAGTAAAAAAATAGGTAGTGTACTTAGCATAACCACGAAGCTAGAAATCACAGTTAAACGTGACTTTAACTGATCACACTTAACTTGTAAATAGTTTTATCTACACACATATCATAAGTCCTCTATAATGCGTTCACAGAAACCGTAGAAAATTACCAGCATTGCAGTACATCGTCGCCTCCGCCCCCCTGCAGGTCCAGCGGTAAAGTAATAGTAATGACTTTTCGATATCGAATTCGATTTTTCGAATTTGACAACCAACGTAATTTACAATCATGGTGAAATAAAACGGATCACTCACGTACATAAGTCGAGTTCAGTCTGACATGTATAATTAATAATGTGATATTCTCTTTTTTTACAAAAAAAAAAAACAGTTTACGAAACGTCAGCTCGGTATGTTTGTCTACGATTAAAAAAAAAACAATAAAATTCGTGACAGTTATGGGTATGATATATGCCTTCGGCTTCTGAACCCATCTTAGAGTACTTATAATATGTGTGTAGATAAAGTAATGTATGCAACTCCACATAATTAGGCCTTAAAACACTCGTGTGATCCTATTATGAAACTCAGCTTCGCCTCGTTTCATAAAAACACACTCGTGTTTTAAGGACCCTCATTATGTAGCAGTTGCATAAACTACTATTGTATGTGACTACTCAAGTGTCCACTATATACAGCTAAGAAGTATCCATTAATGGCTGTCTTAATAATGCAGCAAAATAAACTCCTCTAACCTTAACAAATTCATTTGTTTTATTTAAGAGATAAAATTAAATGTAGTTTTACTTACAGAAAGTGAAATTGTTGCATAGAATTCAAATTTCATTATGATCTATGAGCAGTGGTGATCACTTACCACCAGGGCCCTGTTTCATAACGACTTGGAACTTGTATTACAAGCGGGAACCTCTTTAGAACTTCTTTTATTAGAAATAAACTTCCGGTTGTAATATAAGTTACAAGTAGTTATGAAAGAGGCCTCAGGCGATCTGTGTTATTTGATTTTCCTGTCTCATGAAAAAAAAAGAATCGAGTTTACCGCATAAGACAACTATTAAGCTAGGATAGCTTCTTTTTATGTCGAATAGAAATTCGCATTGGATTAGTATTACTGTGGTTTCTACCTTCGTGACCTTTGTAACAATAAATGTAACATAATGATAAACGGTAACGTTTAGTACTCACCACTTCACTAGTGAGACAGTTGATGGTAGTGGGCGGGAGGGCGCGGGCGGGCGGCGGCGGGGCGCGGGGGGAGCGCCTCCCCTCCGAGGGCGTCGCCCCCCGAGCGGGGGTTATCGAGTACCCTAGAATACATGGTGGATAACTAACTATACAGATACAATCTAAAACCACTCGGCTTTAGCAAGAAAAATCATGTAAGTTGCAATACAATGCGAGGCCGTAAAGCGAACAAGCTTGAAGTTGGCGATCGAAGGCCGCAATGTATTGCAACTTGCACGATTTTTCTTGCAAGTTAACGTGAAATATTACTTGCATTTAAAATTGATCATGACTAAGTATTTTGGTGAAGGATAAATAGTGCGTACCCAAGTCTTGGGCTCGCGTTGAAATCAAATCCCGGGCCTATAACAACTCAGTAAGACGTACATAAAATGAATATATATATACTAGCTGTTGCCGCGACTTCATCCGCGTAGATTTCGGTTATCGCTTTCCCGCGGGCACTATATAATTTTCCCGAATAAAAAGTAGCCTATGTTATTCCTCAATATTCAAACTATCTTCTTACCAAATTTCGTCTAGATTGGTGCAGCGGTTTTCCCGTGAAGAGGTAACAAACAGACAGACAGAGAGACAGAGAGACCGAGTTACTTTCGCATTTATAATATTAGTTAGGAAGACGAGGGACATACCTGTACCCATACCTTGTTCGCTGCTGCTGGACTCAGTAAAACTTGGGGTTCCCTCCGTCCAGGTGGGCGTGGAACCCTCTACGGATGCCGGCGGGGTCCAACACACACTAAAAAAAAAAAAATGTAAACACGAGACTGAAGTAAATTTTTCAGAAATTTAAAAAAACTAATTATAAAATTTCATATATTTCAGACTAGCTTATGCTAAAAATGGGCTACTTCCCTATCCCTTGGGAATTTAGAAAAATCCCTTCTTAGTGCACCTCTAGGATACTCAAGGTATATGACTGATTGATGAAAATTTCAAGTCTCTAGGTCCAGTGGTTTAGGCTGTGAGTTGTCTGTCAGTCAGTCAGTTAGTCACGGTACTGTTTTATAGGTATAGATAATAAATGCGTCAGTAGTAGGTATGGTTACGAGCAGAAAAAAATAGATGTGAATTTAGATTTTTTTATCTGTACTTTCCTTTCGTTAAAATGGATTTCGAGGAAAACTAAATTACATCTCATGTCTAGCAGATTACGATATATTTTTCTGATAGGAACTTCATAATGTATAAGATGGTTACAAAACCACAGACAGGCCACGCACCTGTTCAGCGCTGACAAAATGCGGCCCTCACTCATTAGCTGTCATCAGACTGACATAATGTCAAACATCAAGGGATACCAAGTCACCGAATCACCTATAATTGCTTGTCCGCGCGCGGTCTGTCTATTTTCGAATATCAATGTACAAAACTAATCATTTTACAACGCTTAAAAGCGTCATGAGCCGACGTGCCTACGACGCCACCAACGCTTATAGGCGTCCGGCTGCAGTGCAAATGCGACCTATGAACGTATGCTCAAGGTTTAAGTCAGCGTTGACGTTACGCCATCTTGGCGTGTGGATGACAACTTTTGTATGCGTCGTTGGGTTAAAGAGCTGAAGGACATACATATCTTTGTTAACACCTTACCTAGCCTCATTGCTTCTCGCGCTGCTCAGCGCAGCGGGCGTCAGCGCCAGCGACGACGCTGAAGACGTCGTCATGACGCTGGCCGCAGACGACGCGCCGCGACGTCGTCCGGACGCGCTGGACGACGTGGTGGACGACGAGTTGGTCCTGCTCGTCCGCGGGGGAGGGTGTTCCTCGAACGGCGGCGGCGGGGTTGAGCAGCACGACGGCATGGCTGGATGGAAACTAGCGTTTACTACTGGTTGTTGTAGCTGATGGGGTGGTTATAAGCTTTGGTATGATGGCTTTGGTGAGTGGCGTAACTACACCATTAAAGACTCGTAGCAAATTCATCAGGGCATCTTCCTCAAGATAAAAATCCTATTATGGGGTGGTTATAAGCTTTGGTGCGATGGCTTAGGTGAGTGGCGTAACTACACTATTAAGGCGTAGCAAATTCATCTATACTTAATGTCATATTATAGTTACGCCACTGGCTTTGGTTGCGGTGAATGGTGGCTACAGATGTTGAAAAGTTGGTTCTGGAAGTTGCAGATTTTGGGAGGTAATATTTAATGGACAATTGTTAGCGAGTCCGCTAGTTGTGATAGATGTAGAAATGGTAAAATGATATGATGGTAACTATTATAGTATCTAGTGAAGGTATAAGTATAGTTAAGGTAGTTGGTTGGTAGGTATAGATAAGGTTGTAGTAGTTAAGTGCAATTAATGATGATGCAGTTACGACGTACAAATAATACTTAATTAGTAGCTTTAAAGAGGGTAAGTAGTGAGTAGAGAATACAAACGAACTACTTAACAGTTATTCTACAGTGAAAAATGTTTAAGTCAGGTAGGTTTGGTTAGGTCAGGTAGGGCCTTTGAATTTTTCACGCAAACGAAATCGTATAACACCTATTACAAAGAATGTTATTGATATTCCTCGTTTTCCATTGTATAAAACTATTAAGCAATTGTTAAATTTTAGACAATGGAGTTGGTGATTTCATTTTCTTGGTGCTAGGAAGGCCTTGTAGGAACGAAGGGATATTCACAGGTCATATTATATTTAAATTAAGTCTTGTGATCGGTGTAGATTTGATTGTTCAAAATGATTAAAAAACTACAACTAATGTTGCCAGTCCAAAATCAAAATTGGTTAAACTAAAATCTACGGGAAAACATACCGATCTAAATACGAGCCAGGGTTAACATATAAATGGCAGTTTTAGTTTTACATTAATGCAAATCACAACACATCTACGAGTACATGCTAAACGAAAACTATTGCTACATTAGAAAAAGATTTAGTAAATTTCCGCCCGATTTCATTCCTTTGAGTTTCATTTTCAAAAAATCAAATCATTTACAATACTTCATCGATTTCTTTCTTCATTCGGTAAATCTTCCTCTTATCAGATCTCTTCTTGAAACTGCCTTTTTTCTTTCTTGGAACTCTATCCGGAGGCTTATCAGAAGCAGAGACTTGGGAAAACTTTTTAATTTTATCGTGTACGTTGCCAGAGTAAGATTTAGATACAACTGGGTTAATGGCTGGTATGTTTAACGAGTAATTCTTTCTGTCCATCGAACTCGAACTCTCATGGCTGTATTCAACTGGTTCAAAGATTTTCTTAGTCTCTTTAACCTTGAAATCAGTTTTGATAGTGTCCAAAACGTTTCTAGATCGCTTGCTATCTTGCGAGGACGATATTGAGCTTCTTCGCGAACTATTTTCAGAGTCCGTTTGCACTTTTAGAATGTGTTTTTGGAACATATCTATCTTAGTTTTAGCTTTCTTGTGGCATACTACTTCGTCCTTAGTCATGCCTCTGGAATGTTCTTCAGAATAAGTCTTTATTTCTACTTTAGGTTTAGGTTTTTTTACTTCCTGTGTAACCTTGTCTCTTTTAGATTGATTGAAGTTCAGCCGTTTCGTTAGTCCGGACATAATGCCAGTTTTACCTCCATTTTTGTCTGCTTTTGCTTCTGTATCTACTTTGATACATTCATTTTGCAAATCTCTATCAGATCGCGGTGTTTTCTTCAGAGTTCTAGCTGCAAAAATCAGTTCTGACGACTTCACGTTGTGTACGCTGGCTTTCTCTGCAGTTTCTTTACTTGGCGATCTTCTCGCAAACTTATCGCCTATTTGATTAACAACGCCTTTTATGAACTGTGAAGGGCTTTTGGATTGTCTCGCTTTGGGATTATACGGCTCGTCATCAGTTATTTCATGGACTACAATGTGATCTTCACTGCTAGATTCAGTAAAAGACGTGTCATCATATTCGCCGGAATCGAGATGTTCTCTTACAGTTTTATCAACATTGAATTTAGCCATCATTGCAGTTTGGGCTATTAATTTTTTCCCTGGGTGAGACCTTTCAGTGATGCTGTCTCCTTCTTCCGCGTAGTCTAAGAAAGAGTTAGAAGACACCAACTTGGTCACTTTTACGGAGTGATCGGATATGGAAGGTGGTACACGGCATGCAGCAGGCTCGTTAATCTCATTAAATTTAAAATCATGCCCGTAGAAAACAAAATCATCGTCGCTACTCGTGATAGGAGTCTGTGGCGGGATATCATTGACTGATATACTTAAATGATAGTCACCTTTGGCATCTATACTGGACTGGGAATTGCCACCGCCTCTTTTGACCTTAGGAGAGCCTCTCGGAGGCACGGGCGGAGGCACTCTCTGTTTCTGAGAGCCCTTTAAAACGGCTGGGAAAGCCACGTCTGGCTCAGACACAGCTGTGGTCTTAGCCGTCTGTTGGATGGCCTTAACAGATGTAGACACTGGTGATGTCACTGACGTGGGCGTAAAATGTGCTGTGACATCAGAAAGGGAAACTGAATTAAAAAACGTTTTATAAAGTAAAGTTTTATTGATATTTGGCACAGTACAGTCGCGAGGAAGCGTTTTAAAAGTCCAATATTACGTGTTTGGGTTTATATTTTTTATTTTGAGCTTGACCGTGAATGTATCGATGTTATTGGTGCGAGTTTAGTGTAGCATGCAGATTTGAAAGTGAGAAATAAAGTGATACCCAGTAGTAAAGATCCGATAGGTCAACAGCAGCATGGAAAAGATCAGAATTTGTGACGATAAGTTTACGGATTAGCATATAATTATATTCCTACTCAAATAAGTACCTATAAGTAAATACCCTAAAGAAACATTTGTTTATTAAAATTATAAAACAATTTTAATTATTAGGCATGGTTGAGTAGTTGCGGTTTTTTTTTTATTAAAGTTATTGGAAAAATAATATTTTTTAATGTTAGTTTACTTACTAAATTCCTTGAACTAAAATGATACGTTAGTAGGTAGTTTGTTATTGATATAAGTTAAATTTAGGAAAAGCCCAAAATCAAGAATAAAACGCGAAAAGCGTCAACCAAATCGCCATATAAAAGCACACTTGCCTAATATATTATGATGTGATTAGGCATTTAAACATAGTTAAATACACTTTTTATTTTTTTAACTCTTGACTAAAGTTGTCGTTAGTAAATTATTCAAGACATCAAATTTTTTCTTGTCTTAGAGCTAAATATTACCTATAACGAATTATTGAACAAGAAGCAAACTTTAGATTTATTATTACACATGAGACTTAATAGATATAGATAATACTAGAATATGGAGAACCGTCAACCAGTTACTTATAATAGTAGTTTATGCAACTGCTACATAATGAGGGTCCTTAAAACACGAGTTTCATAATAGGATCACACGAGTGTTTTAAGGCCTAATTATGTGGAGTTGCATACATTACTTTATCTACACACATATTATAAGTACTCTAAGATGGGTTCAGAAGCCGAAGGCATATATCATACCCATACCTGTCACGAATTTGACTGTTTTTTTTTAATCATAGACAAACATACCGAGCTGACGTTTCGTAAACTGTTTTTTTTTTTTGTAGAAAAAAAAGAATATCAAATTATTAATTATACATGTCGGACTGAACTCGACTTATATACGTGAGTGATCCGTTTTATTTCACCATGATTGTAAATTACGTTGGTCGTCAAATTCGAAAAATTGAATTCGATATCGAAAAGTTCGATGTCGTAATGACTATTACTTTACTGCAGGACCTGCTGATGGAGGTGGTTGGCGGGGGAGGCCACGTCGTGCTGCAATGCTGGACATTTTCTACGGTTTCTGAACGCATTTTAAAGGACTTATGATATGTGTGTAGATAAAAAAGGTTATAGAACTACTTTGCTTGTATATTAATTGGAATTTCAACCATATTCGTTGTGGAGTGGGTTTTAAGAGATGTAAACGTATATTATTTCTTTAATACCTGTACATCCCTGGTTATAAAATACCTACACAAGTGTTGAACATGGCATTTTCGTCTTAGACCAATTTAAACCTACTCAACATGGAATAAGGTTGAAATTTCAATGTACAAGCAAAGTAGTTCTGATAACCTTTTTTGTAAGTAACTGTTTGGCGGTTACGGGAACAAAAATAGATATACAATGCTATTGTGATGGCTGCTAATTGAATCCGCTCACTTCAAAATGTTTAAAATGTTGCAAATAAATAAATGAAATTAATAATTTCTCACCTGCTTTCACGTTGGCAACACCGCTGGAACTAGCCGCCCCTATTCCATTAGTAGCGTGAAAATATATACAGCATAATACATATTATGTTGACATAGTGGAAGCCATGGAAAATATAAGAAGCTTATTCAAGTTCTAGGTGGTGTGATGGGCAACTGAGTTGGTTAGATAATCCAGTATTGGTTAGATATTACACTATACTTTAAAATACTTGATGAAAATAGAATACACAGAGAAAAATTGCTTAGGTACTCCGGGAATCGAGCCCGGTTACTTTACTGACCACTGATTGACCCCTATTTCACTTGATGGAAGGTGCAGATGTGGCCTAAGGTGTAACTCACTGGTTCAGTAACAGCCTATTCACTCTAGCCTTGAAGAGCCCTAGATTGTATCCGTCCGGAAATGCAGATGGATACAAGTGACGTCAAGTCAAGTGAAGTCAAGTGTCGTGCAATGCCCATACACTAAAGCAACCATGGGCCTGTACACATTAAAAAGTTTCTATGCATTCGTGTAACAGTTTATAAGAGCACAGCGTAAATTTCAAAATATTTTTTAACAGGCAAATTGTTGCGTAAAGGCTCCATAGTGGTACGCGAATTACTTCGACAGTGCCTACTAGGTATTATTGAAATTAACTCAGGTCGGTGCAAGTCAGGTTAAAAATGATTAATGTATTTGAAGTCAATTTGAAAAAGGTTAAAGTTTTAACCGCTAGAAGTTTTTGTGCGTCACAAAATTAGAATTTGTGGGCGGGTGGCTATTGCAAGCTTTGCCTTTTCGTATATTATGAGGTTAAATACATACAGTGATGTTGATATGAAACTGTGCTAACGTTTGATACAATATACAATGATACAATGATCAATTGATGCTATATACCTTAGACATAAACTTCCAAAAATATTTTGACGTGTCAATCAAAGTGTTGTGTCCCTTATTTTTGCATGTCGACACCTGTTCGTTATTTCTAAATGCTAAGCAAATTAATAAACTTTTACTTACAATAGAAGCATTGAAAATTCTCGACTAAACTTTTATTCTTAAAAATATAATAAATTTTAAATCGATGATAAGGTCCTATTTCAGATTGTAGATCTATTCAATGAAACAACAGTTTCCTCTACTACCATCATTTATTACTTTATATACATACAAATTCCTTCTAAACAAGCTACATACAAATATCAAGTCATTTGTCAAAATTATTGTGTTATACAACATTGAACATTTCTGACAGCTCACATTCTTTATCATAACGCCTCAATTACATTATGCGATTGTCTGTTTCATTCTATCAGTCTAAATCGGATCCGGCCGTCTGATGCCACATTTACACTAACTAGGCTCTAGACCAATCGAGGGCATACTGCACTCCAAATTAAAACATATTTGATGATATTTAGTTACTGACCCCTTTCTCACTTGACGGAAGGTGCAGATGAGGCCTAAGGTGTCACTCACAGGTCACTGGTGGTGTAAACTGTGTTGAAAAGCGATTTGACTCTATTCTATAGACGTGCTTATATATTTTTGTAATTCATATTATGCACCCATTTCAAAAACTCATTTTCTTCCAGTCCCAAGCTAAATGCTTATTATTTAACCAAGCTACGGAGCATAAATATAAAAGGATGTGTTGACGCGCGCTTTCAAATAATTAATTAATATAAAATTAATATTACTCCGTTGTCTCGCAAATGACATTGCTAGCCGCAACCATTTTGGTCAGCATCTGTTGATTGTGTGCGTTTTTGGCATTTGTGTGGCAGCTCAAGGTATTTTTAACATGAAACTACCGATTGTGATCGTTGCGATAACCTTTGTCAGTTAAGTATGCCTTCGACTGTATAGGATGGTCAAACTACTAAATAATTTCAGGACAGCACTAAACATTAACATAATCGAGGCCAGTCTCCAATGACATTTATGATCATAACGTCACAATTTCTCTAAAATAAATAATTATATTAAGGTAACAATAAATACAGTCCAACAAATTAATAACATCTTCGCTTCAATTGGACAAACCGCTCGATTTTAGCACAAAGTGGTTATTGTTAAAACGAAAAATATTATACCGACTTTTAAAAATGCTCTGGGACTTATATTATCGTCATATAATAAAAAAAAATCAAGCTTCATATAACTTTATTGTAATACAATACTGTTTTGCAAAACGTAAATATAAATATTTCTTTTCAGTTTCACTTCAAACCCTATTTAATTAAAAGGCAATTTTTAACATTTAATTTGTGACATTTTCAATACTTTTAGTTGCGGTAAAAATATGGAATGTCATTGGCTTTCATTTGTTTTCGAATTCACTTTAACCTTACTATCTCATTGTGTCGAAAAAGGTTAAAGTATTACCAAACTGCCGCAAAACTAATGTTTGTCTAATTCTTTGGCACGATCTACAGCTTAAACGGATAAATGTTTTTTTTTTACATATGGGGTGCCATTATTCGTCTTAACTTTGGAAGGGACAATATTGAATTCAAAATACAAATAGGGAAGGGAAAACCAGTTTCCAGTCAGTTGTCGGGTTTTTTATTTTATTAATCATACTTGTTTTAATATAGTTCATCAAGTTAGGAGGTCACTGAGATTATTTCGTTTGGTTGCTCAGTGGCCTAATACCGTTCGTGCAATCGGTACTTGCATACGAGTCGAGGAGAATTCATTGCAGAGATAAAATATCAGAAACCTGCTTAGGACCTCTGAAAAGAACCCACATTTACGTGTTGGTGTCAATTTCAGTATATTCAGGAAAAATTAAACACAGTTTTTGATAATTAGTTATAACGCCCATGCAGCACAGGAAAAACATTCCCAGCCTTTTCTTTGTTTAAGAATGGGTGAGCGAAGCTAAGGATTTAAATTTGTACGTATGTTAGCACTCAAAGGCTTGTGACAATTTACAAAAAACATATAAAAGGTGCACAAAAATTGTTTCAAATCGAATTTTGATTTCTAAGGGGTGTTCAAATATTAATCAATGTGGAAACGTTATGAAATAATAGAAGTAATTCGAAAACGAGAAAACATTTTAACAATTTTTCAGTCATTTTTAAGCAGAAATAGCACCAGTCTTTATATTTAATTTTAAAAACGAAAAGCTCATTTTTTGTGCGTTAAGTTCCAAGCTTACACCAAAAATCATGTCTTAAATGATAAACAAATAAAACAATTTCGCCAAGTTTTTAAACACAAAACGTAAAAAGTTAATGTAGTTTTAAAATGTGCGGCGTTTAATCAGTGAAGAGGCTTGTTGTCAATCAAATAGTGACTCACATGAACAACAGACCGTATTAATATTTTAAATTTCACGAATTTATGACAGGTCTAAAAAAAAGGAATACGAACATAGTTTAAAAAAACTTTAATCTTAGGGTCAAGGCATATCTCAAATTTATAGCATAGATGATTTATTGAATCAGGCGTTACTTTGCGGAGGTCCATATTTATGAACTAAAAAATATTACTTTGCTCACAACAACAACACGCACTCACAACACTTTTCGCGGGTGAGCAAAGTAATTGTTTTTAGTTCATTATAACATAGAGCCTTAGGAAAACTTCGTGCTACACATTCGACCGCAGTTTCAACTTGGAAGTAGTTACTACCATAACATCTCTTTATTTAAACCTTTTCCACAAAAGCCTAAGCAAGTGTCACGCAAATTATTACATAGCGCGTTTTAAATATCGCACCCCCAAAAGGTTAAAGTCAATGTCACTACCGACACATTCACATCACAAAATTAAGCCGATACATTTAAATTTTAATTTCAATCAGCCGGTGGCACTACAATAATCGTGCTCCCGCTTTCGTTAGTACTATAAATCTCAGCTTTCTCGATGCTTCTGACATAGACTACTTCTTTGATAAGTTTTTCTTTTTCTGTTTCCGCGGTTTCATCTCCATTCAATTTGACAACAGAAACGTGTGTGTTTGTTTGGATTTCTTGATCCCTTTTGTTCAGTAAAGGAGATTCTTGCCTTATATACACTGTTTGGGTGGACCTAACTTTTCTAAATCTCATATCTTTAGGTAATGTGGATGCTTCTCGTGTCTCTAAACTCCTAGTAGGCGTCACGCTTCTAGTTCTATAACTCGAGTTTAAACTTTTTGGTAAAGTATTAGGGTTGTTGGGGTTATTGGCGTCTGTTGTGTCTGTAGTGATCTCTGATTTAACTATATCCATGAAGAATTTCTTGAATTTCTCTACGAATGTCGGGGATTTCGATCTGTTGAAACTGCTCGATAGACGTTCGTTGGTGGTTTCGCCTTCCACTCGCTCTGGTATGTTCGACATAGATTTATGTTTCTCCAGTACTGTTCGTTTTTTTAAAAAGTCATCTTCATCATCAATGAATGGTATATCTTGTAAGTTATTCTCATTCCTAGTATCAACTGCTGCATCTTTTAGAATCTTCACTGTAGGACTATGAGAGGTTTGAGGCTCTACGTATATCTGTGGAACGCTGGTGCTCGTATTGTCTGTCTGTATGCCGCTATCAGCTAAACTCCCGTTGATGTGAGAGCTTCCTACTCCCGTGCTCAAGACTTTGGTCAGCTGATCTGAAAGGCTCACCATTCTATCTTTGACTGTAGATCGGTACACATTATCTACGTAAGAGGGGCCAGGATCTCTGGTAGTTAGATTTGACGTGTCGAAATCTATCCTTCGCTGGAAAGTACGATCCCTGTCGAAGGTTTTTAGTCTGTCGGATAATACTGAGGGATACTCGGTGACTACAGGATGCCTTTGGTTCCAGGTGGATATCGTGGTGTCTGTGAAATCGCTCAGGCTAGATCTTAGGGAAGACCTAGGTGACAATCTAGACGTCTTCATCAGATCAGGGTTGTAGTCTTTTATAGGCTTGGCGTTGTACTTTCGTCCTGCGTAACAGACGGCCATTTTTAATTCTGTTTTTTGGTACATTTCAGTTTATTTCGCCTCCAAACACCACACTGCGACTCCGTTAGCACAACACACGCGAGAAACACGATTTTTTAAATTACGTTAAATAAAAAAAGGAACAACTGGGGAGAGGAGGGGAGAAAATAAACTGAAATGTATAATAATACATAGGTACCAATTCGCATTCTGTTAGGAGGGGTTAAGACTACTGTTAAAAAAAAGTACTAGTAACAGGTTGATGATGGGTGACTAGGGTAGGTTGCAAAATGAATCGACTAAAACATAAATATAAACGAATAAATAAACAAACAGATAACTTGAATTTTAATTTCGAGCATTCAACAAAATTCTAAAAAAATTGGATAAATAAAAGAAAAACTGTAAACCTCTTTTTTATATGATGTCAGTAGGTACAACTAACATCACACACCATTGTTCTTTATTCACAAGTTTATAAAGAACAACCATTACTAGCATGTTAGTCGTATTCTATTAATGTCGAAACACATTTTAATTATAATCATCAGCACAATTAATCACGTATCCCATTTTTGCTATTTATTGTAAAATCACTCATTGATTAAATAACAGTTTTTTTTACAATGAACAGGGAAAAAAGGGTGGGCGATCAATTATGCCGGGGAGTGTATTATTACCACTAAAATATTTTAATATCATAATCATTATGGTAATGTCATAGTCGATTCATTATAATTAAATGTATGAAAAAATAAAACATAAAACACAACTCTTTTCATTTTAAACTTCAATTCATTTCTCCATACAATAGAGACAAGGCTTTGTTTTTAGCGGGTGGAAAATGACAAGAGTTGCTTTACGAATGTCTCCAGTAAAAACATTTCAATTTGGACTTCAGTGACCAAAAATACAACATATTTTTAAGCATGTTCTTTTAGAAGTCTACATTTCAATGTTTTTAAAATCAGTTTTAAAGGACACTTTTCTACTTAAGCATTCTGACTTAGTATGTCCTTAACGTAGCACATTATTTTACAAGCGATTGTACCAAACGACATTTTGATGTCCCTTAAACAGGACTTTTAAAGAAAAAATACGCAAATATATTTAAAAAATCGTTTGGTACACGTGTGGAAGGGTCATTTTCTCTTCGCTCGGGTGGGACTCGTGCAAAATGGCATACCTTCCGCACTTATTATATACTTAAAAGTACTATTTTTACGTACCTGGTGTGTCTATTTCCTCCTGCGGTCTTGCTGGTTTCGAGATGCTTTTTCTCTTCGACGGAGAGTGTTTCAGTGCTATAATATACAAACTCTGTTATAATATTGTAATTTTCCAAAACATGTCATTTCAAAAAGGACTCAAGATGACATTTTTAAATTGGAGCGATCCTGAGCACTTTTGAATAATTGTAAGCTTGACTTTGCTTTATTAATTGCAAACAATTAACAATTTTTTAAACGTCTGTTTATTCGAAATGACATTCTTAAAACCAAAACTATCTGGAAACGCAACATCTGCTTTGAAATACGGGTTCCTTTTAACCATTTTTGGCACTGAACGCTAACAAGGCCATGTTGCAATAGAAAGTCAAGTTTACAAGATATAAAACTCATTGCTGTGATGTTTTTAACATTTCCAAAGTAGTTTTTAATCGTTTAAAAATAATTAGAATATACTGTATGATTACAAAAAAGGAAATTTACTTCTTGACCAAGATAATTCTCACAAAGACTGAAACATGAACTGTAACGGCTTGTCAAAATTTGCAAAAAAAAAAAACAAACGAAGATTTTTGTACGACATTATTTTTATGATGAAATTTCGTACTTCGCTGAAAAATCTAACTTAAGAACATCACAAAAATGCGTTTTTCTATGATATACATAATCGTAGTTGTTATAATACGTCCGAACCATCTTTAACCTTTTTACCTAACTAACTACTGATATGTTTGCCCGCGCTTACAACGGAAAAGTTTCAAACTGGCGTTGGTTTAACCGGAACTTGATGCAAAAGGTCAAATCGGTAAAGGTTTAAGGTTAATTGGAAACTACTCGTCGCTGTAACTGAAGTGCAAAATGTTTAATTACGAAATTTATAATGCTAAAAGAAGGCAAGCTGGTTCGGACATGTCAAGTTTTTAACTACATCTAAAACCTAAAACATCAACTAAAATCCAGCGTTGAATAGAACTTATCAAATCTATGCTTATTAAAATAAAAGCATTGCTTAAAAAAATATGCGTGACGTTAAGGCGTTGCGAAATTCAAATAAAACCGAAAGGCTATCTTATTCTAAAAAAAAAACTGAAAAACAAACAAAAGGTTTTCCAAAAACCATGCTAAAAAGATTAAAGAACATCTATCTCGAGACCGAAATATGAAACTGATCGAAAGTGTTTTTAGTAAAAAAGAGTATGCACCGGAGTCTTGAGCTGACTTGCGCCAACCCGGGTTAAAAACTAACTCTAGGTTAACTTGACGTATTTGTAGTTGGCGTCTAACCTAGATCAGTGCAAGTCGGCCTTAGCGAGTAAAGTAAACACGCGTTAACATTTTCGTCTCTTTTTTTTCCTTACCCAATAGGAAGTAGACGCACTCATTGAAGCGTGCTAACTTTTTCAGCAATTGTAAAAAACACAATTTGTCTAAGCACTTTAAAATGGACGACTTCATTGACCAACTGCACTCATTTCATAAAAAAACTTTAAATTAATTTTAACACAACACATTCCCTTTTTCACCAAAAACATAGAGAAAAAAAAACAATCACAAAATGGCAACTGGCGTAGCATATAACACCCAAAACACATCAGAAAAGGTAAAAACGTATACAATATACCAAATTGGGCATCTAACTACGACCAGAGGTGACCAATGAGAAGTCGAGATGGGGGCGAATGACAACAGACCAAAATAGATGAAACACATTGACATTTTTATATTCCATTGCTTTCTAGGTTATTTAGGTAAATTTTCACGTCAAAGTACGGTAAATATGATAAAAGTTTGTAAGTAGATGAACTACTAATTATCAGGAATTTCTTAATACTGCTGTAAGAAATTACATTTTGATACTCTATTTCAATTATTTAGCCACATGTTCAAATTGTAACTGTACGGTAGTCCTACATTTTTATCCCATTTGTCATCGTTTCATTGACTTTCAATATTTTTGCGTCCAAGCATATCACAAATAGAACACACAGCACCTTCTTAAATACACTAACAATTAAAAGGTTAAAGTCGTTTTCTTCAATATGAAATGTCAATGTGTTTACCAACATCACACAGCAACCGAGGCTAACAAGTCACAACCATACAGACGGGACCACAAGACCCACATGGGACATGCTTGAAGACCTTAAAAACCCACAAGACGGAGGGGAACTTACTTAAACCTCCATGGATACGCCCATTCCGAATACGGACAATTGTTTGGAAAAAAAAAGGAAAAAACACATATTATTTTTCGGAAACTTCTAAAAATCACTCTCAATCGGGACAAGGTACGTGCATGACTAGAAAAAGTCATGCAAAAAACAGGTTAATTTAGTGTCGTTTTAGAAAATTAAAAGAAAGCATCCAATCGAAATGAAAATTGTTGGAAAAAAAAACGTGTTTTTTCTAAGACATGCCTATTGAATCAAATGCGACACTGAACTCAGGTAACGAAAGTTGTTAAAAAAAACTGTTAAATAAAAAAAAACACATACACCAGCGGAATGCCTACTGAAAACTCGGTTTGGGTGTTGGTGGGTTTTATTAATATTGCTTATTATTATAAATGCAACAATGTTTACAAGAACAAAATTATTGAATTTTTCCAATTTACCTAAATGATTTATGAACTACAGAATAGTAAATCTCATGCTAGAACCTAAATAAGAAAGGAAGCATAGTTCTACAACTTTCATTTTAAACAAAAACTTGATACAAAAAAAAACTTTTACCTTTACCGGATATGGCTACTAAAGGTTAATAAATCCTACACCTACTTTTTTTTTAACCAAAACCGAGCAATTTCTAGCTAACAGAAAAAAACATTCCGTTTCATACCAAACGCTACCTACAATTTCAAGTCATGTACTAATTTGATCATTCTTCTAACCTCATCAATCAAAAAATAACCATCACATCACATCATAAATGCCAGTATCCAAATTTGACCCCTTTTTAAAATTTTTTTTTTACTCCTCCACCAACACCCGCACCTACGAGGCACACGTACAAAAAACACCCTACAGTACCTATGTAGCTTGTCACCAGGGTTCTGAACTTGCGGTGGTTCCCTTTGATTTCTGGCAGGTCCACTGGCGTAGGACAATAGCGTTAACATGTTGTTACGACAAAGGTTTAGGGAGGACAACATTTTTTTTGGGGTACATTTTTTACACACAAGTCATCGACACTTTAACCTGGCACTATTTCACCAACACTTTAACCTGGCACTTATTTCACCAACGTTACAAAAGTTAGTTTAGAACGACAAGTATCTACATTTCGACGACCAGATAGTCGAGTTGTTAGAGGCCCTGACTATGAAGCTTGAGGTCTCGGGTTCAAGCACCGGTCGGGGCAGATGTTTGTATGATGAAATACAAACGTTTGTTCTCGGGTCTTGGATGTTTAATATGTATAAGCATGTATTTATTTACTTATTTAAGTATGTTTATCCGTTGTCTAGTACCCCTAAAACGTTTCAAATCAGTAATTTACATCGAATTGTCGTTGTAACTTGACATTTGTGAAGTTGGGTGAAAAGGGGGCCCGACTATACTACAGTGTTGGGAGTAATCAACCACTTTCTGTAATTTGATTGCTGATTACGGCAAGTAGTAAACTGAAATTTTGACAGATGTCACAAAGAACAGTTTGACAGATGTGTTAATGATATAAAATGGAATATTAATATCGCTTTTATACGGAATTTGACTACTGTTTTGACTTGTACTTATGTCTGTTTCCAAATAAAAAAAATGTTGTCACACTTTGAGTAATTTTAAGACTCTTTTGTATCATTTAGAAGTAATGGCGTATATTTCATTTTTACTATTAAAACATGCCTGAGTCATAAGTACGAATAATTTAATGCAATTAACCTATTTATAATATATAAAAGAGTCTCAAAATGACATAGAAATAATCAATTACTTACGGTACCTTTATATAGGATTAAAACATACATTATTAGCTCCACAATAGAAGGATATGTGACACTTAATTCTACCATAATAAGGTCCAGATTCAATTTTAATAGATCGTTACTCAGGATATTTTCAAGCTACGTTCGTGTAAAATCTGACATTTTTTTCATACTTTATAAACGCCAAGGAATTCCACAGTTTCAATAATAATACATACAACACGACAGCCGTTCTGCTACTTTTATTTCTTCACTAAACAAACAACCCATTGTTTTTTTTTAGTTTTAGCGATGCAACATTAATTCTGTCGCCAAAGTTAGTATTTAACCTGGTAAGTCCCCGAGTACTTGTACAAGTACATATTAATAGTAGGAATAACTGCCGAATGCACTACGTGATGTACAAATTGTTCAATGTAAAAGTAACTTAAAACAGGTTGAAATAATTTTCAAAATTAAAAAAACTGGGAACTCGCATCTCGGTCTGGAGCAGTTCAGTCGTAAAGAGTGAGGACATACGAGGTTAAATTATAAACTGATCAAAAATTATGCCAGATTTTACACAAGAAGGCAACGATTGATTTGAGCCATTAATGATTTGTAATGATTCAAAGAGAGAAGAGAAATAGTCAACATAATCGATATTAATATCACCAAATAATAAAGTTACAAAATATTTAATAAATAATCACTTTTCATGGGAAAACCACACAAATGTTCTAATTTAAGTCAATTAAAATAATTTAAGTCAATTAAATAAGAAACTAATATTGTCGCGGAATCGGCTAAGACGATAAAAAAAGCTTTATGCCCACGCAATTACATGTGGGGAGACCCTTATGGCCTTATTCATAAACTTCACTCAAGCCTACATAAGCTAAAATAGGTTTTGTCTTCTTCATCCTAACGAAAATGTCAATGTGGCAAAAAAGGACAAACGAACTTTAATGGCATTTTAGTTAAAATAGGTTTATTAGTCATCAATATAGTAGGCATCTTATTTAATTGTTTATACATAGCAAAGTCATTATAACTTAATACAGCGCCACAAATTCATCTGACCCGTCGGTAAAAACTGTAACTAATGAAGCTAGGGATAAGATAAACTACATTGGCATGACACTCAGCAGTTAACGACCCTGACAGAAGATAGAACGTCATTTAAAAACATTCGTGGTGTACAAGTCCCGATGTAAAATGATTATTTACTTCTTATATTTATGACTAGTATATTTGTAACAACTGTCATAAAGTAATACTTACACGAAGGTATCTTCTTGAAGACAGTCGTGGCCATGAAATCTAGGAATCTTTGAGCGTAGAAGTTAGGTCTGTGCACTGATACAGTATCCTGGAAAGCATGCAAAATAGAACTATAAAGATATGGAAGCATAACGCATATAAATCGGCGCACGAAAACATGACACTATAAAACGCACAAATACGACGCACGTACACAATGCACATCGAAAATCGCAGCGCGCCAATGAGCGGCGACACGGGTCGGCCGCGCTCGGCCTTTCTCGTCAATGTTCGGTCGAATCATCCAGCTATCCTGCTCAGCGAGGACGGCGTGATTGTCAAGTATTGCTTTTTAAAATGTATAGGTACGCATGTACAAGTCGTTAATGACACAAAATATCTAAGGTCGACACGCACCAATCTGCGTTAAACAAAAGCTTGAAAAAAAAATGATTGATTTTGATTTCATAAACATAAGAGTGGCTATTCCACTATCTTCTCCAGGGCCGTGTTTTATAAAGCTGCAAGTTACAATTTACAAGCGTAAGTCTCATTCTATCACCTTTGATCAGAAAGAGGCTTCCGCTTGTAAATTGTAGCTTGTAGCTTTATGAAACACGGCCCTGGGAGCGAAACTGTAGTAACAACCTAGGATAAAGCGACTCACCCCATCGTGGATCATGCTTTTCCACGTATGTTCCAATTTCTTCCGGAGCCGGTAGGACTGTAAGATATCAATGATACCCAGGAACACCAGGAGACGCTCGCCGCGCGCGTTCCTCGCCGGAATACCGCCCGGCCTGCTCACAGACAACACAACCAATGATTTTCCATATACAAGGCCATCGCATTGCGTCGCTGGTAGCGGGACAATACAGTTGTGCTTAAGGGGCTCTCCTAAGCCAGACGCTGGAATAGACTGCATTTTTCAACTTTTTAAAGCCACACTGTACATTATTTAAACGACAAAAACAACATACAAAAATACATTAATTATCTATAACATCTCAACTTGCCTTTCCACGTTTCATATACATATTTTTCGTATTTAATACTAAAGATATTTGCATCACAACTTCACAAGTAAGTCGTAAATACAATATAATACAAATATTCTTTATTGAAAATCACAAAACAGTACAAGGAGATTACACAGAAAAAAAACAGGTACGGTAGACAATAGGCGGTCTTATCGCTTAAAAGCGATCTCTTACAGACAACCAAAATACAGAAACCAAGATGAAGAGGCTAATTTAGGTGGCAAAAATTAACAGAAAGGAGAAACTTAAAATTAACATAACAATTTAATTAAATTAACACCTAATTAATTTAAGTAAATATTCAAATCGCAATTTATTTTCTGTCACTACATCATAAGCATAATTTACTTTGATTTGTTATTAGGCTAGGAGTTCCACGTTTAACATTATTATGACAGCTTTTTCCAATATTTTAAATAAGACTTATTTAAAATCTTACTCAGTAATACACGTAATCGATGCTAATTCTGAACGATTTTTTTTTTGCGAAAAGACGCGTTATTTGTGATAATACTGTGTGACATGAAGTTAGACCTATATTTATTAGATGTCGGAACTAAAACGACGTCGTTTAGTAGAAGTGAGGTGGGGTGAGGAAGGCACGAAATGTTCAAGGTTATCCTTTCAGGGAAGAATCTTAATGTCTATTGTTCATGTCCATGTACGTATAAAAAAAAATGTGTAACTTAATTTACTGTAAGCCCGTTACTGTGTTAAAAAATAAATAAACACTCACGGCACATCGTCCTCCTCGTCGATCGGTTCGCTTTCGGCCTGGATGCTCTCCATCGCGGTGGAGTGCGCGACCAGCCGCTGCCTGTTTATAGACCTGCAATGACATACACAATACAACAACTACAGGCTACAAAGTGTGGTATTTGTTAAAGCTTGCCCTGCTACACTTCGTTCATTTTGGCATTAAAAAGAAATCTTGACATTATTGAAAAAAAAAAACGCCTTTTAAAAATTAATAACAATTGGGCCAATCAACTTTTAATTGCCACTCGTTGCCATGGAGATGTCTCCTGGGTAACTCGTCTAAAATAAGATTATCTAAGGCACCACTCCATCAAACGTTAGAAGTTTCGACAGTTATATGCCAATGCCTGGATGCTTCATCTCCTAAGCATGTAAATCCTGACTTTCGGGGGAGTGGGGTCTTAGAAAATCTTATTTTAGACGAGTTACCCAGGGGAAGATTATAAAATTTCACAAGCAGACAAATGAGATTTCGAGGAAAACTAATGTTTGTGTATGGAATCATAGTTAAGGTGTGTTAGAGAGTTGTTAGTTGGGTCTATACTTATAGATTCTAAGATTGGATTCAATTTACAGATTCTCATAGACTACAAATTTCTTATTTAAATTACCAGAAGAACCTAGAAAGGAAAGTTAATCTACTAGTTTCTATATACCACATGACAATCTAGATAAATATAAATTACCTACTGAGAATATTTACCTAACTCACTATAATACAATGTATAGAAAAGGCAAAGTAGCTACATAGGAAACATTTTATGAACAAAAGTATAAGGCCGTAAACTGGACGCAAGCGATAGGCGGCGCGGTTAGCGGGGCGATGAACGTTTTTTTCTGTTCATTGCACGGCTGCGAAGCTTACCGCACATACGTGAGAGTCACGACCGTGCAATGTACAGAGAAATCGCTCGCCGCTCCGCTCGCCGCGCCGCCTGTCGCTGGCGTCCACTCCGCGGCCTAAAAGGCAAGTTCAGTTTATACGCTCACAGGCAAAATTAATCACTCACCATTTTCCCAGATTATTGTAAAAGCTGTTATTTGGGTCAATCAACTTTTCATTGCCGCTCGCTGCAATGGAGATGTCCCCTGGGTAACTCGTCTAAAATGAGATTATCTACGGCACCACTCCATCAAAGGTTAGAAGTTTCGACAGTTATATGCCAATTCCTTCATGCTTCATCTCCTAAGCATGCAAATTCTGCCTTTCGGGGGAGTGGGGTTTTTGACGAGTTACCCAGGGGACATCTCCATGGCAACGAGTGGCAATGAAAAGTTGATTGACCCATTTAATCAATAAATGCTTTAAGTCAATGAAAGTAATCGATTTATTGATTATTTTTGTTTTTATTTTTATGAAACATTCATAGAATGAAATTCAACATACAATGACAATGCAAAGAAAAATCCGTTAAGCAGCTGCTTAACGGATTTTTCTTTGCATTGTCATTGTATGTTGAATAAATGCTTTCACAATAAATAATAAAAAATAGGGTGAGCGGTTAATTGTGCCGGTGTGTATGTAAAGATGAATTACTAATTTACTTTACGAATAGTATAAAAAATATATAAACTAGGCATAATACCTACGATTTATACCTACCCACTTAACATTAACTACTTACTTAAGACGCGTGAAGATGATAGGACATGTGATTACGACGCGATAACTTCTTAGAGACGATTTTAGAAGGAAAAATCTAAGAAAAGAGAGGAAGAGTTCGACCTAGGCGAAGCTACATGACCAGATAAAGGAGAAGGCCGATGTCGTGTCGTATCAGGAGGTCAAGGAGCTGGCTTATAAGAGAGATGATTGGAAGAAACTCCACTGAAAAGTAAGTCTGAAACGTCTGCTTACATTCTATATTAAAACATGATAGGTTGATCCATGCAAGTTGTTAAGCCGCCACTGAGAAAATTCGTACAAGATGCATTATATTGCCGCGCACAATCGTACACATTTCACTCGTTAGCTCCGTGGCGCCGAAATCTATGAACCAGCAACTTGTACGATCTTTCTTGTATGACTTTGAAGGCCTATATACAGTTGCGTAACGTGTTACTGTAAGACGAGAACGGTATCACAAGACGGATTGTTAGGAATGCATTAGTCTATTATTTGTCGACATCGCTAGATAAAAGTTATTCAAAACCCCATGTTGTTCAGATTTCCGTTTTAAGTCGAAGTCACGGTTCGATCTCCGGTCGGGACAGATTTTTGTATGAAGAATACGAATGGCTAATGGCGTTAGGTAAGAGAAGTAAAAGCGGAAGGACTACGAATTAGTCCGAAACATGTTGGCCTGTACTCGACTAACATACGTGAGTGATCCGTTTGTTACACTATCATTGAATCTCACGTTAGTTTCATGTTATAAGTTTGGTATCGAGCATTGGATACTGAGATACTTGGAGTCACAACACAAACTTTGTTTGATTCGGGAATGATACAATTGGTGTCAATTGTCCCGTGATATTTTTTTGTATCGGGTATTTATGTTATCAATGCCTCAATTGTAATGATACCCCCTTTCTTTGACATTTCATGTTGTCATGTCATAACGGAATATTGACCGCCTAGAATTAGATGAGCTCCAAATATTTCGACGCAGTTACATGCATCATGATCACGGGTAGAACTTTAATTAACCGCGAATCATTTAGAACTGTGATTAATATCATGTTGGATTGATTGACAAATCTATCGATGTCGACAAAAATTTATCGCCAGGGCACTATCACGTAATGCTGGTTAGAGTTTTAGGACATTAAAATATTCATAAACGAGTCGTACTGTGTCCTTTTGACTTGCGCACCGAAATCCTCTTTGTCTGATCTGAAAATATTATACATAAACAATATAACCACCACCCTGAAGAGACAAATAAATACTTAATAAAGAACGATGAAAGTTCAAAATGATAAAAATTGTTGAGGAATCCACTCACCGGAGTTCAAAATATTGTGACGTTGCGTCATATTGGTTACACTAAAAATAGCAAAAAGTAAATGGGTCAATCAGTCATTGGCAATCGTTGCCATGTAGATGTCCCCTGGGTAACTCGTCTAAAATAAGATTTTCTAAGGCACAACTGAATCAAACGTTATGAGTTTCGACAGTTATCGCCAATTCCTTCATACTTCATCTCCTAAGCATGCAAATCCTGACTTTCGTTGAGCAGATCTCAGAAAAATCATATTTTTGATGAGTTGTCCAGGGGACATCTCCAACTGGCAACCAGCGGTACTTAAAAGTTGATTGACCCAAATACGTGGTATTATTACTATTACGATCGTGGTCGAAGAAGCTCCGGTGTGGTGGATTCTTAAAAACGTCGCGAAAAGTCGCGAGCAATAATCGAAATAACTTGTCTTTATTTTCAAGTTATGGTAACTTTATAAAGTCAAAGCATTAACTATTCGTGTTTTGCCTTTACAATTTCCGCAAAAACTATCCGTAACCGTATCAGAAACATGTGTAATATTATATCTACACGGTGCGTTTTAATGAACCGTCAAGAATTCAGCCAGGGGTTAAGAAAGGTACCCCTGTGTAGTTTTTTTTTTACATAAAAAAAAATCTCCCACATATTGTCAACCAGCAGAGGCAAGGACGATAAAACCAAGAGGACTGCCAATGGCTATACAATGACGCGTTCCTGTAAAATAATGAGCCTGCTGTAGCTAGTTTTACTATAGAGAGGTCTCTGTACCATTAATTTTGTATGACACTTAGGCCTCTGGCTAACACAATAGTGCAATCTAAATTATTTAGATGACGCTATTGTGTTAGCCAGAGGTCTAAATGTCATACCAAATGAATGGTACAGAGACCCCTCCGTAGTAAAACTAGCTACAGCAGGCTTATTATTTCAAAGAAACGCGACATCGTATAAACACTGGCAGTCCTCTAGGTTTTATGGTCCTTGAGCAGAGGCAATGAATGTTTGGGGAATGTTTTTTATATTTAACTTTTTGTAAATAAAAACTACACAGGGGTGCTTACTTAGATTTACTAAACCTGGCTCAATTCTTGACGACTCATTAAAACGCACCCTGTAACCAGGTCCGGAATTCCTTTAACAAAAACTAATATAAAAGGAGGCAGTTTGATCACTGAACATGATGACGTCATAGTTCCGTAATTCAATACAAACTTCATACTAACGGATCCGATCAAATCGTTTTGATATTTCATAAAAAGTTGCTGATTTGACCAAGAGGCAACATCCCTATTGGCTTTAAAGTTATTGAGATTCCGAGCGAGTTAGACAGTAACCCTATTTTTCATAAATCTATTTTAACTAAAATGCCGATAAGGTTCGTTTGTCCTTTTTTGTCACATTAACATTTCCGTTAGTAACAAGGACCATAAAACCAAGAGGACTGCCAGTGTCTATCCGATATCGCGTTCCTTTGAAATAATAAGCCTGCTGTAGCTAGTTTTACTACGGAGGGGTCTCTGTACCATGGTTTTATCGTCCGTGGTTAGGGAGAAGAAGACAAAACCTATTTTAGCTAATGGAGGCTTGAGTGAGGTTTATGAATAATGGCATAAGGCCGCTGGTGTAAACTCACCTGGTCCTATTGAGGCCTGTCTTCTTAGCACCATCGTCTTCGCCATCACTCTGTCCGGAGTCCGTCAGCTTCCTGGCTTCGGTCTTCTCGCGCTGGGCCTCGTCCAAGTTGTGGATGCCAACCAGCAGCGAGTAGTCCATGATCTGAAAGATTAGGTTAGGTTAGGTCTAATTAGTCGTAGTAGTTCATCTATTCAAAAACAAGATGGCACCGGGGTCACCACAGACCTCCCCTGTAGGTCCTTTTTTATACGACAAGCAAGGCAAACGAGCAAGTGGGTCACCTAATGTTAAGTGATCACCACAGCCCATAGACACCAGCAACCCCAGGGGTTTGCAGATGTGTTGCCAACCTAGAGAGCTAAGATGAAATGTCTCTTGTGCCCGTAATTACACCGGCTGTCTTACTCTCCACACCGGAATACAACAGTGCAAGCACTGCTGTTTAGCGGCGATGGTGGTAGCGATCCAGACGGACCTCGCACAAATTCCTACAACCCGCACAGGTGGCACTGACCTTAAAACTCTCCAGCACTCTGCAGTCTCTCTGCATGGTCTTGATGAGCGCCTGGTAGGTCTCAGCCTCGAGGAATATGCCCTCAGTATGGTGCTCCATGAAGTCCAGATCCTTGTAGGTGGCGCGGCAACCTTTCTGCCTTTCTGCTTTGCTTGCCTGATGAAAGAATAGATCGAGTTAAAAAGTTAAGTTTCTATTTTAAAGCGGAGTTGAATTTGATGTGGCCGACACTAGATGGCGCTATAACCAATAGTCGCTTATCTCTTGTACGTGGAGAATTTGAGATCGCATTTCTGATGCAGCTTGACGGCGGAAGGCAGTATGCCCTGCGCGCTAGTCATTTGCATACCCCGTTATCAGTGTTGCGGATCCATTGAAAACGCTAGGGATGGCACTGCACATTTTCTTGACCTACATAGTATAATTCCATGCACCTGGTATTTGAGTATTCGAGGCACCAAGTGCTACAATTTAACAAATTTGTAAAGTTTTTCATACTAGGTAAAATGTGACAAATCTGTCAAATTGTAGGACATGTAACTTTTGTGGGATAGGGGGCTGGTCTATTTGATGTGAACTTCACAATTCACTTTTTTATATGTTTCAAGTGTACGGACTTAAAAGAGGTTTTGTTTTGTAACTCCATAAATAGCCTGGGAAATGAGTGCCCACAAGGGGGGTGTGGATGGAATGGTATGGTCGAAAGCAGAAAGTTTGACTTACGGACTTTGTTTGGACTAGTTAGGAGACAAACATACTAAAAGTCCCCACCCCTCCGAGGTGAGCCCTAGAAGGGGGGGGGGGGGGGGAATAAAGAAAGTCCCGTTTTTTGGTTTTTTTGCTTCCATCTCGAAAACGGTGCATCATAGGAAATTTTGTTGTACGACATAAAGAAAGATAATAAAATTCTGTACAACTTTGTTTTTGAACGTTTTTACCTATTCCTAATCGTTGTCTAGATATCCACATAATTATACACGGACATACATACGTAGCTTTTAAAGACTCTTGCATTTAGGCTGGGAACGTAAGACGAGATGAATGGGGCGAAGAAGTAGTTGGTCCAAGGATTTGGTTGCGATGGAAGCCTCATACCAAATTGAATGTCGCAAATATTTTTTCAGGCCACTGTACAAAGCCTAAACGGACTAAGGCGATACTTCAGTAACATAACTAAAGCAATTAATTAATAAGTATTAGGTAATTACTGGCTGCAGTACCGTAGAAAAAATTGCAGATCATATTACTAATCAACATAAAGTTTCTACTATAGGTATAATGATTTAGGGACACTGGGCTTAAACTATTGGGCGATTATGAGGCTAGGGAGAGATAAAGATGGAAGTGATGAGAGACTGACGATTGTCAAGCAAGCGGCTGAGATCATCGGGCAGGACATACAGAGTCAATTATATGATGTTACATACAACACAGCCTACCAATGTTGATGAAGGATGAGTAAACTCTCCAAACATTCTTTGAGGAAGCTACGACACTGAAGAAATGCATGGAAATAATAGTACCTACACACCATAATTTCCATTGTTCGGCCACATGCATTCAGTGCCCTATGCACGACTTGTCGAATCCTGCGTTACGTTACGGTTATCGTATCGAGATCGAGAAATCTCATACTAAATTTTAGTTCCAAATACGCTCACGGGCGGGCGCTGTTCTAAACGTCATACAAACTCGTTATAGTTTACTATTCGATTTTACGTGACTCAGGATTCGACAAGTCGTGCTTAGGGCACAGTTCTTCCATTAGGAAGAGTATCCCTTCTTGTTTACAGAAAGTTCAGAAACGTTTGTAATCCTTCTCGCTAGTTTGGGATTTTCATCTTGTTACGAGGCTCAAATATTAGATTTTTTTACTATGGCCCATGAGCAGACTACCGTTACATGTGGGTTGCCGACCATAACGTGTGTATCAGTGATGAACTAAACACTTTCCATTCTATGGGAGGCATCAGTTACAGTTGAAGTGATCGAATTCCCCGGCTTGACATACAGGCCTGCATCAGTCGAGTGTGGGGAACTTGGAATTATTCTGTTGCAAACTTATCATGATCTATGGGGATGGACACGGAATGAAAACTACCTTTTGGTTAATTAACCAACCTTTTGGTTGGTTAATTTACTTTTGGTTTGGGGTTTTGGTTTGGTAGTTTAAGTTTTGGTTACCTTGTGGTTTTGGTTAATTGTCAGGTGAACAAGTCCTATATTGCCGAACATTTACTGGAATCAGGACCAAACCACTGGATTGAGCTTCATAACCCCACGATCCTGTCTACTGAGGAGCATTTTTATAGTAGAATTGTACGTGAAGCAGTTGAAATCAGAAAACATCGTAATTTCAACCGGGAGGATGGTTTCAAGCTCTCATCTTCATGGAATCCGGTAATCGGTACGTGTAAATTATACAAATCTGTTGTTTTACCTGTAAAAATATTATTGTAACAAAAACGTTTTATATACCAATATGTCACATTGACAACGAAATAAATATCGAGCAATAGCCTTACACTTAGTTTCAATGGGTCCGCAACACTGATAACGGGGTGTGGTCAGTTGTACCGCATTAAGCTTGATGTGGCCGACAATAGATGGCGCTATAACTAATACTCACTTTTCTCTTGTAAGTGGAGCCTTTGAGATCATACTTCTGATGCAGTTTCACGGCGGAAGGCAGTATGTTGTTCATGGCGACTAGACGCACGTTCTTGCTGTTGCACTGGTAACAGTACAGGCCAAAGAACTTTGGTAGCAACGTGCGAGGGTTCTGTGGAAGAAAGAGTTTTTTATTATACGGCAAGGAAGGAAGTGAGTCACCTGATGGTAAGTGATCACCACAGACTATAGACACCCACAACCCCGAGGGGTTTGTGAATGCGTTGCCAACCGAGGGAGCTAAGATGAAACGCCTCTTGTGCCCGTAATTACACCGGCTGTCTTACTCTCCACACCGGAACAATTAATGCTGTTAATGCAGGGCATTAGATTCCTACCATTTAGGCCGCGTCTCCGTCATTTGGGGTGCCCACCTCCTGGGCTACGTCCCACAGTACGTTCGGGGAAATGGTCCATCGAAGAAAGTGCAATTTTTGGGAAAGTGCCTAACAATTGGGATGCGCACTTCTGAGACAGTGCACCTTCCGTGAAAGTGATCCTTCTAAACAAGTGCACCTTTAGAGAAAATGGATATTTCGGGAAAATGGGTTTCACGAACCCACGCCTTACCTTGCTGCTTGGTAAAACTTAAAATTGCTTATGTCACACCTGATCGAGGTTCAAATAGTATCCCGGCAGCAGTTTCTGCAAGAACTCCCCCTCCTTGTGCTGCACCGTTTTGATGATGAACTCGTCGTCGTTGGTCAGGTAGAATATGGAGCCGGACGCGCCGGGGTTGCCAAGCTCGCGCAGTGGCGCGCTGCACATTGACATCTGTGGGGGGAAAACGGCAACTCACTGTAAGTTGAATAACCTCCATCATTTTATTTAAACGTTGAATATATTTGAACCCGTGGATGGTTCGAATCACTAGATTTGTCTAACAATGCACACTGACATCTGTCGGAGGAAAACGACAACTTACAAAAGGTTGAATAACCGACCGCCATCATTTTATTTAAAAGTCGCATAGATTTTAAGCCGTGGAGCGTTCGAGGGACTACATTAGTCTACCAATATTTTTACAATTAATAGTGGAATCTGAATCCAATTGATTCAAGAATACCCGTAATGTCAACTTGTCTAAAAAAAACTGAAACAAAAGACACCTACTTAGATACTTTGTTATACCGTCGAAAGTTTCATGTTCCGTTTAACTTAATATACATGTACATTGGGCCTTACGAGGCTAACCGATAAGAAACATCCCGATTAAACTAGTTTTCGATTTAAAAAAAAATCGGTTTACCAGCTTAAGAGCTATGGTGACACAGACAGACACACAGATACACGTCAAAGTTGAAACACCCCTCTTTCAAAAATTATGACAGTCAATAAAATGCATCAAATATTTACATGAGAAGAACATGTAGTACAGTCGAGTTTTCCAATATCTATACAGTAAACAGTTCAAAAATATCTATACACAGACCTTATTGCCAGTTACATAAGGTCTGTGTTTAGATATTTATGAACCGTTGGCTGTACAGATATTGGAGAACTCGACTGTACGTCACCCATTTGACCAATTCAAATTGAACTTTTTTTAACGAAATGGGTCATCAAGTTTTCATTGCCACTCGTTGCCATGGAGATGTCCCCTGGGTAACACAACAAAAATATGATTTTCTAAGACCCCACTCCCCCGAAAGTCAGGATTAGTATGCTTAGGAGATGAAGCATGAAGGAATTGGCATAAACTGTCGAAACACCTAACGTTTGATGGAGTGGTCCCTTAGAAAATCTTATTTTAGACGAGTGACCAGGGGACATCTCCATGGCAACGAGTGGCACAAAAAAGTTGATTGACCCAAATTCAAATTGAAATAGAATAATGAAATTTGGTACTAAGCAAGGTCTCACGATACAAGTCAAGGAAAAAATGGTTTTTTTTTGTGTACGGAACCCTCGGTGCGCGAGTACGTCGATAGTAACATAGACTTTTTCCACTTGCGATTCATTCTAAGGCAAACTAAACTCAAACTATGCCCTCCTCACTTTTCCTTCATTAAAACATGTTTTTATCCCAACAACGCTGTTTCCATACAATATTCAAGGTTAGATTGTTCGGCGAAGACCCGATGGCCCCGTCTCGTTTAGCTTTTTTAATAAAATACTTCGGTTTTCTTACAGAGAGTGTGTGTTTGTTAGTTAATAACACAATCTCGCTACCAGTGCCGAGGTAATAAATAACGATAATGAATAAAATGGAAAAAATTAGTTGTGTGCTATCTGTATGAAAACGAAACGTCATACTGTTAAATACATGACATGACGTTATGCGCGTGAGAATATATTCGCGTCAATTTAAAGCACACAAGCTGTAACCACAGTATATATATATATAAGCTAAACCAGTACAGAAACTAGGAGTTTTTGTTGAGATGATGACGTAAGCGCCAATTGAGCGTTAGGGTTGTCTTCTTGTTTTTTGTAAAATTGAAAAAGTTTTTGTGTTCTATATCTCAGCTACTTAAGCCTTTTTTTGAGATAACTAGCTAGTTTTCATTAGAACATTAGGGTTGTCACTCTCAAAAATTAATGGGTTTTTATTTATAAACCGTTTATTTGGGTTTTAAAATGATCAAATAATCGAATGAATTGACTGACTAGTTTACAACCAAAATTGTGTAATTAAATAATCATTAATTTTAAGAAAACTTTGTTTTCGTTAGTTACTAAAAATAATGTCAAATTCGAACTCACCGCTGCCAAATTACGTGAAATCGATGCCCATGACCATTTTTAGTGATAAAAATGGCAAACTGTCACCCGCCATCTTAGATCAAAAAAATAATGTCAAATTCGAACTCACCGCTGTCAAATTACGTGAAATCGATACTCATGACCATTTTTAGTGATAAAAATGCCAAACTGTCACCCGCCATCTTGGATCCAAAAAATAATGTCAAATTCGAGCACACCGCTGCCAAATGATCATTTTATTAACAAAAATTACAAACCCAATCCCAATCCGCAATCTTAGACTGATTTTTTTTTATTCCACTGATTACATTTCGAATTCAATTAATAAAAACTAAATAAGTTATGTCACTGTGCTATTACCATTATTCATCATTAAATTATACCACCTATCTAATAACGATTAGGTTTTAAACACAAAGAGTCGCCACTCGTCTCGACGCGGCACCCGCGACTGACAGCACCGCTATTACCCCTTATTAGCCTTGTAAAGACTCTGTCTGTGTGCGTGTGTCATTTCGAACGTTTGTACGTAGTTTCTGTACTGCTTTAGCTTATATATATACTGTGCTGTAACTGTTTAAAAGTACCTGACCGCTATAGGCGCGTACGTCTTGTCTGCAGGCGTCCCATGGGGCAAACGCATCTTTAGCTTTGGGCAAATCCATCTAACTCACCAAAAAATCGTCCGGCTGTATCCCGAACAGATCTCTAAAGTATCTGAATGCTATAGGCGCGTACGTCTTAAACTTGAACTCTGAATAGTGGTGTGCTGGCGTGTGATTGGAGCCCTCGTGGGGGAAGTTCGTCGTCTCGACTGTCATGAAGTCTTGCATGAGGAGGTCCCGCTCTGGCTTAGAGGCGAGACCGCCGATCGCGTGCTGGATACCTGGAAAGAGAAGAGAAATAAGTTAGTCCATCACCTGGCCCTTATTTCACCATCCTTACAATTGTCAGTTCTATATGACAATTCGAACTACATTTATTCGACAATATGGAGCGCGCTAAAACAAAAGCTCTTCAAGTCAGCAGTTGACACCGAATCGTCATTGAAAACTGACAATTGTAAAGTTAGGGCCAAGCCAGCCTTTTTTTTACGTCCCACTGCTGGGCACAGGTTTTATCTCAGAATGAGAGGGCGTGGGCTATAGTTCCCACGCGGGCCCAGTGCGGATTGGGAACTTTACACACACCATTGAATTGCTTAGGGCTCGAACTCATGATCCTCTGCTTGAGAGGCCATACGTAAAACCACTAGGCTATCATGGCTATTTTAATAAGTCGGTTAACTGAATCAAATGAAGACTTTTGGCAGGTCAGAAGCGGAGCAAGGGCTCTTCGCACATTACACATTAGGCACTCAGTAGTACTATTGTGTATTAGTTTATTGTCAATTCACCATGGAACACACCATTGAATTGCTTAGGGCTGGAACTCATGATCCTCTGCTTGAGAGGCCATACGTAAAACCACTAGGCTATCATGGCTATTTTAATAAGTCGTTTAACTGAATCAAATGAAGACTTTTGGCAGGTCAGAAGCGGAGCAAGGGCTCTTCGCACATTACACATTAGGCACTCAGTAGTACTATTGTGTATTAGTTTATTGTCAATTCACCATGGAAGTGAAAAAAAACTGCATAAAAAATAAGTACAGGTTAAATTTGTAACACACCTTTCTTTGGGTCGGGGTTTAAAAACAGCAGGCATGCTATCTACATAACATGAACTCTGTCATTGCGCCAGGTATACATATATCTCACGGACCGGTTGGTCCCCCTCTGGACACCAAATGTCAGGGCGAACGTTTCCGAAACGCATATGCTCATTTGCACCTATAATTCTCTCTAGCCACCAATCGCGGCTCACTTTCGACCAGGGGGGCTAGAACGCGCGCCATTTTGTCGCTTGTCGCTCAGTGCGTCCTTCACTGATTCCATCACTATGAAAGGGACGCACTGCGCGACAAGCGACAAAATGGCGCGTGTACTAGACTTACAGATGACCAGCGACATGACAAGCTATGAACCAATCACGACGCATTCCCCCGGCCCGCTCACCGCGGCTTTTTTGTAATGACTTTCCAAGTAAATCATAGAAGAAGCGGTGTCCAGAGGGTGGTTGGTCCGTGCATATATCTACTTTTTCCTTTACAAACCTAAGTAGTTATGTAAATAGATATATGTGCAACAACACAATTTCCGCTCCAGCGGGAACGTCGACGCGGCGTTAGCTTTGCGAAAAAAGGTCACAGTGAAATTTAAATGTCAACACTCGTAGCTAGAAAGAACAGTTGCTACGTGAATCTGTTGTTGAGACAGTTCATTGGGCTTAGGCTGATGAAACCCACTTTTCCGAAATGTGTACTATCTGCAAAATGTACATACCCAAAACACACACTTGCCAAATTAGAGAGAGAGAGAGAGAGAGAGAGAGAGAGAGAGAGAGAAACATTTATTCACATACATTCGACACATACAGAAAGATGAAACAGTACATTTATAGGAATAGAATACAATTACAATTAGGGCACTTTCCCAACCAATAAGTGCATGTACCCAACGCAAAATGGCTACCTCGTTTTCCAATTTTCTTTTTACACAACTGCCCAAAGAAAGAGTGTATTGTTTTCAGGGTTCATGTAAGTATTTTTAAGTAATTACGTGTAACGCTTTTGCCTCATCAGGATAAATACCATAATCACATGCGAATGCCTGACAACTCCTTCTAAAGTTTATTGTAAAATGGTTATTTCTGGCTAGCTTCCAGCATTGCTGCTTTACTCGTTCTTTTTTCGCTTTCCGAGATAGTTATGTCATCTCTTTACATTTCACGGAATCCTGGCCCCTATTTCACCAACGTTCCAAGTGTCAGTTTTCAATGACATTCAGTGTCAGTTGCTGACTTGAAGAGCTTTTGTTTTAGCGCGCTTCGTACTGGCAAAGTAGTGTAGTTCGAATTGTCATTGCAAACTGACAATTGTAAAGTTGGTGAAATAGGGGAATGAATACTCAAAATTCATACTACAAAATTATGTATTGTACAGATTCAGGCGTAACTTTGCGGAGGTTCATGTTACAAGTAATACCCGGTACCTACTATTTTACTGGTGGTGGTAGTTTTGGTTGTGGGCTTAGTAGCGTTTGCGTTAATTATTTTATTTTCAATTTGCGAAGGGAGGGCGGGAAAATTAGTGCATGAGAATAAATACTCAGCGCGGACGAGGCTATTTTGCATGACTATACTACTCCGTGGAGGAGCAAACTAATTTAATCCATTACTTACCTAATTATGTGTATATAAGTAACTACTCATTAGTCATTACTGAACAATTGAAATTCGAATAAGATAAAACCGTTGGTACGAGTATGTACATAAATACTTTATCAACACGCCACAACGTAGGTAGGTACGTACTGATAAAAATGCAAATTCCTGACAGCTATACCCACATTCGGTCCAGGAAAACGGTTAAAAACGCAACAAAAACAAACACATATATACCATGTCAGAGGGAAGTGATATATGTTCTAGCACACCGCAAATCGCGCTCATTGTGTATGTACGGCGTAAACGTATGCTATTTCTGGTTTGCATGGGAGATATATGTTATATATGTATGTAACTAACACTGACCTTTGTATTACGAGGGCGGGATGTTAAGTAACTAGCCTAATATAAAAATACTTAGGTTGGCGTCATAAAATTGATTTTATTTTTCAACATACTCTCCATGTACCTCTAAGCACTTGTTCCATTTTCATTCTAAAGCTGTAATGCCCTCCATAAAATGACGTCTTTCAAGACCGGCAAAATACTCTTCTACGGCGGCAATAACTTCATCATTTGTGGCAAACTTCTGTCCACCCAAAAAAAATTTCAGCTTGGGGAAAAGGTGGAAGTCTGATGGTGCTACATCAGGCGAATAAGGTGGGTGGGACAGCAAATCATAGTTCAGTTCGTTGATTTTTGCCATAGCCTTAACCCAAGTGTGAACCCTTGCGTTGTCTTGATGGAAGATGATTTTTTTTTTCGCTAAAACTGGTCGTTTTTGCTGAATACATTGATAAAGCTTATCTAAAAGATTAGCGTAGTATTCTCCATTAATAGTTTGACCTTTGGGAAGGTAATCTATAAACAAAATTCTATTTGCATCCCAGAAGACAGAAGCCATCACTTTTCCAGCCGACTTTACAGCGATAGCTTTTTTAGGAGCCGAACACCCAGATTCAGTCCACTGTTTTGATTGAATTTTTGATTCTGGCGTGTAACGGTGAACCCATGTTTCATCTATTGTTATAAATCGACGTATAAAATCTGCTTTATTTCTCTGAAAACGATCCAAGCATGCCTTCGAGTTTTGCACCCGAATTCTTTTTTGATCGTGCGTAAGCAAACGCGGCACCCAACGGGCGGATAATTTTTTCATATTTAATTCGTCACTTAAGATATGATGTACCCGTTCTTTCGAAATACCTGTAGTGTCAGCTATTTCAGATAGCTTCAATCGTTGATCTGCTAAAACTATATCATGTACTTTGGACACCATTTCCGGAGTCGTGACGATTTTTGGACGTCCGGGGCGGGCTTCATCTTGGACACTTGTACGGCCGCGTTTAAACTCAGTTTACTGTGGCGTAAGAAAGAGCACATTCACCCAAAACATTCTTTAACTCTTAATAAATATCAAGCCCCTTCATATCCTTCATATAAAGAAACTTAATCACAGCTCTTTGTTCAATTTTATCCATATTGAAAAACAAAAGACACAATGTATTTTCAAATGCCAAAAAATCAATAAAATATTCAAGCCACCAAATTCAAATTTAGAACAGAGATAGCCAGAGCCATATTTTTAAAAATGAGAAAGTTCTTTTCTTAATTAAAACTTTTTAAATACCTAAGGCTAGTTACTTATCATCCCGCCCTCGTACTCACATGGAGAATCATAGTATTGAGAATGTGTCGATTTTGTGGGTCAGGAATGGATATCGAAACTTCGTTTATTTTAAGATTTCGATTTTACAGTTAATCATTCGCCAATTCTCAGAGACGGAGAAAAATACATGTATTACTTAACACATGTATATAACATTTACATTTCACGGGATTTTTTGAAATTTCACCCCTAATATGAAAAGGGATTTATAGACAATCAAATTAGTCTTAAATATGTGAAATGTTGTACGTATGTACGTATATCTCTTTATTGCATATAAAACATAAAATAACAGTTAACAGAACAAAAGAAACTGTACACAGGCGAACTTATCCCTGAAAGGGTTCTCTACCAGTCATCCTCCAGGCGATTGACAGGACATCAATCAGGACATGCTGTCATTTTCGAATGACTCAATTAAAGACCGAAAGAAACCGAAGCCGACTCCGTTCCAGCTTCGGTAAAAATGCTTTCGTACGTCCAGCTGTTTGTCTGTCTGTCTGTCTGCGTCAATAAAATCATTGGCCTTCACTTCGCACCAGCCCTTTGTCATCCGTTAAAGCACATCGGCTAAAAATAGCGGTTTGCGTTAATTTGACATTGCAGCCGGGACCTTGGCGAGACTTCCGGCGCTCGCAGGAAGTCTGTTTCTGTACTACTGTACATAGTATAGTACTAGCTTATGCCGTGCGGCTTTGCCCCCGTGAAATGTTTCAAATTGGGCTAGTTCCCTATTCTGTGGGAACTTCGAAAAATCCCTTCTTAGTACACCTCTAGGATACTAAAGGTATATTTTTGCCAAATTTCAAGTCTGTAGGTCCAGTGGTTTGGACTGTGCGTTGTCTGTCAGTCAGTCAGTCACGGTACTGTTTTATAGGTATACATAGCTAAGCAGGGATAAGGTTGAATATCCACCAGTCAGCAGGGTAGCACGACTGGCCGCGGCTTATTTCGTCGCGCGAGATTATATTACCCGTACCGTTGCATTCTGATGGCAGATAAGGACGGGCAGTTGTTCTCAGGTAGAAGTCGCACTGTGAGTTGTGCTAGACCTACAGAGATGTGCAAGACAGCAGTGTGAGGAAAATTTTATAGATCGCTAGCGATCAGGAAAAATAGAAAGCATGGGAGAAGGAGACCTTTGTCGGGTTAGGACAGAATCGTCTATGTAGCAAAATGTCCAGCGACGCAAAATAACTAAGAAGCAAAACGTTAGGCGTCCAATTAGCATTTCGCCCAATTAACATAACGTCCATAACGCAGAACATCAAAATAGCGATTAGTCTGTGTAGCATGATGTCCAATTTTCAACCAAACTAAATAATGTCAAAAAACATGATACTAGTAATAGCAAATTGTCAAATCTTAACGAAAGCAGTTATTCCAAGAAGCATAATGGCCAAAAACGAGTCGTAGAAAAATAACAAGTCAAGTTTTATGGTACTCAATCTCTTGACATCGTGACATATCTACGTGAGTTTATACGTTTTAGACGTTATGCTACTTAGGTGTTCAAGTTTAATTGGATTTTTTTGCTAATTGGGGTTATTACGATTTAGGCATCTTCAAAATTTCATATTTACATAAAGGACATTTTGCTACATAGACGATTCGGTACTAATTGCCTTTGCTCAGCAGGACATCAATCCCGGGTACTTCTGATAGAATAATTAAGAGCACTGGAATGGAAGACGCAGCGTAAGTCAGCATCTTACAAGACGGACAGCCGACTTGGTCGCCATATTTCACCAACTTTACAAATGTCAGTTTTCAATGACAACTCAGCGTCAACTGCTGACTTAAAGAGCTTTTGTTTTAGTGCGCTTCGTATTGGCAAAGAAATGTATTTCGAATTGTCATTCTGAACTGACAATTGTAAAGTAGGTGAAATAGGGGCCAGGTTGTATGTGACCTAACCATCGGTAAATGCAACCATACTGTCGTTTGTTGTGGAATATTATATGTTAATGCAGTTTAAAACTCTTATCGAAGGCCAAAGACCTACGTCGAATCAATGCAATAAAAAGTAAAGTAATCTAAACCAATTGTGCGAGTTATCGCTGTTAGTCATCCTGAACCCGACAAGATATCAACAGTTTAAATGACTGGTATAATAAATATTGTTACGCTCAATAAAAACACGGTGACTCATTCGAAGATGCAGGATTTCGGAGAATTACTAAAAAAGTTCAAAGAATTTAGCTAATCACAAGTTGTTTTTCAATTTCAACACTGTGTAGGCTTATTAAGGGATTAGAATTAGGTTACATTTTAATTAGCCTTCGAGAATTCAACAAGTCTAAGTTAGCATCCCAGTGAAGTTAAAAAAAAAAATACTCCCCTACATAATTATTGCAACCAGGGGGGCTAGCACGCGTGCCTTTTTGTCGCTTGTCGCTCAGTGCGTCCTTCACTGATTCCGTCACTATGAAAGGGACGCACTGCGCGACAAGCGACAAAATGGCGCGCCGTGCTACATGTGCAGCAGAGGCAACGAACGTATGGGAGAATGTTTTATTTTTTAAATAAAAACTTTGAATGTGTTCACTTAGATTTGGCCGAAATGTTGACGGTTTATTGAAACGAACCCTGTATAGGTAGTTACATATTAAGCATCCAAGACCAGAGAACAAGCATTCGTATCCAACATACTAGTACAGTCTATACAGTCGTCCGACGAAGGCCTCTAGACAGGTTAATCGTGCGGGGGGTGCGGGGTGCGGGGCGGGCAGGGCGAGCCCCCTTGCATACGCCGCCACTGCCCGATTAGTTAGGAACTTTCGCCCTCCTTGGTGCTTTGGCCAAGCGGTTGCCGTGTCGGCATTTACGCAAACATCAAAGGCGTCCACTGGTAGGTATAAGCTCTTTACACTATGATACTAGTATGTATCTGCCCCGACCGGGGATCGAACCCCGGACCTCAAGCTTCATAGTCAGATTGTCTGACCACTAGGTTATCCGAATTAATAGTAAACTGACAAAACAACGGTGCCCTATTTTTAATCCGTTTTTGTTTGTGACCCGTTTATCTTAGGTACTTAATTATAATTATTGATGGAATCCCCCACACAGGCGAAGGCAGAGAATTCTACTCTACTACTTAAGACCGCACAGAACTTTATCGGGATAGAAGGAAGAAGTCCATCGATTTGTATGGGAACCGAGCGTGTAACTTTTTGCGTAGGTATTTTGACGTCACGAGTGTAATTTAGTGAGGAAATACCTCGATTATCAGCTCCAACTTTTGTGGTGGTGTTTGGACAGTTCACTGTTGAACAAAAAGGCATTTTGTTTTTAAAAACCTGACGTCGCGTCGCACGGGGAAAGCAGACAGGAGCTGGAACGCGTAATGAGGTTCTCAACCCTTCTTTTCCGTACGCGAGGTATCGAACCAACTGAATCGCGACCCACTGTGGAACCCTTTCGTAGAAAATGTCATGGTGACATCCAAAATTCAAAATTTTATTCAGCAAATACTCAGTTGAATGCTATTTTACAAGTTTTTTTTTGAGTCTACCAGCGCTTTCGGAAAGGCCATGATTGCCAAGAAGAATGCGCCGCAAGAAACTAGGCACAAAGACATTTTTTCTAAAAACAAATTAAGTACATAGCTCTTACAATACATAACCACAGATGAATCACACACTATATCAATATAAAGAAAAAAAAAACGGTATCTAGAAACAAATGTAAAAAATAATAATTAATAGAACAGCATCGCCTTGCTTGATATCGAATATCATTACGACGCTTACTGTGAGAATATTCTATACAGTGGCGGTGAGTCAGGAATCAAATGGTTCGACTGTACTGTACATAAGTAAATACACTCTTTCCTTCTATCCCAATACAGTTCTGTGCTTAAGACTATCAATTTCCGCCACAAACTAAACTTTGAACACTAATTTCCATGCAGCCTTGTTACACGGCGCGTCCTCGAAAACGGGTTTGGTATCGGAGTTCAAAGTCGCGAACATTGACTGCGGGCAAGGTCGCGTGGTTAGATAACATTTGAGGTTTTGTTAGTTAAAGTTAAGTATGTTAGGTTTCCTCAAGCGGGTTATTACTATTTACTTATTACACTGGCTAGTGTTAGGTAATTAACTGGCTTAAATACTTCTGAGGGTCGAGCACGACTTAACGAATGCTGCGTAACGTAAAAAAGGGGTATACTTTCTAGTTGGTCCCATTGTCACCAAGTCAGGATCTGATGATGGGATCCCAGGGAAATCGAGGGCAACCCTCAAATTTTATAGGGACATATCATGTGTTTCATATATTTTCGAAAGCTATTCATGTATTTGCGTCTGGTAGTCATCATCTCGTGTTGATGAGGTGATGATGGAAGGTACAACTCCGTTACGGTTAGGAGTTGGAGGATATTTTAAATATTAACTTAACTAAAAATTGAGAAATAAAAAATCTTTTAACAAAAAGTAAAACCGCCCTCAAACAACCTCAGAAAAAAAAACATAAAATTATCCCCAAAAAGCAATGAGTTTTATGGCCTAGCAGAAATATGAAGTCGGTGCGCTTCATTCCAAGAATATTCCGCTAGCACCGCACCGACTTCATATTTCTGCTAGGCCATAAAACTCATGGCTTTTTGGGGATTATTTTATGTTTTTTTTCTGAGGTTTTTTTGAAGGCGGTTTTACTTTTTTTCGTAACGACTTTCAAAGTAAATTATAGAAGATGCGATGTCCAGAGGGTCGAGCACGACTTTTCGAAACCTGCGTCACGTAAAAACGAATAGTAAACGTTATCGAGTTTGTATGACGTTTGGAACAGCGCCCGCCCGTGAGCGTATTTGGAACTAATTAAAATATGAGGTTTCTCGATCTCGATACGATAACCGTAACATTACGCAGCATTCATAAAGTCGCACTCGACCCTAATGAATAGACATATTAGACGTTGCAAATACGTGCTGCTAGAGGCGCTGGCGGCGCTGCCGATTTGCCCATAGTACTCATTTTAAGGCGCTTCCCTGACCCAAACGCTGAAATGGCTGCTATTTAGAGCCTTTTTGTAAATTATTTAAACGATAAAAACAAAATATGTAAATACATTAGGTACAGCCAAGGAATTAAATTTCCAACCCACCTAAGGTTTAATATCGTATAGCAAACTGTCACCATAAGAGCTAGATAGAACACGGCGTTGCTTTGACATGTCGCGTTTTCGTTGACATTTTCGACCTTAATGCATTGCGACTGTCTAACGACATTTCAACGAAATGGGTAGAGAATTAAATTCCTTGACTGTATCTATAACATCTTAACTTGTTTTTCTGTTTCATTATTTTTTTCTTTTTTATTACTTATGATATCTACATCACAAGTAAGTCAAGTTGCAATTAATATTCTGTTACTACATCATAAGCATAATTTACTTTGACTTGTGACATACACCAATGTATAGAGAATTTAATAGGCTAGGATTTCTATGTTTAACATTATTAAAATACTTTTTTATAATCATCATCATCATCATCACTATCATCATCATCGGCCTATTTACGTCCCACTGCTGGGCACCAGGCCTTTATTTAGAATATATAAAAAAAAAGTAATTTACGTAATCGGTGCGAATTTTGAAAAAAAAAAAAAAAAAATCGAAAAGACGCGTTATTTGTGATAACACTGTAAAATGAAGTTAGACCGATATTTAATAGATGCCGTCACTAAAACGAAGTTCTTTAGTAGAAGTGAGGTGGGGTGAGGAAGGCGCGAAGCGTTCAAGGTCATCCTCTCAGGGGAGCGTCTTAATAGTAAATTTAATGAATTTCTTGTGTCGAATTCCACTAGACGCTCAGTATAACGCACACAGACTTTAATAATACACACACACACGTGCAAGTGTTATCGTTCGCCTTAATGAATCACATCTTAGTTTACGCTCACGATAAACGCCCGCCGTAAATCTAGACTGATTTGTAGTTCCATCCAACCAGTGCAATGGGTTTTGATTACTAAAATAAGTTTCTGTTAACTGTTAACCGCCGACGAAAAAGAGGGGTGTTATAAGTTTGACCTGTGTATGTGTTTGAGTCTGTGGCGTCATAGCTATGTGGTACAAATGAGTCAAATGACTAGCTCGCAGGGCATAGGGCTCTGCCTTCCTCCGTGAAACTGCATCAGAAATACGATCTCAAAAGGTCCCAAAGACCATCCAGGACCAGACCAGGACAGCTTGCGGTTTTTTTAATCAAAAGCTAGTGTAATCGAGATGGTTCTCAGCTAAGTTTCATTAAAATCGGTTCACCCGTTCTTGAAATATTGAACTTTGAAACCGTCGGGGGTTTTTCAGCTTTTTTCAAGTTGGTTAGGTTATTATGACGATTCTTTATCGGTTGATTCATGCGAGTAAGAAGTCTGTTTACCGACTACATCATCTAAGTTAACATTGATTTTCAACCCCCGAAGCAAAACGACAGGTGTTTGAAGTTTGACATGCCGTATCTGTGTATCTGTCGGCCTATCTGTAGCATTGCAGCTCCAAAACGCGAGTTATGTTATTAGAAAACTTATTTTATGGCTTTATTTCTCATCTAAGTTTTATCAAACTAGGTTCAACCGGGGTATGAGCAGAAAATGTCGACGTCTTTCACCTTGGAACTTTTTCACAGTATACGTCATAGTGACATCGCATTGCTTGACAAGGAAAATCGTTATGGCGTTAACTATGAAAATGTTCTATGATGGGTCAGGGATTATTTTCCTCGACCGTACCTGCTATAAAAAAAAAAACAACGTTTACAACAAACAAACATTTTCACTTCACACTTTAATAAAACATCGAAATTATACTAATAGGTATATGCATGAGCATGAACAAAGCAGACGCAAGTATTACTCATAATTGTTATTATTTAAATCTTAATTAGTGGTCGACTCATAAGATTTCCCAGTTCAGATTCTAGGCATTGCGCCAGAATTCCAGCCACAGACATAATCGAGACCACAGAACTCTATCGAGATAGAAGGAAAGAGTGTGTGCACCTCGCGTGCCGAATAGAACTGAGGGCTGAGAACCTCATTACGCGTTCCAGCTCCCGACCGCTTTCAGAAGTGCGAGTCGGACTCGCGCATGAGGGTTCCGTACAAAGATTTTAACGCTTTTCCCCAGTGTTTTAAATGTCCAGTGTTAGCAGAGCCCTGCTCCTAAGCAAAATGTACGCAGTGTGGGTTAATCTTATATTGGTCTGTGAAATCTACAGACAGACATAAAAATTTAAGACTTTGAGATTTTTTTGAGTGGTTGTGCTATAAGAGCTACCTTTATACCAAATTTCAAGTTTCTACGACAACTGGAAGTACCCTTTAGGTTTTCGGGGTACGGCAATTTGTATGGAAACAATCTTTTTAATGATTGTATCTTTTGATTGCGTTGACTTAGAACTTTGATTTTTTCAGAGCTTCAAGTGACTGAAGGCTTGAGTATTTGATATTAATTTCAGCATGCTACCTCCACTCGTTCCAGATAAAAAGGATCTTGACAGACAGACAGACGGACAACAAAGCGATCCTATAAGGGTTCCGTTTTTTCCTTTTGAGGTACGGAACGGAACCCTAAAAACAAAATACGTACGTTGTTATTCGTTGCTCGGGGTTTCTCTGCGGGACAGAATCAGAAATGATGACATCCGCAGTAGAACTAAGGTTACCGACATATCCCGAAGAATAGCGAAACTTAAGTGGCAGTGGGCGGGGCACATTGCTCGCAGGACTGATGGCTGATGAAGGTTCTCGAATGGCGCCTGCGGGCCGGGAGACGAGCTGTCGGTGGGCCTCCAACAAGATGGAGCGACGACCTTGGAAAAGATAGCGGAACCGCGGTGGATGTGGAAATCACAAAATCGGTCTGAGTGGAGGGCCTTGGAGGAGCAGTGGACGTCTTTCGGCTGATATGATGACGTGCATACAATACAAATATTCTTTATTGAAAACCACAAAACAGTACAAGGACATTTACATTTTATTTTTTGCATTATTTTTCTCGAGTTTAATTATGAAACCAGCAAGTAGCTGTCACAAACAGAATAATTACGTTTGTCCTAGAAATAAAGAGAGAAACCAATTAAAAACGCTATTTTTCCATTACCACCAAGTCAAGGTTAACGTAATTAATTAACAACCGATTTAAGATTAAGAAAAAATTAAGAAAAATATCAAGATAAACTTATCCTTAAATCTTATTCTTATATATATCTGAGTACTAGCTGTTTCCAGCAACCAGGTCTGAATAAAATCCGTTTAGCGCTATCCCCTGGGAACTATTTAATATTCTTATTCCGGGATAAAAGTGACCTATAGATGTGTTAGTCTGATGTCCCTATAGGTATGTAGTTCAATAGTTTTATTAAAACCCGTTCAGTATGTGTAGGTATTGCGTGAATGATTAAGGGATGCGTAAAATAAACAAGTCGAAAATAGTAAGTTTTTTTACTCGTAAAGAAAAGTGCACCAATGTATGTAATACAATAACATAGCATGTGTATCTTAAAACTTGTAATTTAATTTACTCCCTTTTACATAAAGTACTCGTACACTGTATTTAAAATCGCAACATGGAGATTTCTCGGAACAATTTTACATTTTTACGCCCATAAGTACAAAACCGCCTCCGACTTTTTCCACGAAACCAACGTATTATGTAAGTATGAGTATAATTACGTATTCACATGTTACAGTAACAAGCGAACAACTTGAGATTGTTCTGCCTTCAATTTCTTGTGGCTTACAAAAAAGTTAAGTCTGAGATTTGCGAGACCAAAAGGTCTCAGAGGGTCAAGCAAGACTTTTCGAATCCTGCGTAACGTAACTGTTATCGTATCGAGACCGAGAAACCACATACAAAATTTTAGTTCCAAATACGCTCATGGGCGGGCGCTGTTCCAAACGTCATACAAAGTCGATAACGTTTACTATTCGTTTTTACGTGACGCAGCTTTCGAATATTCGTACTCGGGCCTCAGAGTTTCGTTGATGCATTAAGAGTTACAAGTCCCGCGTTTTTTGCCCCACGCGGTAATCTTGAAACAGAACCACTTGAATACTTTGAACTAGCTTCATAGTAATTTGTTTTAAAGTATCTTATTCACGTCAACCGATTAAAATTATAATTTCATACCCTATTTCAGGGTTGAAATTCCAACAATACGTTGCGTTACTTTCCAACCGTAAGCCCAAATAATAAGAGTAATTTTTACTTAAAACGAAGGTCTTTCAACACACAACTTCATCCCCCTTGCGAGGGTGAAATTAGCAAAATTATTAAAAACACTCAGACACGTAGGACATAAATTAATTTTAATTCGTCGGCCTCAACACAAAATTTGAAGATCCTAACTTCGTCTTACTTGCATTTGACCTGTTTTTAACCCCCGACGAAAATGAGGGGTGTTATAAGTTTGACATGTGTATCTGTGTGTCTGTCTATCTGTGTATCTGTCTGTGGCATCATAGCTCCCAAACGGGTGGACCAATTTCAATGCGGTTTTTTTTCAATCGAAAGCTAGTTTAATCGAGATGGTTCTTAGCTAAGTTTCATTAAAATCGGATCACCCGTTTTTGAAATATTGAACTTTTTGTTTCCACGGGGTCGAAGCTTTGGACGCGAGCTAGTCTACAATATTCCGACTACACGAGCCGAGCATAGCGGTTAATATTTCACTATAATGTAAGCAAGACAATATGCTAAGAGCACTGTTATTGACCGAAGCACTAGACGCAGGGCATTTGCAGTTAGGCAAGGCGCCAGATATCCCGCAGTGAGAAGAGTTGCGGCAATCGATGGCATTGCCATTGCCACATAAGGATTTTATATCCTCGAAGTCAACTTAAAAGTGTTTTAAACATAATTATTTTTGTTGATTTGCCATTTTGCCCACGGTAATTGAGACATTAACGCGAACGCGATCGACACATCTTCTTTTGTCAAAACTAACACTAGAGGCTTGTCGTGTACCTTGTCGCAATAACCCGCATATCATAATCATAATCATCATCATAATAATATCATGTATGACCCGCTGTATCTGGCCGTAGAGCGAAAAGGTACAAAAGTTATGAGCTACTTTTGACGCGGACCCTACGTGTGTAGTCTGTAGAAATGTTGAAGTTTAAGTTGAAACTTTATTATCGAATAGCAATAGCATTTGTTTATGCTATAAGGAAGGCAAACGTACAAGTCGGTCAGCTGATGGTAAGAGATCACCACTGCCCATAGAGACCCGTACCGCAACCCCGGGGGGTTTACAGATGCGTTTCCTAGAGGGCTAAGGTAAATGCCTCTTGTGCCAGTGATTTCCTCGGCTCTCTCACTCTCCACGCCGGAACACAACAGTGCAAGCACTGCTGCTTAGACTTCGCACAAACTACCTACCACTTATCTCTTTCTAGACCTGCCTGCAACATTTCAACAACACGTGCTCAGCGATACACATATCACTCTTGACTTGACCAGCCTTGTAATCTCATAACAGCGCTAACAGTCGTATGTGGGTTAAATTAACAAGGCTGACGACGCATGCGCGAGGTACAAACGTACAGCCAAGGTTGGTAGTGCAGCGGAAACACGACAGAATAAAAGACTTGTGACATATTGTATGTTGTTTGAGATACGTGTGCCAGCTACTTGCATGAAAACGTGCAAGCTACAGTAACTAAGGTTACCGACATAGCCCGAATAGTTGCGAATCGTAAGTGGCAGTGTGCGGGGCACATTGCTCGCAGGACTGATGGCCGACAGAAGGTTCTCGAATGGCGTCCACGAACCGGGAGACGACAAGCACATGTAGCACGGCGCGCCATTTTGTCGCTTGTCGCGCAGTGCGTCCCTTTCATAGTGATGGAATCAGTGAAGGTCGCACTGAGCGATAAGCGACAAAATGGCACGCGTGCTAGCCCCCCTGTAGGTAGGCCTCCAACAAGATGGAGCGACGACCTGGTGAGGATTGCGGGATCGCGCGGTGGAAGCGGAAAGCACAAGACCGGTCTGAGTGGAGAGCCTTGGGGGAGGCCTATGTCCAGCAATGGACGTCTTTCGGCTGACATGATGATGATGATGCAAGCTCCATGCATGTTAATTTCCGGCCTAATGCTATGCTAACGTACGCGCGTGTAATCAACGACCGCATAAGTAGCGGACAGACGGACATGGCGAAACTATAAAGGTTCCGTTTTTGCCACTTTGCCTAAAACTTTCAGACAACGCACAGCCTATACCACTGGACTTGAAATTTGACAGACACATACCTTGAGTATCCTAGAGGTGCACTAAGAAGGGATTTTTAGATATTCCCACGGGATAGGTAGCTAGCCCATTTTGTAATATTTCACGGGAGCAAAGCCAAGAGGCATAAGCTAGTTTGACCTATAAATACCTAAATACATCATAAAAACGACACAGTTTTACCAATTCATTCTGAAAATTGCCCAATTTGCTGTAAAATTGGTCGAAAACGTTCAACTAACATGTCTAACGTTACCGGGCAGTTAGGTCGTAACTGTAAAAGCATTTGTTATTGTGATAATCAGATAACGGCTGTGTCGGAGACATAATGTGTGTACCTACCTATACTTGGACAGTCATCTTTTTCTTTATATGTACCGTGACTGACTGACAGACAACGCACAACCTAAACCACTGGACTTAGAGACTTGAAATTTGGCAGACATATAGGTACCTTAAGTATCCTAGAGGTGCACTAAGAAGGGATTTTTCGAAATTCCCACGGGATAGGGAACTAGACCATTTTGTAATATTTCACGAGGGCAAAGCCGCGGGGCATAAAGCTAGTTTGCTATAACCAAGGAGCGGAATAATTCATAGTTATAGCAGAAATCATACATGTTGTTGCTTCACGGAGATTTTCTGCGAGAGGGTGGCATTACCCCAATCGTACGGCAGCAAATAGCTACAGTATGGCTCTCCCACTACAGCATCTGCATTGAAATCCCTAACTACAGATAAAATGAAGACTCACCCAGCTGTATAGATCCCATGATCTGTGATGACTGGATCTTCTTGTAGGTGATCTCCCCCCCCTCCCCCACCCTCCGGTGTCCGATCTTCCGGTCCGACTTGTGAACCTTGCTGATTGCTCCCAGGGGGCCGACCGCAGGCTGTAAAGAGATATATTGTTGTAGTTTTTTGGATGAGTTGGTAAAAACATATAATATATATTTAAGACAAGGAAAGCAAACGAACAACTGGGTCACCTGAAGGTAAATGATTACCACTGTTTATAGACACCCGCAACCCCGGGGGGTTTTCGGATACGTTGCTAACCTAGAGAGCTAATATGAAACGCTTCTTGTGTCCGTATACACCGGCTGTCTTACTCTCCACACCGGAACACAACAGTGCAAGCACTGCTGCTTAGTGGCAGCTGGCAGGGTTATGGTAGCGATCCGCAATAATAATAATAAATCATGGGACAATTGACACCAACTGATCTAGTCCCAAACTAGGCAAAACCTGTACTATGGGTACTAGACAACGGATAAACATACTTGCATGTATACATATCAAACATCCAAGACCAGAGAACAAACATTCGTATTTATAACACAAACATCTGTGCCCTTAGTGTAATGTAATCAATCAAAGTTCAATATTTCTAAAACGGGTGAACCGATTTTAATGAAACTTAGCTAAGAACCATCTCGATTAAAATAGCTTTCGACTGAAAAAATATATACACGCATACACATGTCAAACTTATAAACACCCCTCTTTTTCGTCGGGGGTAAAAAGCACAAAACACGTCCCGATCGCGTTTGCGTCAAAGTGTCAAATAGGTAGTATGAGAACTGTGCCCTTAATAATGTTTTATTTGACATGATGACATGAAATGTATATTTCATTAATTTTTGTTATTTGACATTTGGAGACCATATACATCTCCAGTTTATGTATATGTATTATTATACTTATTATTTGACCGTGGAGGCGTTTTACACCTCTGCTGATTTTAAATTTAGTTTAAATTGACCCTAGAGACTATACATCTCTAAGCCATTTAGATTAAGTATTATATTATAGTATTAATTCTGGGACCCTATACATCCCTTTGTAATTTAAATTTTCACAGATATTTGACCTGGAGACCCTATACATCTGCTCAATTAAAACGTGCCAGTAAAGTAAAGTGTTCTGGTTTTGCTGTTCTAATAATTACTTTTTACACTTGTTTCTAAAATGCGGTATTTTTTTTTTCTCTCTTAATCTTTTAATGACAGAGTGAGGTTTCTTTGTGTAATTTGTCTGTGCTTACGTATTGTAAGAGCTAATGTAACTTGTTTTTAGAAAAAATGACTTTGTGCCAAGTTTCTTGCGGCGCATTTTTCTTGGCAATCATGGTCTTTCCGAAAGCGCTGGTAGACTAAAAAAAAATGACGTGTAAAAGAGCATTCAACTGCCTATTTGCTGAATAAAAATTTGAATTTGAATTTGAACTTAGTGTAATCAAAAAGCACAAATGTTTGTTCTCTGGTCTTGGATGTTTGATATGTATATAAGTATGTGTATCCATTGTCTAGTACCCATAGTACAAGGTCTGCCTAGTTTGGGACTGGATCAATTGGTGTCAATTGTCCCATGATATTAATTACTATTACCATACTCATACTATTTGACACTTGAACGCAAACGCGATCGTGACATATTTTGTGGTTTTTGATTACACTAAGGGCACTGTTAAACGCAAACGCGATCAAGACGTATTTCTTGGCCTGGTCGGCGATTACACTAGGCGCTCTGCTCCGATCGGGGATCGAACCGGAACCTCAAGCTTCACAGTCAGGGTCTCTAACCACTAGGCTATCTGGTCGTGGTAAGGTGGAATGGGGACGATAACTAAGTTAGTCAAATCAGCAATAAATACATACTTAAATACATATTGGACATCCAAAACACGAGAGCAAACATTCATATTCATATTCATCATACAAATCGGAGATCGAACCCGGGACCTCAAGCTTCGCAGTCAGGTTCTCTAACCACTAGGCCATCCGGTCGTCAAATGTCTTTAGTTAATTTATGTTATTTTAAAAGATATTAACCTGATTAAGGAGCCACAGATGCAGAATCCCGACATATGGGCGGGATTACTTTAAACTTGGAAGCGCTGATTTCACACACGCGGTATTGCTAATATACGTAAGTATCTAAAATCTAAAATATGTACATTGAAAATTCTATTGCACACTACGCGATTTTTACGCGCAGACGACGCGCGTTTGACATGCATCATGATGTTATGATTATATGAAGCTTTACGGCCGCGCGCACACGACGTGCGTTCTTGAAAAGCGCGTCATTTATACGCTGCGCGTAAATAAGACGTAGTGTAAATAAATTTGCGGGTAAGACGTATAAAATATAAATTATGCTCGCGGCGTGTCGCGTTTACGCTAACTGGCCCCGTTTCACCAATTTTACAATTGTCAGTTAACAATGACAATTCGAAGTACATTTCTTTGCCAATAGGGAGCGCGCTAAGGCTAAAAGAAAAAATCTTCAAGTCAGCGATTGACAATGAATTGTCATTGAAAACTGACAATTGCAAAGTTGGTGTAATAAGGGCCAGGCGTCTTGAGAACGCGTAAACTTTACGCTACTGCGGGTGGAATTGAAATAGTGGCCATTCTGTACGCAGTAGCGCAGTACTATTTGCTTCAAATCTTTTTTTTTACAAAACCTTGTATTTAAAGAAACTTTCAGTAGGAAGTTAGACACGGCACTGTAGTGGGCCGAACGAAACGATTGTGACTATTTCTGGGCGGGACATTAATTTTTCACGTGTAACCTACAAACAAGGGGGTGTTTATTGTTGCTCTGTATCAACCAATACGACTGTCACGCGGCTTTAGTATTTTAAAGGCATATAGAAAACTAGCCTTCGCTCGCGTCTTCGCTTCCGTGGCAGAAATCTCTATCGCGTGGGAATTTCGAAAAATCCCGCCTTATCCCGGACGTACATTATAAAAGGAACCACTATACCAAATTTCAGCTTTCTAGGTCTAGGGGTTTGGGCTGGGCGTTGATCAATCAGACAATATAGAGAAGGAAAGAGAAAGAGGTCGACCTAGGCGAAGCTACAATGACCAGATACGAGGAGAAGGGTTTCGTGTCGTATCAGGTCAAGGAGCTGGCTTATAGGGGAGATGATTGGAATACACTCCACCGACAAGATTGTAACTCTTAAGTTTGAAGATGATGACGGCCTACAGTATAGGCAGATAGATAAATAGATAGTAGAAAACTTGTAATGGCTCCTCTACTGACTACATAAACATTGACATAACTTTATTTGACATCAAAATATAAACTGTCTCTTAAACTAATACAAAAGTACAAAATTATACTTAATGATGATGTCGAAAAGGAATTAGACTCAGCATTATGCTGCAGCAGGTGCCTACTACAGCGCTGGTTTTCAGGCAAACCCTTCATATCCTTGCATCAAACGCGTTGGACCGGACACATGGTAACAAGTAGCAACAACATCGGCAGATCATTACATTTTTCTAGTAAATTTTACAGCTGCCTCTAATATAAGCCAGAACATCCACTACAGGATTGATTTCATTATCCTGGTCGCATCAATAAGCCCCACGTTGGGCGCCACTGTCACCTGGGTTACCCGTGCTTGGCTATAAAATATTAATGTTATTCTATGAATGTTAATATCTGAATTTTTCGGGGGTGGTTTGAACCCCCAAAACCCTCAACCTGGCTAGGCCTGTGGGATCGGGCAATAAAATCTCTGCTTGTTATCTGTAGTACGGGAGGATGGTGGGCCATCCACAGATGCGAAATTGCTTGTCAAATAAGTAAAAAAAAACATCAGTAGATCAAAACAAGAGACAGATTGAATATTAGGAACCGCTGTTAGTCGTATCTTCGGGTGTCAACAAAATCTGGTCTCGTATGTGACGAATTTTGTATTTAAAACAGTTAAAACAGATATTTAGTGGTTCCTACGCATTTTTGACAAATAAACTTAAAACTAGGTATTTAAGAAGCAAAACTCCGCATTTGTCATGTACTGTTATTTGACAGCTGGTGTCTTTTTGACGTTTATAAGTTAGAACCCTATCACCTAGGTATCACTGTATAAATGAAATTACTACCTAGTACCTAACTTCTACGAAGCCCAAAAGTGTGGGAAATTTTGACATTTTGACGTCGCACAGACGTATTGGTCACAACAGGGCTTTGTTTGGGTAGGTACACGATCAATCAAGCAAACGACATCGACATTGTGAAGTTTAAGTTATTGTTAAAGCATATATAAATAGAGTTATTTATTTGCAAGAATACGTCGCTTTGTAGGTACAATTAAAGCCGATATACCTAATAGGCAGTAAGAAAATTGTAAAATTTTCTTTTTCTTTCTTAGGTTTTTAGACATGTTTTATCATAATCGGTTCAGCCGTTTTTGAGATATTACACTTCGAAATGAACAAGTTTGAAAGGGTTATCAAGTTAAAATCATTACTTATAAATTATGGGATACAATACGTAGGTAATATACCTATGCTTACAGTGGAACTTCGCCTGTCTGTCTGTCTGTCTCTCCTAACTTTTAAGGGCAGTAGGTACTGTGTTTTTTTTATTATAATTTAAGAGTTTCTTCTTGTGACTAAAATGGTTCTAACTCAGCCTTTTGTATTCTTCTTTTGGATTCTTGTATACTGTAATCAATATTTGAATTCATTTTATTTGAAAACTTCGCTTGACATCACTTTTATTTCGATACAAATCGTCAAACGGTACCTAAACATACATACATACAGTCACGCCTGTAGGGCTAGCACGACTGACCGCGACTTTGTTTGACGCGCGAGATTATATTACCCGTCCCGTTGCATTCTGAGTGACAGAAAAGGACGGGTAGTTGTTCTCGCGCGAAATAGAAGTCGCACTGTGAGTTGTGTTAGACCTGCTGTTTCCCGGAGGGGTAGGCAGAGACCACGGAAGAAAATTGAGAAGGCTATGTATTGATTTAAACTTTCGCGATTTTCACACATTACTATGATACTCGGGACTTAATCGCGTAAAAAACACATATTTAAATGCAATATTAAGGGTATGGTTTGGGCATGTAGAGAGAATGAGTGAAAGCAGATTTACGAAAAGGGTGTATGAAGGGAGAGTGGATAGAAAAGTGGGAAAGAGAAGACCTCGGCGAACGTACTCCGATCAAATCGGTGATATTTTGGAAAAAGGACAGGTCAGGAGTACCCAGAACCGGAGAGCATGTATGAAGAATGTTATGAGAGTAAGGGAAGCAAAGGTTGTATGTCAGGATCGTGGCAAGTGGAAGTCCGTGGTCTCTGCCTACCTAAACATATAGTTTTCCGTAATTATTGTCATCAACAATTTAGAGCAAAGTGATTTATTTAATAAAAACATACGATAACGCGGTCCTGAAGTACTTATATTATCTCGCTTCATTCATTGTAAACGAGATACGTGACTCACGCAACATATAAGAGCTAGTATGAGATTAGGTAGTATGTTTTTGTCATCCGTTTTTTTACTGATAACAAAGATAAGAGGAAACTTGTGAATTACGTTGGAAAAATGTTTAGACTGATGAAATGGCGACCGATTTACATAAATGACTAGCTGTTACTGTTAGCACTTCTATAGGACAAAAGTACAAAGATCTCAAAAGCGCAACAACCGATTTCGATGAAACAGCTAAGAACCATCTCAATTAAACTGGTTTTGGATTTGGAACGCCAATGACTGTTTACCTTTATTTCTAACTAGCTGTTGCCCGCGACTTCGTCCGCGAAGATTTCAGTTATCGCTATCCCGCGGGAACTAGGTAGGTACGTAGGTATACAATTTTCCCGAACAAAAAGTAGCCTATGTTATTCCTGAATATTCAAACTATCTTCTTACCAAATTTCATCTAGATTGGTGCAGCGGTTTTCCCTTGAATAGAAATCGGACGGCATACTTATCTATCTACTATCCGTTTTACGTACGACGTAACCGAAGTTCCCGTGGGAAAAAAGGTTCTATTTCCGAAATTCCCGAAAGCTTGGCAATAAGTTAAAAGCTTAAGTACCTAACTCCTTGACTCCAGTTTCCGGGGGCGATTCGTTTAAGCATCCAAGGTGGTAGATAGACTGACAGAGGGTCGAGCATGACTTTACGAAAGCTGCGTAACGTTACGGTTATCGTATCGAAATCGAGAAACCTCATACTAAATTTTAGTTCCAAATACGCTCACGGGCGGTCGCCGTTCCAAACGTCATACAAACTCGACAACGTTTACTATTCGATTTTACGTTACGCAGCATTCGTAAAGTCGTGCTCGACCCTCTGGGACAGTGGCCCAGTTTGTGTGTCAATGACCTTATGCGTCACGCACACTTGTGATGTCGCGTTCGGAGCCTTTATGGATAAGTGGGGTCATTTAATGGCTGTTTTGTGTGTAAGTTTGTTCATCATCAGGCTATTTACGTCCCACTACTCATCATCACCAGCCTTTTTTACGTCCCACTGCTCAGTACGCTGCTCAGCCCACGTCCACAGGCCTTCTCTCAGAATGAGAACGTTTGGGCTGTAGTTCCCACGCGGGCCCAGTGCGGATTGGGAACTTCACACACATCATTGAATTGCTTCGCAGGTGTGTGCAGGTTTCCTCACGATGTTTTCCTTCACCGAAAAGCCCATGATAAGTTACAAATTTAATTCCGCACATAAATTCCGAAAAATTCAGAGGTGCGAGCCGGGTTTGAACCCACGACACTCTGCTTGAGAGGCCATAGGTCAAACCACTAGGCTATCACGGCTTGGCACGTCCCACTACTGGGAAAGAATATATATACGTAACAAGAAACAACACTGACGCATGTGTGCAGTAAACAACCTCGCGGCTGTGTGCGTGGCGAGGGGTAGATTCGTGTAGCAGTGGAGGTGGAGGTGTTGCAGGGAAACATAAATTTGTCTCGTAGACGTAGCTATTTTTCACGTGTGGTCGCGGGTGAGCAAATTAATCGTTTTTAGTTCATGACTATAGAGATCCGCAAAATAAAACCTAATTCAATTAATTATTTTTAAAATTTCGAACTGAAACGTAAATATGACACTTTTAACATGAAACTACCGTGAGACTCAATCATATTGAAATAAAAACGGATCACTCACGTACATAAGTCGAGTTTAGCCGGACATGTTTCGGACTAATTCGTAGTCGTCCGTTCGGGCTAAACTCGACTTATGTACGTGAGTGATCCGTTTTTATTTCACTATGAAACGTAAATATACAGAAAGACCAGAAAAAAATTTCGAACTGGGATTTGAAGCCAGACCTCCACCTTACCGCGGTGACGCTCTACCAACTACGCCATACAAGCAATCATTTTACATATTTTTCTGGTCTTTCTGTATATTTACATTTCAGTTTGAAATTTGAAAATGATTTCGTAGGAATGACCTTAAAAAATAAAAATACAAAAAGTTTGTTTTCAATAAATTATTTGTTTTTTTTCCGAATACTCATTTTCTGTAGTGTTTATTTTCAAATGATATGGTATGGCTAATAGGGTAATTATAGTAAAATGGTAAGCAAAGATATGGTTTAAGATGGAACATCTTCCCCTAGTAAAGTTAGATTTACAACACACAACCAGAATGTTTATCTTGTGTTACATCATATGTTTTTACTATGATAAGAGTCAATAAAAAACACAAATTCTCAACTTACTACACTCATTATGTCATTATCATGTAATGGTCACTATCACAATAATGTTTATCATAATTAGGTCTGGTCTGGACAAATTTGTGAACAGATAAAACATACAATGACCATAGATATTATTTTATTTTGTAAATCTGAGAGGCAAACAAGCAAATAGATAGTATGTTAGAACTACACAATTGGCACTAGAGGAGGCAATTAGTGGATGCCACCAAAGCAAAGGTTTGTCAGTAGCCACCACATATTACCACCAGTGGCAACATGTGAGTGCTTAGCTTAGATAAGTGTGTTAGGAGTCTGAGCACCACCATAGGATGTGAACACATGATTTACAATGTGACCAATAGGTACCTATATGGACGCATAAATGAATTAGTAATGTTGTTTATTTCATATTACTGTTCATGTACAAGGCAAATATCAGTATTGTTAGGCTACCACTTAAAAATAAAAATAGGGATGGGACAAAGTGTAATTTAAATGAGTTTTGTACTGGTCCACCAAAATAATCAGATTATTGTCAAGTTCTTAGGCAATAATGTTAGAGTTGACTGAGGTCCCTGAGTACAGACAGTGATAAGTGATGCAGAGAGCAAAGCAGGAGCACAATGCAGTCTTAATCACAGTCATTCCTTACACTACACATGTTTTAATCCCTCATAAGCAGGAAGTAAAAAAAAATCTGCACTGCAGTCTCTTTTGTTTTAATACCTACTACTTATGGAGATTGCAAAAAAAATAGAAAAAGATAGCCTTAAATTTAATGAAAATAATCGATTTATTGATTATTTTTGTTTTTATTTTTATGAAACATTCATAGTATGAAATTCAACATAAGTATTGTGACAATACTTATGTTTTACAATGACAATACTATTGTCATTGTATGTAGCCTTAAATTTGGCATGGATCCGTGACTAAGCACATGAAGGGTTGAGTGTAATAAGTGCTTATTAGCTTACATAAATACATATCAAAATCTATGACTCAAGTGAAGTATAAATATTCATACTCATACAAATGTTTCCTTATCGAGATTCTCAGAACCTCTGGCTTCAGTCAGGGACACTAACCACTAGGCTAATCTGTCATCAATTATTTTATTTTGCCTAGAATATTTTCCTACAATATCTACCTACATATGCCCATAATCTCTATCATAGTACATCTCTTGCAGGAAAATAGAGGGTATTGTTTGTGGTTAGATTATGGTCCATAGTCATGTTGCGAAGTTTCCCATAGCTGTTTGTTGCAACACAATGGTCATCTTTCGTGAGTTAATGAATGTCCTAATTATCATAACATATTTACGTCCAACTCACTTTCTCCCTTCCATCTCTCTCCCTCGCGAGCATGAATGAAAATAAACGTATGATTACAACTCGAGGCAATACTCACGTCGTACGGGACATTTTTTTCCGCAATAGAAGCCCTGTCTCGATCTGCAAATGGAAATACAAAGCGAAATAAGGACACAATTTTAAATGCACTACACTGTCTAAACTGCACTTCATATCTCCGAACAAATAGGATTAACTAGCAGTGTATTATTAGATTTAAATAACATGTACCGTCGTCGTCGGATCCCGACGGAACAGGCGCGTTATCCGCCTTTTTGATCCCCATTTCCATCACTTCTATATGGTCCGTGTCCCCAGAAGCCATTTTTGTTCCACTGTTGCACCCCCTATTTTGAAGTCACTATACTCAATCTTTGCACAATATAAAATATCATGGCTCACATCACACTTGCATTGCTAACACATTGATTCACTGTAATTTAATTAGAAGAAATCAATTAGTTTACGCGAAAATACTCGCCCAGTAACATCCGTCTGACACGACCGTTCATATTTAACTGAGTTGCCCTGTTAAAAAAATCTGCATAGACTAGAGAGTATCTTGGCATAGTGCTATAAATCGATATTTACCGAAAAAAGTTTTTTTTTAAGTGAGCATTGTGGGGTTAAGAATATTTTCAGCTGGCAACTTTCGTATCGTTTCGTTGAACGCCATGTTTATTTCTTTTCCGTCATTCCTTTGCCGCGGTGAGATTTTTTTTAAGGTTATTTCCTAGTCATATCTTGGCGTCTGTTTTGATTCTCAAAGAAATTAGTCTTGGTTTTATAAAAGTGCGCTTCCTTGTGCAACGTTGTGAGTTCACGTCAATCGTTTTGTGTTTGCAGATACTGGATTGAAGCCGTAGCTAATATTATAATCGGCGAATACATTTACCGATTTACGGCGTTGTTTTTGTGAAAATGGGCAAGAAAGTGAGAGAATACAAGTCTGGCGACTTTATATTCGCCAAAGTTAAAGGATATCCAGCTTGGCCGGCTCGAGTAAGTGCATAGATTTGTTTTGAATTAAATTAAATGGGCTTTCAAACAAAAGCTTTGAAATGGAGTCTCAGTGGAAATTTAGGCGGGAAGACATGTTAGTGCACGGGGCCCACGCTTGGTAACAAAGTCATTATGTAAATAATGATAATGTGGCGCGTTCCAGACGCCTTTTGCTGCCTTGTTGACTTTACAAACTGCCATTTAAATTACATAATTGACAATGGAAGATGCTGCTCCAATCTGTACATATAAAATTGCATGATGCTTGGCTTGCAGTGGCTTTGATTCATTCTAGAAACATTACCTACCTATTTTTAGTGATAAGTAAGAAGTATGGGATACTATTTAAGTGTTCTTTATTTTTAATTGGTCCAAATGATAGAATTTTTTTCATAACAAGCTTGTTCCTATAATATTTCCACTAGGAGCCTGGTTCACATTTTCAAATGTTGGTGTCAAAAGTCAGAACGTTGGTATCTCTTTGTGTGTAAGCCCTCAGAGATGGCTTGTAGTAGTGTAGTGTCTTATATCTTATATGTATTGTTAAGAATTTTGCCATGTCTACTTAGTAAATAATCTAATCTTAGCATAATGAAATAACAAAAAATTTCTTACAGGTTCAGAAGCCAAATGGAAAGAAATACTTTGTGTACTTCTACGGGACAGGGGAGACGTGAGTTACTTTTATTTATCAGTTATCCTACTAATATTATAAAGTAGAAAGTTTGTGACGATGAATGGTTGTAAGGATGTTTCATGCAAAAACTACTGAATGTATTTCAATGAAACTTCACAGTAATGTAGGTCACACCTCAGAATAACAGGCTACTTTAAATCCTGGAAAAAAAATTGGTTTGTGAGAGATAACAATAAAGATTCTGTGCAAACAAAGATGCAGGCAATAAATGACTAGTTACCAATAATTAGTAAAAGTCACTTCAATTCTTGTAGTATTTATTTTAAAACATCAAAAGTATTTGCCTAGGTATTGGTCAAAAATAACTTGTCAATGGGAACTGTCATCTTTTCCAAATGGGTTTGGATACAATTCCAATTAGTACTCGAATTTATTTGTGCAACAAGTGTGCCTTATGCGATAATGGCACCAGATTACTCAGTTTTGACAAAGGTCAACTATACTGAATAATACTAACAATGTCTATTCCAGAGCCAATCTCCCCCCGAACATGATATTCGACTATGCAGAGAATAAGGACAAGTTTTTGAATAAATCAGTGAAACGCAAGGACTTCAATGATGGAGTCAGACAGATTGATCATGACTTCGCCAACAATGTGCCACTGGAACAGGTCATTGGGGCTTTGGCTGCGGTAAGTCAATATTTTGCCAATGTCAGCATTTAGATAGTTGCACACATGAGAAGATTGTTCGGTTAGGAAATTTTCAATTTTGTGGAATGAACAGGCAGGTGTCCTAAAACAAATAACATAGTTATGTAAGGCACAGACTACACAAAAGTCACAAAACATTTGTACAGGTTATTAATTCTCTGGTATTGGAGATGAAAGAAAATTATGAGCTAAGTAGGTATATCTTCTATTCTATTCTATCTATATCTATACTATCTATCTATACATATAATAAATCTGTAGTAGGTCCATGTCTGTACATTGAAAATATTTGAGTAAAACTGCTATTAGGGCTATTTATTAACGCAATAGAACCCAAAACAATGATTTTTAGAATTCTTTTCAGTTTATTTGTTTGACTGTGCGTTTGTTCACGCTAATCTCAGAAACGGCTAAACCTAGAAGGGTGCAGTTTTCACTGATGTATTGTCCTTTCCTTGGATTAACATTTAGTGTTTATTTCATTGAAATCGGTTAACAAATAAAAAAGTTACGTCAATTGAAATAATTTTATCAGGACAGTTTTGGAAGAATCATTGTTGATTTCGCGAAAACTTGGGTTAACTATTATAGTTTTGAATAATTATGGTCTCTCAGATGATTATTTAAAACCTATCCTATGTCTCTCTGTCTGTCTGTTACCTCTTTACGCAAAAACCGCTATTCCGATCATGGTGAAATTTGCCAAGAAGATAGCTTGAACACCAAGGAATAATATAGGCTACTTTTTATCCTGGAAAACTACAAAATTCCCGCGGAATAACGATTATTCGAGAAAATGGAATCGCGTACCCCCTGGGAACCTTTTCACAACAAAATTCATAATGATTTTTTCGGCAGATGTATGGTATGTCAGTATGACATTAGCAGTGATACGGTTCCACAGTCATACTATCAAAATACGATTCGGTTTGTGCACTTCTGTGGAACCTTTTCTCAAAGAGTTTCATATTGATTTCTTTGTCGGATGTATTGTTTGTCAATAATACATTTTGTAGAGAACCGGTTCTGCAGCGAAATTGATCCAGTGTTTTCCACTGAATCAATTTTAAACGAATTTTTAGCTATTTTTAATGACTGTGAAGAAAGAAAGAGTTGAGTAAAACAGTGTAATATAATATTATGACATTTATTCATTTGTAATTCACTGTTATAAAAATAAAAAACATTAGTTCTTCTTCCAACACACAATAAAAGCGTTATTGATGCCACGATTTTGTCTTGACTTAATGGTGTCATACGGATGTCGCCGAAATTGTAAATCCGATCCGGTGTGCAATTACTGGCATCGCACAGGCCATTCAAAATCACAGAAGTCGGCAAGGTCCTTAAAGAAATAACTACAGAGAGAGCAAAAAATACAATCATTCCAATAACAACAACGTGATAAGACGCTTCTGCCACTTTGACATTTCTTTTAACCATAGATTTAAAGTTTTATCTACACACATATCATAAGTCCTCTAAAATGCGTTCAGAAACCGTAGAAAATGACCAGCATTGCAGTACATCGTCGCCTCTCCCGCCAACCACCTCCACCAGCAGGTCCTGCAGTAAAGTAATAGTCATTAGTCAATAGTCGTTCTTTTCGATATTAAATTCAATTTTTCGAATTTGACGACCAACGTAATTTACAATCATAGTGAAATAAAACGGATCACTCACGTATATAAGTCGAGTTCAGTCCGACATGTATAATTAATAATGTGATATTGTTTTTTTTTTTTTTACAAAAAAAAAACAGTACGATACGTCAGCTCGGTATGTTTGTCTATGATAAAAAAAAACAGTTAAATTCGTGATAGGTATGGGTATGATTATGCCTTCGGCTTCTGAACCCATCTTAGAGTACTTATAATATGTGTGTAGATAAAGTAATGTATGCAACTCCACATAATTAGGCCTTAAAACACTCATTATGTAGCAGTTGCATAAACTACTATTACCTTACGCCAAAACAGTGTATAAAATAAATTATGTGTAAACTCTTTGGTGTTGACTATTAATAGTACCTCAGTATCGTTATGTGTGTGGTAGGAAAAAAACTAGCGGCGGATTTTACATGTTACAGAAAAAAGTGCCTTAATTCAAGTAAAGGCTCATTACCACAAAATAAATGCATTTTATCTTCGTTTCGAAGTGCACAAAGGTATTGCCTCCAGAATATTCATACACTAGAAAAAAAACACAAACAACAAATTACTCTTTCCTCCAAGCCATTGATACGAACGAATTGAGGCGAACTACTACGCCACCGGAAGGAAAGAGGGGAGGGGGGGGGGGGCTCGGGGGGCACAGCCCCCCGCCATAAAAAGCAGACACACACTACTCTTTCCTCCAAGCCATTTATAAGTAGCGAACCACTACGTTGCCTGAAGAAAAGAGGGAGGGGGAGGGGGGCTTGGAGGGCACAGCCCCCCACCAATAAAATTAGATATACACTACTCCTTATCATATTATGAAAAGAATCCACAAATAACATCTAGCCTCCTAGGCCGTCATTCCTGACAATAGCTTCTCAAATGAAATAGATTAAACGCATGGAATAATGGACAGTTAATTGTTATACAGAACTTAATATATCCACGGTATAGCAGTAAACGAATTCTACGCGGACGAAGTCGCGGGCAACAGCTAGTAATGAAATAAATACTGTGAAATAATTGACATCAATTGCCTAGTCCCAAACTAAGCAACAGCAACACACATACCTACTTATATAATTACATACGCACTTATATCCATATTAAACATCCAAGCCAAGATTAGAGGACAAGTATTTGTATTAAACAGGGGTTTAAACACAAGACCTTCAAGTCCTCCAACCTGGGACCCTAAAAACTTCAGTCAGATTCTAGTCAGTTTTTTTATTCATCTACAGTTAGCCAGACGAGTAGATATTTTGAGAGAGTAATTATAATTGAAGTCAGATAGGACCATTGCCCTGTGACCTGTCTTCTTTTAGTCAGGAAGCACAGTCATGTGCCTGCTTCAGTAGTGTGATTGTGCCAGGATTTTTGCAGATGGTTCGCATGAAGGATCATTCTAGTCAGTGACATCAGTCATTCTAGTCAGTGACATCAGTCATTCTAGTCAGTGACATCAGTCATTCTAGTCAGTGACATCAGTCATTCTAGTCAGTGACATCAGTCATTCTAGTCAGTGACATCAGTTTTGTTCAATTAATTCATGTCAGTTTTAGTGAACTCGGCTATAGAGACGCAGCTAGGTACAATATGCGTCAAAAGTCCCTCATCGCTTTGGTACCTTGTCGCAGTAACACACTTGTCAATCACGTATGACGCGCTGTATCTGTCCGCAGAGTGAAAAGGTACAAAAGTGATGAACTAGTTTTGACGCTGACCCTACAGTTGAACCATTTGATTCCTGATCCACCGTAGAACATTCTCACAGTAAGTGTCATAATGATTTTCCTTATCAGGCAATGCGATGTCACCGTGACATTTTCTACGAAGAGGTTCCGCAGTTTGTCACGATTCAGATAGTTCGCGAGTAGTTAAAAAATCCTGTCTTAAATTATTGAAAATTCTCAGGACGCTGAACCGGCACCAGCGGACGACACCATGAATGACTCGGCCAATGACACTGTCAATGACTCTGCCATCGCTGACACAACTGCTGATGAGACTTTAGATGAGGTATGTGACCTGTCAGTCTGTACGTTTTGTAAATTGTTTTGGGATAACTTAAGTGTGTTGTAGACCAAAGATATGGAAGGTAAAGGCAGGCACAGGCTGAATGGAATATGCTCTGCTCAAAAATGCCTAGGGATCAAATGCCTGTGGAAGTCCTGTTGACTTACTAATACTATTTGCTTTGAGTCTAGTACAGAATTCACGAAAAATGTGTCCCCGGGCCCCTTTTTCACCAACTTTACAACTATCAGATTACATTGACAATTCAAAGTACATGTCTTTGCTAATATGAAGCGCGCCTAAAGAAAACTCTTCAAGGCAGCAATAAATTGTCATTGAAAACTGACAATTGTAAAGTTGGTGAAATAGGGGCCAGTACAACACGGCATTTTTCTATTTATTTATTTATTCAAAAAACATTACACAGTATAACAGCTTAAAACTAATGCACAGCCGTTTGGCCAAACTAAGACTGACTGCAAATTATTGGTCTTTTGGTTTCGGATGGTTTCAAGTGCTAACCCAAAGTTCTTTGATCCCTAGACATTTTTGAGCTGTGTAGTTGGTCATCAGGACTTTTGCTACACCAAGAGAGACTATGTTTTTTTGCTTGCATAGATATTAAAACTGTTAAAGCCTCTTGAGTTTCCTGTTCCCAATCCGCACTGGGCCCGCGTGGGAACTATAGCCCAAGCCCTCTCATTCTGAGAGGAGGCCTGTGCCCAGCAGTGGGACGTCAATAGGCTGATGATGAGGCTATTGTCCTTTGGGAGTTTTTTTACATGGAGTGAGCTATGATATACATAGAGGCATGTTTGGTTGTTATGTTTAATTCAAGGTTTTAAGCTCCTATATCTGCATGTATAAAATATCTAGGTAGACTAGTGTATACGGTGTGTTTTAATGAACCACCACGAATAGGGTTGTTGACTGGTGTCAAAATGAAATAATTTTACATTTACACTTATGAAGCTTTCGAAAATACTTGTAAAAAAACTGATGCCTCACTTATTACTGCAATTAAAACGATCTTTAATTTAACAAAAACTAGCATAAGGAGGCAGTTTGATCGCTGAAAATTATGACGTCATAGTTCTGTAATCAATACATACTTCATACTAACAGATCCAATCAAATCGTTTTGTTATTTAAAAAAAAAGTTCACTTAGTCTTGCTCAACCCCTGGCTGAATTCTTGAGTTCATTAAAACGCACCCTGTAGAATGTTAAATAAGACCGCAAAAATTACAGCTTGTTGTTTCTAATGACAGATTTTTTGTCACTATGGATTCCGTTAGTCTGAAACAGCAATTTATAAAATAAAATTGTGTGTAAAATGGTGTCCTTACATTATAACAGTTCGCAGCCAAAATCATCGCCCTTGAGACTGGCACTGATTTGTCGAGAGCTCTGACATGAAATATAAATATCAGTAGCTTATGAGTAATTAGGGAACATAAGTATCTAAAAAACTATATAAGTATATCATATATAAGGAGGAGGGTCTCCTTTTAAGTCTGTTAAAAAGTCCTGATAGCCTAGTGGTTTATCCTAAGGCCTCTTAAGCAGAGGGTCGTGATTTCGTGCCTCTTGTGTGCGAAATTACGTTAATAATTTGTCACGAGCTTTTCAGTGAAGGAAAACATCTTGATTAAACCTGCACACCCCTGCGGAGCAATTCAATGGTCTGTGTGAAGTTCCCAATTCTCACCGAGCCCGCTTGGGAACTATAGCCCAAAACCTTTCATTCTTAGAGGAGGCCCGAGCCCAGCAGTGGGACCTAAAAATAGGCTGATGTGATGTATCCAAGAGAGTCACTAGTCCGCCACCACCGATCATAGAATTAATTTTGAATTGAATAATTATAATTGCACCTAACTGGCCCCTGTTTCACCAACTTTACAATTTATGTCAGTTTTCAATGACAATTCGTTGTCGATTGCTGACTTGAGGAGCTTTTGTTTTAGCGCGCTTCATATTGGCAAAGAAATGTAGTTCGAATTGTCATTGAAAAGCCTATGTAACATCGACGATTAGATATGGCATCATATTCTGGGCAAACTCAGTAGACAGAGAAGCCGCATTTAAAGCGCAAAAAAGGTGCATCAGATCATTATGTGGACTTATGCCCGTTTTCACCAACGACTCCTAAAATTTAAGGGATCCCTTAGCTCTTTTAGGGGACACCTAAGATCAATTTCCGTTTCACCAACGCTTAAGTAACACCTAACTGCTTAGGGGGTCCCGTAAGTTTAGGGGGTCGAATATTGACCCCCTAGCGCTAAGTGACAGTTCGCGCAGTCGCAGATGCGTTTTAATTTTTATAGGTTATCGTGCATTTGTTATGCAATAATTAACTTGATTGATAATATTTATATAAAATGGAAGGCTATTTAAATGATTTTGTAGAGTTTGGAAGCTGTTGAATAAATAGATTTAATATTCACATCAAAGTTATTTAGATCAGACTGAAGATCAGATGATTTATCAAAGTATGATAGGTACTAAAGATTTTTCATAAGATATACCTACTCGCAGAATGTCGAAAGAAAACGTGCTTTTCATACTTGAAAAAATTTAACATTAGAGGTATTTGGAATATAAGAATAACCCAAAACAGAAGAAGAATAGTTCTGTATAAAGGAAGGCCTCATCGCAGTTGGACGAATGCCTAATACTAATTATCCATCATCAGTCTATTCTTGACCCTCAGAATACAAAACAAACCAGAAGCCAAGTTCAATCATAACGCCGCGCACTGTGTCAATTTATTATTGATTTCGCTATCCGTTTACACTTAAAATAATAATCCTATTCTGTTTTTTTATAAACCCAACGGCATTTCTGCATGTAGGAACCACATGAGAAGCGATTAATTAACATGCGCGCTCGCGGGTTCTGGTCTGTTCTGTATTATACGGGTTTCAAAGAAATCGAATAACACAATACTTTGAAAATATGTACAGTTCATGAATAAATTATCAGATAACTAATCATTCCAGTTTCAGTCAATGAATGCTCGCTAATAAACTACAATCATCGCACCGAAAGTTTGAAAAAAATTTGATAGTTATAAACTGTTCTGATTTTTCTGGATGGCAAAGATAATGCCATACAGCCTAGTCAACATTTAAAAATGAGAAATAAGACGTCAATTTAGTATTAATTATATATCTGTATAGTTTTTCTATGTTTTTATAATGTTGGTTTAATTTTTTACAGACGATTTTTGAAGTTATTTCTCTTAAAAAAAAATATCGATACAAAACCGGTTTTAGAAATCACTATAGCTAAAACAAACCGTCACTTAGTTAAGTACCCCTATTAAGGCGTTACCTAAGATGGTGAAAACGAAATTAGGTTAGGGAGAGATATAAGGAGCCACTTAGGATAGGGGTCCTCTGACTAGGTGATGACTTAGTGTCGTTGGTGAAAACGGGCATTAGGCAACTAGATTCATGTAAACCATACTTTGAAAAATTAGGCATACTAACTCTTCCCTGTTTATATATTTTTGAAATTGTAATCTAAGTAATCTGCAATTGTTTCATAGTTTTCGGAGTATACGTCTTATATAAATAAAAAATACCACGGGACAATTTGACACCAATTGACCTAGTCCCAAACTAGGCAAAGCCTGTACTATGGGTACTAGACAACGGATAAACATACTTATATAGATAAATACATACACTTATATACATATTAAACATCCAGGACCCGAGAACAAACATTAATATTCATCATACAAACATCTGCCCCGACCGGGATTTGAACCCGGGACCTCAAGCTTCATAGTCAGGGTCTCTAACCACTAGGCTATTCGGTCGTCAAATCTTAGAAATCAAATACGCTCCATGCCATCCAATACAGCGTTTTTTAGGCAAAGTGTACTTGGGATTGCTCCAAAAATTTATAATAAGGTTCCGAACCAAGTAAGAAATATTGAGGACATAACAAATTTCAAAACCAAACTGTTTAAATTTTTAGTGGACAAAGCATATTATACTGTTAATGAATTTATGTCAGAATGCAGTTAATGGTAACTGCACACCCCTGTCGTGACAGTCCATTATTGGCTAAAATTTTGTATGCCCTGTGGCCCAACATGGTGATGTAACAATAACGTTTATGATCTGTGCATAAGTACAATTTTTACCCGTGTTGAACAAATAGACTATTTGTATTTGTAAAACTGACAATTGTAAAGATAGTGAAATAAAAACGTATCACTCACGTATATAAGACTCGACAACTCAGGCTCGTAAACTCGACTTATATACGTGAGTGATCCGTTTTTATTTCACTATGATTGAGTCTCACGGTAGTTTCATGTTAATTGTAAAGATGTTGAAACAGGGGCCTGATTTGCTAATACTAAAATAAGTTTTTGAATTGTTACTAACTCAATGATTCATGTTGGTCGGAAATAAAAGCAATTATTATTATAGGCCAGGGGGGCTACTACGAAATTCGACAATCGAAATTCGTATAGTATCATCCCGCTCACTCTCGTCTTAAATGATATTAGCTTGAGCGGGACGGCACGATACGAAGTTCGAATTTTGCACTTCGTAGTAGGGGGGCAGAGGCTTGTCTCTCATTGGAGAATGACAGAAAGACCTCACTCTGACACTAGCGAACCTAGCGGATTTTTGACTCTCAATAGCCCTCATTACCCTGCAGATGCATGAAGAGATAACAAACAGACAGACTGTAGGGCTAGCACGACTGGCCGCGACCTTGTTTGTCGCGCGAGATTATATTACCCGTCCCGTTGCATTCTGAGTGACAGAAAAGGACGGGCAGCTGTTCTCGCGCGAGATAGAAGTCGCACTGTGAGTTGTGCCAGACCTACAGGGCGGCCAGCACGCGCGCCATTTTGTCGCTTGTCGCTCAGTGCGTCCTTCACTGATTCCATCACTATGAAAGGGACGCACTGCGCGACAAGCGAAGAAATGGCGCGCCGTGCTACATGTGCTGACCCGAGTTGCTCTCGCTTTCGTAATATCAGTATGGATGCATTATTTTGTAATTGTTTGCTGGTAATATCAGTATGGATGCATTATTTTGTAATTGTTTGCTGGTAATATCAGTATGGATGCATTATTTTGTAATTGTTTGCTGGTAATATCAGTATGGATGCATTATTTTGTAATTGTTTGCTGGTAATATCAGTATGGATGCATTATTTTGTAATTGTTTGCTGGTAATATCAGTATGGATGCATTATTTTGTAATTGTTTGCTGGTAATATCAGTATGGATGCATTATTTTGTAATTGTTTGCTGGTAATATCAGTATGGATGCATTATTTTGTAATTGTTTGCTGGTAATATCAGTATGGATGCATTATTTTGTAATTGTTTGCTGGTAATATCAGTATGGATGCATTATTTTGTAATTGTTTGCTCTTAATATCAGTATGGATGCATTATTTTGTAATTGTTTGCTGGTAATATCAGTATGGATGCATTATTTTGTAATTGTTTGCTGGTTATTTTCTTTTGCTTATAGTAGTGTTTGTTTTAGGCCGCTAATTCGACTGCTGTTAACGATGGCACAATAGACGACTCTGACGAAACCGGCGCCCTGGTCATTGACGAAGGAAAGGTGATAAGATATGGATGGAATAGCATCACCATTTGAATAACTTGACCATAAAAAAATAATTAAAACAAGTTTTTTTTTTTCTGAACTTGCATTAGGCATATTATTACACGGACCAATTTACTTGGAAAGTCATTACGAAAAAGCCGCGGTGAGTGGGTTAGGGGAATGCGTCGTGATTGGTTCATAGCCTGTCATCCCGCTTGTTGTCTGGTCGAAAGTGAGCCGCGATTGGTGGCCAGAGAGATTTTATAGGTGCAAATGAGCATATGCGTTTCGGTAACGTTCGCCCTGACATTTGTTGTCCAGAGGGTGGTTGGTCCGTGGCCCCCGTGAAATATTACAAAATGGGCTAGTTCCCTATCCCGTGGGAATTTCGAAAAATCCCTTCTTAGTGCACCTCTAGGATACTCGAAGGTATATGTATGCCAAATTTCAAGTCTCTAGGTCCAGTGGTTTAGGCTGTGCGTTGTCTGTCAGTCAGTCAGTCAGTCATTGCGGGTTTTAGGACCTTATGTAAGGTCCGTCCGGATCGCTACCACCATCTTACTCGCTAATCCTGCCGCTAAGCAGCAGTGCTTGCACTGTTGTGTTCCGATGTGGAGATTAAGTCAGCCGGTGTAATTACGGGCACAAGAGGCATTTCATCTCAGCTCTCTAGGTAGGCAATGCATCTGCAAACCCTCCGAGGCTGCGGGTGTTTATGAGCAGTGGTGATCACTTACCATCAGGTGACCCACTTGCTCGTTTGCCTTTCTCGTCGTATAAAAAAAAGTCACGGTACTGTTTTATTTTATTTATTATTGTTGTTTCTAGCAGAAAGGCAGGAAGTCTACCGCAAAAGCCCCAGTTACTCTAAAAGCGGTGAATGAGGTCAAGACGCCACGCGGCCGCCCCAAGAAGGAAGAGGTGAAGGAAGTGGAGAAAGAGCCAGAAGAGAAGAAAGACGAGGAGATCGTCAGCAGGAGCGGTAGGAAGATACGGCCGAAGCGGTGAGTCTGTGCGAAACAGTCACTATCACCAGCCTTTTTTTTACGTCCCTCTGCTGGGCACAGGCCTCCTCTCAGAATGAGAGGGCTTGGGCTTCAGTTCCCACGCGGGCCCAGTGCGGATTGGGAACTTCACACGCATAGTTCAAGTATTCAATAATTTATTGCGTTAAAGAATTCCATGCAATACATTATAGTTCAGAGAATTAAATACTATTATAATAATGCTATATTACAGGTATAATAAATGTAATTTCTCGTTGTTACATTTTTCATAAAATAATAATAATGTCAAAGAAGATACAATTATTAGTTGAATTGCTTCGCACTAGTGTGCCGGTTTCCTCGCGATGTTTTCCTTCACCGAAAAGCTCATGATAAATTACAAATGTAATTTCGCATATAAATGCCGAAAAACTCAGAGGTGTGAGGGTTTGAACCTCTAGTTGAGAGGCCATAGGCGACATAGTAATAATCCTAACTAATATTATAAATGCGAAAGTAACTCTGTCTCTCCCTTTGTCTGTTTGTTACCTCTTCACGGAAAAACCGCTGCACCAATCTAGATGAAATTTGGTACGAAGATAGTTTGAATATTGAGGAATAACATAGGCTACTTTCTATTCGGGAAAATTTTATAATTCCCGCGGGATAGCGATAACCGAAATCTACGCGGACGAAGTCGCGGGCAACAGCTAGTACTTTATAAAAAAAAACCTGTTGGTTATATTATCAAAAGTTACGGCACGAACGAATCTTCGTAAAGAATATAATACAAATTGGATTGCTATACGCGGTGTTTAGTCAGAAAATAAACATTGTCACTAACAATCCTAACATTGAAGTGGTCACCTGCCGAAATTTTGCTTTGAAGACAGAACGACGTTTGCGATTGTGACACACATTTTTGACATTAAAACCTGTTTATTCTAGCGCTAACAGCGTTATCACAATGGCGATTTGCTAGCGAGTTTTGTATTGAGGCGATCACGCAACGTGTTCGCCGCGAGCGATATTAATAAGAAGCACTCGCTCGCAAATCGCTAGTTTGATAAGGATGTAACTCGTGCCAAAACTCCCGTATTTTTTTTACGTTTTTCATGTAAAAAATGTTTTAGTTAAAATGTGCAGACAACAAACAATAATATTAACCCCTAATTCTAGGTACATGGACGAACAGACTGAAGAAAACGCAACGTTGCCCTCGCCGGCGCCCAAGAAGCGCCGCGGCGCGTCGCCTAGCGCGGAAAAACTGCCCGAGCCGAAGGAGAAAGAAAAACCTCAGGACAAGAACTTGAGGGCTTACAATACTGTGCAGCAGGTAATTAGAAAAGTTGAAAAACCCCCGACATTGTCATTTCAAAATTCAATAGTTCAAAAACGAGTGAACCGATTTTAATGAAACTTGGCCAAGAACCATCTCGAGCTAGCTTTCGATTGAAAAAAACCGCATCTAAATCGGTCCATCCGTTTGGGAGCTATGATGTCACAGGCAGATACACAGACACACAGATACACGGATCTTTTTGGTCGAGGGTTAAATAAAAAAAAGAAAACCAACATTCAGTATTTTTTTAATTAATGGGAAACTAACTGTCAAATTATGTTGTATTCTTTTTTTTTCTATTTCAGTCAGAACTACGAGAGTTGAAAGAACCATTTAAAAGCGGTAAGTGTTTTTTTTTTTCAAGAGATACATTCAAGCCAAATCTTATGAACTCATCTGTATTCTTATTCAGCGTATACTTGCAAATTTTCGAAATTTGTGGCTAAAGTGAGATTAAAAAGTATTTTTTGGAAAATAGTAGATTTGATTACCTACAGCCAACAGCGACTGTAATTATCTAAATCAACATTCACAAATATGCTATAGAAAACACATTCAGTGGAACATAGAACCTCCTCCTTTTTTAAGTCGAGTAAATAGTATTCAGTCAATCAATTTTTTATCAAAACCAAATTTAATACCAATAATAGAGAACATTTACCGGTAATCTGGCTGTTTGTTTCAAAACTGTTGCCTTAAAAAAAACAAATTCGACGAGTAAAAAAGTTGTGTTCCGAATTCGAATATTTTTCATTGCCGCGCCGCGAGTTTATTCAATTCGATGCGGAAATAATTTGCAGTAAGATAAATATGGACGAATTTATTCAGGATTCATGTTTATTTGAGGATATTTACAGTCAATACGAAGATAAAAATGATTTTGACAAGTGTATCGAGAAATACGAGAACGATTTGGCGTCAAATGCAAGTAAAAGTGTTACGAAAGAAAGTTCGGCGAAAGGTAAACTTTGTTTGTTTTTAGGTTATAAAAAATATGCTAAATTAGAGTAACTGCCGCACTCCGAGATTTTAATTAAATAATGTTTAATCGTAGGTACTTAAGCTACTAGTCATTTTGATTTTCATACAAAAAAACTTTAGTTTTAGATTCATCGCAGTTTAAATATATTATAACAGTTTTAAATGATTCGCGGTTAAGTGCATTAGACATGATGAAAACGGGATATTGACCGCGATTACCTCATAGGCTTGATGAGCTCTCTACATATAACTTATAGGCGTGATAAGCTATAGGCTATAATGTAATCGCGGTCAATATCCCGTTTTCATTATGTCTAAATTATATTTTCTTTCAGTGCGGCAGTTAAAGTTGTTGAGTTAATTAATTAAGTACTTATTAACCCCCAATTACACAATAAAATTATATTACGTATTATAAATCCCAATCAGACTCATTATAAAATATTAATTTCTTAAGTAAATAAAAACAGAACACATGACTATTTATTTTATCAACTTAGATCGACTTGCGCCAGTTAACCCCAAGTTAGTGTCAAACCCAGCTGGAAAACTTAATCCTTTGCAAGCCTAAAAAGTTATAAAGTAATTTAACTAATGTTCACAGATTCGAACAAAGCACTCGCAAACAGCGACCAATTAAACATGTCGCCTGTGTTAAAAATAATACCGGTTTTCGGTAAAAAACGGAACAAACCAAAGTTCGTTCCGCCGACAAAAATAAGAGACAATGTTGAAAAAGAAGTTAATGAGGCTAAATCAACTGAAAAATTACCTCGAAACGACGAAGCGACCCTTTGTCGAGTTAAGAATTTGAGTGTAAATGAAATTACTAACAATATTTTACCGACAACTTTTATGGAGTCACCTTTGAATGAACCTACAGGATTTAATTTGATTACCAGTCAAAGGAAATTCGAAGAATATGTGACAACAAACATTCAATATAATAATAATATACGCAACACCGGCATAGAGCTTCCGACACGTGATTTTAACACCAATACACAAACTCAAAGCACCCCGAAATCTAAAAAAGCTAAGAAATCAGCCTTTGATGGTTTCATTTTTAATTCAATTAATCTACTTAACAATGAAGAAATATCACAAAATTTGTCACAAGATAGTGTGTCTGAAAAATCCGTGACATTTTCACGTAATAATTCAGCATCTTCAGTCTTGTCGCTGAGCAAAACTTATAAAAATTTGGATGTGAAAAGTTTTACAGAACTACAAAAAATATCTATAAATGATGAAATACAGTGTTTTAAAAGTGAAGGAAATATACACGATGATACACAACAATGCCATTACCATGAAATACCTAATGAAGATAGTTTTTTAAAGCTATTCAAAGACAGGGTAAAAAAGGATTTGCCCAAAAAACAAAAAGTGGTTATGACTACTGAGTTTGGTGATATAGGATTCAATATGTTCTATTCAGACTATATCAAAGATAAAGGAAATATGCAAGATTGTAACATGGATAAGGACGGTGAAGAAACGAAGGTTTTGATTATAAAAATGTACCCCAAAGAGAACTCTGTTAAAACTAATAAAAAGTGAATTTGAATTTTGTTATTTTTGGATGATTAAATATTAAATTTGGTTTTAAACATTTCTTTTTATTGAAAGTAGGTAGTTTAAAACTGATATAGATGAGTTCATAAGAAGTAGCACAATTGGATTATTATTATTATGTTGTGTCTGCAATTCATGTGTAGTTCTGTGACTATAGCATGCCATGTATGTGTACACCTAATGATATATGACCTGCAAATTTAGATATGAACAAGTAAATTTCTTAAAAATGCGCTAAGTAATTAATAATTGTGCAAGTCTAAACTTGCGAAAGTATATGGTTGCGTGTAGGTTTCATCTAGTCTAGATAGTAATTTACTTCAAGTCCCCAAGCTGTAGGCATCCTGTTTAAAGACTCCGATCAGATTTGCAAACTTTCGAATATCATGTACTTAATATCTAAATTGATCTATTATTAACACAGACATACATAGCGTATAGACGGGCTCTTCCGACGGTTCGATATTAAAAATTAAAAAAAATAATGAAAAAAACCGGCCAAGTGCGAGTCGGACTCGCGCACGAGGGTTCCGTAGAAAGATTTTAACGCTTTTCCCCAGTGTTTTAAAAAGTCCAGTGTTAGCAGAGCCCTGGCCCCGATTTCACCAACTTTACAATTGTCGGTTTGTCATGACAATTCGAACTACATTTCTAGGCCAGTACGAAGCGCGCTAAAACAAAAGCTCTTCAAGTCAGCAATTGACGCCGAATTGTCATTGAAAACTGACATTTGTAAAGTTGGTGAAATAGGGCCGTGCTCCTAAGCAAAATGTACGCAGTGTGGGGTCATCTTATATTGGTCTGCTAAATCTACAGACAGACATAAAAATTAAAGGGCTACCTTCATACCAAATTTCAAGTTTCTAGGACAACTGGAAGTAGGTACCCTTTAGGTTTTCAAAGTACGGCAATTTGTATCGAAACGACTTTTTTAATGACTGTATCTTTTGATTGAGTTGACTTAGAAGCTTGATTTTTTTCACAGGTTCAAGGGACCGCAGGTTTGAGTATTTGATATTAATTTCAGCATCCTACCTCCACGCGTTCCAGAGAAAAAGAGTCTTGACAGACAGACAGACGGACAACAAAGTGATCCTATAAGGGTTCCGTTTTTTTCCTTTTGTGGTACGGAACCCTAAAAAAGACATCCCGACGAATTGAGAACCTCCTCCTTTTTTTGAAGTCGGTTAAAAATGTGTGCACGCAACATGAGCCGCGCGAAGGCCGCTCGCCTCGCATCACCATTCCTGTTTCAAAGTGTTCCAAAGAGCATATCCTGATGTTTATAACGATTATGCTTTATGGCACAGCTGATCCCGAGCGAGAAAACATACTGATCACGTACCTGCCCTCCGGAGCTTACTGCGGCGTGAAGCTGTTCCAGTCGCGACCAGCCAGCTTCAAGAGCGAAGCCTCCCGCCTGCAGTGGGACAAGCAGGCCGCCTCCAACGCCATCACGCTCAAACGGCAGCTTGGTGAGTCATGCACCACTGTTCAGTGCCCAATGTCCAGTGCTCACTGCCCAGTGCCCACTGCCCAGTGCCCAGTGCTCACTGCCCAGTGCAGACTGCCCAGTGCTCACTGCCCAGTGCCCAGTGCCCAGTGCTCACTGCCCAGTGCCCACTGCCCAATACCTAGTGCTCACTGCCCAGTGCCCACTGCCCAGTGCCCAGTGCTCACTGCCCAGTGCCCACTGCCCAATACCTAGTGCTCACTGCCCAGTGCCCACTGCCCAGTGCCCAGTGCTCACTGCCCACTGGCACAGAAGCGTCACTGCCGTGCCATGGCGACCGTGGATCGCCGTTTCACAACCCGCGCGACCCGCGCTCGCCCCCGCTCGCGTCCCGAAACGCACACAGTCGCGAGGTCGTTTACTGCACACATCCGGCCGGCTCAGAACATCGCACATACTATTTGAGCTTGGCTATGGACTAATTGGCTACCACAGCATTACTTGTAAGTTAATGAAAATGAAAATGAAAATGAAAATATTTATTATTAACAAATACGAGAGAAAAATACATTTAGCAGTGTCCGGCGGACCCCAAACTAGGCTGAGCCTGTATCTTGGGACCCTACGAGTCGGTTTACGTTCTGAGAGATTTTCGAGAGAGTTATAATAATTGATAAACACAAGATAACTAACAAAACTGGCGCATCTTTATAACCACACAGGCTTAAGTAACTAAGTTTTGTTTTTAATTAAGTAGAATTAACTTACAAGCCATGTGTACATCTTGAACAGTGAATTGTTCGAGCAAATGTATTGAAAAAAAAAAAATTACAAAAAAGTAAAACCGCCTTTAAAAAAATAGGAAAATCCCCTAAACCCATCAGTTTTTTGGTCTAGCACAAAGGAATGGTGGCCATTTTTACGTACCTTATATACAGTTAGCAGCGAAAATGTCTAAGCAACCGACGCGTTCACGATGATCTAAGCACGGCTCTATTGTCATAGGCATAAGAACTTGTGCAGATCATTGTGACCGCTTCGGTTGCTTAACTACTTCTACTGTACCATGTTTGTAAGCATTATCCATAAACCTATTTTAACTAAAGAATGCCGTTAAAGTTCGTTTGTCCTTTTTTGTCATATGGACATTTCCATTAGTAAGAAAACAAAAACTATTTTAAGTAATAGAGGCTTGAGTGACGTTTATGAATAACTAGCTTATGCCCCGCGGCTTTGCCCCCGTGAAATATTTCAAAATGGGATAGTTCCCTATCCAGTGGGAATTTCGAAAAATCCCTTCTTAGTGCACCTCTAGGATACTCGAAGGTATATGTATGCCAAATTTCAAGTCTCTAGGTCCAGTGGTTTATGCTGTGCGTTGTCTGTCAGTCAGTCAGTCAGTCACGGTACTGTTTTATAAATACAGATGGCGTAAGTATTTATTTTTAAACACTTTTTTTTACTAATTGAATAGAGAAGGAGCAAATAACGCCGCAGTCGATATCGGGCCAGCTGGTGATGGACCTCAACCTGACGGACGAACAGAAAGCCATGCTGGACAAGGACAGGGATCTGGGTACGTAACTAAACTACACTCAAGAGCAAAAAAAACGGGTCACTTTGTATGGAATTTTTCATACCAAGTGACCCGTTCTTATTGCACTTGAGTGTACATAATTTATGAGCTAAAAACAAGTCGCGGGTGGTAGGACCTTGTGGGAGGTCCGTCCGGATAGATACCACCATGTCATATACTCTCTAATCCTACCGCTAAGCAGCGTTGTTTACACTGTTGTGTTCCGGTGTGGACAGTAAGACGGCCGGTGTAATTACGGGCACAAGAGGCATTTCATCTTAGCTCTCTAGGTTGGCAACGCACCTGCGAACCCTCCGGGGTTGTGGGTATCTATGGGCAGTGGTGATCACTTACCATCAGGTGACCCACTTGCTCGTTTGCCTTCCTCGTCGTATAAAAAAAAAAGTTTAATCTCATTGTTACTTCACAGTAGTTAAGTCACAGCAGACTTATTTTTAAAAAGCATTTTTCTTTATTGTATTGTAATTGCAAATTAATGGGTGAGCAAATCAATTGTTTTTAATTAATGTATGTTGACCTCCGTAAGGTAACGCCTGTTACAATCACTTATTTCTCCTATACTTATTCGGGTCCTCTTTTACAGAAATAAAGAAGGCCCGTTTGCACTTCCTCAAGACCGAGATGAAGCTGATTGAGCTCGACGCCAAGATCAAGACTTGTCTCAGCCTCGAGAAAGCTGATACGGACCTGTGTCTCAAATTAATTGATGAGATCTTAGGTGAGTCCTGCCTCTCATCACATGAGCCTATTTTTATGTCCCATTGCTTGGCACCGGCCGCCTATCAGAATGAGAGGGCTCGAGCCACAATTCCCACTTGGGCCCAGTGCGGATCGGGAACTTCGCAGAATCTATTGCTTCGCAGGAGTGTGCAGGTTTTCTCACTATGTCCTTCACCGAAAAGCTCCTGATAAATTAAATCTGCAAACCCCCCGGGGTTGTGGGAGTCTATGGGCAGTGGTGATTACTTACCATCATGTTACCCACTTGCTAGTTTGCCTTCTATGTCATATAAAAAAAATTACAATATGCACATAAATACCTAAAAAATTCACAAGGTGCAAACCGGGGCTTGACCCCACGACCCTCTGCTCGAGAGGCCATAGGTCAAACCAATAGGCTATCACGGCTGTGATAATGATAACATTGACATAGAACATACACATACACATATTAACATTGCATTGACCATAGAACTTTCTCGCAGTAAGTGTCATAATGATTTTTCTTGTCAGGCAATCCAATGTCACCATGACATTTTCTACAAAAAGGCTCCACAGTGGGTCGCGGTTCAGTTGGTTTAATAGTACATAGAACATCTACAACTAGAGCCGGTTTATAACGGGTTGTATCTTGTAATACAAGCGGAAGTCACTTTCTAATAAAAGGACTTGAAAAGAGGTTTCCGCTTGTAATACAAGTTACAAGTCGTTATGAATCATGCCCCTAGTCATAATTTTTTATTTACAGAGCTGGATCTAGCAGCCCTCATGCTGCTGAAGCACCCGACGTGCATGGAAACCGTCAAACGAATGCGCGTTTACGTCGGCAACGCACCGTCGTGGGCGATGAGCGAGAGCGAGGCGTTAACGTTCAGCAAGCAGGCGCACCGCATCCGGAACAAGGCGGACGCGTTGTTTATCACCATGCGGGTAAGCTGTCACCAAACATTTAGGGCCTTATTCATAAACGTCACTCAAGCCTCCATTAGCTAAAATAGGTTTTGTCTTCTTCTTACTAACGGAAATGCCAATGGACAAAAAGGGACAAACCAACTTTAACGGCATTTTAGATAAAATAGGTTTATGAATAATAGGGTTAAATAAATAAATAATCTGTCTTTCTATACAGTGACTGACTGACAGACAACGCACAGCCTAAACCACTGGACCTAGAGACTTGAAATTTGGCAAACATACACCTAGAGGTACACTAAGAAGGGATTTTTCGAAAGTTTTGAAATATTTCACTTTGGCAAAGCTAAGCAAAGGTAAGGAAAATAACTGATATTTTCTCAAACATTATCTAAGAAAACCGACAAAGTTATTCACTATTAAAAACTTACAATGTCACTGTCCAGATGCCTAGTGGCAAGGCAGCTGCAAGGGCCGTCTTATTAGGGCCGATCTTACACACAAAAAGGGTTATAGCCGGTCAAAAATCCACTAGGATCGCCATTGTTGCGTGAGGTCTACCTGTCAATTTCCACCAATCATAGGCCGGTAGCTTGTCTCTCATTGGCGGAGAACGACATTGTTGTGCGTGTTATAATGTGTGAGTGAATGTTTCCGATTCTTCAAACTAAACGTTTGTCAACAGGATTTGTTCGACGTGCCGGAGGGGCTGTCCTTCTGGGAGTACTTTAACGAGCGCGTCGCGCAGTTCAAAACGGTCACCGCCGAGCTACACGCCGACAAACTACTGGAGATGGTGCACGAACCTATAGGTAGCTACCATAAAGCAGACAGACGGGAGGCGCCTTTGGCTTATCTATGCACTACAATTTTTCTGCCACTTTCTGAGGGGGACGAGGAACACACACGTACAGCACACGTCTGCGCTCATGTCAAAAATTTTTACGTTTCTACAAACTCATACTAAAACAAAACTGTCACACAAATGCCAAAAACACGCACACAATCAACAGACCCTGATCATTTTGGTCAGACTTAATGTTAGAGATTTGGCAGTAGGGAAATCGCGCGTTAACATCTCTATTCCTTTCCTGCTCTAAGGTAACTTTGACTTACCGACACCGTGGACTTTGGGTTAGCGCTTTAAAACGTCCGAACGAACGCATCCTGTATACGTTTACGTCTTATCTATACTCCGTTTTTTTTTAGAATTAGAAAGAAGGTAACAAACAATCTTGACATGTATTTTTATTGAAAAACGCTTTCTAAAAATAAGTAATCGTCACGTATGAAACCATAATAATATAAATAATTAAATATCATTGTTGTTTAATCGTTACTTATTTTTAAAAAGCGTTTTAAATAAGTAATCGTCACGTATGAAACCATAATAATATAAATAATTAAATATCATTGTTGTTTAATCGTTACTTATTTTTAAAAAGCGTTTTTCGTTTAAAAGACATGTCAAGATAGTTTACGTTCTTTTTAATGCTAGAAAAAACGAAGTCTGTGCGTAATACATGCTGAAGGGCCCAGAAGAAAATATTCAGGGTGTTACAAAAATACCCGTAAAGAGGAAAGGTCCCTTATAAAGAGTCCATTTACAATGTTTAAATGATTGTATGAAAAAATAAATATATAATTTTTTTCATTTATTTGCAAACCCTAACGCTAAATTTTTTACGCGTTTTTTGTAACACGTAAGTATGGTATGCATATAATTTAAATAATTGAAATATATGTGCAAAAATTTTTTTGATTGTGTTTAGAAATGACACAGCCAAGCTCCCACACGATGAAGGCAGCCATCGACGCGGCCAACGTGGACGAGGCGGTGGAGCCCGAGGACGCTGCGCAGAAGAAAAAGGCGGCTACACCCGGTGAGCGAGACTGACACACATGCTTGGGTCAATCAACTTTTAATTGCCACTCGTTGCCATGGAGACGTCCTTTGTTTAACACTACATAACCTAACCTAACCAACTTAGAAAAGTTAAAAAACCCCCGACATTGTCATTTCAAAGTTCAATATTTCAAAAACGGGTTAACCGATTTTAATGATACTTAGCTAAGAATCATCTCGATTAAAATAGCTTTCGACTGAAAAAAAACCGCATCGAAATAGGTCCACCCATTTCGGAGCTATGATGCCACAGACAGATACACAGATACACAGACACACAGATACACATGTCAAACTTATAACACTCCTCTTTTTTGTCAGGGGTTAAAAAATATGATTTAGACCCCACTCCCCCGAAAGTCAGGATTTGCATGTTTAGGAGATGAAGCTATTAGAGATAGGAAAACCATGTTAGAGCCATAAGTATAAGTCTCAGATTAATGAAGAATGATGGAAGGTAAACTTATGGCCGTATAGTTATACCCTTCGTTCATGTAACTAATGCCCTTTGTTAAAAAGAGACAACTGTATGCTCCGATTTCAAGAGTCGTACCGTTTTTTTGATCTGTAGTGTGCGTGTCAGTATTTGAATGTGTGAGGGAGCGCCTTTGATGGCAACTATAACCCGATCTCATTCAGTGACACTTTATTTGAATGACTGCCTAGAGACGACCGATGCTTCTATTTTTTTATCCGGTAAATTGGCCACAGAATTGACCAATGGGCATCTGGCTACAGGCTGTGTTGTACACAAACAAAAATCGGGTACGATTGACAGCTGCTTACATGGGGTCTGTGATGTCTGTGGTATAAGTATATTGAATAAAAGACAGTGTTGCTAGGACACACATGAGCAATAGAGCTCAACATGATATAGTTTAACTAGGAAGGTTTGCAACCTGTTGAAACTACTAACGTTTGTTGGAGTGGTCCCTTAGAAAATCTTTTATACGAGTGACCCAGGGGACATCTCCATGGCAACGAGTGGCAATGAAAAGTTGATTGGCACTTGTACATACGCCGCGGTTTATTTAACCGCTATTTATTTTTTATATACAATAACCTAACGAACTTAGAAAAGTTGAACAACCCCCGACATTGTCATTTCAAAGATCAATATTTCACAAACGGGTGAACCAATTTTTGATGAAACTTAGCTAAGAACCATCTCGATTAAACTAGCTTTCGATTAAAAAAACCGCATCGAAATCAATCCATAAGATTGAGAGCTATGATGCCACAGACAGATACACAGGTTAAACTTATAACACAACACCCCTTTTTTTGTTAGGGGTTAAAAAGTCGGGCAAACGAGCAAATAGGCCACTTGGTCTTGACTTTTTTTCTTCTTCTGATGTCCTATCAATCGCCCGAAGGTTAACTGGTAGAGATCCATTTAAGGGATAAGTTCGCCTTTCTACATTTTCTTTTGTTCTGTTAACACTTAATAGTAGTGTGGGTGGTAGGCCCTTGTGCGAGGTCCGTCCGGATCGCTACCACCATCTTACTCGCTAATCCTGCCGCTAAGCAGCAGTGCTTGCACTGTTGTGTTCCGGTGTGGAGAGTAAGACAGCCGGTGTAATTACGGGCACAAGAGGCATTTCATCTTAGATCTCTAGGTTGGCAACGCATCTGCGAACCCTCCGGAGTTGTGGTTGTCTGTGGGCAGTGGTGATCACTTACCACCAGGTGACCCACTTGCTCGTTTGCCTTCCTCGTCGTATAAAAAAAAGGACTGCCGTCGAAAGGGTTAATTTGTAATAATGACTTAATGAAAAATTTGTTTTCAGCCAAAGGCAAGAAAATAAACAGCACGCCGTCAAAAACGCCCCTGAAGCGGCAATCCTCTAGAAAACAACAGCTGGAAGACAAGAAGGAACCAGAACCAGAGAAACCCGCAGAGGAACCAAAAGAACCAGAAACGAATGAGAAAGATGACACAGAAAAAACTGACACAGATGAAACGCCCAAAGAGAATGATGACAGTGAAAAAGTTAATGATGTTGAAAAGACTAATGATGACACAGAACCAGCTGACGAGGAAGTCGAGAAAGTAAGCGATAAAGCAGAGAAGTCCGACGCGAAAGAAGCAGACACGCCGGTCGAAGAAAATGATAACGGTCAGGGGGATAGTGGAAAAGTTGAGGACAGTACAAAAGACAAAGAAACTAACTCTAAAGAGAAAGGCAACGAAGCGAAAAGTAAAGAGAAAACAGATGAAAAAGAGAAGGACAGCGATGACAAGGACAAAACTGTGAAAGACAGTAAAAAACCGAAGGACGAGAAAAGTTCGAATAGTGATAAGAGTTCCAAATCTAAAGATAAAAATTCTAAAGATGATGGGAAGAGTTCGAAAGATGCGAAGAGTGTCAAAGTGGGTGATAAGAGGAAAGATAAGAGAGATGAGAAAGATAAGTCGGAGGAGAAAGAGAAGGTAGACGTTGATGAGCCCAGGGCCAAGCGATCGAGAGAGGTGAGTTGATGATTTTTAGCCGCATTTAAACTCCCCTCCACAATTTTAACATGAAACTACCGGGGGCTCAATCTTAGTGAAATCATTTACGTATATAAGTCAAGTTTAACCCATGTTTCGGAATAATTCGTAGTCCACCCTCTGGGAGCGCACACTGCGCCCCGCGGCTCTGCTCTCGCGACTTCTGACTGAACTTCGTCTTAACCAATTACGACGCATTCCCCCGGCCTGCTCACCGCGGCTTTTTTCGTAATGAGTCATTACTAATGACTTTCCAAGTAAATTATAGAAGATGCGGTGTCCTGAGGGGGTTGGTGCGTGAATACTGCTATCTATTTCTACTGCGTTATTAATTAAACGTTAGTTTTATTTGATGAATAGCCTTTCACAAGCTCTTATGTACTTTTGTCCCGATGTCTGTCTGTAATCAAAATCAAATCCAGTACAGTCAGCAAAAAGCTTGCACCTGTCCTCACCCGCTACTCGTGTCAAGAATTTTTTTCATGCATAAAAAAATCCAGAAATTACTTTGAGCTATGCATGGATTTCTACTTTATTCCGGTCTCAAAAAAAAGCCAGCTTCACAATTAATCGCCCACCCTATTTTTACTATTTATTGTAAAAAACATACATACAGTGGAACATTTAAATAACAGTTTTTTACATTGATCAAGGAAAAAATTGTCGGCAATTAATTTTGCCTCTGAGTATATAACACACAATAAAATATATAATAATAAAAATTTCCTCTGGTAAACGAGCCAGGTCAGGTAGGGTTAAAAAATATTTATTTAACAAAACACATTTTTTTTTTCTTTTCAGAGTAAGAAGACTGAACCGCCGCCGCGCTCCCCGGCAAAAAGGAAGTCCAAATCTTAAACAGTTTCATAACTCACTGACTTTTCCCCACGAGTTAAAGTGGTATTCTACTGTCTCTACCATTTGCGCAAACTGGTCTAGTTTTTTTAAACATTTCCAGACAGTCGAACAATTGTATTTTGGTCTCTAGTTTCATCTACGTGTTAATGTCGATAACTTTTGAACGGTGCGGAGGCATTTTGTACATTTAATGTGCGCAGCGTACTAAAAAAGTTTTGGGCTATATGTAAATATGGTTTGATCCACTCTTTGCAATATAATGTGCAAATGGTATAAGGTGCAAAAGTTGATGTATAAATGTTATCTTAATACCAAAATGTGTAATGAAGTTTATCAATACAGTATTGCCAAAAAAAAAATCACAAAATCTTCCTCAGAATTTGTTGATTGTCGAAAGCACCTACTATGTAATATGAATTTGTAACGACTTGCTAAAACGTTTTTACATATTCAATACGGCGCAATCCTAGTAACGTTATAAATGCGGACGCCACATTTATTTTCTAGGTCGTAATGGTTGATAACGATCATAGTTTCAAACGATAATTTGTTTCAAACTCACCCTGAAGTCTGTATTTACAACATACAATGTTCAAATCATTAATTCACTCTCTCATTCGTTCAATAATTGACATCACTATTTTATTTTCACCAGAAACAGACCGTCATTCCACTGAAGTTAATTTTTCACTGCCGTGTTACATGGCAATGATGACTATCGCGAGTTAAAGATCCTCTAGGATCGCCAGTGCCGAGTGAGGTCTATCTGTCAATTTCCACCAATCATAGGCCAGTAGCTTGTCTCTCATTGGTGGAGAATGACAGACCTCACCCGGCGCTAGCGACCCTAGCGGATTAATTATTGACTCGCGATGACCCTCATTCGTAGACCAGGGGGGCTAGCACGCGCGCCATTTTGTCGCTTGTCGCTCAGTGCGTCCTTCACTGATTCCATCATTATGAAAGGGACGCACTGCGCGACAAGCGACAAAATGGCGCGCCGTGCTACATGTGCTTGCCCCTATTTCACCAACTTTACAATCGTCAGCTTACAATGACAATTCGAACTACATTTCTTTGCCGATATAAAGCGCGCTAAAACAAAAGCTCTTCAAGTCAGAATTTGACACCGAATTGTCATTGAAAACTGACAATTGTACAGTTGGTGCAATAGAGGTCAGGCGGTGTAAACTCGTTGACCACGAGACGACCATCCGTGGACCACCTGTCGATAACCAAGTTTAATGTTGCATTTTAAATGTCTTGTGTTGACTCAGTCTGATGAAGATTATTATGCATTTTTTTGGCGGTATTGTACCTAAGGTTTCCTCATTGGCTATTTTAATCTGATACCAGGTTTGATATAATTTGGGACAGTGAAATATTTTTTTAGTCGAGAATAACGTTTCTAACATAAATAAATTAAGTCTACGGTTAACACCGGAATACCTTTCTTTTTATATAGAATTTTGCAATATTCTTATTTTATGCTACAACATAGGATTTTATTGCTTCTAATATCCTTTCCAGTCCAAGAAAGTGTATTAGTTGACAATTATTTACAGATCGCAATTCCTTGTGTGTGAATCGATCGTAACTATTCGCTGTCCTTTTTTACCTTTAGCTGTACTTTGAATGCGAAGAGACGAACTCATTAGAGTAACAGAAAATTTGTTGTAATCTTTTTCATTGTTACATAGTTTTCTGACCGTATAGTTTTCACAGGTAAAAGTATCATGGACGCATTTTTTTACTCACGATATTTTATATATTATATGCTGATACAGAAGTACACTCGAAATTCATAATTTGGGCTGAAGCTGTTGCCTAATGACCTAATCTAGACTTGGGACTTACTAGACGAGGAAGTTTTAAACGATGGCAATGCGTTGAAAGGTCAAACTAAATGTAAATTATTGTTATTTACTTATGACTCCTGAATGTTTAGTCCAATGATATTACATTAAAAAGTAGCTTCAAAAGTGGCATCGTATAACTAGGCTGATTAGCTCACCCGAGCTCGGTTCTGTCACGGCGTACGTGAAATCTGACAGTTGTCTTTCAAAAATACGTCTTGTGTGAGGGTTACTTGCACGGACCAACCACCCTCTGGAAACCAAATGTCAGGACGAACGTTTCCGAAACGCATATGCTCATTTGCACTTATAAATCTCTTTAGCCTCGAATCGCGTCTCACTTGCGACCAGATGACAAGCTAATAACCAATCACGACGCATCCCCCCGGCCCGCTCACCGCGGCTTTTTTCGTAATGACTTTCCAAGTAAATTGTTTAAGGTTGGTCCGTGGTTACTTGGGACAATTTTGACATCCCAATCAATCTACTTTTTATTGTAATAGTCAATGTTTGACTAGTCTTGTAATAGATTTAAAGGTATATAGGGTATAAAGGTTTGATAAAAATAATGTTGAATCCTGAATTCGTTTGAAAACACTTATATTGTTAATATATCGTTTTGTAGTCGACTAATGAAATTTGAACGAAATGCAAACGTTTTGAGAAAGGGATGTTTTTGGAAAATGAACTGAATCTTAACAACTACCTAAGTCTGTGTGGTTTTTTTTGTGACGAAACGCTGAAAGTCGTTTTAAATCCATGCCTTCTATTTGTTCCGCCATTGTTTCTTAGGTTGCAGTTTTTTAAACATCAATTTTAATTGAAATCTCAGGTTTCACGTTTCAGCCTAAACTGTAGGTTCGTGAATAGAATTACAAACGCATGTTGTAAATATTTTCCTATATAAATTACTCCGTAGAGTAAGACTTTTTTTACAATAAGCATTTGATTGGTATTTACTGGACATTTCTGTTGGCAACCATTTATGTGAACTGTATCGACTGTGGCTCTTATTTGTAATAAAAATTGCATATACGAACACTGGTATTTTATTTAGGTAGTTATTGGTAGTTAGCAAGAAAGATTTTGCGAAGTCGAAACTAAAAGATATTTTCTTATGTTTATTTGAGTTTTTCATATACAGAAGTAAATAAATCAATTTTATATGTGTGTAGCGGTGAATTTCAGAATTAAATTAAGCGGGTTTATTTCTTAGGTTTTTTTTTTAATAACTTGAGACAACTGACTGAACTACTAGTCTAGTACGGCTTTTTACACGCATTGAAAAAATAAGCAAAACTATAAAACCAAATTAGTTTTAACAGGGAGATTTTTACTAAGTAAGAATTTATTAAAACACTATTGTTCGTCATCTTAGAGAAAAAAAAGAAACATTTATTTAAATATTCGACATAACAAAACAATGCAAACGACAAATAAGAATCTGTCGAAACACGACCCACCGCAGAATGTTCTCGCATGAAAACGATCCTCGTTCGGCATTACGATGCTTAAATAATAATAATAATAAATGATTTATTTTCCGAAATGAGGTACATAACATAATGGGTTTACAGATTTTTTACTATGGCATTCATGAACTAGAGTTTAGCAGCGGTTCTCACACTAGGTCGGGCCTGTATCGTGAGAACCAGTCAAATTACAAGTCAAGTCAAGTCAAGTAAAATGACATTTACTGAGAAAAGGTTCCACAGAGAGAGTAACAATGATTGAACTGGTTCAACGGCCATAAACCAAAACAAAAAGGAATGGTAAAAAATCTTAGATTACACTACTTAAACGTAATCTTACTGTCAATGCGTATCCTAAAATTAAAAAAAAAATGGTACATAGGATCCCAAGGTTTGAAACAATTCAGAAAATCCACCCTCTTCTATCCTTCTTTCTGAATGGGAAAATGGCATATTTAATGATTCAGAGAGCCATGATGATGACGAAATAGGCGATAACATTGACGATGATGACGAATGATGTCTTTTGTGAATTATGGGTGGTAAAGGTCGCATCCTACTGTAAAGACCACCTCTTATTGGTCTATAATGAAATCCTGGACGCTTAATTTGTTTATAGGATAAAGCTGATTCAAGTGGTTTTGTTGATGGATCAGAAACTGGTGAAGAAACAAGTGGTGATGCTTCTCGGGCTATTGAAGAGGTTTTAGAATATGAAGGTGCTGAAATCGGTGACGAATTTTCTGTAGCTTGAGAAAAAAATACGACGGGTGATAAATGTTTTGATAGTTTAGAAGATGACTTCGATGCTTCGGAGGACTTATAAACTTCTGTATTTGAAACATCTGGTACTTCAGATAATGATGGTATATTAGAGGTTGGTGATGAAGCAAATAAGGATTGTTCAGGTGCTGGTGAAGTTCTCGAGGTTGCTGATGCCGCAGATGGGATAGCTTCTGGATATGAATTTCGTGGTAGCCTAGATGTTGATGGTTGATTAGAAGCTGGTAAAATAAGTCTAGTGGCTTGCGATTTAATATGTTTTAGTGGTTCAAGAATTTGAGATGGCTGAGGAGCAACTGCTGGAAATAAAGCAGGTACCAATGTCTGTTGAGATGTGTTTGGAACTACTGGTAATTCTTCCGGGGCTAGCGATGATAGCCTCTCAGGGGATTGCGAGTTGGAAACATTCGATGATTCAGGGGTTGGTGATGATTTACGTGCTTGTGACAAATCAAAAAGTGGTGATTCAGGTTCTGACGAAGTCAACAGTGTTGATGCAAACGGATAAGATGCCAAAAGTGCACCAGGCTCTGATGATAGTGCCGAGGTGTTCGAATTTGATTGTGGTTCTGATAACTTGGGCACTAACGATAATACGGACTCTAATGACAGTGGGTGACCAAGCGATGGTGTTTTAGTTGCTATGGGTGACTGAGAAGATATTATTGAAGGTGGTATTAAATTCACGTCAGGCGTGGTTCTAGAACCCATTGTTAGTTCGGAAACAAATTGTTGACCAGTAGCAAGTCTCGAAACAAGTGTTGTGGGTAGTTCTGATGCCGATGATGAAGCAAGTGTTAAAAGTTTGAAAATTGTTGAATTAAATGCTGGTGAATCAGTTGGTGATGGATTAGCCGATATAGCTTGTGGGTTAACAAGTGCTGATAATTCTCTTGCTGGAGACGGTGAAGGTGATACTGTTAAAATTGATACTAATGTCTCGTCTATAGTCTTAGAAGTACCTGGTGATTCAGTAGCTAAAGAAAGTTCAGAAGCTAGTGTAGATCGTTTTGATGATGCATTAGAAGGTAGTGATGAAGCAAGTGACAAAAAGTCGGTGGCTTGTGAATTAGAAATGGCTGAAAGTTCAAGTACTGGCTTTGCTAGTGATAAAACATGGGATCTTAGTTCTTTTAAAGTTAGTGAAGAAGCATTGGCTACTCTTCTAGTATAATCTATTAATGCAACGCTGTCTTGTGGCCCTTTAGACATTAGTGTTGAATCACTGGCTAGACTGCCCTCAGAGGCCAATGACGAAACATTTTCTAGTCGTCCCTTAGACGTTAGTATCGAGTCATTGGCTAGTCGCCCCTCAGAGGCTAGTGTTTCATCGGCTAGTCGTCCTTTAGATTCTAGTGTTTCATTGCCTACTCGCCCTTCAGTGACTAGTGTAGAATCATTGGTTATTTGCTCCTCAGAAGTTAGTGTCGAGTCATTGGCTAGTCGCCCCTCAGAGGCTAGTGTAGAATTATTGTCTAGTTGTCCTTCAGAGGCTAGTGGTTCTTCAGATTCTAATGTATCATTAGCTCGTCGTCCCTCAGAGGTTAACGTTGGGTCATTGGCTAGTTGTTCTTCAGTTTCTAGTGCTTCATTGGCTAGTTGTCCATCAGTGGCTAGTGCTTCATTGGCCAGTCGCCCTTCAGATTCTAGTGAAGAATAATTAGCTAGTAGTGCTTTATTAGCTCGTCTTCCCTCAAAGACTAGTGTAGAGTCATTGTCTAGTCGTCCCACAAAGGCTAATGACGAATCATTGGCTAGTCGCCCCTCAGAGACTAGGGTAGAATCATTGGCTAGTCGCCCCTCAGAGACTAGTTCAGAATCATTGGCTAGTCGCCTCTCAGAGGCTTGTGTTTCATTGGTTAGTCGCCCCCCAGAGACTAGTGTTGAGTCATTGGCTAGTCGCCCCACAGAGGCGAATGAAGAATAATTGGCCATTCGTCTCTCAGAGGCTAGTGTTTCATTGACTCTTCGTTCTTCAGAGGACAGTAAAAAGTCATTAACTAGTCGCCCCTCAGAGTCTAGTGAAAAATCATTGGCTAGTCGTTCCCCGGATTCTGATGTTTCATTGGCTAATCGTCCTTCAATTTCCAGTGATTCATTGGCTAGCAGCCCTTTAGGTTCCAGTACTTCATCGGCTCGTCTTCCCTCAGAAACTGGTGAAAAATCATTGGCTAGTCGTCTCGCAGCGACTAGTGACGAATCATTGTCTAGTTGTCCTTCAGTGGCTAGTGCTTCATTGGCTAGTCGTCCTTCAGATACTAGTGAAGAATCATTGGCAAGTAGTCTAATAGATTCTCGTGTTTTATTGGCTCGTCTTCCCTCAAAGACTAGTGTAGAATCATTGGCTAGTCGTTCCTCAGATTCTGATGTTTCATTGGCTAGTCGTTCTTCAAATTCTAGTGTTTCATTGGCTAGTAGTCTTTTAGGTTCTAATGCTGCATTGGCTGGCTGCTCCCCAGAGACTAGTGTAGAATCATTGGCTGGTCGTTCCTCAGAGGCTAGTGTTTCATTGGCTAGTCGTACTTCAGATTCTAGTGTTTCATTAGCTAGTCGTTCCTCAGATTCTGATGTTTCATTGGCTAGTCGTTCCTCAGATTCTGATGTTTCATTGGCTAGTCGTTCTTCAAATTTTAGCGTTTCATTGGCTAGTAGTCCTTTAGGTTGTAATGCTGCAGTGGCTAGCCGCTCAGAGACTAGGGTAGAATCATTGGTTAATCGCCCCTCAGCAGCTAGTGAAGATTCATTGGCTAGTCGTCCTTCAAATTTTAGTGATTCATTGGCTAGTAGTCCTTTAGGTTCTAGTGCTGCATTGACTAGTCGCTCTTCAGAGGCAAGTGTTTCATTGGCTAGTCGTCCTTCAAATTCTAGTGTTTCATTGGCTAGCAGTCCTTTAGGTTCTAGTGCTGCATTGGCTCGTCTTCCCTCAGAGACTAGTGTTAAGTCATTGGCTAGTCGTTCCTCAAAGGCTAATGACGAATCATTGGCTAGTCGTTCCTCAAATTCTAGTGTTTCATTGGCTAGCAGTCCTTTAGGTTCTAGTGCTGCATTGGCTCGTCTTCCCTCAGAGACTAGTGTTTCATTGGCTAGCAGTCCTTCAGGTTCTAGTGCTGCATTGGCTAGTCGCTCCTCAGGGACTAGTGTCGAATCATTGGCTAGTCGTTCCTCAAATTCTGATGTTTCATTAGATAGTCGTTCTTCAAATTCTAGTGTTTCATTGGCTAGCAGTCCTTCAGGTTCTAGTGCTGCATTGGCTAGTCGCTCCTCAGGGACTAGTGTAGAATAATTGGATAATCGCCCCTCAGAGGCTAGTGTTTCATTGGCTAGCAGTCCTTCAGGTTCTAGTGCTGCATTAGCTAGTCGCTCCTCAGAGACTAGTGAAGAATCTTTGGCTAGTAGTCTAATAGATTCTCGTGCTTTATTGACTCGTCTTCCCTCAAAGACTAGTGTAGAATCATTGGCTAGTCGTTCCTCAGATTCTGATGTTTCATTGGCTAGTCGTTCTTCAAATTCTAGTGTTTCATTGGCTAGTAGTCCTTTAGGTTCTAATGTTGCATTGGCTAGCTGCTCCCCAGAGACTAGTGTAGAATCATTGGCTATTCGCCCCTCAAAGGCTAGTGTTTCATTGGCTAGTAGTTTTTCAGGTTCTAGTGCTTCATTGGCTAGTTGCCTCTCAGAGACCAGTGAAGAATTATTGTCCAGTCGTCCTTCAGATTCTGATGTTTCATTGGATATTAGTCCTATAGGTTCTAGTGCTTCATTAGCTGGTCCCTCAGATCCCAGTGATGAACCATTTACTAGTCCGTCGAAAGTTGAAACATTAGAAAGCATTCTACCAGACGCAGACAGCTGATCATCATATGATGCTGATGACATATTGGTCAGTGATGGTTGATCAGCTGATATAGTTGGTACTGTCGGCTCTGCTGGAGTTACTTGTGAAGCAGGCGGTTCAGTCGTTGATGCTGTCAAAGTAATAATATTACTTACTAAGAAATGTTATAGGGTAGAGTTCAGAAGGACAGAATTGCAGTTAAGTATACCTAGAAAGGTATTGACAAGATTTTTTGTCTTAATCTAGGACGGCACCCACTGCTAAATAGTTATGCAGCTTATGGTACTACAAAATAAAATTTCTTACCTCCCAATATCATACCGCAGCATATAAATATTTCATATAAAATCCATTGGTAAAATGCCATGGTCCGTTGTCTTTAAACAATATTTTCCTAATTTAGCTTTTTAATTTTAATTTAATTTCTTTTATGAACTACATGTGACCTTTGTTGTATTTATGTGTCGAATACAGCTGAAGCGTGTTACCTTTTTCATAGTTTAAATTAATATGATGTATTTATTAATTTGACGAAATCTGGAACCGATTCAAATAAATCGCTTCAAGATAAGAACTGGAGTAGGGCCGATCTGCTTTTCAGCAAGTATTTCATCTAGACGGTTGTAAGTTTGTATGACCTCAACTATGCCTAGCGGTCATTCTACGACTTTGCAATATTTGAATTTATTTTTCACTTTTTTTTTAATCTCGTCTTTTTGCCAAAATTAGAACGAAAATCTATTACGGCCAAATAGTTAACCAAGAAACAAGCAAAGGCATAATGCTACAATATAACGATTAAATAACTTTATTATTGACGACATATGTATTAAAAGTCTTAGTAAAACCGTCTTGAAAAATAAAACATAAATTAATCTTCTAAAGTGATTAGTTTTGTAGCCTAGCACAAATATGAAGTAGGTGCGATGCTAGCGGGATATTCATTGAATGAATCACCGACTTCATATTTGTGCTAGGCCATAAAAGTGATGGCTTTAGAGGATTATTTGTTTTTTTTTTAGTGCGGTTTTTATTTTTGTTAAATGTTTATTTCATGAAGCGCTTATTTTATGTTTATTTGATATTTAAAGAATTATCCTCCAACTCGCAACCGTTCTAAGGAGTTGCACCTTCCATCATCACCTCATTATAACATGAGATGATGACTACCAGACACAAATAATTGAATTGCTTCAGAAAATATATGGAACATATCAAGCGTGCCTGTAAAATTTGAGGGCTGTTCTCGATTTCCCTGGGATCCCATCCCATCATCAGATCCTGACTTGGTGACAATGGGATCACTTACGAAGTATACCCTTTCAAAGAAAAAAATATTTTTCAATTCGGTCCAGCCGTCTTCGAGTAATCAAGAAACATACATTACAAAAATTCATACAGTAAAACAGAACTTCCAAGTTGGTTAAATTTTTTCTAACAATCTTTAAACAAACAAAAAATATTCTCTTCATCAGTCACAAATACAAAAACAGAAGTAAGGATTAACAAACGATTATTACAAAATGTACGTACTTATTTTGATTAATCTACAGTACTTCCTTTTGCAATCAATTTTGTTTGGCCTTTCTACCAAATTCTCAATTTTTTATTCTGTCTTCCTACCTTCCTACCGCTGTCTTATTATTGTTTGCTTCTTCTTTTTATAATATCAGAGTAATGCTCTACTTAGATTTCTTCCTCTATTGGTGTCTCTTGATTTAAACTCGCAATAAAAAGCTAAAATTTTAATACAAAATTTGCTGTGCTCACTAATTAACAATTTCATTTTCGTCTTTCTTCGCAAGTATCTTGGAGTTCCTGTTCTATACTATATTGCATACAATCCTTCATTTTCTTTAATAATGTATTCACTAATAATATAAATAAATAAATATCATGGGACAATTTGAAACAAATTGACCTAGTCCCAAACTAGGCAATGCCTGTACTATGAGTACTAGACAACGGATAAACATACTTATATGGATAAGTACATACTTATATACATATCAAACATCCAAGACCCGAGAACAAACATTTATATTCGTCATGCAAACATCTGCCCCGACCGAGGATCGAATAGAAGCATAGCTTGGACTTTTAGGATGCCCCATGTTTAACTGAAATAGTTATTATAAATTATTATGGGTTAACAATGAAACCCTGGGAACACATAACACACATTTTTTTTGAAGTGGCTTCTATGAAATATACGGAAAAGTCATAATACATCTAAAAATATTCATTACCGTGATTTTAACATCATTGCCGTGACCTGTAAAGAGCTACGGTAAAGTACGGTAATGAAGGTCCTGGTAATGAATATTTCGTACATGATGCCGAATAGCCAACCATTTTGAGCGCATTTTTATTTACATAAACAGATTTGCATAGTATTTAATCTCTCAAAATGCATCAATATTTAAATAAAGTACATTAGACAATACTTACCAAAAAAAGGGCTACCCGGCGATGATTTCAAAATTGTGACAATCTCCCGTTTAGCGACTTCGGGATAAGTTTCACGGAAAACGGGGCGCATGTCTTTTCGTCTTGGCATTACATTAAAGACTTAGTACCCTGGGCGCGCGTCTGCCAGCGTTTGGTGGCCAGATCAAAAAATTTTGATGCTACTCTCAAAGCGTTTAGTTTCGAGCACGGAAATGATTTTGTTACGGTGACAAACTTTACATGTGTTTTTTCTGTGCATTATAGGATTATTTAGTTTTCATATTTAAGCGTAATCGATTGCTTATGAATGTAGCTATTGTGGAATGTATTCTTATTGGCGTTCTACAGACGCGATTTTTGTACACGTCAATTAGTATCTAAATTAACACATTGGAACAGGGCCCGGTAATGAAAATTTCACTACTTTATATTTTTTAATTAATATGATATAAACAAAATCACGAAATTGTTTATAGCAATACATAGAAGAGATCATAAGCCATTTATTAGATTTTTTTTCCTGCATTGGTTAATACTGGATTATTTTAAGCCTCGGAAATGCAAAAAAAATTTAGTCGTAGAATGACCGCTTGCCCGAGATGCCACGTGCTCTCTCACGGACGTTAAATATTGCTCCCCGTATAAAGTGTGTATTTGGGTTCCGAAACAAAATGCTAAAATACCTAACACCCTTTTGTGTGCGTAGGGCGTTAAAAAGGGAGGGGCTTTGCCTAGTTTGGGACTAGGTCAATTGGTGTCAAATTGTCCCGTGATATTTATTTATTTATTTATGGTGCGACTCGGTCCGTACCCACTGTTTGTCTTAGACAATTATTTCGAACGGGATATTGACCGCGATTACCTAGGGCGTCTAGTGGAATCAACGGCCAAAAAAACCGTCTCGATCGCGCTCTATAGGCACATTGGCAGCGCCACTAGTGGCACGTATCGACTACAAACAATTCTCAAATACTAATAGGCTGCCACAGCTTGTTTTATGTATACCTACCTAACTTACTATTTCTTATAGAATGACCCATAGCCGTTTGAAATATATCCATTTTATTCTTCACGCCATATTTAGCTAAAATACATAAATTAAGTCATTGATAAGTACTATGATATTACGATTTTATTTTAATACCTACCTTCCTCTAGTCAACAAATGATACAATTCAGAAGTTTAGCTAGTCATGAAAATACCTATCCAGTTTGTTAAGTCACAAGTTAGTTGTTAGTGTGTTAATAGAAGTAGTCTCAGTAGGTACCTAAGTAATTAGAAATGATGATATCCGCAGTAGAGCTAAGGTTAATTACCGACATACTTAGCCCGAAGAATTACGAAACTTAAGTGGCAGTGGGCGGGGCACTTTGCTCGCAGGACTATGAGGTCAGAAGGTTCTCGAATGGCGTCCGTCCGCGGACCGGGAGGCGAGCTGTCGGTAGACCTCCAACAAGATGGAGCGACGACCTGGTAACGATCGCGGGACCGCGGTGGATGCGGAAAGCACAAGACCGGTCTGAGTGGAGAGTCTTGGGGGAGGCCGCCGGCCAGCAGTGGACGTCTTTCGGCTGACATGATGATGATGAAGTACCTATTGTACACTTGATCGGTCATGCTGTGGAACGGTTCTTTGTCAGAGCCTCTATCGTGTAACTTTTGACACAAAAGGCGTTAACGTCTAAATTACTATGAGCAAACATTTTAAAAACAATCACACGAGTGGACAATGGCATGCACGAATCAGCTAAAGAACTTTATATGCGAATTTAAGTTTGAGTTTGTATAAAATAATGAAAATATCGCTAACAATAAAACTCATTTAATAAATACATAACAACTGTTACTGTTATGGTTAAAAAAGAAACTACATTAAAATCGGCGTCTCCTCTTCCTATTTTCTTCGGGATACAGAAACCTTATCTTTTTCAGACTTTCATTTGCCTCGTTTCTATCTGAAATTAATACAAAATACACACCTGGCGGGTTTATACACAGCCTACCCTAGTCTTCTAATTGGGGGGCGTCCATAAATTACGTGAGGTGATTTTGCCCCCCCGTAATCTCACGTGAGATTTTTGAAAAAGCGTATTTTTTCCAGCTTGATTTTGTTAAACATGTTTTCCTGGATTTAACAAAGTTTTCTCGCTTTTTTAGGGCTCCGTACCTCAAAAGGAAAAAACGGAACCCTTATAGGATCAATTTGTTGTCCGTCTGTCTGTCTGTCAAGACCCTTTTTCTCTGGAACGCGTGGAGATAGCATGCTGAAATTAATATCAAATACTCAAGCCTGCGGTCCCTTGAAGCTGTGAAAAAATCAACCTTCCAAGTGAACGCAATCAAAAGATACAGTCTTTATTAAAAAGGTGGTTTCCATACAAATCGCCGTACTGAGAAAACCTAATGGGTACTTCCAGTTGTCCTAGAAACTTGAAATTTGGTATGAAGGTAGCTCTTATAGCACAACTACTCAGAAAATTCTCAAAATCTTAAATTTTTATGTCTGTCTGTAGATTTCGCAGACCAATACAAGTTGACCCCACACTGCGTACATTTTGCTTAGAAGCAGGGCTCTGCTAACACTGGACTTCTAAAAACACTGGGGAAAAGCGTTAAAATCTTTCTACGGAACCCTCGTGCGCGAGTCCGACTCGCACTTGGCCGGTTTTTACACTGTTCCTTGCGGAAAAATGTCATGACAGCATCTTGAATCATACAAATCATGGAAATACTTACATTTCGCGTTCTCTTCGCCTTTGTTCTCATACACATCGAATCCATAACCATCCTGTATAGTCATAGACGTAACTGGCAACACCCTTTTTTTACTAACATAGTACAAGTTATTCATAACTCCTGGTGCGTACATGCCTCTGAAGAGATCCAAAAATGCTTCCCCCTGCGGTATAACATGCGATTCTCTAGCTTTCGAAGAAATAACTCTACAGGGCAAGTATTTACTTTTGTGATATTTCATATAGTCAGCATTGTAGTAAGTGTAGCTTTCAATGTTAGTTTTAGTCAAGTTATTTTTTTTAGCTTTGCTTTCGCTTATGAATTCGAAATCAGACGAATTGTATCCGTCGTCTTCAGAGTCGGAACTTAAATATATTATGTCTGTTTCTTTAATATCTGCTACTGTTTTTGAATCATCTTCTTGTGATATTATGACTCTTTCTTTAGATTGTACAGCTGTTTCTAAACTAGCTTCATCTGTAACTTCAGTTTTGTTTAAATTGTCAAGTTCAGTATCAGATTCGGTAGTGTCTAAATCTTTTATGAGGTCACTTAATGTTTTTTGTAGTTCTGAAGTCTGTACAGATTCATATTCGTTTTGTTTGGGGTTATCAATACCAGTATTATTTTCATCATTTTTTGTTGTTTGATATTTATCTGCTATTTTATCTAACTCAGTCACTTTATGTGACGTTGCAGATTCCTCATTTTGTGTCTTTGTATTAATCATATTTTCTTCATGGTCTATTTTATAGTTAGAGGCGCGTATTTCATCAAAAATCATTTCAAACTCTTTTAAATCAACTGTATCATCGTCTATAGAAATTACATAAGTAATCTGTGTCTGTGTAGAAATATCATTTTCATCTATAGGCTTATTTAGTTTTTCTTTAGAATCGTCAAAGCTGATTAGGCCAGTTTCATTGAATTCGCTTTGGTCCAATTTCTCCAGATTGTTTAGAGACATGCGCATATTTACAGGTTCAGTATTTTCATCTTCTGACGTTACAGTGTTTAGGTCAGTTATACTAAACTCTTTTTGTTTCAGTTTTTCTAATTTGTTAACAGACATCTGCATTTCGCTAAAAATCTCCTCAAACTCATCTAAATTTATAACATCATGTGTTGAATCAGATGTTTCATCCATAGTTGTTTCTATATCTATATCTACTTTGGCATCACTTACTTCTGTACAAGAAGCATTTCTATCTTCTGCTTCACACATTTTATCTAAAGCGTCGATAAGAGAGTTTTGTGACATATTTTGTATTTCTCCTTCAACTTTCTCCATCGATCGTATAACTTCGTTTATGTCTATTAATGCCTCGAAATCAACTAACTCATCCATTTTTAGTTTCTATCTTCTAACCTGAGAAAACCACAATAATACTTTAAGAATGATTGAAAAAACAGACAACTTTTTGTGGGAACGAAAGCTTGACTAAGAACATATTTTAGAACAAAATTAATTGTATCTTGAGATAGTGTAAAAGCAGGTAGGTACAGTAGATCCAGTTGAATTATGACTTGCCATGGAACAATATGTTGATTCTCTAGAATGCCTTAGCTTTAAAATGGTTTCTATCATCAGCCTATTTACGTCCCACTGCTGGGCACAGGCCTCCTCTCACAATGAGAGGGCTTGGGCTATAGTTCCTACGCAGGTCCAGTACGTATTGGGAACTTCACACACACCGTTGAATTGCTTCGCAGGAGTGTGCAGGTTTCCTCACGATGTTTTCCTTCGATGAAAAAGTCATAATAAATTTACAAATGTAATTTTGCACATAAATTTCGAAAAGCTCAGAGGTGCGAAATGGTTTCACTGCACATTAATAACATTTTGCCTCGATTCAACTAGATAGGTATGTACTTAGACGTACTCATTATTAAATTTCAACGATATCAACTGCACAGGGTTTAATGCCTACAACAATAATTACACTTACAACTTACACTTAACTTAGTATAATAATTTGAACCTAACTACCTACCTAGTTAAATTTTCAATTATTTATGAACAACAAATAAATAAAATACTTAATTTTCAAAAACGAAATTACCTAATCTAAAATAGGAAACGTCAGCATAATATTACTTAGGTACTTACTGAGTTAAGCTAGGTACCTATATAATTATACGGAATTAATATATACTATACCACTGTTACGAAAATGAAATAGTTAATTATACAGGTAATTATATTTTACGATATTTACCTTCGGAAAGTGCACTGCAATAAAATTGTTATTGTCAATGTCAAAACAAGTTTTAGAAGTAAGTAAGTACTTAGGGACACCTCCATCTGTGAGTGTGGTTTGGCTGAGGGTACTCTGGAGCATATATTTTTTGATTGTCCAAAATTAGCTACTCCCCTGTATGATCTTCTTCCCCATAGCGTTAGCCGTCCAATTAATATTAATTTCCTACTAACCTTAGTGTTTTCCTCATTCTCTAAAATATTAGATAGATTCCTGACTAAAAATAACATAAAACTGTAAAATTAGAAATCAATGTAAGTAAATCCCTCCTCCTGTCTTACCTTTTCCATCCCTGTAGTTTTTTTTAGATAATTAAAATAGATAGCCATAGATCGTATCATAGTTTTACTCTGTATATACCTAGTTGGTTGTGGTGAAGGTATTTTGGTTGTGTTTGTTGTAGTTGGACTCTGGCTGTTACCCTGCCGAAGACTGGCAGTAACACCGTACAACGAGACAAGAGTCTACTGGCCGTGTCTTATCCAACCTCGACATTGGCAGAATCATCAAAAGCTTGATGGGGCCACATTTCCCTAAAAATTGAATTGAAGTAAGTACTTACCACTGTACGTGTTGTTTAGGTACCCCCAAAACTTCGTTGGAAAGTTTGTTTAACGAAAAAACCACCTAAGTATCACTCATTAATCAAAAAATTACTGGCGGCCCACTTTACAACCTTTTCGACTTTACGTATTAAAAAAGGCGGGCTTTTTTAACCAGCCACTGACACTGACGTGACGTTTTTTTATTCGTTAGCCAGAGATGGGATAATCAATGGAAATGAGATCCATACAGCCATGTCCGTTTTAATTTGTTACACAATGGATGACCAATGTCATCTTGTCAACCAAAAAATAAAGCTTGCCATCCATGAATTAAAAACAATTACTTCGCTCACCCACGAAACAAGTGAAAAATTGTTATATCTGTGCGGCAAATATATGTTTCCATGCAACACCTCCGCACTTCTTTCACTTGTGGTCGCGGGTCAGCAAAATATTAATTGTTTTTAGTTCATAAATATGGACCTCCGCAAAGTAACGCCTGATTCAATAAATTACTTGCCATCCATGTTTATGATGCACCAGTAGGAATGAAAAAAAATCCGATATTCACGAATTTATTTTGTAATAAATGCAAATAACACTTTTCATGAAGAAATTACTAGTACGAACCATTTAAATGGCAGTGCCGTGTTTTGGAAATATATTATCATTAATTTTAACTGTGCCAAGTTATACATTGCACTATATTAAAAAAGAAAACGGCGACTGGATACTGTATGCCAGATATATTTTTTTTTCTATTGTCAATCAAAAACGACAATTGTCTATTATACATTTGTGTTTGACAATAGATGGAAAAGATCTTTGTCCTTACATAAGAATTTACATCCTATTAATTAAAAAATATTGAATTATAAGAGTTGTGTCACTTTTTGCCCGATTTCTTTATGCCTCCTGTCGCGAGGGGACCTTTTTGGGAAGCCTTTGCTTTCGCATCCTGAAAAAATAAATAAACGTTTTTAACGAAATTTTATAAGACCAGAAAAGTTTTAATGTCATATCTATGTTTTTCACGTTTTCGCTCCTTGACTTTAGATGAGCCTAGCTAAATATTATTGATCTCACTGTAGTTTGATGTCAAAAACGTGAATGTAGCACCAAATAAATTGATTCCTGATGCAACATAGAACATTTTCAAAGTAAACTCCATGACAATATTCCTTGTCAAGCAATTCAATGCCACTATCGCTTTTACTGTGAAAAGTTTCTACAATGGGTTGATTTGTTCAAATGTACTTACAGCCAGAGCCTTCTGTTGCTCCTTAAGCTTGGCCTTGTGGGCTAGGTCATCATCGTCTAGCTCCTTGGACTCCTTCTTGGGTGCCTTCAGGGGCTTCTTCTTACCACCCTCCCTTCCAGACATCTGAAATTAGAGACGGCAACATTAAATCTTGTTTTAATTTTAAGTGTTTAAACGTCGAGGCGCACCGAAAGTGAAAGACACCACAGTTTCTTAGGGAATGACATTTATTTATAATTTGGCAAGCCTTTTATAGGTCACTAGAAAAATCTATACAGCGCGATTCAGGATTTACACAAACACAGTACAGCGACACCTATCGGGGTGTAAACAAAACAACAAATAAAGTACTACACAAAGGTCACGGCTTAACATTAAGTGATGGTGTGAAATGGAATATGTCAAGAATTTCTGAATGCAAAATGTAATAATAGGCTTAGCCCCCATTAATATTACCATGCATGGGCACTGCATCCCTTAAATTATGAACTATGAGTCTAAGATATTTTTCTTCACACACACTTAAACAACTTGTTAAATTAAAACCATGGCGGATACTAAACCAGACACAATAGATAGTTCTGTTGTCATAACATCTACAGGCATCTGAAGTCCGTCAACGAGTTAAGTATATCAAGTGACTTTCCGTTAACTTCCTAGAGACAACACTAAACTTTAACACTACTTACATCATCATGTTCATGATCCATGATAAACACTATTTAAAACAACAGAACTGACCAAGACAGCTACTCAAACGCAACTCATCGAAATATTCACAAACCCGAGTTATAATGTTTCTTGAACAATATTCCATAAAATGCAGAGTTCAAATAATGAGGTAATTTGTTCTGTAAATACTTTCTTCTGTGTTTAAAATGGTTTGTAATAGAAGTTTTAATAATCATAATTAGTATACTTGACCTTCCTCTATGTTTTTTGGCCTTGGAACACATTAGGGTAATTTTTATTGCAGTCTTGTGTCATAAGTGTGAAATAGTATCACCTGACTAGTGTGGCATAGCTAGCATGGGTCCTACTGTTTTTTTAAGCTGATGGCCCTGGTAGCCAAAGCCCATTATATAAAAATAAAATTAAGAAAGAACTACTGTCAGACTCAAATACTCAATCAAATATGCTGAAATAAGAGTTAAAATTGAGTCTTAAACTAGTCCATAATAGGTATGTTACACTTAAATGAGTAGTTTCTAGACTACTAATAAATGCACAACTTATTACGTTTCGAAGAAAAAATACTATGGAAAATAATCATTAATTTTTTAGTCAAGATTCAATACGTACGTAAGGTATCATTCAAATCGACGTCTGAAGTGAGGCATTAAAAAGATAGTTTATATACTATTAAGACATAATGGAAAACTTTAAATAAACCTCAAATGACTCAGAAATTGATAGAATTACTTTTTGTAAAGAAAATACCACGGCAAAAAGGCTGTGAGAATATCGTTCTATGACCGTAAGTTTTATCCTTAAAATCGACCAAGCGATACTCTTCAAGTTTAATGTCGCACTCGGCTTTAAACAAAGAACGATTCTTACAGTTCTTAGCTCTGAACAAGTGCACATTCGCAAGAAAATAAGCTAAAACCTTAGACACTTCCATCTTTATAAATTATAACCTCAACTTCGATTTCCAACGCAAAAATAATGATGTCACAGTCTTATTTAAGTAAAAGAATTTGATGAAAAGAAGTCTTGTTACTTACGTTTATATTAAAATAGCTGGTTGAAGAAAACTTTAAGGTAATTCGCGAGAGATTGCGACTGAAGTAAAAAGTAAAGCAAGTTAATACGACGCACTTGCCTGCCACTTGCAATGTTTTTTTTTTGTAGCTCACTTCACTTTTCACTTCCACAGATTAGTAATCTACTGGGTTGTTTAGGACACTGTTAATACCGCCACAAAGTAATTCATCTACTTTATGCAACTTTATGACATTGTACCTAAACCAGTGTCCACGATTCGTACAGACATTTAAATCTTTATTGCAACTACCTAGCGACATAAGGCATTTTTTTCGAAGCGACATTGTATAAACCAGGGATGGAGAACCTTGACTGGTGAATATGCCACTTTTAGGCTTCCGCACCTCAAAAGGAAAAACTGAACCCTTACAGGTAGGATCACTTTGTTGTCCATCTCTCTGTCTGTTTGTCAGTCTGTCAAGACCCTTTTTCTCTGGTCGGTAGCACGCTGAAATTGATATCAAACAGGTACTCAAGCCTTGCAGTCTTTTGAACGCAATTAAAAGATACAGTCATTAAAAAAGGGTTGTTTCCATACAAATTGATGTACCCTGAAAACCTAAAGGTTACTTCCAGTTGTCCTAGAAACTTGAAAATTTGGCTCGAAGATAGCTTTTATAGCACAACCACTCAGAAAAATCTGAAAATCTGTTTTTTTTTATGTCTGTCTCTATAATGTCACAGACCAATATAAAATGAGATAGGAGCAGGGCTCTGCTAACACCGAACAACACAAAACACTGAGGAAAAGTGGGAAAAATCTTTGCACGGAACCCTCGGTGCGCGAGTCCGACACGCACTTTTTTAATTAATATTTGGATATGACGTGCCATCAAAGAATCTTTTAACCTAGGAATAATATCTATTTTATTTAGCTAACAATTTACACCGGGTATTGATTTAAACTTTCGCGATTTTCACACATTATCATGATGTAATCGCGTAAAAAATATATATTTAAATTTGAATTTAAATACCTCGACGTTTCGGACGCGACGTTGCGTCCATGTTCTCGACGGGACTGAAGAGGCGGGTATCAACATCTCCTAGCTGCACGGGTTCCTCGAACTACCCGCCCTTGGTCTTTATATACAATAAAAAATGCATAGGTATTTAAATATATATTTTTTACGCAATTAAGTCCCAAGTATCATGGTAATTTACACTGGGTTTTTTGGCATCAAGTTTAGAGTAGGTATACGCATTAATACCGTTAGGTACCTACCGAATTATTTTGTCCCGTGCCATTTCGGGCACGTGTGCCTTCGGTTCGCCATCCCTGGTATAAGCATTGACAGTCCTCTTGGTATTATAGTCCTTGGCAGCAGTTTACGATAATACTGTTTTACTTTAAAACTAGCTCATACTACGAAATAAACACACGAGCGAAGTCACCGTCAGAAGCTAAGCTAAAACAAACATGATCTTAACACGACAGAATCTCGAAACTCGGAAAGAAAACCGAGCCAAGTGTTTTTCAAACTTTCCTCATGGAACCAATGAAAGGCCCCCAAAGTTGTGAAATGTAAGGGCCCCGTTGACCTTTTCCTGCATTAGGGGCCTCGCCGCAGACATTAAAAATATAAAGAGTTCTTGGGAAAATGCTTCACGATTGTCGCGTGAGTAAGGTAAATTATGGAGGAGGCATTATAATTATTAGGGTTGTTTCCTCTTAGTCAAATCAGCAACTTTTTATGAAATGTCAAAACGATCCGTTAGGTATGAAGTTTGTATTGAAGAACTATGACGTCATAATTTTCAGTGATCAAACGGCCTCCTTTTATATTGGTTTTTGATAAATTTGTAATAGTACTTTTAGATATAAGTGCGGAAAGCATGCCCGCGAGCCGCAAGGCGAGGGTCGAGACTCGGGACGAGTCAATGTATGGAAACAACCCTTTTGCGGGTGGTAGGCCCTTGTGCGAGGTCCATCCGGATCGCTACCACCATCTTACTCGCTAATCATGCCGCTAAGCAGCAGTGATTGTACTGTTGTGTTCCTGTGTGGAGAGTAAGACAGCCGGTGTAATTACGGGCACAAGAGGTATTTCATCTTAGCTCTCTAGGTTGGCAACGCATCTGCGTACCCTCCGGGATTGTGGGTGTCTATGGACAGTGGTTATCACTTACCATCAGGTGACCCACTTGCTCGTTTTCCTTCCTCGTCGTATAAAAAAATACTGTATTTTTTTATTACGTTGACTTAGAAGTTTGATTTTTAAATATTTGATGTTAATTTCAGCCTGCTACCTCCACGCGTTCCAGAGAAAAAGGGTCTTGACAGACAGACAGACAGACGGACATCAAAGTGATCCTATAAGGGTTCCGTTTTTTCCTTTTGAGGTACGGAACCCTAAAAATGCGTAGCTGCAAACCTCCTGAGGTTGCAGTTGTCCGTGGGAAGTGGTGATCAGTTACCATCAGGTGACCCACGTGCTCGTTTGCCTTACTTGTCGTATAAAAAAATGCCGTCTCCATTTCTTCCTGGCTCACTCGAACAACCGACAATATTATGTATTGCATATTCAGTAGAATATAAAGCTCGGCGGAAGACGGCCATCTTTCTTTTTATTTCTTTTTCCTCGCTATGGAGTGACAATCAACGGCCAGTATTTTTTGTGGCATAAAAATAAATTTTGCCGTTGCCGCGTCGTAATCGTAATAACATTTTGACGGGTTCTTTTTTAATTGAGGTACCTACCAGTGGAGGTCAAAGATATTGTTTACTTGTACATACTTATATGTATGAGAATTGTTTGTTGTCGATACATGCCACTAGTGGCGCTGCCAATTTGCCCATAGTAATTCAGACGTAAACGCGAACGCGATCAGGACGTATTTTAAGGGTTCCGAAGCCAAAATGGCAAAAAGGAACCCTTACAGTTTCGTCATGTCCGTCCGTCTGTCTGTCTGCGGCATAGCACAGAGACTGTTGGTACTAGAAAGCTGTAATTTTGCACAGATATACAATTAATTAGACCGAAAAAGTGCTGGGATAAAATCTTGAAAAAAAATGTTTTTTTCGGGTAAGTACCTCCCCTACACGTAAAGTAGGGATGTTTTTTTTATTCCTCGGTCACCCCATAGTGTGGAGTATCGTTGAATAGGTCTTTCAAAAATATTAGGGGTGCTCAAAGATATTTTTTTGATAAAGTTATTCATTTGCGAAATATTTAGCTTTGAAGTGCTATTTTTTGTTGGAGTCCAGTGTCCCCCCCCCCGCTACTAGAGAAATTGTTAAGTATATTTGGAAATGTGAAAAAAACAGAGCAGTAGTGCATACCTATAGTGAATTTAAAAGGAAAACTATCAGAGATAAGCAGGCTTTACAGGTTTGGGAGTAATAGTTAATTACGTGTGTCTGTCAGTAACCGATATAAATTGACCCCCACACTGCGTACAGTTTGCTTTGGAGTAGGGCTCTGCTAACAATGGTTTCGAAAAGGTGTGTTAAAAATACCTTTAAATTAGATATCTATGCCAGGGCTTTTTCGTAATGGCTTAGGAGCCCTATCCTGGGCGTGTCCGACACGTGTAGGTATAAAAATACCTACTACAGTTTTCCTCTACTTCAAAATAAATCGTGAAATATATTTTTCTAGATACCTCTACCTGTAGGTACACAAATGTTAAAAGCATGGGTCCCTGTGTAGAGTGTCCACGTATCTGGTAATGAGTGAGTGGCTGCGAGACTGTTCCCGTCTAATTATGCGATTTGCAGTTACACTACACGCACCGCTGATTCATAGTGCGGACTGGAAAATTAGTTTTTAAACCTATCTACTTGAATTATACTTGATTTTTATCCTTCCCCTAATTTTAAAATGTTCAAGCCAAATACGTATGTCATCGCAATCGGAACGTAGACGAATTAGATGAATAGCCTTAAAAAATATATGAAACACATGATACGTGCCTATAAAATTTGAGGGTTGCCCTCGATTTCCCTGAGATCCCATCATCAGATCATGATTTGGTGACAGTGGGACCACCTCAGGAGAACACCCTTTCGAATAATGGTTTAACATTTTCAGAATTATCCTCCAACTCCTAACCGCTAAGGAGTTGTACCTTCCATCACCAGCTCATCATCATGAGATGATGACTACCAGACGCAAATACTTGAATAACCTTAGAAAACATATGAAACACATAGTACGTGCCTGTAAAATTTGAGGGTTGCCCTCGATTTCCCTAGGATCCCATCATCAGATCATGACTTGTTGACAATGGGACCACCTCAGGAGTATACCCTTTCGAATAAATCGTAAGTAATCGATGAACATACATAAAAAAAAAACATACAGTGGAACGTAGAACCTCCTCCTTTTTTGAAGTCGGTTAAAAAGTTGGAAAACCCCTGATATTTTCATTTCAAAGTTCAATATTTCAAAAACGGGTTAACCGATTTTAATGAAACTTAAGCTAATATCATCTCGATTACGAGTAAACTAGCTTTCGATTACAAAAAACCGCATCGAAATCGGTTTATCCGTTTGGGAGTTACGATGCCATAGACAGATACACAGGTCAAACTCATAATGCTCCTCTTTTTCATTGGGGGTTAAAAATGATAAAAAGCCAAAAAAAGCTAAAGTTACTTACCTACCTACTTAGTATCTAACTGGTCGCGCGAGTAAGTAAGTAAGTAAGTCAGTTGGTTATAGCTAAAAAAATATAATACCTGCTAGCTAGCCTCTACCATAAGAATAAATAATAACATACTAGAACGGAATCTCTTTTGACCGAGTCCAAAACGCCGCCATTTATATACCTACTTCCCCCTTCACGTCGTTACACCCCTCTGTCGTCCAGGCGTGTTGCTAGGGTTGCTTGCTGTTAAATATTACTTACGTCTAAAGATAATATCGCTAAAATATAAGTTTTTCTTTACTCTGAAATCATTTTTTTATTCTAAGTAGTTTTACAAAATATGAGATTTATAAATCAGTACGTAGGTCTACATATTATAGACACTTCTAAATAAGAAGTCATTATAAGTGCCATGCCAAATGAAGCCATTCAGGTGATTTAAGTAAGTATTACTTACCTACAAATATAAAATAAAATACATACAGGCTCACGTAAAACTATTATAAGCAGATTATAAACAATCAAACGCGCGTGCGGCGATGCCGGCCGTGACAGCCTGACTGAGTAGCTCGTTTAACAAGTACTCTAATATCGTGACCTTGAGCCCGTCCGGATCGGGAGTTTCCGTTCTACTATGTTATTATGGTTATGCCTCGACTATGAATGTGGTCGCACGTGTATTTTTATATTAACGTGGTAGTAGGGCTGAGCTTTGACGGCCCCCCAGTTCGATAACGCATCGCGCAGGGCTGCCACTCGCTTAAAATACAGTATAAAATATATTTTAAAATATTTCACTATTTTTGCCACACTCGCATAAAATATAGTATATAAAGCTAGTAAGCATATTTTGAAATATTTCACTTCGTTTTAGGGTTCCGTACCTCAAAAGGAAAAACGGAACCCCTATAGGATCACTTTGTTGTCCGTCTGTCTGTCTGTCAAGACCCTTTTTCTCTGGAACGCGTGGAGGCGGCATGCTGAGATTAATATCAAGTAGGTACTCAAGCCTGCAGTCCCTTGAAGCTGTGAAAAAATCAACCTTCTAAGTCAACACAATCAAAAGATACAGTCATTAAAAAGGCTATTTCCATACAAATTGCCGAAATCCGAAAACCTGAAGGGTAGGTACTTCCAGTTGTCCTAGGAACTTGAAATTTGGTATGAAGGTAGCTCTTATAGCACAACCGTAATAAAAGTCTCAAAATCTATTTTTTTTATGTCTGTCTGTAGATTTCTCAGACCGATATAAGTTGACCCCACACTGCGTACATTTTGCTTAGGAGCAGGGCTCTGCTAACACTGAACTTCTTAAAACACTGGAAAAGCGTTAAAATCTTTCTACGGAACCTTCGTGCGCGGGTCCGACTCGCACTTGGCCGGTTTTTTCTTCATCACATTTGCACGTATCAAGGGTATGCAACCTGACTTGGATGTTATATCTTACTCTAAATAAAACCCTTTTCTATTGTCATAGGTAACGCCCAATTTTAAGGCCGTCTTATAATAATAAGTATATAAACATAAGGAACTTAATGTATCCGCGGTATAGCAATAAACAAATTCTACGCGTACGAAGTCGCGGGCAACAGCTACCTAGTTATACTTATAAAACAGTACCGTGACTAGTCAGTCACGGTACTGTGAGTCAGTCGACTGACAGACAACGCAGCGCCTAAACCACTGGATCTAGTGACTTAAAATTTGGCAAACATACCTTGAGTATCCTGGAGGTGCACTAAGAAGGGATTTTCCGAAATTCCCACGGAATAGGGAACTAGCCCATTTTGAAATATTTCACGGGGGAAAGCCGCGAGGCATAAGCTAGTTTTACTTAAATTTTAAATTGGTTAGGATATTTAATAAGACTTTTCTAATCAATGCTGCCAACCCTAAAACTAGATCCCTCATCCACTACAATAGCGCAGGGGGGCGTAATTAAAAAAAAAGTGTACTCGGCTGGGGCGTGAAAATTCGCGCTTCTTTTTCAATGCGTTAACATATACGTATATGTTGGAATATGTTATGTATAGTATGCAGAGGGTCGAGGTAGCTTGTTGATGGAGCTGAGTTTATTCGATTTTTTTTTTATTAAAAAAAAATGTCGGCGGTCGGAAAAGTGGTTCGTTTCAGCTTGGACAAAAATGCTTTCGTATCATCATCATCATCATCATCATCATGTCAGCCAAAAGACGTCCACTGCTGGACATATGCCTCCCCCAAGGCTCTTCACTGAGACCGGTCTTGTGCTTTCCGCATCCACAGCGTATCTTTACTAGGCTTTCGTATGACCATTGAGTTATCAACACCATGAACTTCTGGTTGGCGCCTGAAAACGTCCGAACCAAAAGACTACCAATCGAGCGTCAGTCAGTCTTAGTTCGGTCGAACGACAGCGCTATGACGTATGGCTGTCATCGAAAAATGCCGTGTTGTACTGGGACACATTTTTCGTGAATTTTGTACTAGACCCAAAGTCCATGGTGTTAGTAAGTCAATGCGTCTTTCATCCGTCTGTCAGTCTGCCCAACTGTTCTCCTATAAAGGTCGTATTTCTCTATCGATTTTCGTGAAATTTCAAAACATTGAATTGGTTCACAGGAGTGTGCAGGTGTTTCACGATGTTTTCCTTCACCGAAAAGCTTTGTGATAAATTTCAAACGTAATTTTCACACATTAAGTTAGTAATTCCGAAAAACTCAGAGTTGCGAGCCGGGGCTCGAACCAACGACCCTCAGCTTGAGAGTTGAGAGGCCGTAGGTCAAACCACTGGGCTATCAAGGCCGGGTCATTTTACATTAGGTATAGTTATGTACATACATACAGTCACGCCAGTTTCCCGGAGGGGTAGGCAGAGACCACGGACTTCCACTTGTATAATTATGTAGGTGTAAGTATGTGTGTGTAGGTACTTACCTACATTTACAATATCTAGAAAACAGAAAATATAAAAAAAACTGGACAAGTGCGAGCCGGATTCGCGCACGAGTGTTCCGTACAAAGATGTTAACGCTTTTCCTCGGTGTTTTAAGTTGCCCAGTGTTAGCAGAGCCTTTTATTGTATTCCATCATCTGTACCATATTTCAAGTGAAATAAAGTTACTTATTTAATTTGTATTTGTCCGTTGTTCCTAAGCAAGATGTACGCAGTGTGGGGTCATTTTGTATTGGTCACTGACATATACAGACAGACACAAAAATTTAAGATTTTGAGAATTTTCTGAGTGGTTGTGCTATAAGAGCTACCTTCATACCAAATTTCAAGTTTCTAGGACAACTGGAAGTACCCTTTAGCTTATCATAGTACGGCGATTTGTATGGAAACAACCTTTATAACCCCCGACAAAAAAGAAGGGTGTTATAAGTTTGATATGTGTATCTGTGTGTCTGTGTATCTGTGTGTCTTTGTGTCTGTGTATCTACGGGTACTTGTGGACCGATTTCAATGCGGTTTTTTTTAATCGAAAGCTAGTTTAATCGAGATGGTTCTTAACTAAGGTTCATTTTAATCGGTTCACCCGTTTTTGAAATATCAAACTTTGAAATGACAATGTCGGGGGTTTTTCAACTTTTCTAAGTTGGGTAGGTTATTAATGACTGAGTCTTTTGATTGCGTTGACTTAGAAGTTTGTTTTTTGCATGCTTGAGTACTTATTTGATATTAATTTCAGCATGCTACCTCCACGCGTTGACAGACAGACAGACAGACAGACGGACAACAAAATGATCCTATAAGGGTTCCGTTTTTTCCTTTTGAGGTACGGGACCCTAAAAAATGATACTACACGTTGTATTTTCATTAAATCGGCCAAGTAAATCCAAAGTGAATAGAAAGAACGTGTTTTAATTTTTGTACCTAAGTATGTTCCTGAAACTAGCACAAAATGGCGTCGCGTAGAACATGCGCGTGTGTGCGTGAGGGGTGTGTAGTGATTGCTAACGAATACGCGTATCCACTGTCATGTACGGTACGACAGTTGAGTTACTACTTAATTACGTGTCATGTTATAATCTCAGCCGACTCTGATCAAATCTGGATCTAATGCCGCAACCATATTCATCCATCCATTTCTGCAATAAATCATTTTTATTTTATTTAGGTATTCATTTTTAGTGGCGCGTCACTGTTCACCGACAGTGACGACGTTACTTGACTAAATACCTTAGTGTCGTGCCAGTTTGACGTTGCACGATTTTGAAAAAAAAAAACTATACAATAGAATACAAGAACTAGGCCATTGAACACCAAAATAACAAACCAAACAGAACAAAAGTAGGTACAATAGAGAATATAAAATACTGCTACAGCTTGATCTCTACCAGTTAAATTGTTTATTTAGATATATCTACTAGAATAAATAAATAAACAGAAAATTACAAAGCCACCGACCAGGACAGCTTCTGATGACTCACTATTTTCTTTTAGTTTTTCCCTACACCAATGTACTCACTAATCCTTGCAGCAGCAGCGTGCAAGGATTAGCGAGTAGGACGATGGTAGCGATCCGGACGGATCCGGCACAATATCTTGCCACCCGCAAGACATAAGTACAATGGAAACAAAAAACTTCTTGAAAAGTGCGTAGCCTATGCTGTTCTAGTGTGAGTCTCTTTTACAATTTCTAGTGACTCAACGCACACACGTACAACGACAAAGCTACCTTAACCGTTGACAGCGGCGCTGCTTGTACAGGCGGATATGAATTTTGTATGAAAAAGCGTTACTTTCAAATTCTGTCACTGTTTAAGGTAAGTTGGTAATATTATGCACGCGCCATGCCTCTTGAAGAACAACGATAAAGTGCATACGTGAAAGGTCTTATGCTGTAAGAAATAAAGTGTAATTTAACTACAGCTATGTGAATTGGAATTGGAAGTGGTACTAACTGTAACGACGATTTTTTTTATATGCAACAGGGAAGGCAAACGAGCAAGTCAGTCACCTGATGGTAAGTGATCACCACTGCCCATAGACACCCGCAACCCCGGCGGGCTTGCAGATGCGTTGCCAACCTAGAGAGCCAATATGAAATGCCTCTTGTGCCCGTAATTACACCGGCTGTCTTACTCTCCACACCGGAACACAACAGTGCAAGCACTGCTGCTTAGCGGCAGGATTAGCGAGTAAGATGGGGGTAGCGATCCGGACGGTCCTCGCACAAGGTTATACCACTCGCTTACTCTTCGATCTCTTAATATCATGTTTAAAAGGTTTTTATACTTAGTTATTTTTGCAGTCGGGCTCTCATCCCAACACAGAACCCCCAATTTTCAAAACGGCTCCCCCCCCCACCACACGCGGCGTTCCGAAATCGCTTTCTATTCAAACTCGGACAGCGCATCAATTTCGCTACAGGCGGCAGAGGGTTCTAGTTTGACGGAAAATGTGCTGTGTAGCTTAGAACAGCTGTGGAATAGCCAGCCACTGTGGAATAAACGCTGGCAATGAGGGCTATCGCCTAGTTAGATCAGCTAACATACACAGATGGTATGACGAGACAAAAAATGGGATGGTAAAAGTTGTTCAGTTTCATGAGTACTTACTATATCACTGGGTTTCGGATCGTACACCATTTTGTGAACACCCTGTATGTCGATGTTGTTCTGTGCCCTTAGTGTTAGCATAAAATACGTCTCGATCACGTTCGCGTTAAAGTGTCAAATAGTACCTATGACAATTTGTTAAGCGCGAACGCGATCGAGACGTACTTCTTGGCCTGGTCGGCGATTGCACTAGGCGATCTGACCCTCTAGTGTCATCGACGGCCGAAAATACGTCTCGATTGCGTTCGCGTTTACGTCTGTGCCCTTAGTGTAATCAAAAAGCACAAAATACGTCTCGATCGCGTTTGTGTCGCGTAGTGATGGAATCAGTGCAGGACGCACTGAGCAACAAGCGACAAAATGGCACGCGTGCTAGCCCCCCTGGTCGGCGATTACACTAGGCGCTCTGTAGCTTAAATCGAGCGGTTATTCAAAGCGGTTATGCCACGCTGACGCAAGCTGCCACAAATTGAGGCCCTGACTTGCGTTTCCTAACAAAATGTTTGGGCATTCAGTCGAAGCGTATTTAGAGGGTCTTAGAATAAGTACATAATGATATCTTGTATATACATAGCAGGGCCAGCTATATGTAGGTATACAAGCTTGTTTGATGGATGGTTGCGCAAAATATATTCCCTGTTGATTCTAGTCTCGGTCACATTCTACTTCGATCAATAATTACAGATGTCGGATCAAGGGTCGATTTTTGAATCTCACCCGGTGACTAAATTGAGTGATTTCTAAAAGTTCGCATTTTCGAATCTCACCGGTGACTAAAATTCTCATGCCCATGATGCCCTCACCCACTCGTAAACGAGATCACTGAGTGACTTCTTGGGGTGCGGGTCGGGTTACCTCCTCGCGTGTCTAGGTGATTTCCTGGCCAAGAATTTATGGAACATCATTGGCCGATGGCTAAGAACTCGACAAGGGGAGGGGGGTTTATTCAGTTTGGCCTTTCCGACATCTTTTTTAAATGTCAATTTTTTTAATATTACATTACTCTTGCAATTGATTGTTATACGTGTTTATTATATTTACTGACATTGGCACAAGGTCAAGAGGCCGCCATTACGGAAGAGGAAGAAGAGTGAATTCTTGACCACTGTCAGTGACAGCTAACCTCAATCCACTATGTTGACTCGCTTGTCTACGACAGAAACGCAAATTAGCTGCATATTATTAGACGGGTATGACATTAAAAAAACAAGGCTTTTGCTAAATAGTGATATCGATGTCCTGGAGAAAAAATTGTCACCAAGTGAGATTCAAAAATCGATCCCCAGGGGGGCTAGCACGCGTGCCATTTTGTCGCTTGTCGCTCAGTGCGTCCTTTACTGATTCCATCGCTATGAAAGGGACGCACTGCGCGACAAGCGTCAAAATGACGCGCCGTGCTACATGTGCAGTAGGCCTAGCACAACTTACAGTGCGACTTCTATCTCGGGCGAGAACAACTGCCCGTCCTTTTCTGTCACTCAGAATGCAACGAGACGGGTAATATAATCTCGCGCGACAGACAAAGTCGCGGCTAGTCGTGCTAGCCCCACAGAGCGTCAAAAATGGTTCGACAATAACGGCTCACTTGAAGAGTTGAGCTCTTATTTATTGCACGCAAAATTGCACGTTATTGTAACAACTTAAGGATTACATTAGATTAAAATAGTCAATAGCAAACTGACACTGAAACGGTGTCGTATTATTAACTTCGGTTTTGTTCGTGACCTGTTAATCCTGTTACCTGCCCTTTGTAATGAAAATTGTTATAAGATGTCTGAAATATACAATAATATTCCGGTCGAGCTAAGAACTCTCACCACTAAACCATTTCTAATAAAACTTAAAAAATGGCTCACACAAAGCTATTACTACAAAGGTGTTACTATTGTATAAGTTAACACTACGCACCCGAAATGCAGTTAAAAAAATTGTTATTGCGGGAGACTACATTGATGTATCCAAAAATGACAAAGCGTCAAATTTGTTCAAAACAACACTAAAAAAAAAAAATTTGCTTCTTACAATACAAGACCCTACCAGAATTTATAAGCAATCTCGTACTTGTATCATCACAAACTTCAATCTTTATACTTCCGAAGTACTAAATCTAGGCATCGCAGACCATCCTGGGCAGCTAATAAAGCTTCAATGAAAAATACTGGTTTATTTGGATAAGACGCATAAGTACAAATCTAAGCATTTTCTTAAAATATATACAAGAAATAAATTTCTCGGACGTTTTAAATAGCTCCGATGCAAATGTGGCGTATAATTTATTTTTGGAGAAATTCTTGTTAATCTTTAACCTTTGTATACCGGCGGAACGAATAAAAGTAACCTATAAGCGTAAACAAAACTGGAAATCAAAGGGTATAAAAAACTCGTGTCGAAATAAGCGGCACATGCATATTAAATGTTTTCAAAATAAAAATACCGATAAATCATATCAAACTCAATATAAGATATATTCAAAAATATTAAAAAATGCAATACGTAGTTCTAAAATATTATCAAACAATAGATTTATTACTAACAGTTCCAATAAAACAAAAGCAACTTGGGCACTGATAAAACATTATACTTCTAATACAAACACTATGAAAGCTATGATCGATAGCATTGACATAGATGGGCAAATTATTGAAAACCCCTCGGAAATAGCAACAAAGTTCAACAATTTTTTTATAGACCAAAATATTAACGATACAACAGGGTTTAATTGGAAACCAAAAAGCACAAAACTTTCTCTTAGCATATTTCTCTCTCCAGTGAGCACATCTGAGCTAAAAAATATTATACAGTCATTAAAAAATAAATAAAGCACCGGCCACGACAATTTACCTTTATCAGTAATAAAATCTTCTTTTGAATACATCGCCGAACCTCTTGTTCATATAATAAATTTAATATTGGAGTCTGGAATCTTCCCCGATGATTTAAAAAAATCGTTGATAAAACCACTGCACAAGAAAGGAAATAAAAATTTGATTGGTAATCACAAGCCAATTGCACTGTTGCCTACTTTTTCTAAAATTGTTGAAAAAGTTATTTATCGTAGAGTTGTAAAGTTCGTCACTGCGAATAATTTATTAAACAAAAACCAATTTGGATTTCAACAAGGTAAATCCACATCTTTAGCAATATTCAAAACATTCAAGCATATTTGGGATACAGTAAATAATAGGAGGCCTTGCGTTAGCCTCTTCCTTGATATGTCCAGGGCATTCGATTGTGTAGTGCCATCTATTTTACTGACACAGCTCGAACATTTAGGAATCAGAGGTAATGCTTTAAAATTATTTGAAAACTACTTCATGAATAGAAAACAGACGACAATCATTGATACTTATAATAAGAATACCAAAACCATTGAACAGGTACGATCTGATTTTAAAAGTATAAAACTAGGAGTGCCTCAAGGTAGTATTTTAGGGCCTCTTTTATTTTTAATCTATGTCAACGAATTACCAAATGTTATGGATGAATTATGTGTAATGTTCGCCGACGATGCAACAATTTTATTTTCCGGTGAGACATTGGACAACGACTTCCAAATAAATATAAACAACACTGTAAAAACTGTCGTTAGTTGGTTAAAATCAATAAACTTAAAGGTAAATTTAACAAAAACTAAGCTTATGCAATTTCGTAACCACAAACAAATCCCAGCATAGTTAAATGTGATGGAATCTGGTATTTCAATTGAAGAAATAGATAAAATAAGTTTCTTAGGTATAATAATAGATCCTCATTTCACCTGGAAACACCACATACAAAAAATTAACAGTAAAATTTCCAGTCAATGTTACGCACTATCTATATTAGCCGAAACATGTTCTCAAGAGGCCGTTATTACTGCATAATAAGCGAACATATATTCTTTATTGACTTATGGTGTCATATACTGGGGTAACTCGACAGACGTACAGTCCACTTTTGTCTTGCAGAAAAAGTGTTTGAGAATTATCTTTCGTATGAACAACAAACAATCACTCCGAAATGTCTTTAAAGAGCAGGGCTTCCTGACATTAACTAACATTTAACTAGCTCTGTAGCTTTGTAAAAAGTAACAAAAATTACTTCACAACACTAGCTTCCCTACGCGATAACCTACGCACTCAATATAGGTACAATTTAACATTGCCTTTAGTAAAAAATAAAACCTATGGCAAAAGCACATTCATTAGTGCCATACGAATTTTTAATCAGCTTCCTAATGAATTAAAAATGCTGAATGACATGAAATTTAAACGCAATTTAAAAATATGGTTAATTAATAATGGTTTCTATACCCTAAAAGATTTTTTGATTATTTTTCGTGTTAAAAAAAACTGTTTAATTATTTATAATATGTTAGTTTTGTTTTCCTATAGTTTTAAGTAAATACTGTACGCCCGAAATGGGTAACCGTTGGAACCTAACACCTCAACATTTATATTAACACCTATGTAACACGGTTAAACAATAAAGTTTGTTCTATTCTATTCTATTCTATTCTAAAAATATTGCTAACCCCGGGTATTGAACCCGGATCCTTAATAAAACATTCCGTGTCGCGTGCAGTACCGCTACACCACAGTTTTCCCGTTTATACCTAATATTAAAAATACCCACTTACTAGGATCTTGCGAATGTAAATACTTACTACAAACTGTAAATGCAAACCGCACTGAGGCCAGAGTACGAATATTAGAAACCTGCCTCACGTAAAATCAAATAGTAAACGTTATCGAGTTTGCATGACGTTTGGAACAGCGCCCGTCCGTGAGCGTATTTGGAACTAAAATTTAGTATGAGGTTTCTCGATCTCGATACGATAACCGTAGCGTCACGCAGCATTCATAAAGTCGTGCTTGACCCTCAGATATCAGAAAGAGCGCAAAACAAGTGTGATTCAGATACATATGCATGTGTATTTTTACACGAGACGGGTCCGCACTCAGACCGAAGCGACGCCTCGGCCGCTTGGCGGCTATTATTATTTTTAGGGTTCCGTACCTAAAAAGGAAAAAACGGAACCCTTTTGGAACTTTGTTGTCCGTCTGTCTGTCTATCTGTCACGACCCTTTTTCTCTGGAACGCGTGAAGGTAGCAGGCTGAAATAAACATGAAATACTTAAGCCTGCAGTCCCTTGAAGCTGTGAAAAAGTCAAGCTTCTGAGTCAACGAGATCAAAAGATACAGTCATTAAAAAGGTTGTTTCCATATACAAATTGCCGTACCGTGAAAACCCAAAGGGTACTTCCAGTTGTCCTAGAAACTTGAAATTTGATATGAAGGTAGCTCTACCTTATAGCTCTTATACTTATAGGATACTTGGAAAAATCTAAGCTTTTAAATTTTTATGTCTGTCTGTACCTACACTGCGTACATTTTGCTTAGGAGCAGGGCTCTGCTAACACTGGAAAATTTAAAACACTGGAAAAAAGCGGAAAAATCTTTGTACGGAACCCTCAGTGCGCGAGTCCAACTCGCACTTGGCCGGTTTTTTTTAAGTAATGCGAATATTAACTTCCATGTTTGAGAAAATGAATACCGTTTAGGGTTAGTTTCCAATTTATGATATCGTTATAGATTATGGGCCTAATATTCATAAACGTCACTCAAGCCTCTATTAGCTAAAACAGGTTTTGTCTTCGTCTTACTAACGGAAATGTGAATGTGACAAAAAAGGACAAACGGACTTTAACGGCATTTTAGTTAAAATAGGTTTATGAATAACAGGGTATATGTGTCTGTGTGACAAACGGCTTCCGTAAAAGCATGACACGCCGAGAGCTCCAAATGCAATTTGTGGCAGTGACATAGTGACAAAGGGAAATCAACTCTCGATACCTGCCACTGTGGCACTACTTTATTACTTTAACCCTATCATCATCATCATCAGCCTATTTACGTCCCACTGCTGGGCACAGGCCTCCTACGCGGGCCCAGTGCGGATTGGGAACTTCACACACACCATTGAATTGCTTCGCAGGAGTGCGCAGGAGGTTTCCTCGCGATGTTTTCTTTCACCGAAAAGCTCATGATAAAATGCAAATGTAATTTCGCACATAAATTCCGAAAAACTCAGAGGTGCGAGCCGGGGTTTGAACCCACGACCCTCTGCTATCTAGGCTATCACGGCTTTAACCCTAATATAGTAAAATAAAACGGATCGATCACGTTTATGAGTCGAGTTTTGCCGACATGACTGTGTCGGACTAATTCGTAGTCTTTCCTCTTAGAGCGCACGACCCAGCGGCAGCGAGACGCACACTGCGCGCCGCGGCTCTGTGCGCGCTGACAGCGGCACACAACTACCCTCATTTTCATCTTCATTTTAATTCACGGTAATGCTTTCATAATTTATCACTAGTCATAACCCTTTTTGTTCTCTGAAACGATTAATTGTTCAGGATTATTATAAAATAAACCTAACCTAATCTATACAGGGTACAGGATGACCTTTACAAAATTCCTGAAATTTTTACGGTTTCAGAAAAAAAAACCGGCCAAGTGCGAGTCGGACTCGCGCACGAGGGTTCCGTAGAAAGATTTTAACGCTTTTCCCCAGTGTTTTAAGAAGTCCAGTGTTAGCAGAGCCCTGCTCTTAAGCAAAATGTACGCAGTGTGGGGTCAATTTAAATTGGTCTGCGAAATCTACAGACAGACACAAAAAATTAAGATTTTGAGATTTTTCGGAGTGGTTGTGCTATAAGAGCTACCTTCATACCAAATTTCAAGTTTCTAGGACATCTGGAAGTACCCTTTAGGTTTGTGGAAATCGGCAATTTGTATGGAAATAGCCTTTTTAATTACTGTATCTTATAATTGATTTGACTTAGAAGGTTGATTTTTTCACGGCTTCAAGGGACTGCAGGCTTGAGTATATGATATTAATTTCAGCATGCTACCTCCACGCGTTCCAGACAGAGAAAAAGGGTCTTGACAAACAGACAGACAGACAGACGGACAACAAAGTGATCCTATAAAGGTTTCGTTTTTTCCTTTTGAGGTACGGAACCCTAAAAAACAGTATACTAGTAGTAGTGACAGAGATAGATTAAATGTTAAATTATAGATAGGTAGGGTAAGGTAGGGATGAAACAAAGGCACCCCCACCATTTATCGTGTAACGCCTGTGTAACGAAACCACAACGACATTTTCATATTGCCTTTATTGCATTGTTTTGTCATAGTTTCAAATAAAACTGTTTAGTTCTTGCACGCCGCTTCGCACGCTGCGACAGTCCTGTAATTGTTCCCGTTGCCACCGCAACCTCCATAAATGAATGTTTTACATTCATTTACGATCACGTCAAAGTAGTATCTGAAAAAATTTAACTTTACTAAAATGGGTTTGGTGGTGCCATACCCCGTTATCAGTGTTGCGGATCCATTGAAAACGCTAGGGATGGCACTGCACATTTTCTTGACATGTGCCTACATAGTATAATTCGATGCACCTGGTCTTTTTTATTTGAACTTCACAATTCTTTTTTTTATATGCGTTTCAAGTGTACGGACTTAAAAGAGGTTTTACGTCGTTTTGTAACTCTATAATAGGTGACTGTGTCATTTATTTGTCAATAATGATTAATATCGTATATCATTGTAATTTGTTCACTTTTTATTCAGTTAAAATCATGAATTTTCCCAGTTTAAAACAGAGCTGATGGCGAAATTGGAAAATTCTAAAAACTCTTAATAATTTAATCAGAAAACGAATGAAATTATACAAATCCATTGTTTTATCTGTACAAATATTATTGTAACAAAAACGTTTTGTATACCAATATGTCACATTGACAACGAAATAAATATCGAGCGACAACCCTATGACTTAGTTTCAATGGATCCGCAACACTGATAACGGGGTATGGTGGTGACGCATGAAAACAGATTTGTCGCATTGACATAGTAGCTTTCCTACACCGTGTGGTTGCGTATAAGCAAAATACCTAATTGTTTTTATTTACACACACATATCAGAAGTCTTCTGTGACGTGATCAGAAACCGCTTGTCTAGATGATTAACAAAAATCCCCCAACATAAAAAAACATACAAAATAAAGTAAAACATGAAATTTCTGGGCCTTGTCCTTTAATTAGGAATATGTTAACTGTTGCGCAGTCGGGTGCCATATTTTTGTATTTTCAGGCCCTCCACACGGCACCCGACTGCGCAACAGTTACCATAGTTAGTTCCTAATTAAAGGACCTGCCCAGAAAAAACATTTTTTTAACCCCCGACGAAAAAGAGGGGTGTTATAAGTTTGACATGTGTATCCGTGTATCTGTCTGTGGCGTCATAGCTCCCAAACGGACGGATCGATTTAGATGCAGTTTTTTTAATCGAAAGCTAGTGTAATCGAGATGGTTCTTAGCCAAGTTTCATTAAAATTGGTTCACCCGTTTTTGAAATATTGAACTTTGAAATGACAATGTCGGGGGTTTTTCAACTTTTAATTTTATAGGTTTTTTTGAGTCAAGATTTTGATACCTTGTTAAATCTCCTCTACATAAACCAGCATCTGGCAGCAGAATGCAGTCAAGATCTGAAATAAATAGTCCAGGTATAAATACTTAGGTAGGTACAGTCGACGAAATTAATTCCATACCCACCATGGAACCTTTTCACAGTAAACGTCGTAGAGACATTGCATTGCTTGACAAGGAAAATCGTTATGACGTTTACTATGAAAATGTTCTATGGTGGGTCAGGAATTAATTTCCTCGACCGTACTTACTCAGGTAACACTTAAAACATCCTAAACTCGGGAACAAATATTCATATTCGCCATATGAATATCTTGCACCTCTGAGCATTTCGAAATTAAAAGAAATAATTTATTTACATAACAAAAGCAATTTACGAGTATTATTAAACACGAGAGTGAGCGGGACGATACGATACGAACTTCGATTTTCGAATTTCGTAGTATGGGGGCTGAACCGTTTGACGGATTTCAACGTATGAGGTGTCATTGGATTCGTTTTAGTCGTGAGAGTGACATACTTACTTGGGGTCATATCTCAGATTAATGAAGTCAATAGATGGAAGGAAAACTTATGGCCGTATAGTTATACCCTTCGCTCATGTAACTAATGCCCTTTGTTAAAAATAGACAACTGTATGCTCCGATTTCAAGAGTCGTACCGTTTTTTTGATCTGTATGATCTGTATGAGATGTACAGTATTTGAATGTGTGAGGGAGCGCCTTTGATGGCAACTATAACCCGATCTCATTCAGTGACACTTTATTTGAATGACTACCTATAGACAACCGATGCTTCTATTTTTTATCGGGTAAATTGGCTACAGAATTGACCAATGGGCATCTGGCTACAGGCTGTGTTGTACACAAATAAAAATCGGGTACGCTTGACAGCTGCTTACATGGGGTCTGTGATGTCTGTAGGTCATATTGTTTGCCAGAATTGCAGTCGGGTTTTCTGTTTTTAATTTTAAGTCAAGTACTTATATTTAAAGTAATATTTGTTACAATAAATGGTAAAAACAATTCAAATTACAAAACTAGCTATAAATAATTAAAACAAATAAAACTAATCTTAATCTAAATATGGCCCCCGTGGCATGGTGCCCAAAAGACTGGCGGCATTCCCCCGTTGAACAGCGATGCTGATTCGCTGGGAGAAATAGCTGCCAGCCCGTTGGTCGCCAGTAGCGTCGACCAAGCGCTTTTTTAAATCTCTAAAAAAAGCGTGCGCACCGGGACCCCATGGAGCCAGGGTCTCTATTCCTGTACCAACGAAATGATATGCGGAACCGAGACCCTGATATTTTGCCTGCTTTTTGTTTTCGGCCGGTTCCGCCGCCGCGCCGACTTTGTTAATGGTTCCGTTGAGGTGAGACGGGGCTAGGGTGTCGACACAAGTCGCATCCCAGACTAAGACCCGACCCATCTTCCACGGAATCAAAGACATACCATCCGGCCTCTTGCCATTGTTCCGTGCAATGCCGCTTGGCTCTAAAATGGCCGGCACGTTCGCGGTGGCTAGAGACCGGCGGATAATGTCGTTAAGCGCAGCATGACGGGAAAAGCGGCCGGCGCTTCTTTGGCAGGAAAGTCCATGGTGACCCAATAGATCGACGTCTGTACCACAGGGGCAACGGTGTGGTGAGCACAACTTGACGCCCAGCCTCAGACCTACGGCAATCCTCAAGGTTTCTGGCTCTAGGAAAGTTCCGGTGTTGGCAGCAGGGTAGGCGTGAAGCCAGTCTCCGGATTCCTTCTTTCCTACAGCCAAAAGCCTTGCACGGTCTGGGCCTGAGCTAGAAGTAAGAATTTCCGAATAAGTTAATTTAGTCAAAACGTCGTCCCAGCTCCTTTGAAAATTTGGATGAGTGGGAGGATTTTGACCCGGACAAGCCAAAAGCCAAGCGTTCCTAGCGTCGGTCAAACCCGTCGTCTCGTAGTTTAGAGGAAGGTTCTTTAGGATTTTACCTACGAGATTGGACGTGCTGTGGACAGATGATAGGAAAGCTGGCAAAGCGACACTGGAAATTTTGCGTTGGTTAGGTTATTTGAAGTCGGTTAAAAATAAAAAATAAACTTACCAGCTGCTACACTGTTCTTGATGATTAAAGGAATAAGAAAAAAGATAACTACTTTAAGTTTAAGCATGATTAAGTTTTATTCACAGCAGGTACTAAATTATTGTACCTAACGTAGGTATTATTATTTTATTAAGTATCCGTGGTATAACGTGGGTGGATACTTACGATCTTAATAGTTTGTAATCGCGACATGTCGTTTTATACGTACTTATATTTACTTACTTGCTTCGTGTAACGTGTAAATGTAAAGTACTTAGATATTAAATATCAGTTTTATTTTAATTCGTTAAGGCAAGGTTGAGGTAAATTGTAATGTTCCCAACAGCACCCAACACCTGTCCCAGTTGCCAGTTGGCACCTTCAATCTTAACTCAAAGCAAGGTGACACGCAGCGTCTACTGTAACCAACGTCCAAAAATACGTCTCGATTGCGTTCGCGTTTACGTCTGTGCCCTTAGTGTAATCAAAAAGCACAGTGTAATCAAATAGTATGAGAATTGTTAAACGCGAACGCGATCGAGACGTATTTCTTGGCCTGGTCGGCGATTACACTAGGCGCTCTGACCCTCTGTGTAATCGACGGCCGAAAATACGTCTCGATTGCGTTCGCGTTTACGTCTGTGCCCTTAGTGTAATCAAAAAGCACAAAATACGTCTCGATCGCGTTTGCGTTAAAGTGTCAAATAGTATGAGAATTGTTCGCGTTTAACAATTCTCATACTATTTGACACTTTAACGCAAACGCGATCGAGACGTGTATTTTGTGCTTTATGATTACACTAAGGGCACTGACCCTCTAGTGTAATCGACAGCCAAAAGTATGTCTCGATTGCGTTCGCGCTTACGTCTGAATTACATACTATGGACACATTAGCAGTGCCACGCTAGTGGCACGTATCGACAACAAACAATTCTCACACTATTTTGCGGTTTTACGCAATCGCGTTCGAGACTTATTCATGGTCGTTGATTACTCTAGACGCCGCTTACGATAAATTTCACGTCGCAACAAAAGTTTCGATCGTGTTCGCGTTAACGTGTAAATACTATGAGAATATAGTATTGTTGCCAAAACGTGCAGCTATAGAAGCGCTACCGATTTTCCCATGATTGCGAACGGGATCGAGACGTTTTCTTCCTTTTGGCGAGGCAGGACATTTTCTTGGAAAGTCAATTTAGTTTAAGACGAACGTCATGTTCTGGGTTAGTCATATTCTCAGTAGGTCAACTTCGTTTTGAGACAATTTCGAGGGACGTCATGTTCTGGGTTAGTCACCTTCTCAGTAGGTCAACTTCGTTTTGATACAGTTTCGAGAGACGTCATGTTCTGGGTTAGTCATCTTTCTCAGTAGGTCAACTTCGTTTTGAGACAAGTTTTTGGGTTATTCAACTTTGTTTAGAGACCATTTTGAGGGACACATTAAACGAGAGGCTCTGTCGTTGACAGACCAACGTCACCAGAGTTAACCTTCTCTTCACCATAACAGTTTAACTATTCGTTGACACTTTTTTCACTTACATTTCTACAACTTTCCCTTAATTTGCTTAAAAAATATAAAGCCCTCAATTTTCTTTATTATTTAACACAAGTGTGTTTAATTACCGAAGTCGTCACGCCACGGCGTTTATATAATTATTTTGTTTTACGACACAGTTGAAAAAATACTGAATACCTATACTTATAGGTATAATACACAGTGTTACAAAAATACTCGTAAAGCCTCGAGAGGGGGTTAAATGGTCCATTATAAAGAGTTCATTTACAATATTTGAATCACAATGTATGAAATAAAAAATAATTTTTTTACATAGCTACAATATGCAAACCCTAACCCTTATATTTTTACTGTTTATTTTGCAACACGTTGTATAGGTGGAGCATGCAACGAATTGAGGTAATTTTTTAACTTTTGCTACTGGTTTACTTTAACTTCCCCATGCATAGAAACTACTTAATCCCACAGAAAAATAATCTCCATAAATTTTGGCAAAATTCCCATAGGTAGGGTCGAGTCGGGAACAATGACTCGGATTTTTTCGGACACCCATATTGTGAAGAAAAAGTTGAGGTAGCGAGTTGAAATTCACACTCTACTTGCTTTGGTTATTAAATTTGTTCCCTTCATTATCAGTTTTTCAATAAAGACGATAATAAAGTAGTCAGACGATGTTTTTAAAAAAATGGGAAATGAGTCACTGTGTACCGGTACTGGGGTACTGTGACTCGACCCTGTAGTACACAGAGACTCTAACAGTACACAGTGACTCAATTATATAATATTTAAATAAAACTACAGTTTATATTAAATCTGGCTTATTTGTTTAAGAAGGAAATATACTCTTAAGCCTAACATCTATCAATATCCGTCACATAAAAGTTACAAAATCAAATTACTAGAGATTTATTTTTTGGCTTTGTTTATTTATTGTTTGAGATATGAAATAAAGAAATTGTTCAATTTTTTTAACAAATAATATTTCAGACATCAACATTCATTAAAGGGAAAACGAATACAGAAAAATAACCAGAAAAAATAATAACTAGTACTAGACTCTTCGAGTCACTGTTTACTTTCTACATTTGAGCCACTGAACACGCCGCCGCCGTTTTTAATTCAACAGCGCACAAATCTCACCCGATTCGGCCAAAGATATGTGAATCTATGTCATTGCCTACTTTTAGATTGACTATCCATCAAAACAACAAAGATTGTCTAAATGTTTTAACGTGTGTTAAAAAAACACGTGTAAATTACCTTTGAAAGTAGTCCATCACTTGTAGTACATCTAACCAGCTCCGGAGCTAGCGGATAAGTGGTTTGTACGTGTTCGGGTGTCGAGCGCTCCCGCAAAATTAAGGATACAGGTATATTGCTGGATATTGCTGTTCTATATGGAAAATATAGGCGCAAGCTAGTGTACCCGACTGAGTCACCGATCCCGACCGACCTACCTACATCTAATTTGATTGAACTAATAAAACAAAGTTGGTAGGTAGTAACGGTACTTACCACCTACGTCATACTGCTTGATGTAGCTGAATGTAGCTGACGTAGTACCTTTGCACATTAATGCACGGTGTGTTCTAATTTAAACAGAAAAGTGCGCGCTCGCTCCCTTCCGTGATCAAAGGCTGTGTAGACTTAAGAATCGGCGCTAGAATTGCCCATGTTTAAAGACCTAGAAGCTTCAAGTTCCAGGGTCAATTCCCAGCCGGGGCAGACGATAATCTGGGCCGTGTTTTATAAACCTACAAGTTACAATTTTACAGGCGTTTATTGGCAACACTTGTCCTGTTTTTTACAATTTGCGTTTTATAAAAGTACTGTGCTCAATTTTACAAGCTACAAGTACGGGCGCCTGTAGCCGTATCATAGACAAAAAGTGGACCTTTTATAGTTTTAAATTCATAATCGAACAAGCGTTTTTTTTTAATATTGTAAAATACAACTGTAGCATTGTAAAATTGTAACGAAAACTTACGTACGTCTTGAGACCTGTAACAATGGCTACAGGTGCACAATTTTTTGAATTAGTTGTCTTGATCAGTACCAAATCAATCGTTCTATTTACCTATCTATCTCTTTTTCAAGTTATTAAACTAAAGGTCATCAAGGAGTTATTCGTTTATTGAGGAACTCGTCTGAGTCGGACTCGGAAGAAGAGAGTCCACGGCAGCATAGGACTAGGGAGTTTTGGCCACGAATAAATACATATTTTGACACACCTTTTCAATATTATAATGAAAGGTCCAGAATGCGCACGCATGTACGCAAATAGACTAAGTAGACTAGATTCTGCAAGAAATTGGGAGCTCATTAGAATCGTCGAGTAATCAAAATGATTCATTGAGCACCTGTCTGTATGCACTGGAGTATCATGCAATCGTTGACATGCATTTTTTGGCCTTTTTTTGCCATTGCTTAGAATACATATACTTTACTAGCCAAACCGCAAACTTCGTACCGCCATAGGTCATTCCATAGAAAATGTACCTATGAGAAAATGAACTTCTTATTTTTTTTCTCGTGAAATTTTCCCCTCTATTAATACCTATCCTCCTATTCGAAGCAAAGATAAATCCAACAAATGAAAGATCATAAAAATCGGTCCAGCCGTTCTTGACTTATAAATAGTGCAATTAACACGATTTTGTTTTATGTGCTTAGATAGATTTTTATTTATCAACTTTGCATAGGTATTTTTAATATGCAATAGATAAAAAACCTCCGCGTATTTGTAATTTTGGGCAGACACTTTTTTTTAAATGAGTGATGTCCATTACACTTGTAGAATTTACTTGTAGTCGAGATTTACAATACCGTATTACAAGTGTAGCTTTCCGTGTGTCTTTAAAAAACACCTGTAATTGTACATAGTGCATTACAGGTAACTGTTTCCTGTAGACTTGTAACCTGAAACCTGTAGGTTTATAAAACACGGCCCTGGGGGTCGATATTTGAATCTCACTTGGTAACTAAATTCTCATCCATGACATTGATATCACACTATTTGCCAAAAGCCTTATTTTTTAAAGACATACCCATCTACTTACTACATTTATCTACAAACATGCAGCTAATTTGCGTTTCTGTCTTTCTGTGACAGACAAGCTCAGACTAAATAAATAACAACTTTTTAATTCCTAAATGCAGACAAGTATGTCAACATGGTAGATTGAGGTTAGCTGTCAGTGATCTCATTTACGATTCGGAGGGGGCATTCGTATTTGATACCATAGATAGGCATGAGAATTTTAGCTAACGGTGAGATTCAAAAATACGAAATTTTTAGAGATCAGTGAATTTAGTCACCGAGTAAGATTTTGCCGTATCTGTCGGTGTGTATGCACTACCTAAGTACATAGTGCGTCGTTAATAGGTGTTTAGCCGCGCGGCAGCATAATGCGCGGATCTAGGGCTGCCGGGCGGGGTTCGTCCCCATGTTATGACTACTCGTTCACTTCGTTCCAGATAGTTTGTATGTAGGTAAGTACTTAAACGACCGAAAGTGCCTTCGCCTCTTTAGAAGATAAAGATACGGCCTCATCTGGCAGAAAGCACGTAAAATATAGAAGTGATGGGAACAAGTCGTAAAGTGATTTTTGGAAACCTTCCCCCCCCCCCCCCTCTTTTGTGTCACCAAGTATTTTAACAGTTTTTTTAATAATGACAGGCGTACCAACATCATGTGAGCATGCCTGCATTAAATGCAAACAGGTCGGTCGCTAACGGGTGCTGGGGCACCCTCATCTTCCCCTCGAACAACCGTCTCGTTACACAAAGAAGAACTTAGGTCTTCACTGTCTCCATCATCAACCTCCTCAGCACTTTGGAAGGAAGAGTTTTCTGAAATTGGAGAAAAATATTCGTTATTAGGTGGACTTTGCACAGTGCCATCAGATTGACAACTATTATTGTCAGTTGGTAAATTAATATTAGGCAACTCATTATTTATATCTGAATTATTTGTGGCCTCATTATTTAAATCATTGCACTGCATTTCGACCACATTGCTATCATTATTTAATGAATTATTAATATTAGAATAGATTACATTGCTTTGCATGTCATCATTATAAGAATAAAATTTATTGTTGCATTCAATATTACAGTTATCAGATGTCATACTATTATTTAAAAAATTATCTTCGAAAAATACAACATTTCTAGGAATTATAATTTTATTTGCTACACAGGGATCTAATAACCTATAACCCTTCGTATGGTCACAATACCCAACAAAAATACACTGCTGTGATTTTGCGTCAAGCTTATCACGCTTTATGCCAGGTACTAGCGTCAGAGCACGACAACCGAAAACACGTAGATGGCTCAGATCAACTTTGTTGCCTGACCAGACTTCCTCGGGAAGTTTATTAGGAAGAGCTGCTGTGGGGCTTCTGTTTTTAAGATAAATTGCTGTAGAAACCGCTTCGCCCCAGTATGCCTTACTAAGACCGGATTGCTGGAGCATACAGCGCACTCTTTCCAAAAGCGTGCGGTTAAGCCTCTCTGAGACGCCATTTTGAGCAGGACTCCGAGGGGCTGTCTTTTGATGAATGATACCCTGACTCTGCAAATATTCTGCGAACTCATTACTACAATACTCTCCTCCTCCATCAGAACGGAGTACTTTAATGAAGTATCCGGTTTGCTTTTCAACAGTGGCTTTGAAATATTTAAATTTGGACAAAACTTCACTTTTTAAGCAAATAACCATAAGTTTTACGATCGAAGTCGTCCGTGAAAGTAAGCAGGTATCTAGATCCACCTAAACTGCAAACAGGCATTGGTCCACACACGTCCGAATGGACTAGTTCCAATAATTGCTTGGCTCGCCTAGCCTCACCCCTAGGAAAACTTTGCACTGCTTGCTTCCCCTCAACGCATGATATGCAGTCTTTTAGGACTGCATCACACTGAGATGGTTGAAACTTGACACCAATAGCAATATTACGGAGAACACTTACCCCATGGTAACTAAGATGACCGAGCCTCCTGTGCCATAGCTCAGATGACACCATCATTGCAGCATCTGTGTCGTGCGAGCTCTGTTGCAGCAACACATTTTCCAAATTCTGTGGATCAGAAGAAACAGAACCATGCACATTGTCCAAAATATAAATTCCTCTTCGCTTAGTGGCAGATACTATTAAAGATTCCCCTTTAAAATATAACAATTATTTCTTTTAAAGTTAACAGAAAAAGCCTTCTCACACAATTTACTGATGCTTATTAAATTAGTTGAGAGGTCAGGTACATATAGAACATCTGTTATAATCTGTGATTTGTTATTTTTCATGGGAATACAAATATCACCATAGCCTAAGCATGACAGGGAGCCACCATCAGCAACAATAACAGTCTGCTGACACTTTGTGATAACCTTAAATAAGGAAATGTCTCTACACATGTGTTTTGTTGCACCCGAGTCCAAAATAAAGTCCATATTATGAAGTCTCCTTGCAGAAGAAGTGATCATTAAAGCTTCATTATGGTCAAGTTTTTTCTTGTTATTCTTCTTCAACTTAAAGCATTTCGATTTAATGTGCGCAGGTTTGTGACAAAAATGGCAAACAGGAACCTTGCGCCTTGAGAAAAGCGCCAAATCATCAGGTTTTTCATTGTTCCTTCTACGATGATCTTCCTGGAGAAGTCTAGTTCTCACCATTTCACTATCAAGTTTATCAGTGATCGAAGCAGTTTCTAAGCTACTCACCAAAACATCGAATTCCTGCGGGAGTCCAGACAGCAGCAGCTCGGCTATCTCTGAGTCGTCAATGGACCTCCCGATGTCACTCAGCTGGTGCACCAAGGTCATTACATATTGGATGTACTCGTTCATGTTGGTGAAATTGTTGTAACTTGCCTGGTGAAGCTGCCTTAGCAGCATAACACGTCTGTAAAAACCTTTGTCCTCAAATACTTTGCAAATAGCTTCCCATGCTTCTTTCGCTGTTCTGGCATTCCTCACGTATTGAATGCAGGATGCTTTGAGAGACAAGTTTATTCGGGCTAAAGCACGCTGATCATTTATAACGTCAATGACACCTGTCGTGATTCCTTCTATGCAACTCCAGAGACCATCTATTATGAGTGCATTCTTCATATAATGTTTCCAAACACAGAAATTGCTCACACCTTCGAGCCGATCAAAGAGAGCATAGGAACATGGCTTCACAGGAAGTGCATTCGCAGGCGCCATATTATTTTCTGTTTCAGGCATCGTGATAATGACAAATAAATCACGCGCCGCAGCGGCCAACAATATAGACGGAGTTCACACTTCACAATCAACGGAGATGAACGTAAAGATTTCACGAGAGTAACTCACTAAAAATCACAGTCTGGGCCCATAACCTGTTATGATGTAGAGATTGGGGAAGTATTAACCAGTGGATAACGTCTTTTAATGAAGATTTTATTGGATTCGAGACCGATACAAAATATGCTAGCTACCATCAGAGCAACCGGATACAGAGAAGTACAACAGATAATCACATCCGATCAATGAGACGAAGTGTTATTTGCTCTAGATGCTACTTAAATAAATGACAGGCGTACCAACATCATGTGAGCATGCCTGCATTAAATGCAATATTTTCAACAATTTTACCGGGTGAACCTGTTCCAAAGAAAGCAAAAACCGTCCCATCGGCTGGAAAGGTCATGGCGACCGTTTTTTGGGATTCGCAGGGTATTATACATATTGACTTTAGAAAAGGGAAAAACAATAACAGGGCAGTACTATGCCAATTTATTGGATGAATTTGACGCCGTGTTGAAGGACAAACGACCCCATTTAAAAAAGAAAAAAGTACTGTTTCATCACGACAACGCCCCGGCTCATTCGTCCAGAGTTGTGACGGCTAAATTAGCACAGTTACGCTACGAACTATTGTCTCACCCCCCGTATTCTCCAGATTTGGCCCCATGCGATTTCTTTTTGTTTCCCAACCTAAAAAAATGGCTCGATGGCAAGCGATTTGGATCAAATGACGAAGTCATTGCCGCCACAGAGGCCTATTTTAATGACTTTCCAAAATCATACTTTTTGAATGGTTTATTGAAGCTTGAGGGACAAATATATATAGAGTTAAAAGGTGACTACGTAGAAAAATAAATGCATATATAAAAAAAAAAAAAATTTTTTTCTATAAACGGGTACTTATCAAACAGCCCTCGTACAATACTACTATAAAAATGCCGCTCAGTAGAGAGGATCGTGGGGTTACGAAGCTCAGTCCAGTGGTTTGGTCCTGATTCCAGTAAATGTTCGGCAATAGCGGACTTGTTCACCTGACGATTCTTCAAAGAAAATTCAAATCAAATAAAAATTCAAATTTAAATATATGTTTTTTACGCGATTAAGTCCCGAGTATCATAATAATAAGATATTATTTTGTTTATCAAGCCTCACATTTCAGATACAAGTACATAGGTAAAGTTAAAAGTATAACAGCGGTAACAGTAATGGAATTAGGTACTTAAGTAGCTATAAGTTATAACTTATCAAACTTACTAACGGCGGTCAGTTTTCATGGTGATCACTTACCATCAGGTGACCCACTTGCTCGTTTGCCTTGATATTTTTACGGTATGCTAAGCATAATAAGTCACAAGCAAAAACGAGTGTTATATGTTAGGTGACTAAAGGTACAAAAAATGCGAAATAAGAAAAACATATTTCAAAGAATGTAATCAATGTAATGTAAGCAATGCATGTAATATACATTATGCATCTACTAACTACTAAGTAACCAATCCAAAGCATATAAATCAATAATAAATAATAATTTAATAACCAAATAATTAGTGTTAATAGTAATTAGTAATCAATTAATAATTAAATGAATAATAAAAAATGTAATATAGTCTTAATTGCTGCGCCCAACAGGGTACATAATGTGATCTAGATTAAATCATACCATCTGTAAAACCATTATGTGCAATAAAGTATTGAGTATTGAGTATTGAGAAAAATACACTCAGAACTTAACAATTTTGTGCGCAATTGTACAGATGCGCCAAATTGCCCCCACCAGTTTCGCCGAGCGATCTTAATCCATCGCGCGGCCTATACGAAGTGCAAAATTCGAACTTCGTGTCGTGCTGTCCCGCTCACGCTAATATTATTTAATACGAGTGTGAGCGTTCGCGTAGTTCATATGTGGGAGCTGCTCCCCCTTGCTCATTAGGTTTCGTTTGGTTACGAACGAACGAACTATTGAGAGGCGAATGACGGAACTAGTTCGCGTAGTTCATCTGTGGGAGCTGCTCTCACTTTCTCATTAGGTTTAACTCGGTCACGAACGAACGAACTGTTGAGAAGCGAATGGCGGAACTAGTTCGCGTAGTTCATCTGTGGGAGCTGCTCTCACTTTCTCATTAGGTTTAACTCGGTCACGAACGAATCGTTTGGTCACGAACGAACGAACTATTGAGAGGCGAATGACGGAACTAGTTCGCGTAGTTTATATGTGGGAGCTGCTCTCCCTTGCTCATTAGGTTTAACTCGGTCACGAACGAATCCAGTAGACACCTCATACATTGAAATTTGTCAAACGGTTCAGCCCGTAGAGCGTGTCAAAGAGTTAGGCATACATACATAGCTACGAGGGCATTTTCATAAAACTGTGTACCCTTTTTGCCAAAAAAGTCCAAAATTTTTCCATAGAGGATTTGTTTGTCTGTTTTGTGAATACATAGAATGTATGTAAAAACGCGTCACAAAACTGAAAAAAAAATAAGCAGGACATTTTTTAAAATTATTTAAATAAATACCTACTCCTCGTGATTCTGAGCAGAAATAATAATCCAACATTTGTGTTAGGTTATTCAAAAAAGTAAAGGGTACACAGTTTTCTGAGAATGCCCACATAAGTGCGGTCGAAAAACATAAAAATACAGTTTTTTTAGATAAGTAGTTAATTTGCATTTTTATCCATAACAAAATAAAAGTGGTTACTTAAGGTTGCTTTGACTTGTTCCCAGGTATGCTACGAGGGTCTCACGATACTCTGGGTACGGAATCTCCACCGCTACGTGTGTCGCCCTTAGGGCTCTGAGGCCCGAGTACGAATATTCGAAACCTGCGTCACGTAAAATCGATTAGTAAACGTTATAGAGTTTGTATGACGTTTGGAACAACGGCCGCCTGAGAGCGTATTTGGAACTAAAATTTTGTATAAGATTTCTCGATCTCGATACGATAACCGTAACGTTACGCAGGATTCGAAAAGTCGTGCTCGACCCTCTGTGCTACGCTGGATCATGACTTGGCATGAGCGGACATCCTTATTACACGACTGCCCTACGAAAAAGAGTGTACTGTTTTCAGGGTTCATGTAAATATGTAATTATGTGAGTTTCTTTGGATGAAGAGTCCACGAATACAGCAATTGATGACGTAATACAAGGACTGTTGTCGTAAATATAGAAAAATCCGTGTTGAATACAACATCACAATATTAGCGTTGGAAAGTAGAGCCAGGAAATTTTAAGATGGCATGAAAAGGTTTTGTTTTTTGTTATTTTCCTTAACGACAATTTATTAATTATGAGTCAAATTAAATAATTATTATGTTAATTTTATCATAAATACATATTCTTTATGATTTAATAAAAGTTTACGAGTTTAATAGGCTTTTTAATTACCCTGTATGAATCTACACCATGATGTACGATAGTACCTCACCCTGATGTACGAAATTACCCCATACATGGGGTGTATACGTACAAATATCTTGTAAAAAAATGGCTATAACCCTTTAACCCCTTGACAATAGTTTCAGACTTTTTAGGGTTTTTAGGGTGTCCTAGAAACTTGAAATTTGGTACGAAGGTAGCTCTTATAGCATAAATAACCACTCAGAAAATTTTCAAAACATTACATTTTTATGTCTGTAGATTTCAGAGACCAAAATAAGATGACCCCACACTGCGTACATTTTGCTTAGGAGCAGGGCTCTGTTAACACTAGACTACATAAAATACTCGGGAAAAGCGGGAAAAAAGTTGTATAGAACCCTCGGTGCGCGAGTTCGACTCGCACTTGACTGGTTTTTACTTTCTTTCTATACTTCGTTGAGATGCTAAACAGGATATAATATACCTGCTGGACATAGGCCTCCCTCGCGGCTCTCCACTCGGACCGGTCTCGTGCTTTCCGCATCCACCGCGGTCCCGCGATCTTTACCAGGTCGTCGCTCCATCTTGATGTAGGCCTACCGACAGCTGGTCTCCCGGACCGCGGACGCCATTCGAGAACCTTCTGACCCCATCGGCCATCAGTCCTGCGAGCAATCTGACGACCGAATAGCCTAGTGGTTAGAGACCCTGACTGTGAAGTTTAAGATCCCTGTTCGTATCCCGGTCGGGGCAGATGTTTGTACGATGAATACGAATGTTTGTTCTCGGGTCTGTAACCAATTAATTATGTATCACATGTGACATTTTAAGATTCAATATAATATCTTGTAAAGTGTAATATTTAGGAAATTAACACTACCTACAAAGTAAATTAAAATATTAAAACTAAAACTAACTTAAAAATTAAATACCTACCAAACCTGGACCTCTCGGCAGGGTGCCCATCACGCAGGCAGCATTCCCGCGCTGAATTGCAATAGCAATTCTTTGCGCGAGAAAGCTGCCCGCGCGAGGGTCGCCTGTTGCCTCTTTCAGGCGTCTTGGATGTTTAATATGTATATAAGTATGTATTTATCTATATAAGTATGTTTATCCGTTGTCTAGTACCCATAGTACAGGCTTTGCCTAGTTTGGGACTAGGTCAATTGGTGTCAATTTGTCCCACGATATTTATTTACTTATTTATAATGTGCTCTACCAACTGCCATTTAAGTTTCGCAATTCTTCGGGCTATGTCGGTGACGTTAGTTTTACTGATGTGTATTAATATTCAATGACACTGCAATAGGTAGATAAGTAACAAGAGTAGGTACCGTTAGCAAAAAAGCTTGTACCTATTTAAAAAAATTAAATACCTATTTGAAGTAGTGTTAACAAGTCCCAGATACAACAATAGTAAAAAATAGGAAGCCCACTTTTATTATTAACCATGCGAGAATAGGGCTTAGTGCATAGCTCAGTGCATAGGGGCGCTTTATTCCATAGGCGTTGAACCATAGACTAGGAGGTACTCTTTGTCTGTGGCTCGTGAGACCGAACTATTGTCGTTCGTGTTAAAAAAAAAACTATTGTCTTTGGAAGTGATTGAAAAATAATGTGTGAAATCAAAGTGTGAAATGCTTTTGTGTCGTTAGTGGCAGTAGGAACACTTAATGTGGCTTAGTGATGAGTAGGTACAGTCAAATCACAGTCAAATACTCAAATACTTACCTAAGTTGATTTGTTTTGGACGAAAATGAGAAAAGCGCTAGGAATTTGGACGGAATATTTCAGAAATAAGCATTAATTATGAGGTATGTTTTTAAGAAATTTGAAAAAGTAAGAAAACCATATATGGAAGATTATAAAATTTCATATACTCATTTCGAATAATAAATGCAGCAAAGCAAACTCTTTTACAAGATGAAAAATAAGGGTGACTTTAGATTTTATTCTCTAGGTATTTTCTCTTGGTTAAAATGGATTTCGAGAAAAACTAAATTACTTCTCATGATTAGCACATAACGATATTTTTTTCTGATAAGAAAATTGTAACGTTATACTTATAATGTACCTAACAACCCTGTAAATTTGATTTTTTTACAGCTTCAAGGGACTGTAGACTTTCAAATTGAAATTGAAATTGAATATATTTGTCACTTGAGTATTTGATATTAATTTCAGAAGGCTACCTCCACGTGTTCCAGAGAAAAAGGGTCTTGACAGACAAACGGATAACGGAGTGACCCTAAAAGGGTTCCGCTTTTCCGTTTGAGGTGCGAACCCTAAAAAACAGGGTCTATATTGGAATCCATACATATTGAAAGTCATAATTGATGAGGTTTATACTTTTAAGTTATTGTCTTTGGTTTTGTAACCATGGTTGCGATGTTGATGATGGTCGTGTCTTGTCAGTTGAGCGGTTTGGTTGAAACAATATATGGTGTACGGACAAGAAAATTAGTTTTACTATTAACAATTAGGAATATGGAAGCTTCCGCTAGTGAACAGTTATAAATAGAGCTTCACAATAATGTAATGTTTGCCATAACTCTTTTTTCTCTTAAACTATTAATTGTTCAGGATTGTTATTTATAAAATAAACCAAACTTAACCTATACAGTTATACAGAATAACCATTCCAGTCTCTGAAAAAAAAACGGTCACAGAAAAAAAAGTGATAAGTACTTATGGCAAATGATCATTATGTCAGATAAGGTACATTATGATTTTAAAATGTTAAGGATCGCGATGGTCTCCCAAAAAAAAAAACATTTTTAAGACAAGTTTTTTTTTGCCGACTCTGTTTTTTGTTGGCTGTACTTGTATTGCCATCCAACTTCGTATCTGTACCAAATATCAAGTTAATCCGACAGTGGGAACGGGGTTCAAATTGACTTGTCCTTGTTAGTCACCTAATTAAGTAAGTAAACATTTTAGTGTACAAAAAGACATTATGAAAACACAAGTTACAACATCTAATTCGAGAACAAAGACGGAATTATCCCTTTAAGGGACCTTTGAGTGTTGGAGAGAAATAGTTCATTGGTGATCGACAAAAAGTAAGTTCATAATTATAAATATCGCCCAGAGACAGGTTACCTACAAATGAAGCTCAGAAAAGCGTGTTAAAAACGAGCCATCCATTAAAACACTATCCACTTCAATTCACTCCATGAAGCAAAGGAAACCGCCAAGAAATGAGACCATAGACAAGTAAAACAACTCATAATGCCAACTTGGCGAGGCAAAGGCGTAGGCATTCAGCCTCTCATCATAAACTATGCAAAAATAAATGAAACACAAGTGCACTTCGTATAAAGTCATTCATGCCAATCTAAAGAAAAACTCGCATAGATTGCGTAAAGAAATTTTCTGTGTTGCCAGTAAAAATGTAGTGTTTCCAGTGTAAAACATGTTGCTTTGGCTGTTTAAAAGGCTGTGTAATTAATATGCTGGGGATATCAACCCCTAAATGTGTGCCCTCTTCCTCTGACGGTTAAATATACCTAGGTACAGAGTGGTAGCAAGCGATCGGTTAGCGCAGTCAGCGCTAAGTGGCGCGGCGGTGCCAATTAATTAGCTAGAAGAGCAAAGCGGTGCAAATTATAGGAGACTAGCTTTCGCCTGCATAAAGCAGACGGGAGGCGCCTTTGGCTTATCTATGCACTACAATTTTTCTGCCACTTTTTAAGGTGGACGAGGATCACATACGTACAGCACAAGTCTAAGTACGCTCCAGTCAAAATTTGTTACGTTCCTAGAAACGCACACAAGACTCACACAAAAGCCAAAAACACGCACGCAATCAACAGACCCTGATCATTTTGATCAGACATAATTGTTAGGGATTTGGCAGAGGGGAATTCGCGCGTTAACATCTCCATTCCTTTAGCTTTAAGTTCGCTTCTGTCTTCGCTCCTGTGGCAGAAACTGAGGACTCTCGAGGGCAATTGTTGCTATTCGGTAGGTACATATTTTCAATCGTTAGTTTTAAGTTGTCTATGTTAATTAATAGTGTTTGCAGTGTCTGTTTGAGTATCGTTTTCATTTTTGATTGTACCTACGTGTATGTGTCGAATTAGTCTCTAATTAATATGGCTATTTTCCTCTTCTTTCTTCTAATTGGGTATTTTCGCATGAGGCTGCTGCGTCTGCGGAGGCTCTCAAACGCCGCAAATACTGTGAACTTAGTAACAGTTTCAGTTTTGCGGCGTTTCGTGTGGAGACGCTTGGCCCGTGGGGACCCGACGCACTCAAATTTTTTAATATATTAAGAAAAAAAATTATCAAAATTACAGGTGATCAAAGGGCTGGCGCGTTCCTCGGCCAACGTATAGGCATTGCTATACAAAGAGGCAACGCCGCCAGCCTTTTGGGCACCTTGCCCCGAGGTAGCGGACTCGGGGACGTTTCCCATTTTAGGTTCTAAATTTAATTATTGTTATTATTATTCTTTTTGTTTTTGTTTGTTTTGTAGTAATAAATATTGATCCATTTTCGCAAAATCTCCCCTTTCCCATATCTCGCGGTAAATCGGCGTGAAGCAACAGCACCCCTGTTGCGTTTCGTTCGGTCAGCGAGAGTGCCGGAGGCCCGATCCCCCCCCCCCTTTCCTCTAGCCCATTTCCTCCTTAAAGACCGGCAACGGACTAGTGACTCTCTTGGGGTTGCTGGTGCCAGGGGTGGCGGTGATCGCTCACCATCAGGTGACCCGCTTGCTCGTTATCCTCCCTCTTTCAATAAATATAATTTTTTAACCCCCGACTAAAAAAAGGGGTTTTATTAGTTTAACCTGTGTATCTGTGTATCTGTGTGTCTGTGTATCTGTGTGTCTGTGTGTCTGTGTGTCTGTGTTACTGTGTCTGTGTATCTGTCTGTGGCATCATAGCTCCGAAACGGATTTACCGATTTCGATGCGGTTTTTTTTAATCGAAAGCTAGTTAAATCGAGATGATTCTTAGCTAAGTTTCATTAAAATCTTTTCACCCGATTTCGAAATATTGAACTTTGAAATGACAATGTCGGGGGTTTTTCAACTTTTGTAAATTGGTTAGGTTATTTAATTAACTAATACTCCAAACCCCATGCAAAAATAGCGGTGTACCTACTTAATATGTTTGACCGCTATGTGTGTGTGTGTCACTCTGTGGCACCGTAGCTCTTAAACCGTTGAACCAATTTGAATGCGGTTTTTTTATTTGAAATCAGGTTTTCCAGCGATGGTTCTCAAACATGTTTTTCTAAGCAACTGCATCACTGTTGTCTCCTAAGTGACGGGACAGAATAGCAACACTTAAATGTTGATTGACCCGAATATAGCCCCTCTTCACAACCTTGTAACTTAGACCACGAACAAAGAATCAAGTGGCGATATATTAAGCTCGCCAATGCAGGCATTGATGGCGGAAATAAAGCTCAAACCGAAGCCTTTATTTCCACAATCCAACTAGCTTTTGATTTTCCGTCGAAAAAAGTATTCCGTGTTGATTGAGTTATTTCGGATTTGACTGATGAATTAATCGACTTTTGAAATCACACCTGTGAAAGTGGGATTCGCGTCAAACCAATGTTTTGCTTCGCAACTATACCTATTGATTTCTTTTTTATCCTTGACTATGAAGCTTGAGGTCCCGGGTTCGATCTCCGGTCGGGGCAGATGTTTGTATGATGAATACGAATGTTTGTTCTCGGATCTTGGATGTTTGATAAGTACCTATATAAGTACGTTTATCCGTTTTCTAGTAGCCATAGTACAGGCGTTACCTAGTTTGGGACTAGGTCAATTGGTGTCAATTGTCCCATGATGTTTATTTTTATTATTTTATCGTACAAGTAAATATAATTATAGAGTATAAATTTATGATAGGTACAATTTTATACTTAACGAAATTAATTTAATTAAAAATCCTACAACTTACAACGGTTCACGAACCTTTACAATTTAATTTCAATTTCCAGTATCTCAAAAACGGCTGAACCGATTTTAATGTAACTTAGCTAAGAACCATCACGATTAAAATTATTTTAATGACGACAATGTTGAAACAACCCTTTTACTGTATCTTTTGATTGCGTTGACTTTGCAGTTTGATTTTTTTCACAGCTTCGAGGGACTGTAGGCTTGAATATTTGATATTAATTTCAGCCTGCTACCTCCATGCATTCCAGAGGGAAAGGATCTTGACAGACGGACGGACAACAAAGTGACCCTATATGGGTTCCGTTTTTCCTTTTGAGGTGCGGAACCCTAAAAACCATAAAATTATTTTATAAACCACGATCGAACACAAGCAGTCAACTTCCTCAGAATTTGCATTATAAAAGGAGCGTTTTAAAAACGCTTAAGTGTGTTTGTTCGAGCCCTTTGTTTAACCGCTGTAATGGTCAAGCTAGAATAAAACATGACTCAAATTACGTTTGAAAAAAATGCGTTACAAAACGACAAACATTCGATTCTTAACCCTATTCTGTTGTGTTTAAGTTTAATAGTTTTTTCATGGAGAAATGCAGGGGTTTGTAAAAGAAAATGTCTCGAACTCACCCTATCCGTTGGCATAGACAATGGACTTTTTCTGCATGCACTGGTCACTTATAGTGCGGGCAAAGTTTAAAAAGTTATAAACAGTAAATTTGTGAAATGTAATTGTACTTGGTAATATAATTTATTTACATAATAAAAGCAATTTACAATGACATGAAATCTAAGCTAAAACTAAATCAACTAAAACTTAAAACTAAATTAAATCTAAATAAGGCCCCCGTGGCATGGTGCCCAAAAGGCTGGCAGCGTTGCCTCGCTGAATAGCAATGCTGATTCTTTGAGAGAGAAAACTGCCAGCCCCTTGGTCACAAGTTGCATCGACTATAAGCGCTTTTGCAACTTAAATTTGTACTTAAATTATTGTGAAATGATTAGTTTTGTAACCATTTTATACATCCATCATTACAACGTTTTTTATCAGATAGAAAAATTAACTAGATAGATATATGGTACTTAAGTTTTCCTCGAAATCCATTAAGTATAACGAAGCATAACGAAGGAAATGTAGAGAAAATTTTAAAAAATAGAAATCAGTTTCAAACTGGTTAGACGTTTTTTATACCACGTCGGTGGCAAACAAGCATGTGGATCACCTGATGTTAAACAAGTACCGCCGCCTAGGAACGCTTGCAACACCATACCTAGGTATAATTCGCGCGTTGCCGACCCTGCATAAACCTAAAAAGGTTTTGCATAAAAATACTTTCTCTCTCTTTTTACCTCGACAGGAAGTTCATTCCACAATTCAAGTGTTCTTGGGACATAATAGGCCCGAGTACGAATATTCGAATCCTGCATATCGAAATCGAGAAACCTGATACTAAATATCAGTTCCAAATACGGCGGGCGCTGTTCCAAACGACGTACAAATTTCTCGACAAAGTTACTACTCGATTATTTTACGCAGGGTTCCAATATTTGTGCTCGGGCCTCTGTACGTGACAGTTGTGGCTCCAACGTGTGAGTATGAATTCCCCGCCGACAGCGAGCCGAGATTATGTTCACATAGTTTTTCATTTCCATGCACATTTTTTTTTAAACCCATTAGGCATAAACCACCGCCTATTCTTTGTCCAACCGGACCTCCAACACGAGAGGGTAAACAAATGAATTTTTAAAGCGCCCATTCACTGTCGAGCCCAAGCATTGCTGGACGCAGCTGCCCTGCACTAGGCAATTAGGGATGTAAATACAATATCGAAATTTTTTAAAGGGCTACTTTGGGTCATTGCGAACCCTTGTAGGCAGACGGGAACACCCTTAAGCCTACCTTTGTCACAAATTTTCAGACACTTTTCGAGTCGGACGAGGTCTCAGTCTCGATTGTCATCTATATAATTATATCCTAATCCTAACTATTATAAATGCAAAAGTAACTCTGTCTCTCTGTCTGTTTGTTACCTCTTCACGCCGTTCAGATCTTGATGAAATTAGAAAAAAAGAACAACGTCAGCACAAATCTTAAACCAAAACCTTAGTTTCTTCTTTCTTTGTGTACTTATTTTGAAAGCGAGATATAAATATGCTGCTAAATCCCGAATAAAAGAACAAAAGTGCGCTGTTTATGAGCTACGTACATACATACATACAAAGGTGATATTCAAGCATAAACCTTCTTTATAACGTGGCGAGAATCTCCTGAAAAGTTGGTATAGGGAAAGTTATTTATATTTAATAGGAAATTTATTCAAAAACTAGCTTACTCCGGTGTTTTGTGCGCGTAAAAGATTTTTCCCCTCACTACCTCGGAAAGCCGTCTTTTATCCTTTAATACAAGCGGGTAAAATCGCGTTTTATCCACTAGCGGGGAAAGTAATTTGACCTTGGAGTCGCTCATAATAATGGTTCGTTCGATATTCATCATCATCATCAAATTCAAATAATTTATTGTAAGACCACAGTACACAAATTAGACGTTAAAATTTTTTGGTGGTTCTTGCCATAGTCTACCATATTTAAGGTGTACAATATTTTAAAATATGTTAAAATATCATTAGCCTATGTTCGTCCACTGCTGGACATAGGCCTCTCCCATGGCACGCCACTGAGCACGACCCTCGGCCACTCTCATCCAGTTCTTGCCAGCCGCCTTGCGAAGATCATCGCTCCACCGAGTCTGAGGACGTCCCACGCTACGTTTGCCGATCCGTGGTCTCCACTCAAGAACTCGTCTACCCCAACGGTTATCGGTTCTTCGGGTTATATGGCCTGCCCATTGCCACTTCAGCGTGCTAATGCGGTGGGCTATGTCGATAACTTTGGTTCTCTGTCGGATCACTTCGTTATGAATTTGATCTTTTAGATAAACTCCGAGCATAGCCCTTTCCATTCCGTTCGATAAATTAAATGATAAATGGTTTGAGAATTTAATAAAAAATCCCTAAAATTCTATGAGGAATATTTGTTTTTTATAATGATGTTGAATATAATTCTGAACGCATAAGTTGAGTCGATGCAATTTCAAAACGCATCGTCATAAATGTCAACATTGTCAACAAAAAAATTGTCACTGATTCCGAGTCACATAAAAATACACAACTTCCAGAGTTTTCTGTTATATAAAGTAATATCGTAAAAAAAAGTGATTCCAGTGATGAAGGTTTATTTTTATGAGCTGTTTTTTTGCATGTTGCGCTTTCCTCGCTACAGTGAGGTGAAAAGTTAAGGTGTTACACACGGGTGCAAATGTATTTTACTTCTCGTATGTTGAAACACTCGCTACGCTCGGGATTCTATTTTAGAACCCTCTCGCTTGCTTGTCTTTCAATTCCACACTCGCGGGTAAAATACAACTTTGCACCCTTGTATAACAAATAACTATATTGCTACAACTGTTGGCCGTGGCTTTGTACGTTCCGTTCTCAGGCTCCTCGCACATCAAGGCTAATATAAATCTTGGATGGCTTACTAATGTTTCCCAAAAAACATTACTGATTCATTTCCCAAATGTTTTTTTTTTCGAAACTTACACAACATTGGAAAAATGGCGCCTAAAATAGTTTATAATTTGTTTGGAGTAGAGTAACTGTTTAATGATTCTTTTGGTGCTCTGAGAATGGGCTATTAGACAGTGCTGAAACGTGTTAGCATATAGTGTAGTGGTGGTGGTGATAGATGGGTCTGTGTGGCATATGTGTTGATTCGTATAGCAGTGGAGATGGAGGTGTTGCATGGTTACATTTGTCGCACAGACGTAGCTATTTTTCATGTATGGTCGCGGGTGAGCAAATGAATTGTTTTTAGTTCATGGAACGACTCCCTTTTTAACCGACTCTAAAAAAAGGAGGAAGCTCTCAATTCGACTCTATGTTTTTATTCGACTGCCCAGGAAGGGTTATGTTTTTCGAGCGTATGTATGTATAATGAAATTAAAACGGATCACTCACGTATATGTATGTATAAGTCGAGTTTAGCCCGACATGTTTCGGACTAATTCGTAGTCTTTGCTCTAGGAGCTCACGGCCAGCGGCAGCGAGACTGCTCTGCTGCATACACATGCACACACGTACACACGTATGTACAATTTTTTGGCACGCTCTACAGCCTAAACCGTTTGACGGGTTTCAACGTATGAGTAATTGGATTCGTCTTAATTGTGGGAGTGACATAGGATATATTGTTTCCCAGAATTGCAGTCGGGTTTTCTGGACCATGGTCGCAACGTCACGTCCGAAACGTCGAGGTATTTAAATACTTTTACGTGATTAAGTCCCGAGTATTTATACAACGAGGAAGGAAAACGCCCATAGACCATGGTTTGCAGATGCGTTGCCAACCTAGAGAGCTAAGATGAAATGCCTCTTGTGCTCGTAATTACACCGGCTGTCTTACTCTCCACACCGGAACACAACAGTGCAAGCACAGCAGGATTAGCGAGTAAGATGGCGGTAGCGATCCGGACGGATCTTGCACAATGTCCTACCACCCGCAAATAATGATGATTGAAATGATTTTATTTTGACATCAGCTAACTACCCATTTTTACTTACAGTAATTTAAGTTTACTGCTGTTTCTAAGCCCAGTAGAGTCCCTTCCCCCGCGATTTCCAAGCAAGATGGCGTCTTGACATATTTCTATTTAGCTAGATCAAAAGCTAGCACATAGGGGTGCCACCCTAGCCTACGATCTAGGTATTCTAGGGCTCAGCTTAGGTACTAAGCTGTAAGATAATCAAAGGGGTTGTTTGTCACAGTTTTATATATAGTTTTTAGGCATATAAATGATAAGAACAGAATATGGCTACTGAAAGATAACCTTGCGAAAAGGCGGTAATTTTGAAAAAATCTTGAGTTGGCAACACTTTATATGTATTTTTACTTTCACTTAATTTTAGTAGGTAAGTAGCTAGTTTAGATTTTTTATACAGCCAATTTGCAAGAACCTCTTAAAATGAAATAAAAAATCTTTTAACAAACACATTACCCTCCTTTGCGTTTCGCAGTCAGGTAAAAAGTAAAACTGCCTAGCGCATCGGTCGAGATAATTCACATATTTTCTTACTTAGATTCCTTACATATAGAGCTCTTATACTTAGTTTCCGCGGTGTAGCAATAAACAAATTCCACGCGGACGAAGTCGCGGGCAACAGCTAAGTAATACATAAAAAAAAAAATAAAGGGGTGCCCAAAGACTTTTTCGATTGAGGTATTTGCGAAATATACTAAGAGGCACAATTACTCGACCATCCTATTGTTACTAATACTGTAAAAAAACTTTATTTAAATAGCAGTTTTTACACTAATCAAGGAAAAAATGGCGGGCGATTAATTCTCGCACTTGGCCGGTTTTTTATCCTCGTTGCTTATTAGTAGGTACCAATTGCGTAGGTAATGCAAAATTTGTGTTTCCTTTCCTCTGATAATTATCAGGTTTTGACATTGTTATCTACTTTATGTAACAGATCGATGAGGTATGCTTTACCAAAACGCTTTCCTACATTCCTTGTTCAAGACGCGATGTATTATACCTACCTACAAGGTGCTAACAAATTAGGTACCAATACTTTTAGTTACGGTATCATCAAAATAATTAACTTTAGAATATTTTCAAGTTTATTTCAGACTTGTAAAAGCGCTTGGTTGATGCAACTTGTGACCAAAGGGTTGTCAGTGTTCTCTCAAAGAATCAGCATCGCTATTCAGCGAGGAAACGCTGTCAGCCTTTTGTACCTACGTTTGACTTACCAACACCATGGACTTCGGGTTAGCGCTTGAAAACGTCCGAACCAAAAGACCACTAATTTTCAAAAAATACCACTAGTCAAGAGTCAGTCGTCTTAGTTTGGTCGAACGACAGCGCTATTTTTTTTTTATTATTATATATATATATTTATTTATTTTTTATTTATTCGTCATCACAGGTATTTGAAAAGGTGGAGTTGGAGAATTAAAGTATCTCTATGATCTGCTTTATTGACGTACGAATGGTTGGTTATAGAAGTCAAGCTATTAGTTAAATTTTAGTTATAATATTCTAGTACATTCAAAAGATAATAATAAATAATCGATCAATAAGAAAAAAAAACAACAAACAAGCAATTGTCATGCGATTAAATTCAATGGTATGATAGCGTCATTCAAATAATCCGTAACATTATAATAACATTCTAGTACATTCATAAGACAATAATAAATAATCAATTAATAAAAAAAAAAAATTAATTTATTGAATCATTTATTGAATCAAGCGTTACTTTGCGGCGGTCCATATTTATGAACTAAAAAACAATTACTTTGCTCACCCGCGACCACTAATGACAAATAGTTATATCTGTGCGGCAAATGTATGTTTCCATGCAACACCTCCGCCTCCACTGCTACACGAATCAACACATGCCACACAGACCCAACTATCACTCGTTTCGGCACTCTCCACGAGGTCATTTACGAAGCACAACAACAACCGCTCAACATGCCACCACTTCCACTACTGACATATGTAAACCATGTACTCAACTTAGTTAATGACAATTTAATTTACTTTGTCCAAATATCAAAATTGTCGATAAGCAAAACTTAAGCCTCCTAGGGTCACCAATCTTCGACGATGCCATTCCAGATTTAATCGCAAAAACTGTTTCAAAATTTCAAAATTCTGCAGACCGGCTGCTGGAAATCAGTGCTCACACTGCTATCACTATTCTAAAATTTTGCCTTTTTGTGCCAAAATTTACTTATTTGCTTCGTTGTTGTCCCTTTTGGAAACATCAAAATTCTCTGACCTTAATTGATTCCCTTATGAAAACTTCTTTGGAATCTATACTTAACTTACAATTCAATGGGCAATCTTGGACCCAGGCTTCCCTTCCTATCAGATATGGTGGGCTAGGTATCCGCAAAATTTCTAGTGTTGCTTTACCAGCGTTCCTATCATCTGTCCACAGCACGTCCACCCTCGTAGGTAAAATCCTAAAGGATTGTCCTTCAAACTACGAGACGACGGGTTTGGTCGATGCTAGGAATGCTTGGCTAATGGCTTGTCCGGGTGAAAATCCTCCCGCTTATCCAAATTTCCAACGGAGCTGGGATGACACACTATCCAAATTAACTTATTCTAATATTCTCAGTTCCAGTTCAGGCCCAGACCGCGCAAGGCTTTTGGCTGTGGCAAGAAAGGAATCCGGTGACTGGCTTCATGCTTATCCTTCCGTTAACACCGGAACCTTTCTTGAGCCTGAAACACTGAGAATTGCAGTCGGGCTAAGACTGGGTGTTGCGCTGTGTTCACCACACCGTTGCCTCTGTGGCACCAATGTGGACGAAACGGGACACCATGGTCTTTCCTGTCAAAAGAGCGCTGGCCGTTTCTCCCGTCATGCCGCGCTCAATGACATAATCCGCCGGGCTCTTGCCTCTGCGAACGTGCCGGCCATTTTGGAGCCAAGCGGCATTGCCCGCGACGATGGCAAAAGGCCGGACGGTATGTCTCTGATTCCCTGGAGAATGGGTAGGGTTCTGGTTTGGGATGCGACCTGTGTCGATACAGTAGCACCCTCACATCTCCAGGGAACCACACAAAAAGCTGGTGCGGCGGCAGAAACGGCTGAAAATAGAAAAAATTCTAAGTATCAATCTCTCGGTCCGAATTATAATTTTGTTCCTGTCGGGTTTGAAACTTTGGGTCCATGGGGTCCCAGCGCTTACAAGCTTATTTCTGAGTTACAAAAGCGCTTAGTTGATGCAACTTGTGACCTGGCTGGCAGTTTTCTCTCTCAAAGAATCAGCATCGCTATTCAGCGAGGCAACGCTGCCAGCCTTTTGGGCACTATGCCACGGGGGCCTTATTTAGATTTAATTTAGTTTTAAGTTGTAGTTTATTTAGTTTAAGCTTAGATTTAATGTCATTGTAAATTGCTTTTATTATGTAAATATAGTATAAGGTTATACCAACGTACCCACTAATATTTTATAAATTCCAAACTACCCTTTTATGTAAGTCCTAAACTACCCTTTTTTTAAAAAGTATTCCAAACTACCCTTTTTATTTTTATTTTTATCTACGCCAGGTACCCCGTTATTTTTAACCGAGTACGGTAAAAAGAGAAGTCATGTTCTCATGATTACTATGACACATTATTAAAATTAGAACCAAGTCGTAACAAAGGCGAAGAATCCAAATGAAGTTGTTCATTAATAATAGACCCCATGTTGTTGTACCTAATTATTTCCAATTGTTCTAAAACCGATAGCCGCAAACCCTTATCACAATAATGTAAAATTTCGTACGTATCTGTGTCTAACAACGAATGATTCGTTTCTAATAAATGCTTGGCAAAGTTTGATTTCTCTGGATGATCATGCCTATATGACGCGTCAGCGTTTAGTATAGTGGTGGTGGTGATAGCTGGGTCTGTGTGGCATGTGTTGATTCGTGTAGCAGTGGAGGCGGAGGTGTTGCATGGAAACATACATTTGCCGCACAGATATAACTATTTGTCATTAGTGGTCGCGGGTGAGCAAAGTAATTGTTTTTTAGTTCATAAAAAATGAATTGTCATGCTATTAAATTACAATGGTATAGTAGCGTCATTTAAATAATCTGTAACGTTATAATAACATTTTTCACATAGTAACTTGAAAAGCATACATTTAAACTTATTTATGTTAACATTTTGCCAATTTGTGGGAAGTTTATTAAACAGTTTTGGCGCCATGCTTAGAATACTTTTTTTCATCAAAGCAGTGTTACTTTTATTTATATATATATCACAGGTTTCCTCGGGCGCAGCCTGTCCTGTGCTGCCTTTTTCATGTGAAAGAGATTAGGGTTACTCCTAACGAATACACAGCACTCGAAAATGTAAAGGCACGGAAATGACAATAGCCCTAAAGATTTAAAAAATGGCTGGCAGCTTTGTGGAGGTTTAAGGCCACATATTGCTTTTATGCAACGTTTTTGAGCTCTAAATATCAAATCCCGGTGAGCTGAATTACCCCAAAAAACAATACCGTATCGCAACGTAGACTCCACAAACCCATGATATGCCATCAACACTGTCTTTCGATCAGAAATCTTAGCCAACTTTTAGAGAGTATATGAAAATCTGTACAACCTACTACATACCTCTAAAGAATGAGACTTCCATGACATATCACTATCTATATAGAGCCCTAAAAATTTCGTTATATCTGTCTTAGCTATGACCTTACCATCAAAATTTGCGGTCAATTTAGGAACTGTCTTTCTTTGCGAAAATTGCATTACACACGTTTTTGCTAAGTTAACCCTTAAATTATTGGTCTCCAACCATTCAATAATGTTACTTATTGTAGTATTAACCTCAGCTATGAAGTATGGCTGTCATTGAAAAATGCCGTGCTATACTGGGACACATTATTTCGTGAATTTTGTACTGGGCCATGGTGTTAGTAAGTCAATGGGTAGGTACCTAACTAACTTGTTAACCTAATTAATAACAAAGTAATCATATGTTTTGTCTTTACACTTCTTTCGTACTAATAACAACAACGACATGGCGACGATTATTTAATAATCTAAGTAATTAATTATAGTTTTATAAGTTTATTGTTACTAAACTATACTAACCATCTACTTGTGTTTGTGTTATTCAGATCTACAATAGGTATAATTAATTTAGGGTGTGTCTTCATAAATAAATGAAGTTGATCAACTTCTATTCCTAATCAGCTTACTTCTCTACATAGACATTATTATATGTACTTCTAACCGTCTACGTACGTACTCGTTAGTATCCAGTGCATCATACTAAAAATAGACTTAAAACTCTATTTTATTCCTCACCAATTATTTACCCCACTTACCACCCCACCACTTGACAGCATTCACAATCTCACAAAACTACGAAATGCGAAATATAAGCTTACAACCGGCACAACTTGGCCCCCCCTCCCTCCCCTGTAACTTTGACAAGTACAAGCCCCGGGGGTCTTGTGAGGGGGGGTTCGGGGGTCTCTTAAAATCGGTCTTTACGTGTCAAACATTCACAATGGCTTTATGTTTGAACAAAGAACGGTACCCTCTTTCACACCTCTGAGCTCTGCTGCATTGATTTTAGCGTATTGAGATTTGTGGAAGCGTGTCAATTACGAACTTACTAGGTTTTCCCGCGGTTTTATCTGCGCTTAACTGAATTCATAGTAATTATCAAAGACTGTGTAATAGTGACTCTGTGAGCTGTAGTCCTCGAGAGCTCATTTTAAACCCACTACGAAAATGAAGGCTGTTATAAGTTTGACCTGTGTATCTGTGTATCTGGCTCTCAAACGGATGTACCGATTTGGATGCGCTTTTTTTAAATCGAAAACTAGTTTAATCGAGATGGCTCTTAGCTAGGTTTCAGGATATTTTTTTATTTATATGTATTATCATTGCTACAAGGAATCAACGATTTCGAGGCAGAGGTACGCGAGCGTAACTAACAAATCAAAATATGTATACTTAATGAACAGCGTAAATTAAAATGGCGCCTTTTAATTCAATACACACGCCTATCTTACAACACGACCTGTGACTGAGACTCAATTCAAAAATGAATAGTCTTTTAATTTTAAATCTTATTCGCTTGTTTTAAAATCTCGATTTGAATGGTTCTAAAAGTGTATGGATCGTTTTGTTTCAAAGGGACAAGAGTGAGAAAGCTTTGTAAGAAACACTGGAATCCAAGGATCTATTTCAAGGGGTCCTATAGTTGAATAACCTTAGCTCTTTATGTTTTGGTTTTGTACAGTCAGCAGCAAGTTGCTAATCAACCGGAGCGATCACAATGATCTGCACGAGCTCTTATGTCCATAACAATAGAGCCGTGCTTAGATAATTGTGAATCGGTTGCTTAGCAACTTGTGCTGCTGACTGACCGTGGTTTTGTTTATGATCTACATGTGTGGCTGTCTACTGGTTAAAAGAGCCTGACTGCTCAGAATACAGAACAAACCAGGCCCATTACACCAACTTTACAAATGTCAGTTTTCAGTGGCAATTCGGTGTCAATTGCTGACTTGAAGAGCTTTTGTTTTAGAGCGCTTCGTACTGGCAAAGGAATGTAGTTCGAATTGTCATTGTAAACTGACAATTGTAAAGTTGGTGAAACAGGAGCCAGAAGCCGTGTGACTGGTGACCTTCGCGCAGACAGCTTTCTCGCTCCAAGACTTTGGCTATTACCTAGCAATACAGCGCGGGAATGCTTTTTTTTATACGATAAGGAAGGCAAACGAGCAAGTGGGTCACCTGATGGTAAATGATCACCACTGCCCATAGACACCCGCAACCCCGGGGGGTTTGCAGATGCCTTGTCAACTTAGAGAACTACGATGAAATGCCTCTTGTGCTAGTAATTACACCGGCTGTCTTACTCTTCACACCGGAACACAACAGTGCAAGCACTGCAGCTTAGCGGCAGGATTAGCGAGTAAGATGGTGGTAGCGATCCGGACGGACCTCGCACAAGGTCCCCGGGAATCGAACTCAAGTGAGCTGATTGGTTCCAATGGAGTGAGGAGGTTCTCGTTTCGATCGCGTTCGTTTTAACGTGCGAAATACTATGAGAATAGTATAACGTTGCTTATATGCGCCGCTAGAGGCGCTGCTAATTTGCCTATAGTAATTGAGATAATGAGATAATGAGAACACGATCGAGACGTTTTTAGGGTTCTGTACCTCAAAAGGAAATAACGGCACCAACTTCAAACTTCTAAGTCAACGCAATCAAAAGATACAGCCATTAAAAAGGTTGTTTCCATACAAGTTGCCGTGCTTTGAAAACCTTTGAAGGGTACTTCCAGTTGTCCTAAAGAATTGTTATTTGGTATATAAAGGTAGCTCTTATAGCACAACAGAAAATTCTCAAAATCTTAAATTTTTATGTCTGTCTGTAAATGTCACAGACCAATAATAAATTACCCCACACTGCGTACATTTTGCTTAGGAACAGGGCTCTGCTAATACTGGACAACTTCAAACACTGGGGAAAAGCAGGGAAATCTTTGTACGGTACACCTTCGTGCGAGTCCGCCTCGCACTTGTCCGGTTTTTGTTTTTAAAAATTACACTAGGCTCTTATTTTTAAGTAATTTGGTGTTGTTTTGACCTCTTGGGTTACTGTACTGAAGTACTAAGTATTAGTGAACCCAACTATACAATAATTAAGGCGCGGTTCCCTGCTCTTAACCACTTAAGGCACCTCGACGCGGATTAGGAACCAACCGTAGAGCATGAAACCAACCGGAGCCCTAGTGTCTTGATCACTAATTTACACTTAGTCAAGAGCGACTCCATTTTTTTAAATTTTCATCAAAAGTCAAAATTATGTGACCTAAGAAAAAAAAATCATAATGTGCAAATAACGTTCTTTGATATGATATCCCACATGACCTAGTAGTTTGACTTAAAAAAATTATGACTCCCTTTTTAATTTCTTAATTTGTTTTTTGCAAAACAATTAGTTAGTAGCATTATCTAAAACTGTTCCAAATTTCAAGTTCATAGCATTAGTAGTTCCTGAGATAAAAAGCTATGACAGACTGAGTCATACCATAAGGAGTGACAGATTTAAATGATTCGCGGTTAATTGCATTACACATAATGAAAACGGGATATTGACCGCGATTACCTTATAGGTTAATACCGGGAGCTCATCAAACCTATAAGGTAATCGCGGTCAATATCCCGTTTTCATTATGTCTCATACCAGGGTTCCTTTTTACTATATTTTGGCACGGAACCGCAAAAAAACTGTCATTTTCGACGACTGACGAGGAATAGCAGGCATGAAAAGCAAACAAGCAATGGCATTTATTTTATTTTATTTATTATTCAAATTTTATTACCACAGTAAGTCTTTGCTAAGAAGAATGTGAAGAAAAAAACTTCGCACAATATTATAGTACTTTTTGATATAAGTACGGAAAGTACGTCATTATGCACGAGGCCCGAGCCGAAAGGCGACGGTCGAGACTCGGGACGAGTGTAAATTACACTTCCGCACGTGTCAAACGACGTTTTTTAATACATGACAATGACATAAAAATGTCAGTGAGGCGGCGGGCCACCACCCGCCGGCGACCAGGTGGAGAGGAAGGCGGAGGAGAGCCGCCGGCGCCTTGGAAAAGTAAAAAGCACTAGTTCGAAAAATACAACTTTCTGCATAGAACACACATACACATACACACACACAAATACACACATACACACACACCCACTTACACATACAAGCAGACTCTCTAGCCAGTATTAATATTATTATTAGCTTATAATGTGATTTTTGGTGTTTTTTGTGCATGCTTGCATCTGTTCTGCAAAAGCGAAATCTTACTGTTTGTTCTTTTATGTCAAACCACTGGGTTCTCACGATACAGGCCCGACCTAGTGTGAGAACCGCTGCTAAACTCTAGTTCCTTGATATAAGTTAAGTAGCTATGTAAACGCTTATGTAATGTATTTTAATCTTGGTAAATAAAATATTTTCTATTTCTTTCTATTTCTAGAACGTAGCTACAAAATGTACCACTTTTTGAGTAACTGCATTCAAAAGGGTTTTTTTTTCTAAAAAAAGGCACGTTCGTTGTCGTCTCCGGTTAGTTCAATCCTCTAAGCCCCCGACAGACGTAATTGCTCCAAATTGGAAATTTAATACAATTAAGGTGTCTACGCCTTTGGTTGATATTGTGGTAGACTCGAATCTGCCATACTTTTAACATGCATACTAAAAATATGTAAGTCAGTCTTTGTATCGACAACAGTTAGTACGTGGACGGCTGAGATCGGGATGTAGTCTTGTGCTTCCTTTGAAAATGGGCTCGTAGAGAGCTTGAAACGTGTCAGCGTACAGTGTGGTGGTGGTGACAGTTGGGTCTATGTGACGTGTTGATTCGTGTGATAGTAGAGGTGGAGGCACTGCATGAAGACATACATTATTTTGTCACATAGAAATATTGTCTTGCATATGTGGCTGAGGGAGAGCGAATTCTTTTTTTTTTAGTTTGTGTTCTGTCTATATTTTCTAGCAAAGTCACTTCTTGCTCTTATATAGCAATTGCTAACGTAGTAGCATGATTTCGTGCTACGTGCTGCCAATCATGCTATTTTAAATAATGAGCATGTGTTTCCGGGAGTTTATAAGTAGAATTGGCATAGAAACTTTTTGTCAAAAACCAAATTGTCAAAACAGAACGATCAAATTCATCTGAATCCGTTGACATTAATGAAAACACGATCAAAATGGCATCGCCGAAGTCAAACAGAAAAATCACAGGGAAAATTCCAACAAAATGAAACGCTACAAACCACATCAGTTGCAATAGGAAACAATGAGAAATTCACAGAAAAAAGCCATTCACAACAAACCGACAGTCAAACTGAGCAACATCGAATAACAGAAATAAAGCACAGGAAAAATAATGTCCAGACCCATATGAAGTTTTAAGATAAATTTGGTGTTTTTTTTTCAACTGTAATCCAGCAATATGAAGAACGAAGAAGATGGTAATGCTTGATTTTCATTAGTTGTGTAACCCCCGATGAGTGTTATAAGTTCGACATGTGGGTCTGTGTGTCTGTCTGTGTCTTCTGAACTGGTAGGCCGATTTAGATGCGGTTTTTTTCATCGAAAACTAGTTTAATCGAGATGGTTCTTAGCTAAGTTTCATCAAAATAGGTCAGCTGTTTTTGAGATATCGACTTGAGAATAAGTGGTTTCGTACAGGAGTTTGTTCGCATTTAAATGGAAAGATGGTTCTTAGTCTTCTAGTTAAGTTTTATTAAAATCGGCCCAGTCGTTTTTGAGATATTGAACTTTGAACTGACAATGTCGGGGGTTTTTAACTTTTAATGTTTCTCCTCTGAAGATTCTCTCGATTGCCACCAGAGAATAATGCAGTGACCATCGGTGTGAGCCTCTACCCGTGCCTACCATCGCTGGTGGCGACTTCTTGATGCAATCCTTGCGTTGTGACTCTTTTGTCATGCTCTTAAAAATATCTCTCTGAACACCCTCCCGATTGCCACCAGTGGATTTAACAGTGACCGTCGGTGTGAGCCGCTACCTGTGCCTGCCGTTGCTGGTGGCGACTTCTTGGTGTAAACCTTGCGTTGTGACTCTTGCCATGCTCTTAAAAATGTCTCTTCTCTGAAGACCCTCCCTATTGCCACCAGAGGATGACGAGGTGACCATCGGTGTGAGCCACTACTTGCGTCTGCCTTCGCTGGTGTGACTTCTTGGTGCAAACCTTGCGTTGTGACCTTTGCTATGCTCTTAAAAATGTCTCTTCTCTGAAGACCCTCCCGATTGCCACCAGAGGATGACGAGGTGACCATCGGTGTGAGCCACTACTTGCGTCTGCCTTCGCTGGTGTGACTTCTTGGTGCAAACCTTGCGTTGTGACCTTTGCTATGCTCTTAAAAATGTCTCTTCTCTGAAGACCCTCCCGATTGCCACCAGAGGATGACGAGGTGACCATCGGTGTGAGCCACTACTTGCGTCTGCCTTCGCTGGTGTGACTTCTTGGTGCAAACCTTGCGTTGTGACTCTTGCTATGCTCTTAAAAATGTCTCTTCTCTGAAGACCCTCCCGATTGCCACCAGAGGATGACGAGGTGACCATCGGTGTGAGCCGCTACCCGTGCCTGCCGTCGCTGGTGGCGCTTCAGCAGATGCGCAACCGGCTCCACATGGCGCACGACGGCAAGCGGCTGATGAAGTGGAGCGCAATGGCTACCGGTCGGGAGCTGAGGAGGATTGCTGAGGACATTGACGGGTGAGGATTCTTCTGTCTGTCTGTCTGTCAAGACCCTTTTTCTCTAGAACGCGTGGATGTAGCATGCTGAAATTAATGTCAAATACTCAAGCCTGCGGTCCCTTAAAGCTGTGAAAAAATCAACCTTCTAAGTGAACGCAATCAAAAGATACAGTTATTACAAAGGCTATTTCCGTTCAATTTTCCGAAATCCAGAAACCTAAAGGGTAGCTCCAGTAGTCCTAGAAACTTGAAATTTGGTATGAAGGTAGCTCTTATAGCACAATCACTCATAAAAGTCTCAAATCTTGAATTTTTATGTCTGACTGTAGATTTCGCAGACCAATATAAGTTGACCCCACACTGCGTACATTTTGCTTAAGGAGCAGGGCTCTGCTAACACTGGACTTCGTAAAACACTGGGGAAAAGCGTTAAAATCTTTCTACGGAACCCTCGTGCTCGAGTCCAACTCGCACTTGGCCGGTTTTTTTTAGATGGAAGGCAAACGAGTGAGTGGGTTACCTGATGGTAAGTGATCACCAATGCTCATAGACAACTGCATACTCGGAGTGAGCAGAATTGAGAATTGCGTTTCTATCCTGTTTTTTTTAGTACAGTAAAGTTTTTACTTACTTACACCGAAACTGTCATTCTGTAACTATAGAGGCTTTACAGAGATTTTTATTCCGAGACTAAAGTGTCATTCTAAGGAACTTGCTAATTATGTAAGCAAACCGCTATAGTAAATTCATCATTCAGAGACAATTTCAATGTGGCGGTTTGATTACATAGTTAGCAAGTTCCATAGAATGACACCATAATATTGAAATCGTTCAAGTCAACGATAATTTTGTATTGTACAGGGGGGCTAGCACGCGTGCCATTTTGTCGCTTGTCGCTCAGTGCGTCCTTCACTGATTCCATCACTATGAAAGGGACGCACTGCGCGACAAGCGACAAAATGGCGCGCCGTGCTACATGTGCTGGACAATGTCCAGTGGTTTCTAATTCGTTTCGCGTTTCAGGGTGTTTCACAAATTCTACGAGGACGTCAAGAACTGCTTCATGCTGCTGGCGAGGTGCCGGTACTTCTTCCATAACTTCAACAGGATGGTCCTGGAGAGCGTGGCTCATGAGGTATACCCTCATCATCATCAGCGCTTTCTTCATCATTGCCATCATCATCTTTTTGTTCTTAATTGTCATAATTATCGTCATAATATTTTTCCATAATTATATTTACAAATTTTTGCGGGTGGTAGGACCTTGTGTGAGGTCCGTCCGGATCGCTACCACCATCTTACTAGTTAATCCTGTTGTGTTCCGGTGCGGAGAGTAAGACAGCCGGTGTAATTACGGGCACAAGAGGCATTCCATCTTAGTTCTCTAGGTTGGCAACGCATCTGCAAACCCTCCGGGGTTGCTGGTGTCTGTGGGCAGTGGTGATCACTTACCAACAGGTGACTCATTTTGCTCGTTTGCTTTCCTCGACGTATAAAAAAAAACACTTTAACATCATCACATTTTTCTTCTTTTTCATCGTTATTATGATTATCATCTTTTTCTTCGTCTCAACCGTCATCAGCATCGTCTTTATCATCTTCCACTTCTTCATTATCATCGTTGTCATGGTCATGGTGTCAAGAACTGCTTCATGCTGCTGGCGAGGTGCTAATACCTATTCCTCAACTTTAACAGGAAAGCGTAACTAGGAGGTATAGCCGTCATTATCATCACCAATTTCTCCTTCTCCTTCAACGTTGTCATCATCATCATCATCTTTATAATTGTCATCAATATCGTAATAATCTTTTTCTTTATTATCTTTGTTCCGTTCATCCCTTTATCCATCACCGTATAATTTTTTTATCCAATCCAAACTTTATGGCGGCCTCTAAGGTTTGGACCGACACGTTATCATAGAAAACGTAATAACCATTATCCTTGTCAAGCAATGCGTTGTTGCTATGACATTTACTGTGAAAAGGTTCCACGGTGGGTCAGGGATCAATACAATTTGTTAGATAGTACCTAATACTAAATTTGTAATCCATTCGACCACCAAAAATAAAATAGATAAAATTCAGTAACAAAAACTACAATCAACTTAACTGCAATCAAATAAAAATGATTATTGACGAGATGTTTTGTTGGTTTGTGTTTAAAAAAAAATGCAAAAAGAACGCCCCCGGGTGGACTCGAACCACCAACCTTTCGGTTAACAGCCGAACGCGCTAACCAATTGCGCCACGAAGGCGTATGTACTAACACTCGAAATAGTTCATCTAACTATATCCATGTCACCTACTACGTAGCTATATAATAATATTTAGTTATATGAATAAAATAATAATTTGAAACATTTTATAAGTCAGCAAAATCGAATCGAGCTCAGTATGTGTGATCGTTTGGCTGACTCTACACGTTTGCAAAGTGCCGAAACGCAGCCATTATAATTAGAAAAAAAAAAAACTAGCTTCGACTTGCTCTAACATTATAATTATTATGCGCAAATAAATGTGTGAAGCCTGGCATAAAAGACGTTTATCAAACCAAAATTCACAGAGAATTGATGATGTTTGATTTGTGTATTTTACTTATGTTTACATAATGTTTTGTACAGTTGCGTTTACGTTTTGGAGAAGTCCAGATGCGAAAACATAATTATCTAAACACCCATTGAAATCATCACCAGCCTTGTTTACGTCCCACTGCTGGGCACAGGGCTCCTCTCAGAATAAGAGAGCTTGGGCTATAATAGTTCCCACGCGGTCCCAGTGCGGATTGGGAACCTCACACACAACATTGAATCGCTTCACAGGAGTGTGCAGATTTTCTCACTATGTTTTCCTTTACCCACTGAAATGCTAAATTATAAACTATACTCCGTTTATTAAATTTTAACATTAGAAATTCAACGGTCAAATTTGCACACGTTTTTTTAGAAAAACAAAGACACGACCTTTTTAAAATCGTGTAAACTTGTATGAGGAAAACGCTAAAAAAATTATTTATTAGATGTATTTTTTCCCCATTTATCTTCGTATTACCGAAAAACGTGAATAATATAGTTTGACATTTAATTCTAATAAACAGAGCATCTTAGATGGGTCAATCAACTTTTCCTTGCCACTCGTTGCCATGGAGATGTCCCCTGGGTAGCTCGTCTAAAATAAGATTTTCTAAGACCCCAATTCCCTGAAAGTCAGGATTTGCATGCTTAGGAGATGAAGGATGAAGAAATTGGCATGTAACTGTCGAAACTCCTAACGTTTCATGGAGTGGTGCCTTCGTAAATCTTATTTTAGACGAGTTACCCAGGGGACATCTCCATTGCAACGAGTGGCAATGAGAAGTTGATTGACCCAGATGCGCCATCATAATTATCTAAATAGCCACTGAAAGGTTAAGTTATATACCTAAATTCAACATACTATGACAATGCATAGAAAAATCTGTTAAGCAGCTGGACACAACAGAACACACACAGACACACGCACACAGATTTTTCTTTCCATTGTCATTGTATGTTGAATTTCATACTATGAATGTTTCATAAAAAAACAAACACAATCAATAAATCGATTATATTAAATAAATTATATACTTCTAGAGTCGTGTTTACATGTTAGCGTGAACCCAATAACCGCGTTTCGATATTATGTAAATAACTATCCAGTTTCATTTATAATTAATAAAACAGTACTCTCTGTTATTAATAATACCTGTTATTATTAAAGGAATCAACGGCATTGTCACTGTACATTTTTACTGTTATCAGGAATTACAGAGTCGTTATCATTACTAGGTATTTGAACACAATACAAATGAAAGATAACGCGATATATTTATGGATGCGTTTAAATAGGGTACCTAACATGTTGATCAAATAATGTTAAAATATATTATACCACGACCGGATAGCCTAGTGGTTAGACACCCTGACTATGAAGCTTGAGGTCCCGGGTTCGATCCCCGGTCGGGGCAGATGTTTTATGATGCATACGAATGATTGTTCTCGGGTCTTGGGTGTTTAATATGTATTGTTTATCCGTTGTCTAGTACCTATAGTACAGGCTTTGCCTAGTTTGGGATTAGGCCAATGGCTGTCAGTTGTATCACGATATTTATTTATTTATTGCACGATATTACCTACCTTATTAATTAATCAGAGCGTCTACGTCTAGTGTAATCAACGACCAAAGAAAACGCCTCGAACGCGTTTGCGTTAAATTGTCAAATTGTATGAGAATTTTTGTTGTCGATACGTGCCTCTAGTACTAATTTGCCTATAGTAATTTAGATGTAAACGCGAATGCGATCGAGACGTTTTTTTGGTCGTTGATTACACTAGACGCTCAGATCACTCACGTGCTTTAGTAGTTATTCTCGAGTTAGGGTGCATGTGGGTGCATTTCCATTACGGACAATCACCATATCATATTGCGGCGGGAGCGGGGAAGGATGTGGATTTCGACTAATGTGATTGGTCCATTGGGCACGTCTCCACTTTGCGCCGTTTCATACAACGCGATTGCACGAACATCGCTAGTTCTCGCGAACTAGCGATGTTCGCGTAATCCGCGATGAAACGCACACAAATCTTGAACGTGTCCTGTGCCCTTAGTGTAATCAAAGAGCACAAAATACGTCTCGATCGCGTTTGTGTTAAAGTGTCAAATAGTATGAGAATTTTAAAACGCGAACGCGATCAAGACGTACTCGTATTTCTTGGCCTGGTCGGCGATTACACTAGGCACTCTGATGGCCGTTCGCGCGATGGGATGCGAATGGCATATTAGTTGAATGATCGACCTCAGTCGAAACTGGCGACCCTAGCGTTTTGGAGTCGCGATAGATAGCCATAAATCTTTTATAAACCTTCAACTCGGGCGCAATAGTAGCATTACTTCTTGTTTATATGTAATATCATTGAGTATTCTATACAAAAAATACGGACCAACCACCCTCTGTCAAACCAAATGTCAGGGCGAACGTTTCCGAAACGCATATGCTCATTTGCACCTATAAATCTCGTAGGGCTAGTGTAATCGTTTTGTGCTTTTGGCGCTTACTTTTCGAAAAAGTAAATCGAGAGAACTTCCAACGATACGTTTGATATTCACCGTGACGATAGTATGCGCTCGAATGTTTTACACTCACGCGACCGGTTACGTTTTGCGTGAACGTAATGAATCGTAACGAATTTTATTTTGTGTTATTGTGAACCTTATATTGAGTATGTTAAAGTTGAATTTGGTTTAGCAGTATCAGACAGTATAAACAGCGCCTCCTGGTGGCGCGTATTCGTAACGAATCCGCGAGTAAATTTAACCGCAGCAAAAGTGTTGGCGAAACGTGACGACAGCGTAAAACGATGTTTCGTGAGTGTGATCTCGATTTTTTACATTCGTAATAGTTAGGTAACGTGAACGCTAAAGTAAAGTTATCACTTGCTTTCGGACTAGTGACAGTGAAGTGACTGTGCGGTACTCGGAAAAAATTGTGGATCTGTCATTGTGATACGACTAAAATGACTGGAAGAGCTTTCTTTGGATGGAGGATGCTCATGGCAGCTCAAACTCGAGATGAGCACACTTATCTCCGCAGGAAGAGAAAGGCTTTCCGGAGATTGTTAAGTCCTGTTGATGATCTCGGAGACATGGAGTTCATCAACAGGTACAGGTTGACTAAGGAAGCCTTTCTCTTGCTGTGCGATGAGCTGGAGCAATTCACGAGTTTGAGGTCAACTCGGCAAGTGAATCTGGAGGAAAAGGTTTGTGTTTTACACCTACCTATTTACTTAAATTATTAAATTTTTTTTTGGATTCCCATTGACCACTTTTAGACTTTAATTTCAAGTTCGTATTGATTTAATATCTATATATATGATAATAATATGGTATGTAAGTTAGATGACAATACAAATACAGACAACAATAAGTACAGACGGCAAAAAGCTTGTTTTAAAAATGTTTTTTTTATGGTTAGGATATTACAGGCCTTATTAACTTGCTATGTATATGTATAATGTTCGGGTCAAACCTTCCAAGTCAAATTTGACCCACTTCCAATGGTCGGATTGACTTGAAATTTGGTATGGACATGTTAGTTGGATGACAATACAAGTACAGACTACAAAAAGCACAGTCTGCGACAAAAGCTTGTTTTAGAAATGAAAATTTTGTGGTTGGTTTGTTTACATAAGACTAATACAAATAATAATTATTTTAAGGTCCTCGTTACTTTATTTTTTTATGCCTGTGGCGACTACCAGCGCCCTGTCGGTGTTGCAAAACACATAAGCCAGAAAATGTGCAGTGTGTACATAGAAGAGGTGTCGCAGGCATTAATAAGTGAACCCATGTGCAGCCGGTATATAAGCTTTCCACAGACGCGGTTAGCTAGGCAAGCTATAAGCAATGAGTAAGTTACATTTACATATGTACATATCCTAGCCGGGTTGAACTGTGCCAATGCCAAGGGGCCCAGTACTGGACTTTTTTTTTACCAATATGGTGTCACTATGGCACCTATATTAAATTACTTTATAATATAGAATACATTAAAATAAGCTGGTTTGTAAATAACCAAATCTTTTTGTTTCCTGTGTTTTAATCCTTTTTATGTGGTTTTTTTTTCTATGTTTGAGTGAGAAACCCTGTCAAATTTTTTATGATTATAAGCATAAGATTGATTTTTGCCTGGCCCGTAGTAAAGGTTTTTGTACTGGCTATCTATACAATAGTACTATATAATCTTGTTCGTTATCAATTAAAGTATTTTTCATTTCCAGATTCTACACAAAGCATGGAATCCCAGGTGTGATAGGATGTATAGATGGCACACATTTTAGGATTTTCACACCAGAAAGCTCGGAAGAACATTTGTACTATTCCAGAAAGCATTACCATTCCCTGAATGTACAGATGGTATGTATGCTTTTTTTCACTTCTTACGCTCTTAAAGTTTAGATTTTGCTGGGTGTGTAGGCTAATAAAAGCTCTGTCGAAATAAGACAATAAGGCAATCAGGCCAGAATCAGCCACGCAGGCACGCACACCACAGCTAAAAATTCCAGAAAAATAATTCGTTGTTTGGGAGAAACAAATCAAAATGGTGTTGTAGAGCGCCATCTCGTTCTGTTTCGTTTTTTTATCCCGTTCTGGTTTTTCGCTTTTATCTATTATTTATACTTACATACTCACTCAGGTACCTATTGTATTTTTTTAGGTTTGCGATAGCAACTGCAAAATTTTAAACGTTAATGCGAAATTCGGCGGCAGAAATCACGACGCTTTCATTTGGGAGAATAGCCTGGCCAGCGCCTACATGCAACACCTTCACGAGCAAGGGGAAATTGCTTGGCTTTTAGGTTTGTGTCGTTACATTATCGTCATTTACGTGAAGCTTGAGGTCCCGGGTTCAAATCCCGGTCGGGGCAGATGTTTCTATGATGAATACGAATGTTTGTTCTCGGGTCTTGGATGTTTAATATGTATATAAGTATGTATTTATCTGTATAAGTATGTTTATCCGTTGTCTAGTACCCATAGTACAGGCTTTGCCTAGTTTGGGACTAGGTCAATTGGTGTCAAATTGTCCCATAAAAATAAAAATAAATCCTTTATCCACTACGAAAACTGTAATATGTAAACCTGCATAGGTAATTAAGTATTAATACGGTGTAACACTTCCTTGTTTAACATTTCAGCTGATTCTGGTTATCCGCAACGGCCATGGCTTATGACGCCCTTTGGTGAAGTAAATTCAGGCTCTCGCGAAGAGCATTACAATACATTGCACACCAAAACAAGGGTTCTTATAGAGAATACTTTTGGCCGGTTAAAAAACCGTTGGCGTTGCTTAAGCAAAGACCGTGTGCTCCACTACAAGCCTGCGAAGTGCGCACGTATAATACAAGCCTGCTGTGTGTTGTACAATTTCGCACTTCAACATAAAGTTCCTGAGGATTACGTCGGTAATAATCTTGATTTGAAAAATAAACAAATGTATAATTGTAGTTTATGTTACTGTTACATAATAGGATCACACCAGTGTTTTAAGGGGTTCCCCTGAGCCAGACGCTGAAATGGCTGCATTTTTCAACTTTTTAGAGCCACACCTTTTTTATAATCATCATCATCAGCCTATTTACGTCTCACTGCTGGGCACAGGCCTTTATTTATTCATATTTTTTTAATTTTAAAATAAGCAGGTAACTTAATTATTCGTTGCAAATTCTGAACGATTTATTTTTGCTAAAAGACGCGTTATTTGTGATAACACTGTGTAACATGAAGTTAGACCGATATTTCATAGATGTAGCCACTAAAACGACGTTGTTTAGTAGAAGTCAGGGGGGGGGGTGAGGAAGGCGCGAAACGTTCAAGGACATCCTCTCAGGGATGCCTCTTAAGGCCTAATTTTATTATGTAGAGTTGCATGCATTACATTATCTACACACATGTTATAAGTATTCTTAAGATGGGTTTAGAGAAGCCGAAGGCGTAATCAGCCTGTCACGAATTTGGCTGTTTTTTTTTTATCATAGACAAACGCATTGAGCCCCGATTTCATATAGTTTTTTAGGGTTCCGTACCTCAAAAGGAAAAAACGGAACCCTTATAGGATCACTTTGTTGTCCGTCTGTCTGTCTGTCAGTCTGTCAAGACCCTTTTTCTCTGGAACGCGTGGAGGTAGCATGCTGAAATTAATATCAAATACTCAAGCCTGCGGTCCCTTGAAGCTGTAAAAAATCAACCTTCTAAGTCAACGCAATCAAAAGATATGGTCATCAAAAAAGCTATTTCCATAGAAATTGCCGATTTCCAAAAACCTAAAGGGTACTTCCAGTTGTCCTAGAAACTTGAAATTTGGTATGAAGGTAGCTCTTATAGCACAACAATTTTTTATGTCTGTCTGTAGATTTCGCTGACCAATATAAGTTGACCCCACACTGCGTACATTTTGCTTAGGAGCAGGGCTCGGCTTACACTGGACTTCTTAAAACACTGGGGAAAAGCGTTAAAATCTTTCTACGGAACCCTCGTGCGCGAGTCCGACTCGCACTTGGCCGATTTTTTTTTTAATTGACTCCTATTTTGAAATTGTATATTGGTCTTTGAAGACGAAAATTTACTGTCGTAAATGAAAGTCATTACTTACCTACAGTTTCTGAACGCACTTACGATATGTGTGTAGATATAATATTTTAATGTCAATCTAAGTACAACCTGCTTACTTAACACTGTTTCATAATTTTCAGATCCAACTGAACCTGCACTGGAGGAAGTAGACACTATAAGAGAGACTACGGCCACCGACGATTTGCTCAGAGGCAGAGCATATCGGAACGTGCTGGTGGCGAGACTGCAACATTTTATTTTTTTATAAAATAGGCCAAAATAAGGATACAAGTTTCTCATTTTTTTATTTAAATGCGTATTTTTTTTTATATTAATTAAAAATGTTAGCTACGCCAATGACGTCACAATGAGGGGGTTTGATCAAGATAACAGATTTTTTCTCTTGAATGCACCCCAATGCACGTTTTTGCAATATCTCACTGGCAACACTTACACATATCATGTCACCACATGATACCGATATTTGTTGTTGACAAAATTGACAAATATACGTGTTTCGTGCCTGATTGCATAAACTTTCACAGAAATATACGTGCAGAAGATACAGGAATACTTATTATAAAACCCAAACCTGAAGTATCGCCTTTGAAATTCTTGTCTATATAAATAACACGTTAAGCGAAAATGTCGGACCCCTTTTTACGAATACTTCGCGCACGGAGGATCACTCTAAGCGATCACTAGTGTATCTTAATGTTCCTATATTTTTGTACAATAAAGCATTTAATTCATATATGGTGGATTTGAAATTTCGATTCAGATATCGTAAACAAATTATATTTTTGTACAATAAAGCATTTAATTCATATATGGTGGATTTGAAATTTCGATTCAGATATCGTAAACAAATTATCGTGTTTGAATAAAACGTCAAAGCGACATAAGAAAAGCCGTCAGATAAAAATTCAAATAGTCCGAAACCGTAGTATGACATTCAATGTCGTGAATTTCAGTTACCTTTTTAACTAAATTTATACATTGAAATGATTTGATTAATTTAATTATATTTAAATATCAAACCAGCTTTTGCTTCGTAAGTGTTTATTTATTTTATTTTATTTTGTAACAAAGCTATGGCTTAAAGTTACGTTAGAATAAGAATAAACACCACAGCTGTAATTAGGACTCCCAGCAGACCGGCCACAGGTTACGTACAAAATATTACGAGCTCGTGTCTTCGATGTATGTCTTCGTCACAACCACAGACCTTATCTCAATTTCCTATCTCAATGGTCACAACGATTAAGGTCAAAATAAAGTTAAATGAAAAAATAGCAATAACTTATTAATAATATCATTAGAATAAAATCTGATGATTGGAAATTGTTAAGAAAACCTATTCCTCGAAATGGTTTTTGAATTAGCATAGGTTGTCAAAAACTGGTACATATCCCCATTGCGATGTGCATAGAATACAAATACAGAATGGCTACTAATGCCAGGTGGAACGACATGGCCTTATATGGCTCAACTATATGAGTGAGAGAGATAAAGTATATTTTTATACGCATAGAAAATGATAATCCTAGTAGGATGTGGTATCAATTAACGTCAAAGTCAATCCACAATATAACTCTGCGATGAATTGACTACAGTAGAAATCTAATTTGTTTATGGCAATACTGATTTCAAACAACACGTTTTGAACTTTTGATTGGATGAAACAAGGTCATCGTTCATCCACCATTATAATACCTCTCATATTTCGTTTACCTGCTTTTTTTTTTACCGTACAACGGCAAAACCTACTAAACACTGGCAAAATTGTCCTCCAATGGACAGAGCGATTTTTTTTAAACAACAACTTTTGATTATTATTTTCCCCTTTTTACTACTATCATTATTATTTATAATTAAAGAAATGTCCCGAGTGACACAAAAAAGTATTACAACATTACGTGATTTTTCTGGGTTGCCCATTAATATCTTATGCAGAGTCATCGTGGGTATGTGGTGGGTCGATTCTATTATATTACTGACATTGGCACAAGCCCTAGAGACCGCCATTAACGAAGGAAGAAGAAGAAAACAATAAATATTTTTTGGTATATTTTGTTGTTTTATTTATATAAAATCGACATGAACTTAACAAATAACACATTATTAGCTAATTCCAATACTAAATTTGAAATTGCAAATTTAACTATTACTTAAATATTAGCGGTAAAAATGTTTACTCAAACCGCAAAAAAAAAGTTCGTAATCATTTTGTGTGTCTATACCTAACGGGGCCCCCTGAGCTACACTGTGGCTACAAAGAAAAAATTAATGCCAGTGGATAGGGATTTCAATGTACCTTCACCATAACGGTGAAAATAGCCTTTGAGGTCGCCATAGGCAGCGGGCCCCCTTTTTGTTTTAAGGCCTAGGGACTTGAAAGTAGTACCAAATGAAAGCTCTTTCAATGTACCTTTCGAATCACGTGTTATAATTAAGGTACATTTGATACATTTGACATTGGACATTTAGGTCTAGCGGGGCCCTTTTTAACCTACTTCAAAAAAAGGAGGAGGTTCTCAATTCGACGGAATATATCTATATAATTATATTTATGTACATTCCACGATTACTCGAAGACGGCTGGACCGATTTCAAAAGTTTACTTAAGTATAATATCAGGCACTTCTTTACAAAAAAAAGAAAAAGCGTTAGAGCCATTTCCGAGATACCACAAACCAGTACCACAAGATTACAAAAAATACGAAAATGGTTACAGCCGCTTCCAGAGATACAACAAATCAGTACCAACCATGAGATTATAAAAAAAAATACAAAGATCGTTAGAGCCGTTTCCGAGATACAACAATTCAGTACCAACCATGAGATTATAAAAAAAACATAAATCATTAGAGCCGTTTCCGAGATACCATAAATCATTAGGCACCATGAGATTACAAAAAATACAAAAACCGTTAGAGCCGTTTAAAAGATATAACCAATCAGTACCATGAGATCATAAAAAATACAAAAATCGTTAGTGCCGCTTCCGAGATACAATAAATCAGTACCAACCATGAGATCATAAAAAATACAAAAATCGTTAAAGCTGTTTCTGAGATACCACAATCAGTACCATGAAATTACAAAAAATACAAAAACCGTTCGTGCCGCTTCCGTGATACAAGAAATCAGTACCAACCATGAGATCATAAAAAAAATACAAAAATCGTTAAAGCTGTTTCTGAGATACCACAATCAGTACCATGAGATTACAAAAAATACAAAAATCGTTAGTGCCGCTTCCGAGATACAACAAATCAGTACCAACCATGAGATCATAAAAAATACAAAAATCGTTAAAGCTGTTTCTGAGATACCACAATCAGTACCATGAAATTACAAAAAATACAAAAACCGTTCGTGCCGCTTCCGTGATACAAGAAATCAGTACCAACCATGAGATCATAAAAAAAATACAAAAATCGTTAAAGCTGTTTCTGAGATACCACAATCAGTACCATGAGATTACAAAAAATACAAAAATCGTTAGTGCCGCTTCCGAGATACAACAAATCAGTACCAACCATGAGATCATAAAAAAAATACAAAAATCGTTAAAGCTGTTTCTGAGATACCACAATCAGTACCATGAGATTACAAAAAATACAAAAATCGTTAGTGCCGCTTCCGAGATACAACAAATCAGTACCAACCATGAGATCATAAAAAATACAAAAATCGTTAAAGCTGTTTCTGAGATACCACAATCAGTACCATGAAATTACAAAAAATACAAAAACCGTTCGTGCCGCTTCCGTGATACAAGAAATCAGTACCAACCATGAGATCATAAAAAAAATACAAAAATCGTTAAAGCTGTTTCTGAGATACCACAATCAGTACCATGAGATTACAAAAAATACAAAAATCGTTAGTGCCGCTTCCGAGATACAACAAATCAGTACCAACCATGAGATCATAAAAAAAATACAAAAATCGTTAGATCCGTTTCCGAGATACCTCAATCAGTACCATGAGATTACAAAAAATACAAAAATCGTTAGTGCCGTTTCCGAGATACAACAAATCAGTACTTACCAACCATGAGATTATATAAAAAAACACAAGAAATCGTTAGAGCTGTTTCCGTGATACCACAAATCAGTAAGTAACATGAGATCGACAAGGATTGAAAACAACGATACATACCTAAACAAAAGCCGTGTCAGGATAGGCTAAGTGATTCTGCACTGGCACCACATTAGTAATTAATCTCAGCCCCCTAAGCCCTAACCCTATAGTTTTGAGAAAAAAAAACTAACGTGAACTAATGTTTTTAATGTATTTCTCTATTACGTTGTGCTAATAATTAGTGGCTATCTTCAATACTTGTTTTTATTTAAATACCATAATGGGTATTTTGTTAAAATACCAGTATTTATTTCTTTTATTTTATACTAATGATTGTGATAAAATAAAGATTAACCCTATTATTCATAAACCTATTTTAACTAAAACGCCCCTAAAGTTCTTTTGTCCTTTTTTTTACATGGACATTTTCGTTAGTAAGAAGAAAACAAAACCTATTTTAACTAATGGAGGCTTGAGTGACGTTTATGAATAAGGGCATAAATTTATTAATATATGTTGTCTCAACATATTCTTAAGGTTTTAAATATAAAAACACTTGAGGGTCAAATATCACTAAAGAGCACTAAGTATATTGCATGCAATTTAGAGGTGCCTAACCATGGGTAAAAAGATTACGTTAACATTATTAGTTCAACTATTGGGTTCAAACGTTCATAATTAGGGCACACGTGTTCAACTATTGGGGGAAACGGCCTATTTTTTGAATTAATCATCTATCTATATATATACATAAAATTCATAGTCCTGATTGAGTGTGTGCGGGGGGGGGGCTATATTTAATTAAGAGGTAGTTAGAGCGCTTGTAATGTTTGTTTCTGAAGAAAAATATGTCATGTTACCTGTAGCCCACGCGAGCAAAGCCGCAGGCAATAGCTAGTTTTTTTTATAAAATACTGTGCAATCATAATTAACTTTAGTATATACTAGTCCCTTCTAGAACATATAAGAATATGTAAAAAAAAAGCCACCCAAAAGTACTACACATCGTAAAGAACGAGCCGTCCAAACTTGCTATAGTCGCTTAATCGTTCATCTATTGGTTCCTATTGGTTCTCGAACTTAAGCCATGTAAAGGCGGTCTAACATAATTTTAGATTCACGTCTCGTAAGATATTGTTGATATAGGGACTTACTTAAAATATTCCGATGAACTGAGAACCTCCTCCTTTTTTTGAAGTCGGCTAAATAAAAAGCATCATGTAAATCATCATCATTTTGCGCCTTAATGACGTCACCGGCACCAAAATTACGCTCCTGTAACTATTATCGAAGTGACGATACGCAAAAACCTTTCAAACTCATTTTTTTCTTTAAACTCGCAAGTTATGAACAAACTACAACGACTGAGTTAGGTCGATTCGATTTGCGTTACAGTTGTTCGTTCCAAAATGGCGGATTTTGTCTGTCAGCTGTTTGATGTCGACACTTGGTTGACTGGCACTAATTTTCTGTGCTAGTGCTTTTGAAATTATACAATAACCTAATGAAAATTTACAAATACAGTGAAAGTGAAATTATGATTATAGTAGCATTAAAATCCAGTGGAAGGAACATTGAAGAAGAAACCAAATACAATACTTATCCAATGTTTACATGATGTTGAAGGATTTTTTTTATTGGCATGTGGAACCATCAAAGAAGCTTATTAATTCCTGAATGCTTGTTTTCTTGGGCATTGTTTTTCTTGATCACTGGTGAGAATTTTTGATTACCTGCTTAGGTACTTATTTGTATTTATTGTTTTTAATTTCTGCATCGATATTCAATTATTTTACACTGTATCAGTTTTCATGAATACTTTTATATAAGTATTACATACCTACAGACTCCATTAAACTTTAAGACAAATGAGTAATGAGTTCATAATCTAATAGATCAAATTTTTTTTTGCTAATAGATGCTGAACTGAAATATCTGTTGTCTGCATCCAGAGCAATGGACCTAAATGTATTCCAAGGGTCGTCCAACGGAGCAGAGGTAGACTTAAAAGGATTTGGCAGGATGGCCTAAACGCAATTCGGTTAGATTGGCAGGATCATGCCCACAACTGTGAAGAATGGTGGAAGATAGGCAGGCCCAAAATGATATTACATATGAAAAAGAGATAATTATGTCATCAGCACGCCGAAAATGGAACGCAGAAAAAGCTACAAATTGTAGCCTCGATGGCCACAATCTCTGTCAAATAAAGGCCCAAACTTGCATGTAAACATCAATATGTTCGGAACATGTTTTTCGATATATGACGTATCTTTACTTATAATATCATTGTTTGCCCAGCAGTGGAACACTACATACTAGTAAGCTAATAAGAAAAAGTTTAATTGTTCTAGAACAATTTGTAGAGAATTTTAGTTTATGCACTTTGAGATTACACATTATGTAAACACCTTTGTTATGCAAAAAGCAGGTCATGAAAAAACAAGTTATACTTAAATAACATTATATTGTATGTACACCTACCTACAATATTATACAGCAAACAATTTATTATAATATAATACATACTTAATACATTATTTTACCTGCCTGTTGTCAATGGTTGCCAAACCAGGTTGAACTTACAATGCTTTGTCTCAAAACATGAATCCTGAAAACAATACACTCTTTTTCTTCGGGCAGTCGTGTATAAAAACACAGATGTATTTTAAAGTATTTTACGGTGTTCTAATTGACTGAATTGTATCATTAAAATTGTTTACAAGCTTTTATTTAGGTAGGTAGGAACTCCATTTGTATGTTAATGGTTCACTTTAGGTAGATATGTGTAGCAAGATTTGAACTAATTCCAGCAGTGAATTTAAATTAGAATGCCAGTTTATAAAAAAAAAACTTTTTACTAGCAAGTCAGGGCTGTGTTTTATAAAACTACAAGTTACAATTTACAAGCGGAAGTCTTTTCTATCAGCTTTTGTTAGAAAGCGAGTTCTGCTTGTAAATTACAATTTGTAACTTTATAAAACACGGCCCAGCTTGTACACAACACAGTCATCAACACAATAGGTACTTACTCATGTCAATATTTACTCTGATTACTTAAACTGTGAAAACTTTTAATCAATGAATGCTTTTAAAGAGAAAATAGGGTGTTTGTTTGTGTAATTTTTTTGATAGATTCTTAATTTAATTACTTACAAGCATTTGTTTAACTTCACAATAATATTCTTATTGAAGTAAGTAAGTAAGTACATCATAGTCCCATGAATAATCAGATGATGACCTAGAAATTTGATAAGAGTATCTATGCAGCTTGGATTGGAAATTAAAAGTACCTACAGTCACAGGTACTAGGGTGTGTTAAGAAAAAAACGGGCAAGTGCTAGTCGGACTCGCGCACTGAGGGTTTTGTACAAATTTGTAGGTAAGTATGTAAATAGTTCATCTATCTCGGTAATTGAGTCATGAACTCGGAAGATTTTTCCCGCTTTTTAAAATCATGTTAAGTATAAGTTTAAGTTATCCCATGTTAACAGAGCCCTGCTCCTAAGCAAAATATATATGCAGTGTGGGGTTATTTTATATTGGTCAATGACATACCTACTTGATGCAGATAAAAATTTAAGATTTTCAGATTTATCTGATTGGCTCTACCTTCATACCAAATTTCAAGGTTCTAGGACAACTGGAAATACCTACCCTGTTTTGATTCCACAGGAATTTGTATGGAAACACCTTTTTTATGACTATCTTTTGATTGTGTTGACTTAACAGTCGACTTAGAAGTTTGACACAGACGGACAACAAACTCATCTTATAAGGGTTCTATTTTTCCTTTTGAGGTGCGAAGCTCTAAAGATAGAAAATTTCATTTTTGATACTAACTTTTAATGAACCATCAAGAATTCAGTTAGGGGTTCAATAGGTCTATGTCTAAGTGAACACCCTGTAAAGTATTTATTTGCAAAAAAAACATTTTCCCACACATTCATTGCCTCAGCTGGTACCTAGAATACCTACAATATGTAAAGGAAAAACTAACCTTACTCAACCTTCTGTTGAAACCTTTGGCTGAACCCTTGACGGTTCATTAAAATGCAACCTGTATAGAATACATATCAAAGAAACCCGACCACTATTGGACGTAGTGACGTAGTCGTATTTGGCTTGCAAGATTTGCCCTAACTTCTGCATTAGAAAAAAGGTATACAACATTGACCTGTCTTTTTATTGAAATCTACTTTTACAAAATAAGTAAACAGCAAGTATCAAAAAATTATCATGGAACAATTGACAATAAGGTGGATCTATGCAGATAAATACATGAATATTTATTAAACATCTAAGACCCAAGAACAAACATTCATATTCATCATACAATCATGTGCCCTGACCGAGTCTGAGACCTGACTGAAATTTAATTACTTATTTTGTATTTATGTATAACTTACTTATTTTTAAAGAGTGTTTTTCTATAAAAAACATGTCAAGATTAAGGTATAGCATACATTGCAGGTTCATTAAAGCTTACAGTTTTTATAACAAAAAAATTAAATTAAAACATGGCCAACACAATTAATTCTTTAATAAAACATTTAAAAAATTATAATTCTTTCTTTTGGTTTTGCTGTAGTCTGGAAGAAGTATATTCAAATGAAGCACACTGCAGCTCTACGTAAAACATCCTTGTATAATATCTGTATTATTATGTCTATTGCATACTGTTTTTTAGACCGTTGGAAGTTAGAATTTTATATGTGTCCACCTGAAACAAAACAACATCTAAGTAAGTACATTTATTTCAAAGTTTATTATTTTGTACTAGCAGTTTATTATTTTGTACTAGCAGTTTATTATTTTGTACTAGCAGTTTATTATTTTGTACTAGCTAGTCAGAGATATCAATTATCTAAAGTTCTAAACTTATTTCATGTTGAAAAGGCCAAAAATTTACTAGTCTAGTCTTCAAATGATTGATTAGGTATTTAGTTGTGTTTCTAGGCATCGCAATTAAGCGTTTTCTTCAGAAACTTTCATGGTCAACATTTGCGGTACGCAAACGTTGCATACCTATTGTTATATTGTTATAATGTTAACCATGAATACAAGGCTTTAAGAATTAAATGAAACACAAACCTTTTCCAGTCTGATCAAGTCTAGTCGCACAATGCTCGTTTATTTCTATGTCTGTCAATGTCAACATTAGCATTTGCTTCAAATAACCATGCATTTCACAAGTCGCAACGCAAGTTCATTATGTTTCATTAACTTAGTCACAAAATATTTGCAAAACCGTCTTTTATACCACCAACAGCTATCAAATAAAACCTGTCAAAAGCAACCCGTCAAACGCAGAACTTTTTTTTTCTTTAAAAGTGTTGCCAGCGTGGAATTTTCAATTGCCGTGTTTAGTAAGCGAAAATAATGAATCGAGCCGGCGGCGTACAGATCAATGAATTAATTATAAAACATACACATTACACATTATTATTATTGTTTTGATTCGTGTAGCAGTGGAGGCAGAGGTGTTGCATGAAAACATATATTTGCCGCACAGATTAACTGGGGCCTTGGGCAAAGAATAATAAATATCATGGGACAATTGACACCAATTGACCTAGTCCCAAACTAGGCAAAGCCTGGACCATGGGTACTAGACAACGGATAAACATACTTATTTATTTAAATACATGCTTATATACATATTAAACATCCAAGACCCGAGAACAAACATTCGTATTCATCATACAAACATCTGCCTCGACAGGGGATCGAACCCGGGACCTCAAGCTTCGTAGTCAGGGTCTCTAACCACTAGGCGCTCCGGTCGTCAATACTAACGTACTTGGGGGAGGCCTTATGTCCAGCAGTGGACGTCAATCGGCTGACATGATGATGATGACAGATTAACTATTTTTCACTTGTGGTCGCGAGTGAGCAAAGTAATTGTTTTTTTTTTTTTTTTTTTTTTTTAGTTTATAAATATGGTCCTACGCAAAGTAACACCTGATTCAATAAATTAATTATAAAACATTTTTAAATAACTTGTCCATTACAAACGTTTTCGCCTTGTTCGCAAACAAAACATTTCCTGTATTTATTTCTGTATTTTCTGTACAATAAAGCGTTTACTTACTGACAAAACGCCATAATATTGAATAAGTAGCTAAGTCCTCCGTACTTGCAATTGGAAGATCTAACACGACATTCGCATGTATCTCACCAAAAATTTGAATTCGAAAGTTATGAATGGTGTAAACTAACACGACATTGCATTGAAGGAATAAATAATCTAATTTAAAATCTTACCTGTTTTTTATGATTACCGCAAAAAACTACATTCGCCCTGGTACTGGCAACACTGACTGGAACTTTACTTAAAAAACCGTAACGTAGACCGCCCGTAAGATGTTCTCACTACGGTTCTCACGGACGAAAAAGTTAACGTATTCGATGTACATTACACTCGCGATGAATGTTGCGCAAACGCGCCGCGAGAGGCGCTGTCTTGGTTTCCATACTAATTGATAATTTTACGCTAACGCGATCGAGACGTATTTTAGAGCTCGCCGATTACACTAGGGGTACTGTAGCCTCGAATCGCGGCTCACTTTCGACCACATGACAACCGAGATGACGAGCTATGAACCAATCACGACGCATTTCCCCGGCCCGCTCACCGCGGCTTTTTCCAAGTAAATTATAGAAGATGCGGTGTCCAGAGGGTGGTTGGTCCGTGCATATAATGTACCACACTACATTGGTCTGTCTCTCTTCCGCAGCGTCACATTCGTGGCGTCATTGATGCCATGAACGCCTGTACCAAAACTCCGCCGTTAGCAAATCTACGAACAATGACAAGTTTTAAACTTCTATTAACTATTTGCAGGCGTGCGTGACTGTCATCACCAGCACGAAAGGCGTGACAGGTGTCAGGATAACCCTCTTCGAGACTGTTGAGGTACACATTAATATACACCTAATATAGATATGTTTTAGGGTTCCTTAGTCCACAAGGAACCCTTATAGTTTCATCCGTGTCCGTCTGTCCGTCCATTGCGTCTGCCTTGGCAGCAATAGCTCAGAGACTTTTGGTAGTAGAAACGTTAACTTACCAACGCCATGGACTTCGGGTTAGTGCTCGAAAACGTCCGAACCAACAGACCATCAGTTCTAGTTTGGTGGAACAACAGCGCTGACGTATGGCTGTCATCGGAAAATGCCGTGTTGTACTGGGACACATTTTTCATGAACTTTGTACTGGACCCAAAGTCCAAGGTGTTAGTAAGTCAATGAGTCATCACCATCATCATGTTTTTGTCTTCTTATCTGTCCCATCTGTCGTAGGATAGGTCTTTTAAATGTTGAAGTTGACGTTGTGCGAAATTTTCGGTTTGGGGATCCTTTTGCGAAATAATTATCCAGCTCCCCCCAGCCTAACAGCGAAACCGTTGTTTTTGGAAATGTGAATTAAATCAGGGCCGTACCGTAGTTAATAGTTTGATAAAATAAAATAAACTATTAAGTAAGTTAGATAATCGTCGCTATACTTTCTCAACCTCTTATCTTATCAATATGTTTAGTTCCAAAAACAACACTGTTAGATCAAAATAAGAGTTTTGACAGTTATATGCTAAATACTTTCATGCTTTATTTCCTAAGCATGCAAATCCTGATTTTCGGGAAGTGGGGTATTAGAAAATAATGGTAATTTTTGATGAGTTACTCAGGGGACATCCCCATGGCAACGAGTGACAATGTAACGTTGATTGACCCATTTACAATTTTTTTCCTAACAGTCTGGCCGAGACCCCTACCCCTTGTTAGGGGTAGAGAGGGGGGGCGAGGCGGTGCTAGAAGCCAAGAAGGCGTGGCTCGAGCTGCTCAAGCGACTGATCCATATGCTGGAGCTGCGCACGAGCTTCATGATGCTGGACGCTGCGCATAACAACGCACAGAAGTAAGTGTAATTAGTACATAATAGGCGTCGTCCTAATGAGGGCTATCGCGTATGAATTCGCCGCTAGAGGCGTCAGTGTAGAGTGAGGTCTAAAGAAATGTCAAATAGTAGGTACTAAAAGTTGTATAGGTAGTGCCCCGAGAGTTGGGGTCAATGATTACACACAAAGCTACATGAAGTACTGATTGCAAAAAAGGGAAATAATGAAATAAATGATCGAATGTGAATAAAAACAATTTAATTTATTATTCTGTTTGGCTTTTACGATTAACATTATATTTATATAACCTATTTATTTTAATAAAACTGTTTGAATCGGTATCTACCTATAAATTTTTAAATAAAATAGATCACAATATTTCATTTTCTGTTTTGTTTGAAATTCGGTGTATTCTTGTAAATATTAGTTGACAAAATAGTTTAGAAAGCTCCTTGCCATTCACTGTACGAAAAAAGAACAGTAATTCCAAAATGTCGCTGTCATTACATGACACATTGTGTGCGTGACCTCAACTCTGGCCCCTATTTCATAAAGTTTACAATTATCAGTTTTCAATGACAGTTCGGTGTCAACTGCTGACTTGAAGAGCTTTTGTTTTAGCTCGCTCCATATTGTCTAAGAAATGTAGTTCGAATTGTTATATAAAACTGACAATTGTAGAGATGGTGAAATTGGGGCCTGATGGCACTACCTATACTTGTCGGGGTAGTTAGTTAACTATATCGGGATGAAAGGAAAGAGTCCATAGATTTGTATGGGAACCAAGAGTGTAACATTTTGCGTAAATATTTTGACGTCACGAGCATACCTAATTTAGTGAGGAATAATCTAGATTGACAGCTCTAACTTTTTGGGTAGCATTTGAACAGTTATTTGTTGAGCAAAAAGGTGCTCATAATTGTTTTTAAAATTTTACGTGGCCCGCGGAATGCGGCTGGGAGCTGGATTTAAGGTTCCCAGGGCGGCCAGCACGCGCGCCATTTTGTCGCTTGTCGCTCAGTGCGTCCTTCACTGATTCCATCACTATGAACGGGACGCACTGCGCGACAAGCGACAAAATGGCACGCCGTGCTACATGTGCCGCTGTTCTTTTCGGCGCGTGAGGTACATACACTCTGTCCTTCTATTCCAATATAGTTCTGTGGATCTTCCATTCATGCACTTACCTAGGGTACAGGCAAAGTTGATTTTCTGATTAACTATACACTAAAGCTTGCCTAATATTGTGCTGATTTATTTTATTTATTATCAAACAATCAAAAGCGTAGATGGGTCAATCAACTTTTCATTGCCACTCGTTGCCATGGAGATGTCCCCTGGGTAACTCGTCTAAAATAATATTTTGTAAGTCCCCATTCCCTCGAAATTCCGGATTTGCACGCTTAGGGATGAAGCATGAAGGAATTATCATATTATAAGTGTCGGAACTCCTAACGTTTGATAGTGTGGTGCCTTAGATAATCTTATTTTACACCAACTACCCAGGGGACATCACCATGGCAACGAGTGGCAATGAAAAGTTGATTGACCCAATTAATTATTGAGCCGAGTTTCGCCTGCACAAAAAATCGTGCAAGTTGCAATACATTGCGGCGTTCATTCGCCCACTCCAAACTCGTTCACTTTACGGCCTCGCATTGTATTGCAACTTGCATGATTTCTCTTGCAGATCTAAATTCAACTTTACACATTTGGCACGTTTTGTTGACTTGTGAATATACTTATAGGCGTTAAGGGTATGATCGGCGGGCGAGTTTTACCGCGCTTCGTCGGTAAAGCTCGGGCGTGTGGTAAAACCGCGGTATTGTCAGAGGCTCGCGGTAATGTTTACGACGGTAAAACTCGCCCATGATCACGCCCCTTAGGTCGACTCGTCGCTCCCGCTGCCGATTAAGGTAAGTCTGTACCATAGAGCACATGGCCGACCTTTAACTGTACCCAGAGTCGTACATTAAGTGACGATGTAAATACTCTAAGAAACTTGCGTGAATTTTGAATTCTTGAAGTCTCTGCGCGCAACAGTTAGTGTGAGTTGTACCAAGTTACAAGGTATAAGGGTCGCTATCATTTGTCCGAAAAAAAAAGTTCCACCTAATTCTCCTTTCACCTTTTTTTCTTCGTTTGTCTGATTTTTTTTTTCTGAAACTTTAAACATTTCAGGATTTTTATAAAACAAACCTAACCTACATGACAGTCCTGAAATAAATCCTGAAATATTTACAGTCTCAGAAAAAATATGCATTCATTCACACAAACGGAAAAATGGTGAAACGTTTTTTCGGAGTTGTGATAGGTTAATTACTTAGGTATAACAATAGCAATGACTAACCGACGATTTTGACACTAATTTGACAGAAATCCTGTGAAATATTTGTCAAAATTGTCGGTTACGGTCATTGCTACGTTATAGTAACTTGGCGAAACTCACGCTAATAACTAAGTCTATTAAAACCACCTAAACTAACTTGAGCTACTAAAAGTTCTTAGCAGAATTTGTGTGCGAATTTAGGTGGTTCTAGTTGACTAAACTCAGCTAGAAGCGAGCAGACAGTACTTTTCTTTTGTATAAAGCGTCTAGTGTAATCAATTACCAAAAAAAAAATCTAGATCGCGTTCCCGTTTACGCTTGAATTGCTATGGCCAGTGGCCATATCGACAACAAACAATTCTCATACTATTTGACAGCCGTAACGCAAACGCGATCGAACCCACGGGAACTGCTTGTGCATTTTCACGATAAATATTACCCTATGTCTCAGTCTATACTTCGTTTTAATCTACACTAGAAAAAAGCTTAACGATCTTGACTCTGACTTTTTATTGGAAAAAGCAACAGCAAGTGGGTCAATGAACTTTTCGTTGCCACTGGTTGCCATGGAGATGTCCCCTGAGTAACACAGCAAAAATATGTTTTTCTAAGACCCCACTCCCCCGAAAGTCAGGATTTGCATGCTTAGGAGATGAAGTATGAAATAATTGGTATACAACTGTCGAAACTCCTAACGTTTCTTATTTCATGTTTTATGTGCAATAAAGAGATATACATACATACATGCATACGTGTGATGGAGTGGTGCCTCAGAAAATAAAATTTTAGACGAGTGACCCAGGGGACATCTCCATGGCAACGAGTGGCAAAGAAAAGTTGATTGACCCAAGTACCAATTAAATAACAGTGAGGTATAATTATTTATAGGTATTGTCATGGTTTACAGGTAACGGGTACTTATTAAAAAACCGGGCAAGTGCGAGTCGGACTCGCGCACGAGGGTTCCGTAGAAAGATTTTACCTCTTTTCCCCAGTGTTTTAAGAAGTCCAGTGTTAGCAGAGCCCTGCTCCTAAGGAAAATTTACGCAGTATGGGGTCAACTTATATTGGTCTGCGAAATCTACAGACAGACATAAAAATTTAGGATTTTGAGACTTTTCGGAGTGGTTGTGCTATAAGAGCTATGTTCATACCAAATTTCAAGTTCCTAGGACATCTGGAAGTACCCTTTAGGTTTTTGGAATTCGGCAATTTGTATGGAAATGGCCTTTTTAATTACTGTATCTTTTGATTGCGTTGACTTCGAAGGTTGATTTTTTCACAGCTTCAAGGGATCAGACAGACAGACAGACAGACAGACAGACAGACAGACAGACGGACAACAAAGTGATCCTGTAAGGGTTCCGTTTTTTCCTTTTGAGGTACGGAACCCTAAAAAAAGCATTTTTCAATGAGAAGACTTGTCAAGATTGTTCACCTTCTTTCTAATGCTGAAATGAAGTATAAGCTAGGACGAGAGGACTGCCAAAGACGTACACGCAGATTTTGTGTTGCGCCGGGGTATAAGAGTACAGTCAAGGAATTTAATTCCCTACCCATTTCGTTGAAATGTTGTTAGACATTCGCAATGCATTATGGTCGAAAATGTCAACCACAGACATCACAGACCCCATGTAATCAGCTGTCAAGCGTACCCGATTTTTGTTTGTGTACAACACAGCCTGTAGCCAGATGCCCATTGGTCAATTCTGTAGCCAATTTACCCGAAAAAAATAGAAGGATCGGTCGTCTCCAGGTAGTCATTCAAATAAAGTGTCACTGAATGAGATCGGGTTATAGTTGTCATCAAAGGCGCTCCCTCACACATTCAAATACTGACGCACACTACAGATCAAAAAACGGTGCGACTCTTGAAATCGGAGCATACAGTTGTCTCTTTTTAGCAATGGGCATTAGTTACATGAGCGAAGGGTTTAACTATACGGCCATAAGTTTACCTTCCATCTATTGACTTCATTAATCTGAGATGTCAACGTAAACGCGACATGTCAAAGCAACGTCGTGTTCTATCAAGCTCTAATGGTGACAGTTTGCTATACGATATTCAACCTTAGGTGTGTGGGAAATTAAATTCCTTGACTATACCTAATTTAGATATCTAACGCATTTACTTAGATATTGACACATGTCTATTTGCTCGCTACTGCTATAGGTGTCGGCAAGTAAGTTGAGGCTAGTGATATACTCACTCACCACTTTGTCATAATAATTATTTAACTTAATGTGTGAAAAATCAAAGCCTCAACTTTCTGGTAAGTGCTTAATGCCACTGGGTGATTTTGGGCGCGCTAAACGCTGCTTCTGTCCCATTAAAAAGGTTTGGCATAAGTTTATTTTAATAAAATATTTTGCCTAAAACAGCGGCTGTTGAAAAGACGCGCGGTTGGAACGCTCGAAATTTCACCTTATTGTTTTTTTACTTTTTAGTTCAATTGTTTTTTAAAGTCCTTTAAAAGGGCCAAGCTGCCGATGAACTCGCCCTTCCGTCTATTTAAGGGTTGTTGTGTTTTAAAATAAAAATAATAGCTTATAAAAAACATTGCTAAGAAATTATATCTAGGCGTCTCAAATTTATTATAACAAAAATTTATCTGTAGGGCTGAACTTGATTGTACGTGTGTTATTATATTATATTATATTATATCACTGAAATTAACCTAATGTTTTTATAAGTATGTAGTTTTATGTATTATAAATATTAGCAAGGACGATTTAAAACAAGAGGACTGCCAATTTTAACATAAAACTACCGTGAGACTAAAAAATAAATAAAATAAAAAATAAAAATAAAAAAATAAAAAAACGGATCGCTCACGTATATAAGTCGAGTTTACGGACTAATTCGTAGTCCTTCCTCTGGGAGCGCACGACTGGTGTGCGTTTCGCTGCCGCTAGGTCGTGCGCTCCCAGAGGAAGGACTACAAATTAGTCTGAAACATGTCGGGCTAAACTAGACATTTATACGCGAGTGACCCGTTTTTATTTCACTAGGAATGCTAATGTCTGTACAATGTCGCTTTCGTGGATTCGATCCCGTGCTCTTACATTAAATTTTTTGCTTATTTATTTGTGAAACTTCATTTGAAATGTACCATTGAGAGGGTGGTCTTGCCATTTTAGGGTTCCGTACCTCAAAAAGAAAAACGAAATAACTATGGATCACTTTTTTTGTCGTCTGTCAATTCGACGTACTTAATTAATAAAAACCAGGGGCTTTATTGTCTAACTCGCTTGGAATCACAATCGCGTTAATTTGAAGCGTACAAGGAAAGAACAATGTCTAGTTACTTTTTTTTTAAAACAGGATTGTAAGTAATTTCAAAATATAGAGCACTCGATAGTCTATAAGTTACCACTCAGTTACAGATACAAATATTTACGTAGTGGTACTTACCTAGTGATCGCCGTTGGCAATAGAGTCATATTGAAATAACAAGATGATAAAATTTACTTTAAATTAACGATTTAATTAAACGAGTAACTTTTGATATAGTTGAATTCGTTTTACGAATTCAATTTAATTTGGTCGATTTAATTAAACAAGCACGACTAAGGCATATGAAATAAGTATAAACTTTGATACAGTTGAAGCATTAAAAAACTGAGGGCATTAGAAAACTGTAGAATAAACTGATTCCTTATTTCGTATTCGTGGTGAGAAAAATATTAATAAGCAAGCTATTTGTTTTTACGGTGACGCGTATATTATCTGACCTTTTGTTGTAAGAGTTCATCGTCAGCGGGGCTGGTCATAAATTCGAAAGGATCAAGGATTTCAAGACGAAAGTTACCCAAAAACGAGTACTTAAAGACTAGTATTATTGCAATACCACCTCAAAAAGAAGACACATTAGATCTTATAATCAAAGTTAAGAACTATACCTTAAGTATACGGAAGACGGGAGCTAGAATCGGCAGCTTGCCACCAGTAATAAAAACAAAAACACAGTAAAAGAAGGAAATAAATTTGTTGACAGGAAATCCAATGTTCTTGGTAAGATTATCATACCGAGAACGGAAAAAACTATCAAATACATCTTAGCAGAATTAGAAGAGATGGAAAGAGAAGAGTTTTTTAGACTTAAGAAGGTGCAAGAAGTTAAAAAGAAGAGGGCCAGGAAACCGGAGGTAAAGAAGAAAATCACTTGCCCCATATGTGTAGCGGAAGAGAAGAAGAAGAATAGACCCGAGGCTTGCGTGGTTTGTCAAGCACCCCTGAAATCAAAAGAATTAGCAGCTGGAGAAAAAACACCTGACCCGAAAGTTTCAGAAAAGACATTAGACGATTTGAAAGAACAGCTTGAATTGATACTGTTTTTAACGAAAGAATACGAAAGCAAAGGTATAGAGTCGACCAGTATCGCAGAGTTTAAGAAAGTAGCAGAAGAATTAAAAGAAAAGTTGAGTCTGCCTCCTGTACTGCCTGTAATACCCGATGATGTAGACTCGGAAGATCTGTGTAAAGATTGCAAAGTTCGTTATGATGAGACTAAAGCAGAAGATAAAAGTAGTAAGAAATCCGTTACTATAGAAGAAGAGCCAGATATTATTCCTCTAAAGTCATGCTGTGAAGAACTTTTGGATCGGCTTCAAGGAACTGAACAGAGCAATGCAGAAATTATTTGTAAATCTCAGCCAGTATGTGACGAATATAGTTCAAGTGATATAGAACCTGATAAGAAAGAAAGCGAAGCTAGTACATTATGCGAAAAACATTCCAGAGTTTCAGATGACCCGGAACTCGGTGTATTTGAAACTGATTTCAAAACGATAACTAAAATAATACGGAGAAGAGGCACGGATGGTAACGTAATTGAGGAAAGAAAAGTAATCAAGATAAAGAGAGAAACAAGAAATCCGAGCAGAGCTGCGAGTCAAGCTGAATCAAGTGCTAGCAGCAGAACTATGTATCAGTTATCAGACACCTCCAATTATTCCGATAGTTCGCATGTTTATTGTGGTAAAAAAACTTGTGGCATAGTTACTATTTGTAGCCCTAAAAGGCGACGATTTGACATCATACCAAAAAGTGTTCAATCTTATTATACAACTCAGGCTGCATCAATGGCCGATCCAAAACTTAGAAATTGTATCTCTTCAGCTAGTATGTTAAACGTTGATATAGATTTCGAAGAAGTATGTGCAAGTTTGTTAAATGTTTCGACGAGTAGCGCTGATATTAAAGATATCAAAGACTTCGTCACTTCTAGTACGGAATTTAAACACGTTACAGATTATTTTGAACCAGTTAGGTATAATCAAGTAGCTACATCCAGAAGTAGTGACACAAGTATTTATCAAAGTGCATTAACTAGTTCCAACCAAACTTTAGTCTCAAGACCTTCTATATACGTTAAAAAGAAACGCAAAGAGCAATCTAAATCTGATAACAATTTACATAAGCGTCCAAGTGATAATGTTAAAAGACTGTCAAGTCTGCAGAGCTTAAATAATTTTAATGTTGAAGTAGTTCAAAAGTTTTTAAAAGAATGCGAATCGCCGAGAGGCACTAACAATTAGGTGAGTTCGGTAGCTAAGTAAATTAGACTCAGTGATATTAAATTACCGACATCGTTATTTTTTAGAAGCTTCTAGTATTAAAGAAGTAACAATGACGGACGCAGGCAGTCAGACTTGTGAACACACAGAAGAAGAAAAACGGTTACACAATAGTATGGTACCGTCACAGTCATCGAAGAGCACTAAAGAGCGTCTTGAACATTTAAAATCACACATTATGAATGTACAACAACTAACTAAAGAATATGAAAAAGAAGGTTTAGTTATTCCCAACGCGGAGAAGTTCATTCATTCTTGCGAAGCTATCACTAAAAAGATAGATAAGCACAATGGAGAAGAGAAAATTAATCATTTAAAAGACCATGTAGCAGCATTAGAAGATATGACTGCGGAGGTATACAAAGACAATCTAGCTTCAAAGAGTTTTGATGATTTCTTGAAATCATGCGTCGAATTTAAAGAAACATTAGATCAGGGAAAAACACAAACTAAGAAAATTCCTAACGAGGGTGACATAGCTATGCTTAACAAAATTAATGCCACTATTGAATTAAGCAAAGAAGCGAAAGAAGAAGGATTAATATCTTGTAGTATAGATAATTTTATAAAATCATGTGAACAAGTTAAACACCTCATTAAAGACCATAATAAAGAAATAACAGCAACAATACAACCATCTTCATCGTCTGTGGATATTATGAAAACTCTCAGATGTAATATAAATAACATGATGGCTTTGATGACTAAATCAAAAAGTAAAGGAACGGTTAAGACCAATGTTAACGAATTCCTCAAAGTTTGTGAAGGTTTTAAAACCAGACTGAATGAGAAGTTGGCTAACGCTGGTAGCCAGTCAGACCCATGTCAATGTGATATTTGTAAGTCAAGTAAATTGGAAGAAAATAAATCTTTTACTTCTACTTGCCGCATGTTAGGCGGCGAAGTTTTCGCTCCGTCTAAAAATAAAAACGTAGACACATGTTCCGTACACTCTGTTAAATCCAGAAATTCGTGTAGTTGCATTGAATGTAAATGTGCTATGGATACAAAAGCTTCAAAGTCATTTCCATCGCTTGCTCGAATACCAGAAGGAGAAGTATTTAATAATTCTAAAAAGAAAGAAGAAACATGTGACATCCATTTAGGTAATTTATGTGGTTGTAATTCCAAGTGCGAGAAACCTCGCAATAGTAACAACAATCTCTCTTTTTGTAGGTTAGAAACGAAAGAAAAAGCTATTCAATCTTGTTGTTCTCATAGCCGAATTACAAAAGAGGAATGTTGTGATCCTAAAATTAAAAAAGTTTTTTGCGATGCTTGTTCTACTAAATCCCATGTGACGTGTAACTGTGTTGAATGTGTTTGTGACTCTGATGTTAAAGCACATCAGTCGTTTCAATCTGTTGGGCAAATGCCAGGTGGGGAAGTGTATGGTCCCAAAATAATCGCTTGCTCCGTTCGCGCCAGTAAAAATGACACTGACAATTTAAATGCTACCTGTTGTGAGCCAGATAAAAGAGTCACTGAAATTAAATCATTCCATTCTGTCAGAAAAATGTCTGGAGGAGAAGTATTTGTTCCGAGTAAAGATGCAAATGATGACACGTGTTGTGACCATTCTGTCAAAGCAAATGAAACGTGTGTTAAAAGAGTAGGAGAAAGTAAATCGTTTCATTCTTGTGAACGCATAACTGAAGATGCGAGCACTATACGTTCTGCTAAACACAGCGACGCATGTGGTTGTGTTACATGTTCTTGTCAACCTGACAAGCCAACAGAAGCAACCAATTCAGACACTTGTAGTCGAATGTCTGGTGGAGAACTAGTACGTAAAGTGTTAACCACTTTAATCAAAAAATCGATAAATAATTTAACATCGGTAATCACTTCTGATAAGAAATGTGAAACGTGTGATGTCAATGAAGACAAAACAATGTCTGGAGGGGAAATATATGGACAGACTAATAAAAAAGAAGCAGCGTCTAAGAATTCTTCGAAGAAATCTTTCATCCTTCGTCGGTTAAAAAAGGGAGATATTGATAGTCCTTCTAGCTCTTTTGTCCCTAAAAGGAGTAGTAAAACAGTAGCTATATACAATAAATGTTTAGGTTCCATTGAAAAACAAATACGGAAAATTATAAAAATATCACGCGTTCGAAACTCAGATGGCACTATAAGGGAGGTTAAAGAAACTATTACTATTAAACAGAAAAGGCGTCATCTTGATTAAACTTAATTACAATATGTGCAAAAGGAAGAAGGCTGAGAATCAGCGAAACCCAAAGAGCAGTTCAAGATTGCATAAGCTAGTACCAAAAGAACTTGTCAAAGCCGTTTCAAAGTTTAGGTTGTTATGTTCTTATTTTTAATCAGAACCTAAAGGGTTATTCCACATAAGTTTTAACAATTAGGAAAGTAAACAAAACTGTCGACATACCAGACTATTTGGCTAATACTTATATTCTGAAAAATAACTACATTTGAAAAATGGCAGACGCAAGTAATCAAACAACTTGCGAACACACAGAAGCTGAGAAACAAGCTGCCACCAATAATTTGATTCAGTCAGAATCATCGAAAAGCACTAAAGAACGTCTCCAAGATCTCAAAACTAGAATAACAAATGTAGAACACCTTACCAAAGAATATGAAAAAGAAGGGCTAGTCATACCTAACGCTGAGAAATTTATCCATGATTGTGAAGCTATCAAGAGGAAAATAGATAAACACAGTGGAGAAGAAAAGATAAACCATTTAAAAGATCACGTAGCAGAGTTAGAAGATTTAACAGCAGAAGTAAACAAAGACGACAAACTAGCTTCGAAGAGTTTTAACGAATTCTTGGAATCTTGCAAAGAATTTAAGAACAGATTAGATGAGCGTAAAAATGCAGATAGCAAATCAGTTTGTGAAGGCTGCATGATTGACAAACAAAGAGGTTTAATATCTTACAGTATCGACAAGTACTTACAATCTTGTGAACATAGTAAATGCCACATTAGAAACGAGAAGAAAGAAACAGCAGATAAAGTAGAATCTGATACTATCCGTCTACCAGAATCTCCACCAGATGTTCTAAAATGTCTTAATTCAAATGTGAATGTTATGATTGATCTTATCAATAAGTCAAAAGCTACGAAAACGCTTACACCAAGCGTTGAAGAATTTCTCGAAATATGCGAGCAATTTAAAAGCAAACTAAATTCGTATATATCAGATGATGAAAAAATCTGTGTTTGTCTGGTTTGTGGTAATATTGACGATAAAGAAGAAGCCAGAGAATCTTTTATTAATACAACAGCAGAAAGGGAAGTATGTGGGCATAGAAGAAGACACAGACCGATATGTGCTTCAGAAGAATTCATTGCAACTTGCTCACACAAACACAACAAAAGTAACACTTCTAATAAGCATAATAGAATGGTGTGTTGTAAAGACGATAAAGATCAAAATTACGTTGGAACACAAATACGGAAAGTCAGGAAAGTAATACGCACACGAAATCCAGATGGCACTATTAAAGAAGAAAAAGAGACCATTACTATTGACACGAAAGACATGGTCCAAATGAAATGACTCTATGAATGACTGTATGATGTGGAAGAACAAGCAAATAATAAAATACAAGATGAAAGGGCAAACAGTAAGGCTAAAGAGAATAGAAATGCAGTAGAGGGAGGGTATAATAAGATTAACATTTCATCTCAATAAAGTCACGGGCAATCATGTCTACAGTTTGCTATCTTACTCCCGTGGTGAGAAAAAAGTGTCGACATGTTATTGCTTGTGACTGTATCATCGATTTGGAATAAATTAAGCTGTTCGTCAAATGCCTCAATTTTAAAATTGAAATTTTCTGGTTGTCTGGTTTCAGTATTACTGCTTCAAATGAATTGACTTCATTTTCATTATAGTATTTATAAAAGTTTCAATGTCATTTCAATAACTTCACCAATAAACAATTACGTAATCATAGCGACTTTTTATTTATTGATTCACTGTATATTTAGTCCCGGTTTACATTTTAAACTTTTTTCAACTCTTTTTCGTATACGGTTAAGTGGATTAAATTTATCGGTTCTAAACATCTAGATAAGCGCCAGAGACTAAAGACTTTAACAGTTTCTCAGAAATATCAGTCTGGATCATAAACATAGTTTTAAAAATGTTATTGTTAAAACATTTCTCTTTCTTAATTAAATCGTCAAGATCGAATAACTTTTAATCAAATTAAAAGTTGAAGAAATAACGGCAACTCAAAACGTTAGAAAGGGAGAGTTTATCGGTGGCATTAACGTTTCCGAAGAACACCAAAGAGAAACATACAAATTTGCCTGTTGTTCGCAGTGGCCCAAAATCTGACAATCCAACTATGCAATACCTGGAACACCCCATAGATCAAACATTAGGAAAGATTAATAAAATAAGAGAAAAGATCTTTGAAGAACAGCGCGTGAAGAAGATAAAAGTTACAGAGACGATTGCTGGTAGTCTGCATGTTTGTAAGAATTGTCTGGCCATGTTCGAGTCTCAAGATAAAAACGTCAGAGATTCTTTGTGCAAAGATTGTGCTGAAGTTGAAGCACAACAATTAAATAAAGACTCTTACAGCGTAAAGACGAAAAAATGTTTAGGAGAAGTTATTACTGATAAAAGAGAAAATAACACTAAAAGTAACCCAAGTAAATTTACCGAAGTTAAAACGACGGATTCGGATCTATCAGTTGATAATTCTTTAAGAAATACAGCAGGAAGAAAATATACTAGCATATATGCAAAAGTTAAGGGTTACGTTTGGCCGTATGCTAAAGAGATCGTATGCATGAATGTGAAGGATAAAGTTCCAAGTAAGAAAAAAAGTAAAAGTAATTCTAAAGAATTAGGATCTTTTGAAAATAAATACAGACAAATAGTTAAAATTATCAGATCGAAGAATAGTGATGGCTCAGTTAGTGAGGAAAGAAGAACAATAACTATTAAAACAGAAAAATCTAAGCCGTCTTGTTCACAAGCCACCAGTTCTAGTAGCGTTAAAAAAGAGAAAAACGTTACCATATCAAACAGCTCTAAAGAAAGCAGCTCAAGAAACGAAACGAGTACTCTAACTACGCCAAAGTCTCTTACGAAAGCCAGACAAACTCGGTCCGAAAAGATAGCTCTTAGCAATATAATGGTAAACCCCATTCTTAAGACAAGTTTATCTGATGACACATTACAACAAATAGCATCAATTGACTCAAATACTGCAAAAGATTTGCAAGAAATAAAAACAATTAATAAAAAAGGAAACGTTGGCCTTACTATAACAGAACATAAAGATGTTGATGATGAGCCTTGTGCATGTCAAGTTCCTAAAAAAACATCTAAAGTGCGTATAAAGGAAGCTAGCAGTATTCACGCTATACGCCCTGCAAAAACGTTGATGGAACTAACTAATAGTCAGATACCAAAATTACCTCTTGACAGTGATAACGTTAGTTTAGTGTCTTTTGCTACATCTTATTCTCTAGACGAAGATCAAGAATCTATACAGATGTCTGCGCACGATGTCCTTAAACCTGATCCAGTTGAAGATAAAATTTGTAGCAAGGATGTCTCTTGTAATATCAGAGTAGAAGACAAAGGCACCGACTGTTCGGCGTCTTCCATAGAACAGCTTGGATCTGATAATGAAGATAAAACTAAAATCTTAAGCATTAATGCGCGTTGGCGAGACGTTGGTACGGCTACATCAGATTATAAAAACCGCCTCTTTAAGATACCGAGCTATACGGATATTTCGTCAAAACTATACTCCACGAATCGTCACGTTCGTGACCATGTTTTTGAAGATCTAAGCAATGTATCCAAAATTGAACAGCGCGATACTACTACTACAATCACCAGAGTATCCAGCCCCACACAAACTCAAGAATCTAGTTTTCCAATCGCTTGTCAAAGTACAGATAGAAGTCCCAGATTAATCGATGAAATTGCTAACCAACTGCCTAGTTCTAACATTTTTATTGATTTCTCCAAAGCTATGGGAAATATAAATGTACCCAACAAATATCACATTGACCGACCAACTGTTAAAAGTTTTGACTACAAATCAGATGAAATGAAACGGTTGGAAGAACTGTATAAAACGAACTTTAAAAATCAGCAGAGCGCAGGTGTTTCGAATAATTCTCAACCATCAACTGCATATCCAGGAATCACAAACAAATTAGAATCTGATTCTATGTTCCGTCTGTCCCATGATATACCAATTAGAACTAGGATGCACAATGAAAGTCCAAGGGTATCAGGAGAAATTATATACTCTCATTTAAATCCCAAACTTGTCCAAAAATGCAACAGACACTCAGAAGAGATAAAAAAATTTAAACATCAAAACAAATCTGATGCAATGATTGAAGCAGATATAAAAATAACTGACGATGCACCAAAACCTGTTACAGAAAATAGGGGTACAAGTCCTGTGGGATCGTTTCCTCTTATTCCTTTGAAAATACATGAAATGGTACCAAGGTGTTATGCTGAATATCCGCGACAAACAGTCAACCGCGCTACCAGTCCAAAATTATCAATTGCTAACCTACCTGTTATATCTGCCAGTAGTCAGTTAACTTTACAACAGAATGCTTTGAACAATGAGCTGCCCAAGATCCCAAGTGTCTTTCCAACTCTAGTCAGAGATCATACCCTAACCCAAGAAGATATTGAATCTAACAGCATCTGTGAAATCAAAATAGTAACCAAAAGCATGAACAATTTAGATCCTGAAGACGCAAAAATCACTGTGGAGCGTTTGAAAAATGTACTCGATAGCAATAAGCTTGAAGAACTCGAGAAAATTATTAATCCCACCGTGAAAGAGCTAACGAAAGTCCCAGATGATACTACTTTTCCTAGGCAGCATGTGGTTTGTCCAGTCACTCCAATAATAAGCGAGGCTGAAATCAAAGCATCCTCATGTAACTCTTTCGCGTCATGCCCCAACCCTCAATGTCCAGTGAGGAAAATGTGCTGCCCTACCAAGCCAGAAAAGAAACCAGAACCCACACCACCTCCAGAGAAGATAGACGTAGCCGTCAGCACCTTCGAACGAGACCGACCAAAGCGGAAAGTAGATTTCCAAGAATCAGTATGCAAGTCAACTTGTTCCGTACCTGTTCAGTTGCCTAAATGTGCGAAATGTAGAGCTACGTTGATGAGGGCAGATGCTTCGACCAGTACGAAGACTAACGCCAGATTTGATGTTAGGCCTTTGAGCAAACTGATCTTCACTAGAGTCATAACTGAGACGCAGTCTGATTCTTGCCTGTACTGCGGTAAGCCGTGTGGAATGCCAGGGTTAAGGAGAGGAGGCCAGAAGAACATCAAGTCACCTTCACCGAGTTTCCAATATTGCTCCGAACCCATACCCAAGGCGGCATCGTTATCTAACTGTCGGTTTGCTGAATGCGATTGTTAAAATAAGAATGGGATTAAAACAGTTTGATTGATTCATTTGTTTTTCAATTACTTATGTAGCTACTACAACAGCTTGTATTAAAAGAAAAAACAAAATTTTATTCAGCGAATAGGCAGTTGAATGCTCTTTTACACGTAATTTTTTCGAGTCAACCAGCGCTTTCGGAAAGACCATGATTGCCAAGAAGAATGCGCCGCAAGAATGCGCGCAAGGTAATTTTTTCTAAAAACAAATTACAATTAGCTCTTACAATACGTAACCACAGATGAGTTACACAAAGAAAACTCACTGTATCATTAGAAAATAAAGAAAAAAATACAGCATTTTAGAAACATGATAAAATATTATAACAGTGAAGCATTGTATCACAATGAATGATGGTTGCAACTGGTCATCTCATCTCTAATCTAAGATAACTTAGGACATACGCTGGCACAAACCTCGTCTCACAATAACAAGGTTTGGGAAACAGCTCCCAGGTAGAAAGAGTAGGGAATGAGAACTTCACACACATTGTTATAACTTCGCTGGTGAGAGCACCGTGATATGATACGTTTTTCCTTCATCAAAAAGCTCATAGCAAATATCTTCCAAATGAAGTTTCGTAAAAATTCAAAGGCGTCTAAGCCACGAGCCTCTGCTCGAGAGACGATCATTCGAATCACTGGGCTGCCAACAACATATTATTATTTTAAGGCGACATTAAGCCTTTTCCTTTCTAATCTTATACGTGTAAAACAGCACCGTGACTGACTGACTGACTGACAACGCACAGCCTAAACCACTGGATCTAGAGACTTGAAATTTGGCAAACATACCTTGAGTATCCTAGAGGTGCATTAAGAAGGGATTTTTCGAAATTTCCACGGGTTAGGGAACTAGCCAATTTTGAAATATTTCATGGGGGTAAAGCCGCGGGGCATACGCTAGTTTTGTTATAAAATCACCAATGATTCTTCCTATTGACATTTAACTTAACTGACGATAGGACGTTGAGGTACAGTAGAACAGTTTGATTCGTGTCCTGACCCACCGTAGAACGTTCCAACTAATTGTCATAATGATTTTCCTTGTCAGGCAATGCGAGGTCACCATGGCATTTTCTACGAAAAGGTTCCACGATGGGTCACAATTCAGTTGGTTAGATACACGGACCAACCACCCTCTGGACACCGCATCTCCTATAATTTATATGGAAAGTCATTACGATAAAAGCCGCAGTGAGCGGGCCGGGGGAATGCGTCGTGATTGGTTCGTAGCTTGTCATCTCGCTTATCATCTGGTCGCAAGCGAGCCGCGATTTGAGGCTAGAGATTTGTAGGTGCAAATGTGCATATGTGTTTCGGAAACGTTCGCCCTGGCATTTGGTGTGCAGAAGGTGGTTGGTCCGTGGTTCGATACCTGTAATGGTACATAAAAGACTTAGGACAATAGGCCAAGGAACAATCATCAAAGAGTTGGATCTCCATTCACTCTTTACTAGGCCGTCAGAGCACCAAAACAATCGTTCAACATGCCATCAGTTACACTACTCGGTGGTGTTGCATGGAAACATGCATTTGCCGCACAGACGTAACTATTTGTCACGTGTGGTCGCGGGTGAGTAAATTAAATGTTTTAAGTTCATGAATATGGACCTCTAATATTTGGTTTCATTACAATGCACTATAGATTTATCGAATTTAATTGCATACTAAAATTTTTCGGTAAACGGAGGTAGCTGTTAATCGGCAGCTTGGGTTCATAATATCAAGAGCGCCTAGTGTAATCGACGACCAAAAATACGTCTCTTTTGCATTAGTGTCAAATACTATGAGAATAACAAACATTATCGATAGGTTGCCACTAGAGGCGCTGCCGATTGGCCCATAGTGGTTCAGAAGTTAACGCGAATGCGACCCAAACGTTTTCTTGTGTCAAAAACTACACTAGATGCTCTGGGTTCAGATTTTTCATCGCACACTAAGACTACAGTGAGCTGTAGTCTACACCGATATTAGTTATTAAAATTATCGCAAACTAGGTACCTATTTAATTACTTTAATTTAAGTATTATTTATTTTATTACGAATATCTTTGTTATTTGATGTTAGTATTTTTAATTATAAATTAATTTAATGTTAATGTGGACTCCACAGGTAATTTTTGTCTTGGCGTCTTATGAAACGTTTGACCCCTGATAACAATAATTTAACTAAGGTGAAACGAAAATAATAAATTGTCAACAGGAAATCCAATGTCCTAGGAAAAATAATCATACCAAGAACTGAAGTCACTATTCACTACATTTTAGCAGAGCTAGAGGAATTAGAACGAGAAGAATTCTTTAGGCTAAAGAAGGTGCAAGAAGTCAAGAGGAAGAGAAACAAAAAGAAGGGAGTGAAGAAGCTGGATTGTCCTATATGCAAAGCGGTAGAAGAAAATAAGGAAGGCCCGTCAATGTTCTGCATCGTCTGCAAGGCGCCCTTGCATTCAGATCGTAAAGATAAAACACCTGAAGAAATCAGAACGGAAGAAGCAAAGAAAGCCAAAATCAAAGAACAACTTAACAGTATACTTGAAATAATAAGAGAATACGAACAGAAAGGGCAAGTGGAAGCAGTAGCAGACTTCAAAAAGACCGCTGAGCAGTTGCAGCAGAAACTGCAGGAGCCATCGATACAACAGTTACCAATACCAGACGATGTTGATATTAGTAAGCTTTGTAAAGCGTGCAGGAGACGAGTGAAACCAAAAGACGCTCCAGGAGATGGTTGCCCTGTATGTATGGCGCAGGCTGCAGATAACCCAAAACTATGCGTCGGCTGCAAAGCACCTTTGCAGGCACCAACTCCTCCTCCGCCGACGAAACTTGAAATAGGAAAAGAACTTAACGCTATCATGGACTTAACATGCAAATTCGAGAAGAACGGCATAGAGTCAGCCAGCGTTGCAGATTTCAAGAACATCGCTGATCAATTGCGAGCTAAACTAAAAGCGACATCCAGCTCTGCAGTTGTGTGTCCGAATGCATCGCAGAATCAACTGTGTCCGTCTTGTAGTAGTGCACCTAAACCTAAACCACCGCCAAAGCCTACGCCATGTCCAGTTCTTGAAAAAAAATCTATAGAACCATGCGCTGTATGTGAAACCTTTAAGAAAACCCTGCCGAAGAATTGCGCTATTTGTGATTCTTCTTTGCAAGACGGATCTGGACAGACGAAAATAGATAAGAGAGTTGAAGTAAGAGAGCAACTTAACTCTATACTTAAGATAACAAGAGAATACGAGCAAAAAGGCGTAGAATCCGCCAGTATTGCTGAGTTCAAGTCAATTGCTGAACAGTTATCAGAAAAATTGAAAACAGCACCGTCTCTACCTAATATACCAGACGGCATTGATACGAAAACGCTTTGTGCGTCTTGTAATAAACGCCGAGAAAATCAACCTGTGCTTGAAAAGAAATCCAGTTGTAGAGTTGTTATTAGAGAAGATGCTCCCCCTTGCAGTAGACAAAGAGGCACTACGAATGTACCTTGTAGTATGCCAGATGTTAACGTGTGTAGTACGCATTCTACGCAAAGTGAAACTGGCTCACTTCACTTCCTAGTTGATCGGTTAGGCGATCTAATAGTGTACGGAAAGGATTTTATAGCGAGAGGGCTGGAAACTTTTAGTCTTACTGAGTTCGTCAAAACTTGTGAGACAACTAAATGTCAAATGCAAACATTTTTCGATGATGAGCCTGGCCCAGGAGTCTCCGGTGATAAAGATTATGAAAAATTGCAATGTTGCGTTCGACATGTGATCGATGTTGCTAAAGATTTAAAAACTGATAATGCTTACACACCCAGTGTCGAAAAGTTCGTAGAAACCTGTCAAGCGGTAGATACAAAACTGGAGAACCAGAAGAAGAAAGGATTGAAAGTCGACAAAAAACGTCTTGAAGCTCTTAAAGACCACATTGATGATGTTGTACAGCTTACAGAAAGCTACAAGAGTTTGGGTCTAGAAATACCAAGTGTCGACAAGTTCATTGATGACTGCACAAAGATTAAGCAGAAGATTGATGAGCACACTGAAGAGCCAGCTCCAGTTGTAGGACACGGAACGGAAATAGACCACTTGAAAGGTCATATAGCTGAACTTGAAGGACTTACCAATGAAATAAATAAAGAGGGCTTGGCTTCAAGGAGTTTTGACGATTTCGTAAAGTCTTGCAAACAATTCAAAACTAAACTAGACCAATATAAGAATAGAAAACCACCCAGTGCGAGTATGCTAAAGATGATAGCTCAAATTGATACTGCTATAGGATTGAGTAAGGAAGCAAAGCAAGAAGGCTTAGTATCGTGCAGTATAGATAAATTTATCAAATCTTGTGAAGATGTTAAAAAGCGTATTTCGAAAGATAAACCTGACGCCAAAGAAAAAGTATCACCACCGTCTCCACCGGGCATCCTAAAAGATTTGAAATCAAACATAAACGTCATAATCGATCTTATAAAGAAGTTTAGAAAGGAGGGTATGGTAACGCCCAGCGTTGAGAAGTTTCTCAAATACTGTGAGAAGGCGAAGGCTAAAATCGATGAAGATGCGGCAGCGGCCGCTAATCAGGTGGTGTGCAGTGAGATCTGTAATTGTGCACCTAAACAGATATGCTCTACCTGTCAAAGTACCATCGAAGAGCCTGAACCTACCCCTACGTCGGAGGGGGAAACGTATCCGTGCGGACACAAGGTCGAACAAGAACCACCTGATAATATCTGTGACAGTTGCTGTGCGGACAACAACGACACTTGCGAACCATGTGATGCTGCATCCTCGAAAGACACAGACTTAGGTTACTTTGAGAAAAAAGTGCGCAAAATTGTTAGAGTCACACGCACGCAGAACCCAGACGGTACAGTAAAGGAAGAGAAGGAAACTATTATAATTACACAAGATATGCATGATCCTAATAATGAAAATAACTTAGAAGACGACGATGACGATGAATATCTCGGTGATATGTCGTATGAGTCGTTTATGACGGAGACTGACCAAGAACAAGACGACCAGGATACATGTTGCAGCGAAGCTCCAAGTAAAAGTAGTAAAAACATTAAGTGTTGTAAAGATGATGATAGCAAAGTAAGAATTATATTATACACTGGTACGGAGACAAACAGACGCGGTTTTTGTAGGAGATCTAAATCTGAAGGTATAACAGGAAGGAATCCTGCTTTAGCGAGCCCGAAAATTCGTCAATGCTTATCATTGGCCGACACAGATGCTGGCTATAGTAGAGAAGTTAATTACTCGCAAAATAATTCTGTGAGTTTGAATTTTAGCCACTCTTTGGCTCCCAGTGACAACTCACAGAACGAACCGATACAGCTAAACAGCGTTGATATTCAGTCTCAGGATGAGCCGGCACGGCAAAATGGACCCGATACTCAGTCACAAAATGAACCGACACAGCAAAATAGAGTCGATACTCAGTCACAAAATGAACCGACACAGCAAAATAGAGTCGATACTCAGTCACAGAATGAACCGGCACGGCAAAATAGAGTCGATTCGTCAGAGAATGAACAGACACAGCAAAATAAAAGTGATGCCCAGTAATTAGTCATGTAGTAAAGAAATCTGTTTTTCAATTTATACATATAAACTGTACGCTGAATTAAACAACGTAATCCCATGTCTAGTTTTACTGGTTTTATTTTTACAATCGTGATAGGGTTTACTAATGTTTACCAAAAAAAAAAAAACGTTTGCCAAACTGATTAATTTGCCAAATGTTTCATTCCCCAAAGTGCTTTTTTTCCGAAACGAATAGGGTTCTACGAGACGGTCCTGAAATATTTACAGCTACGAAATATCTTGGAAAATGATCAAATGGAAGGGGTATCCTTTCTCTATCTGGTTAGGTAAGGGAACCCAACCTCTCACTTGCGTAAGACTTGTGTTCTTCTTGAATCATTCCGTCCATTGCTGAAAACCGCATCAAAATCCATTCAGTACTTGTGAGCTTGTCGCGTTTATACAAAAAGACGCGACGGGGGACTTTGTTTTGTAATACTTATTATCAATTTATAAATAATATAAGGATTCATTTTATAAGTACACAAAAGAAGAAACAAGTTTTTTCGTTTTTTATGAGTGGGTAAACAGGCGGGTTACCTATGGAAGCCGCCGCCAATGGACGCCTGCATCTCCGCCGGACGCCGCATGAAGAGTACCTGGTTATCGATAAATCGAGCAGCTCTACGTTGTATGCGATCAAATGGAAGGATTTGATTGATACTAGTGTCCAGCCCAGTAGTCCATACTCTAACACGCGAGTTGGTAATCATTTTTGACAATGTCAAAAGTGACAGTTAACTTGGTTTTTTTAAAATTCTAGGCTAGTGCAAGGCAATGGCTAGGCACTAAGCTAATCAGTCGTTAAATCTCACAACTGTCATCACCTTCATTTAAAAAATATTTCTAACTAAGACAACGCCTGTCGAAAAAAAAAATTTGCACCTCTTCTAAAAACTTTACTTAGCCGATTGTTTCGCAGGAGTGCGCAGGTTTCCTCAAGATGTTTTCGTAATAAGAGTAATAATTACAATTTTGAAAAAGGCGAGGACTCAGCTGACAACAGATAATTATGTAGTGAATATAATACTCATTACCAAACATCCTTAGTATTCCGTCTAGATAAATGACCCGAACAAAGCATTCCTGTGATCGTTGGCAACGACGCAATAATTAGCGGTTAAAACGACGGCTCGAATAGTTTGTTGCGCGTCGCACGCTAGCTCGAACATGCCGGCTAGGGATGTCTTCTGTGCCCTTAGTGCAATCAAAAAGCACAAAATACGTCACGATCGCGTTTGCGTTAAAATGTCAAATGGTATGAGAATTTTATTGTTAAACGCGAACGCGATCGGGACGTATTTCTTGGCCCGGTCGGCGATTACACTAGGCGCTCTGACCATCTGTGCAATTTTTGACAAAGAAAAACGCCTCGAATGAGTTCGCGTTTACGTCTTCATTACTATGGGAAAATTGGCAGCGCCTCTGGCGGCACATATCGATAAACGGTGCTCCTAGTATTTACATACTTTAACGCAACGCAAACGCGTTTGAGGCGTATCTATTTTGTGCTCGTCGATTACTACCGTCCGTGGTAGCTCATTAAAGCTGGCAATTTTTAGGGTTCCGTTCCTCAAAAGGAAAAACGGAACCCTTATAGGATCACCTTGTTGTCCGTCTGTCTGTCTGTCAAGACCCCTTTTCTCTGGAACGCGTGGAGGTAGCAGGCTGAAATTAACATCAAATATTCAAACCTGCAGTCCCTTGAAGCTGTGAAAAAATTAAACTTCTAAGTCAACGCAATCAAAAGATACAGTAATTAAAAAGGTTGTTTCCATACAAATTGCCGTACCTGGAAAACCTAAAGGGTGCTTCCAGTGGTCCTCGAAATTTGAAATTTGGCATGAAGGTAGCTCTTATAACACAACCACCCAGAAAATTCTCAAAATCTTAAATATTTATGTCTGTCTGTAGATTTCGCAGACCAATATAAGTAGAAGAGCAGAGCCCTGCTCCTAAGCAAAATGTACGCAGTGTGGGGTCAGCACTGCGTACATTTTGCTTAGGAGCAGGGCTCTGCTAACACTGCACTTTTTCACACACTAGGGAAAAGCATCAAAATCTTTCTACGGAACCCTCGTGCGCGAGTCCGACTCGCACTTGTCCGGTTTTTTTGTCCGTGTTAATGTGCAGGGAAAAATTAAAGCACCTTTTTTTACCAGTCTTGTACTTTTTCCACTACATTCAATTTTTGCTACTATTATCGTGGCAGCCCTGTTAGCTGGCAAGACGCCATGATAGTACGAGACGTGACGTCACGGGGGCATTCCGCGCGCCGTCTCGCTCACTCGTCACCGCTACCGCAATAACTACCCAGCCACGGCTATCCGAAGCATGCACGGTCCATCGCGCGTTTGATACGGTCACCGAGCACCGGTAAGTTGAGTAAGCAAGCAATGTGTCAGGTATCGTCGTAAGTGTCGCTTTGATTGCTAAGGATTTGGACTACAACAATAAAACAGCTGTTTCTACGTTATGTCTGGTGTACAATCTAATTCGATTGCTATGGTTTTTTTGTTACATTTCCAGTTTTGTTGTTCTTACGTCGGATTGTACCGTATTAAAGCTGGATCAGTATGTGGGGTCTGTTGCGGGGAGGAGGGGGGCTACGTATTGGACACCAACCAACCTTAGGGCTCCTATAGCGCCTCAATATTTTAAGGAAAGATACGTCTATGCTCACAAAACAATCGGAAAACATGTTCCGAACATTTTGACCTTATTCGAAAGTGAGGATGAGGCCAAAGTGGCTACATATTGTAGGTTTTTCTGCGCTTCATTTTCGGCGTGCTGATGACATGTCTACCTCTTGTTTTACATGTAATATCATTGGAGCGCCTAGTGTAATCGACGGCCAAAAAAAGCGTCTCGAATGCGTTTGCAAAGTGTCAAAAAGTATGAAAATACTTTGTTGTCGATATGTGCCACTAGTGGCGCTGCCAATTTGTAAACGCGAACACGATGGAGACGTTTTATTTTGGTCCTTGATTATGATTACACTAGAAGCTCTAGTCGTTTGCTGGCTTAGAGCAGGAAAGGAATGGAGACGTTAACGCGCGATTTCCCCTCTGCCAAATCTCTAACATTAAATGAAAATAATCGATTTATTGATTATTTTTGTTTTTTATTTTTATGAAACATTCATAGAATGAAATTCAACATGCAATGACAATGCAAAGAAAAATTCGTTAAGCAGCTGGACTTGAACCAGCAACCTCGGTAATCCGTACCACGCTCCACCAATTAAGCTAACGATACTTAACGATAAGTATAGCTTAATTGGTGGAGCGTGGTACGGATTACCGAGGTTGCTGGTTCAAGTCCAGCTGCTTAACGAATTTTTCTTTGCATTGTCATTGTATGCTCTAACATTAAGTCTGACCAAAATGATCCAGGCTGTTGATTGTGTGCGTGTTTTTGGCGTTTGTGTGACAGTTTTGTTTTAGTTTGCGTTTGTAGAAAGGTAACAAATTTTGACATGAGCGTAGACGTGTGCTGTACGTGTGTTCCTCGTCCCCCTCAAGAAGTGGCAGAAAAATTGTAGTGCATTAGATAAGCCAAAGGCGCCTCCCGTCTGTTTGCTTTATGTTTCCTGTCACCTATTCCTGATTATAGCGAGTTAGTATAAACAATAATCGTGAGTCTTCAAGGCCATATTGCCCAAGTCTTATTGCTTATTAAGACCTGCCATTGTCACGAACTGACCGACAATACAGACATGCCTTTCTATTATTAAACATTATTAGTTGGCAATTGTCATGCATTGTGGGAATTATTATGTTGAGCTTATTATCTTGTTTGATTTCATTATGGTCTAAGCTTAGATCAAAGACAGAGACAAGTAATTGTATTTCTAGGGTTCCGCAGCTCAAAAGAAAAAAGGAACTGTAATAAATGATCACTTCGTTGTCCGTCTATCAGGAGGAAAAAGGATTGGGGGGGGGGGGGATCAGGCCTCCTGCACTTTCACTGACCGAACGAAACGCAGCAGGGGTGCTGTTGCTTCACTCCGATTTTCTGCGAGAGGGTGGTACTTCCCCGGACGAGCCGGCCCATTCGTACGGCAGCAAATAGGTACAGTATGGCTCACCCACTACAAAAATGTATGTTTCCACTTTCCACCTCCGCCTCCACTGCGCCACGAGTCAACACATACCACACAGACCCAAACCACCACTACACTATACGCTGACGCGTTTCGTCACGCTCTACGAGGCCGTTCTCAAAGCGCCAGAACAACCGTAACCTACTTAAGAAATGGCGCGGGTGAGTAGATAAATATATCATGGGAAAATTAATTGACACCAATTGACCTAGTCCCAATCTAGGCAAAGCCTGTACTATGGGTACTAGACAACGGATAAACATACTTATATAGATAAATACATACTTATACATGACGACCGAATAGCCTAGTGGTTAGAGACCCTGACTATGAAGCTTGAGGTCCCGGGTTCAAATCCCGGTCGGGGCAGATGTTTGTATGATGAATACGAATGTTTGTTCTCGGGTCTTGGATGTTTAATATTTATATAAGTATGTATTTATCTATAAAAGTATGTTTGTCCGTTGTCTAGTACCCATAGTACAGGCTTTGCCTAGTTTGGGACTAGGTCAATTGGTGTGAAATTGTCCCATAATATTTATTATTATTTTATTTATTTACTTAAATACGTATTAAACATCCAAGACCCGAGAACACACATTCATATCTGTCCCGATCGGGGATCGAACCTGGGACATCAAGCTTCATAGTCAATGAATGAATGTTAGTAGTTCATAGCAAATGAATTGTTTTTAGTTCCGGAATTTATCCTTTAATAGTAGTTTATGCAACTGTTATATATTGACTACTAGCTTTCGCCCGCGGCCTCGCTCCAGTGGCAGAACTCTCTATCCCGTGGGAATTTCGGAAAATCCCGCCTTATCCCGGGCGTACATTATAAAAGGAACCTCTATGCCAAATTTCAGCTTTCTAGGTCAAGGGGTTTGGGCTGGGCGTTGATCAGTCAGTCAGTCAGGACTTTTCTTTTTATACAGATTGACAATACAATACAATACAATACAATAACATTCTATTGAACACCACATAACAGTCAAAACAAGAAATGAGGCACAAAGAAAATACAAGGCAGTAATGGGCAATGGGTTTATCAAGGACTATAAAACCAAGAGGACTGCCAGTGTCTATCCAATGTCGCGTTCCTTTGAAATAACAAGCCTGCTGTAGCTAGTTTTACTACGGAGGGGTCTCTGTACCGTTCATTTGGTATGACATTTAGATCTCTGGCTAACACAATAGCGCCATCTATGAACTGAAAGAAAAACTAATTTAGATGGCGCCATTGTGTTAGCCAGAGGTCTAAATGTCATACCAAATGAACGGTACAGAGACCCCTCCGTAGTAAAACTAGCTACAGCAGGCTTGTTATTTCAAAGGAACGCGACATCGTATAGACACTGGCAGTCCTCTTGGTTTTATAGTCCTTGGATTTATTAAGTATGCTTATGCGTTTTTTTGCAAACTCTACACAACTACACGGAAGAGGCGCTTTAGTAAAGCTTTTTACATGTAGTTATTTAACAATCCTACAACAAGAACCGGCCAGTTATTGCCACCAGGCCCTAGGGCGGAAACCGTCAGCTTCTGAATCTGACAGGGGAGGAAATCTAATTCTCCCGTATGAAAAGTTTACCCTTTTCACCCGACTGCGGACGGCGAGGTATTGCTCCCCGATCGAGTGCGGAATTGGGATTGGAAATGTATTCAAGAACTTTTGAAAGATCTAGAGATCTATAGAGATCATGATTTGGTATACAATACAATGCAATACAAATACTTTTTATTGAAAACCACAAAATAGTACAAGAAGATCACAGAAAAACAGGTATAGTAGATAATAGGCGGTCTTGTCGCTTAAAATCGATCCCGATATTAATAATAATTTATTTGGGTGGTAGGATCTCTTGCGAGGTCTGTCCGGATCGCTACCACCATCTTACTCGCTAATCCTGCCCATAAGCAGCAGTGTTTGCACTGTTGTGTTCCGGTGTGAAGAGTAAGACAGCCGGTGTAATTACGGGCACAAGAGAAATTTCATCTTAGCTCTCTAGGTTGGCAACGCATCAGCAAACTCTCCAGGGCTGCGGGTGTCTATGGGCAGTGGTGATTACATCCTTCAGATGACCCACTTGCTCGTTTGCTTTCCTCGTCGCATAAAAAACAGCATATTATGTTTAATATCAATTTGATTTTATTGATTTTTATAATCGACTTAAAAATGGTGACACCGGAGGTTTCGTTTATTTTTGACACGATTTTTGATATGCCTATTTAAATGCTAAAAAAATGAACCTCGCTAAACTTAAAGCCGGTTTTATTAGAGTGAGGTGAGATGCAATAAAGTTTAAACTCTTTCGACCAATGGTAACAGCAGGTAAGATAAGTGAAATCACGGCTGACTGCTCTCGATCGCGTGTGCCTGTTTCTCTTCCAGTCAACGCGTCTGTCACTACTCATTACGTCACTGTCAAGGCCTAGACAAAATACTTAAAAAAACGTCAAGTGTGAGTCGGCCTCGCGAGCATCGCGGGTTCTTAATAGACCATACATGGACCAACCACCCTCTGGATACCAAATGTCAGGGCTAACGTTACCGAAACGCATAGCTCATTTGCACCTATAAAAAATATCTCTAGCCTCGAATCGCGGCTCACTTTCGACCAGATGACAAGCGAGATGACAAGCTATGAACCAATTGTATTTTTTATAAACTCACTGAAACATGAATACACAGAAAAAACCCAGAAAAATGCCAACCCCGGGAATCGAACCCGGATCCTCGACACTCCGGGTCGTGTGCTTTTCCCATAATGACTTTCCAAGTAAATTTTAGAAGCTGCGCTGTCCAAAGGGTGGTTGGCCCGTGAGACCATAGAAATTTAAAATGTGGTGAATTCAGATCTTTCCTAGTATTGTTAAAGTATTGTGTTCAATGCAATAATTAATGGTGAATATCGTGATAAGTATTATGAAATCGTGTGACATCGTTTATTACTCATTGGTAGATAAAAATAATGGGTAGAAACTTACAACTTACTACAAAAAAATCCTGAAAACCTTGGTTATCTATCTATTCTATGAAATAATCGAGAAAAGCTAAAAAAAATGCAACGTTGCTAGATCAGCAGGAATAAGTCCTTTAGATTCCGAAAATTGAGAGGTGCGAGCCGAGGCTCGAACCCACGACCCTCTGCTTGAGAGGCCATAGGTCAAACCACTAGGCTATCACGGGCTTAACATGATAAGCACTAGTTTTTATTATTTATTATTAGTAGGTAGGCCTCCAACAAGATGGAGCGACGACCTGGTGAAGATCGCGGGACCGCGGTGGATGCGGAAAGCACAAGACCGGTCTGAGTGGAGAGCCGCGGGGGAGGCCGCCGGCCAGCAGTGGACGTCTTTCGGCTGATATGATTATGATGATGATGAATTTCACTCTCAATTCACTTGAATTAAAACTCACATGGAACCAGAGATAAGTAATAAGAATACTGCCAATCTTCCTACTAACTTGCGTAGCTCCGAAATATAAGGTTCACTAGATGGCCTAAAAACAATTACTTTGCTCACCCGCGACCACAAGTGAAAAATAGTTAATCTGTGCGGCAAATGTATGTTTCCATGCAGCACCTCCGCCTCCACAGACAGTAGTCAGTAGTGGTAACGGTGTCTTGGTGAACGGTTGTTGTAGTGTTTAGCTTTGATAATGGCCTCGTGTAGAGTGCCGAAACGGTCAGCGTGTAGTTTAGTGGTGGTGGTGGTAGTCGTGTGGCATGTGTTGATTCGTGTAGCAGCGGAGGCGGAGGTGCTGCATGGAAATATACATTTGCCGCACAGATTAACTATTTTTCACTTGTGGTCGCGGGTGAGCAAAGTAATTGTTTTTAGTTCATAAGTATGGACCTGCGCAAAGTAACGCGTGATACAATGAATTATTCACTAGATGGCGTTGTTTAGCATGTACGGGAGTAATACCCCGGCTATACAACGCCATCTAGTGAACCATTTCGGAGCCAAGGAACCAAGTTAGTATGGAGATTGGCAGCCATTATATTACTCGTCTCTGCTTGGGACTCGTTCGATCGATTAACTGGGATCACGGCTGACTGCGCACATTCGCGTGTCTAGTCTGTCTCACCAGTCGACGCGCCTGTCACTACTCGTTACGTCACTGTCATGGCGTCTTGACAGATGGCGTGATGACACACGATAGGCTGTAGTTAGTGTTAACTTGTTAAGGCAGTTTAGAGTGGAAGAAAAAACTGACAAGTGCGAGTTGGGAATAGTACTTTTTTATACCTATCTATAAAACAGTACTGCGACTGACTGACTGACAGATAATGCACAGCCTAAACCACTGGACCTAGAGACTTGAAATTTGGCAAACGTGTACCTTGAGTAGGTATCCTAGAGGTGCACTAGGAAGGGATTTTTCGAAATTCCGTCCTCCTCCACCGGTTTCTTGAAAAAGTAAAAAGCCACAAGTACGAAAAATCCATCTTTCCGCATGATACGTAGCTACAGAAACTAACACTTTTTCAGTGTCTGTATTAAAAAAAAATTGGGTCAAGAGACTTTTTTTTTTACTAAATAAATGGCACTCTAAGAGACATTAACCTAAAAAACAAGCCGGAAGGCTGCCAGAGTTCTGGAATCGTATAATTCAATGATATCGCCCAATCGGCCAAATATTGAGTCTCACCGTTGGAGTCACAATGATGAAGGGTTTTTTTTTCATAATCATCATCATGTCAGCCAAAAGACGTCCACTGCTGGCCGGCGGCCTCCCCCAAGACTCTCCACTCAGACCGGTCTTGTGCTTTCCGCATCCACCGCGGTCCCGCGATCTTTACCAGGCCCCCGTTTCATAAACGTGACAGGTGACAAATGACAACGACAGTTTGGTGTAGGTTACTGGCTTGAAAAGTTTTTGTATTACCACACTTCATATTAACTTCGAAGTGTAGATCGAATTGTCGTTGTCATTTGTCACCTGTCACGTTTATGAAACGGGGCCCAGGTCGTCGCTCCATCTTGTTGGAGGCCCGCCGACAGCTCGTCTCCCCGGTCCGCGGACGCGGTTTTTTTTTATTACGTTTACAAGGTTTTGTCAGCATAGCTTCCACAACTACAACTACACCTATCTACTAAATAATGTTTTATTTATTTGACGTGATGACGTGAAATGTATATTTCATCAATTTTTGTTATTTGACATTTGGAGACCATATACATCTCCAGTTTATGTATATGTATTATTATACTTATTATTTGACCGTGGAGGCGTTTTACACCTCTGCTGATTTTAAATTTAGTTTAAATTGACCCTAGAGACTATACATCTCTAAGCCATTTAGATTAAGTATTATATTATAGTATTAATTCTGGGACCCTATACATCCCTTTGTAATTTAAATTTTCACAGATATTTGACCTGGAGACCCTATACATCTCCTGCTCAATTAAAACGTGCCAGTAAAGTAAAGTGTTCTGGTTTTGCTGTTCTAATAATTACTTTTTACACTTGTTTCTAAAATGCGGTTTTTTTTTTCTCTCTTAATCTTTTAATGACAGAGTGAGGTTCCTTTGTGTAATTTGTCTGTGGTTACGTATTGTAAGAGCTAATGTAACTTGTTTTTAGAAAAAATGACTTTGTGCCAAGTTTCTTGCGGCGCATTCTTCTTGGCAATCATGGTCTTTCCGAAAGCGCTGGTAGACTCAAAAAAATGACGTGTAAAAGAGCATTCAACTGCCTATTTGCTGAATGAAATTTTGATTTTGATTTTGATTACGTAAAAATACTGAAAAACTGAAAAGCTCCGTTTTCAAACTTGGTGAAAACGCACTTTCGTTTTTTTTACTAAGTTTAAGAAACACAATAACGAAACAGAAATAGTGCTTTTTTGTTTCGCTATTGTTACGCAGGCCCAGTACAGATTGGGAACGTCACGTACACATCGTTGAATTACTTCTCAGGAGTATGCAGGGTTCCTCACGATGTTTTCCTTCACCGAAAAGCTCACGCTAACTTACAAATGTAATTCCGCACATAAATTCCGAAAAACTCAGAGGTGCGAGCCGGGGTTTGAACCCACGACCTTCTGATTGAGAGCTAATAGGTCAAACCACATTTCTAAAAATCTTGTATTTTTTTTAATAGGTACCACTTTCCCAGTCTTATCCCAACAATTACTGTAGAGGCACATTTCGCAGCTCCGCCTTACGACTCAATCTCGTAAGATGCGTCCTCTGTTTCAGGTAAATTTGAACTTTGCGTATTAAGGATATGGTTGGTATTCTGATACCTTACTTAACATAGATACGAGCTAGTGTAAGTTATTTATCCAATTTATAACTTGACCTGTAAAAGTTTAATAAATACTTATGCAACCAAATTTATGGGAAAGTCTAAAGAGGTCAGATTTAAATACACGTATTTATAGTTAAAGTAGGGGTCCTTAGCAGTAAAATGTCATTCCTGTTTACAATTTAGGTTAAGTATATAATTTTCTTATTTAATAGCGCTACTACATAAAGCTACTCTAGTTTTCAGATCAGAAATGTAGAGCCGAATGTTCAAATACAGATGAACACAAGAAAATTCCATCGCTAACACACTACATCAAATCTAATTAGCGCTGTCTCCAGTAAGCCGAGCACGAAGTTTACGAATCTTGCGTAACGTTACGTTATCGTATCGAAATCGAGAAACCTCATACTAAATTTTAGTTCCAAGTACGCTCACGGGCGGGCGCTGTTCCAAACGTCATACAAATTTTTCGATAACGTTTACTACTTAATTTCGAATTTTTAATTTTTTTTTTATGCAACGAGGTTGGCAAGCGAGCAAGTGGGTCACCTGATGGTAAGTGATCACCACTGCCTATAGACACCCGCAACTCCGGGTTTGCAGATGCGTTGCCAACTTAGAGGGCTAAGATGAAATGCCTCTTGTGCCCGTAATTACACCGGCTGTCTTACTCTCCACACCGGAACACAACAGTGCAAGCACTGCTGCTTAGCGGCAGGATTAACGAGTAAGATGGTGGTAGCGACCCGGACGGACCTCGCACAAGGTCCTACCACCCGCAAACTAACACTCGAATGTTCGTATTGGGGCCTCTCTGTAGCTAGTAGGTTCTCTCTGTAGGTATTAATATCGGGTTAGTGAACATGCTAGAGTCAAAAACTCAAAACTGTATCGAGATATAAAGAATGTTTATATACAGTCAGCAGCAGAAGTAGCTAAGCAACCGGAGCGGTCACAATGATCTGCATAAGCTCTTATGGCTATGACAATAGAGCCGTAATTAGATAATCGTGAACGCGTCGGTTGCTTAGCTACTTCTGCTGCTGACTGTACCACGCGTGCCAAAAAGAAGGGCTGTGAACCTCATTATAATAACAATAATAAATATTTATTACTACAAAACAAACAAAATCAAAAATAATAATAACAACGATAATTAAATTTAGAACCTTAAATGGAAAACGTCCCCGAATCCGCTACCTCGGGGCAAGGTGCCCAAAAGACTGGCGGCGTTGCCTCTTTGTATAGCAATGCCTATACGTCGGCCGAGGAACGCGCCAGCCTTTTGATCACCTGTAATTTTGGTTAATAATAAATTCATTTATTTCGAGTACATGACTCATATTCTGTTAGTAATTGCTCGCCAAGAACTTCGTCTGCTCCCCACCGCTTTTCACGTGCGACGTTAAATTTTAATAACCTAACCTAACCAACTTAGAAAAGTTGAAATACCCCCGACATTGTCATTTCGAAGTTCAATATTTCAAAAACGGGTGAACCGATTTTAATGGAACTTAGCTAAGAACCATCTCGATTAAATTAGCTTTCGATTAAAAAACCGCATCGAAATCTGTCTACCCATTTGGCGCTATGATTCCACAGACAGATACACAGGTCAAACTTGTAACACCCCTCTTTTTCGTCGGGGGTTGAAAATGCCTTGTTCTTCAATAATTGACTGTTCAAACACCAACAAATAACTTGGGACGTTAAAAGAGGTATTTTCCTTCCATCGCTACGAGTAAGTGCTCTTTGTCCTAAAATATCTATGTATCTCTCGCTCGGCTCCCATACAATCGATAAACTCTTTCCTTCTAGCTCGGCACAGTTCTGTGGTCAAAAAGTTAAGAAAATACATGTTAATTAAATAATTAAATACGTACTAAATACAGTCCGCAACTTAATCTCACAACCTAGTAACTGAATACCAATCGCGTGTCGTTCAAAAAAATATGTTTTATTACAAGCATCAGGTTACCATGGCAACGCGAGGCGAATCACTCGTCAGTAAATCTCTCGTGAAATATAAAGTGAGTGTTCATAGGTGTACCTACGGGGTCCTTTTGTTTCGATCAAGGACCATAAAACCAAGAGGACTGCCAGTGTCTATACGATGTCGCGTTCCTTTGAAATAATAAGCCTGCTGTAGCTTAGTTTTACTACGGAGGGGTCTCTGTACCATTCATTTGGTAAAACATTTAGACCTCTGGCTAACAGAATAGCGCCATCTAAATTCGTTTTTTCTTTCAGTTCATAGATGGCGCTATGGTGTTAGCCAGAGGTCTAAGTGTCATACAAAATTAATGGTACAGAGACCTCTCTTTAGCGAAACTATTGGCAGTCCTTTTGGTTTTGACGAAAAGTTTTAGTCTTAATGTAATATTTTTCATAATTTATCACTAGAACTCTTTATTTCTCTGAAACGTAAAAAAAACAGGTTTTTTTTAATGATCACCTGTAGAACTCATTAGGTTTGGTTAGGTTTATTTTATAATAACCCTGAACAATTTATTTAGAACAAATGTACGAGGGGCGACTGAAAAGTAATCTACCTAACAATAAAACAAAAGACTGTCGTGGCTAATTTTTTTTTATTTTTCTGTATAGTCCCCTGCTAGTAAAATGCACTTATTAAATATTTCAAATATTGAATTTAAACCATTAAAAAAAATCTTTCGGTTTGTCGTCAAAAAAGTCAGTAACCGCAGCCTTAATTTCGTCATCGGTCATAAACCTTCGTCCCCTGAGGTCTTTCTTGAGAAGTCTAAACAGAAAATAGTCACAGGGGGCTAAATCTGGACTATAAGGGGGGTGGTCAATGGTTTCGAAGCCATTGTCTTTAATTGCTAGCTTCGTTGTGCGGGCGGTATGCACTGGGGCGTTATCGTGCAAAATCAGAATTCCTTTGCTTAGTTTACCTCGCCGTTTTTCTTTTATTGTCTCTCTTAGTTGATATAGTAAGTTTGAGTAATAATCAGCATTCATTGTAGTTTTCTTCGGTAAATAATCTATGAGCAAAATCCCTTCTGTGTCCCAAAAGATTGTAGCCATAAGTTTACCTGCCGATGGACAGACCTTGAATTTCCGAGGCGGCTTCTCATCCTTAAATTTCCAATGTAAAGACTCTTGCTTACTTTCCGGGTCCCACTGTCGAATCCAAGTCTCATCACATGTTACAATTCTAGAAATTATTTCTTCCTCTTTCCCTCGACTCATGTCCAAAAACTCTTCACAACATTTGACACGCCTCTCCATGTCAAATGCAGTCAACATTCTGGGGACCCAACGTGCACTAACCTTGGACATGTTCAAATGCTCATGAATGATTTCATTGACTCGCTCTTTACTGACGCCCACATCTCTAGCTATCTCCCACTGCTTCACTCGTCGGTCCTCTAATATAATTTTTTTCACCCTGGCTACATTTTCATCGGTGACGGCCGAAACTAGTCTTCCGCTACGAGGATCATCTTCCAGGCTCTCACGACCTAACTTAAACTGCTTTGACCAAAACTTTATAACAAATTCGGAAGAACACGAACTGCCCAACACACGTAACATACGCTGTCTGATCTCCGAAGGCGTATTCCCTTCTTTAGTCAAAAACTTAATCACCGCACACTGCTCGATTTTATCCATTTTCACTTTTTCTACCGACATGTTTGAAACAATTGTAGGAGACAAATAAACGTGATGCAATAAACAAATGAATGTAATACATTTTGAAAATAGAATAACAAACGAATATAAATCCATACCAGCCAGCATTATTTTTGTATATATTTCTGACCAAGGAGATTACTTATCAGCCGCCCCTCGTACAATGGACTAACACTACCTACAAAGTAAATTAAAATATTAAAACTAAAATTAACTTAAAAAATTAAAAATTAAATACCTACCAAACCTGGACCTCTCGGCAGGGTGCCCATCACGCAGACAGCATTCCCGCGCTGAATTGCAATAGCAATTCTTTGCGCGAGAAAGCTGCCCGCGCGAGGGTCGCCTGTTGCCTCTTTCAGGCGTTTGCTCAGCTCCTTGTGGAGCCCGAGCGCACCCTTACCCCAAGGACCCAGCGTCTCGACGCCAAACGGCAAGAACTCGAACAATTAATAGTTTCAGCGAAAAAAAGAGTTATGACTTGGGCAATTATGACAAGCATTACATTATGACTAAACTGCGCGCACGGAGGAGCATAAGTTTGAACATTAGTTAGTTAAAGTTTGTAGTACGTACTTAAGTCAATAAGAAATAATTTTATAACCAAACAAGACTAAGTGTAGATCAATCGCGGTCGAATTTCGATCACTAAGGCGATCAATAGTTAACATTTATTAGATTCTAACCACGATATCAAAAAATCTAAGAACCAATACATTTTCTATCTAGAAAGTAAACACTTTGCCCGAAATTATATTTACAGTCAAGACACCTCAAGATTTGCTGTTTCGCAAATATTTCACTTCAAAAAATTAATATTTGTCAACCGTCTAGGATCTAATTTAAATAAAGTGTATTATATTGAATGTATCTGTAATGACAGAGAAAATACATACACATATACGTAAGCCGTGATAGCCTAGTGGTTTGACCTATGGCCACTCAAACAGAGGGTCGTGGGTTCAAACCCCAGCTCGCACCTCTGACTTTTTCGGAATTTATATGCGGAATTACATTAATTTAAAATAAAAAAATATCATGGGACAATTGACACCAATTGACCTAGTCCCAAACTAGGCAAAGCCTGTACTATGGGTACTAGACAACGGATAAACATACTTATTTATATTATTTGTAATTTATCATGATTTTTCGGTGAAGGAAAACATCGCGAGGAAACCTGCACACTCCTGCGAAGCAATTCAATGCTGTGTGTGAAGTTCCCAATGCGCACTGGGCCCGCGTGGGAACTATAGCCCAAGCCCTCTCATTCTGAGAGGAGGCCTGTTGTACAGCTGGCAGTGGGACGTAAAAAGTGGGCCGGTGATGATGATGATGATGAAGGTTTTTTAAAGTTACCGCAGACAGCGACAAATGAAATTCCGAAAAACTCAAGAGGTGCGAACCGGGGCTCGAACCCACAACCCCCTCAAGCAGGGGCCATAGGTCAAACCACTAGGCTATAACGGCCCGACATCTATTTACCTGTGTACATTATTTATCGAGTACCTACACAAATTGCAATTCGGCCACCGGTTCCCGAGGTGTCGACTTACAGACAGACGAGCTGATGAGCACCTGACGGTTTGATATTGCGCCTGAAGGTACAAGCTAAAGCGTTTCTTTCAAATGTTAATGAATTTGTGGGAAAGACCACAATAGAGAAGTCTCTCTCCAGGCAGATGTTAAATAAATATCATGGGACAATTCGACACCAATTGACCTAGTCCCAAACTAGGCAAAGCCTGTACTAGACAACGGATAAACATACTTATATACATATTAAACGTCCAAGGCCCGAGAAAAAACATTCGTATTCATCATACAAACATCTGCCCTGACCGGGATGTGAACCCGGGCCCTCAAGCTTCATAGTCAGGGTCTCTAACCACTAGGTTATTTGGCCGTCTATGTTATGTCTGGGGACCGAAGTCGATTGGAAGTGGAAGATAGTTGGAAGTTGTATTTATGCAACCGACTTGAGAAACTTCGTCAGCGTGATGTAGAACTGAAACTGCGAAGTACGTTCGATTACTAGATGGCGCTAGGAGTCGTCAGAATGTCGTAAGTTGGTACTCCTACTGGATGACAGATGGCGCCAGATCACCACAAATTTTATCACTCATTTCATACAATACAATACAAGAACTCTTTATTGAACACCAGATAATGAACCAAACAGAGAAAGGTACAAAGAAAATGCAAGGTCGCAATGGGCGGCCTTATTGCTACAGAGCGATAAGTCATCACTCATTCATTCACTCGATTCTGGTGACCCGAGATGTAGTTCCCTGTATTCCGCCACTCCAGAATATTCCAGTAGACTTGGGTGGGTGTCTCGTCCGCCTCCATGCAGGCTCTGCACAACGGACTGTCTTTAACACCCAGTGTGTGTATGTTTGTTGAGTAGGGCGTGTGTGACCATGCCACTTCTGACGTCTTTTTACAAACTTTTATTTAACTTGCATTGCAATGTTAACTATGTTTGTTCGGGTGGAACAGGTAACGCATAAAAAACGAAAAAACGCAAAAATAACAACCAACTTAGTAGGTGAACAGTAAATGTTTCAAACCAAGGAGGATAGTATACGGAGTGTCAAAGCCCATACTTTGAATCGTTCCCCGCAGTTATCTTAAAATTCAGGCAATTTCTAGATGGCGCCAAGGTCGTAGCCAGCGGGTCAAATAATAAACAAAACAGCGGTTTTAATGTGTCACTCAAGCAAGGCTTTGTCAATCCTTTTACTTTCCATGATCCTTGTTCAAACTGAGGTGTGTTGTGTCGTACAGAGATAATTGCATAGATGGCGCTAGCGGGTCAGTACTCGCAAAGTAACTAAAAACTGTTGCGTGAATATATTGAAGTTTTTCGTGCTAACTACCAATTGCTCGAATAGCGTAATTGGATTAGCGCGTTACCACGGTTTGGTAAAGGTTTGGGTTCGAATCCCAATTCAAGAATTGATTATTCTGGTTTTTCTGTATTATTTACGCATCAGTTTGAATTTTGGAAAAAAAGCAACAAGGCTTGTACTAATTTATTTTAAAACTTATTGTAACTATTGTGGTACTCGTTCAAACTCGCTGCCGCCCGTGGCTTGCGCACGCGCCGAACACGTCGCCGTGTCGTGTCAGCCGTGATTTTACGCCGACTTGTCGTGACGCCCGGAATTCGGGTAATTATGACGCTGCCAGTTACGCCGCTTAGCGTCAACACATCGGCTGAGGCAGTGAGAAGTAGGCAAATTACCAAGTAAACTTTGGTGTCATGTTAATAATAATACATCACAACTTTACTAAATTAAAGCTTGTAATAAGTTTTCTGTCAGAAAATAAATTTTTAGTACAAGCTTACAAGAAACTTGTATTGTCATCCAACTTACATATCCATACCAAATTTCAAGTCGATGCCATTAACCGTTGAAGAGTTCCCTCCTGCGGAGACGGTCCTGGCCGCACCACTAGGATTTTACTACCAGATTATTGTACTGTCACCGGTACGCCAAAAACATATAGTATAGGTAATTGTTTACATTGCATACATATTATGTATATTGCAAGTTAAAGAAAAGATTGTAATATAATTAATGGCCAACCTTTAAGATATAAGATATAAGAACTGTTTATTATAAAAACTGTGAACAATTGAATCATCATTATCGTGTCAGCTGAAAGACGTCCACTGCTGGACATAGACCTCCCCCGCAGCTCTCCATTCAGACCGGTCTTGTGCTTTCCGCATCCACCGCGGTCCCGCGATCTTTACCAGGTCGTCGCTCCATCTTGTTGGAGGCCTACCGACAGCTCGTCTCCCGGTCCGCGGACGCCATTGGAGAACCTTCTGCCCCATCGGCCATCAGTCCTGCGAGCAATGTGCCCCGCCCACAAACACTTAATGCAATTGGATATATATTAAATGAATATATCTATCATAGACCAATTTGACACCGATAAAATTGATCTATTCCCAAGCTAGGCGAAGCCTGTATTATGGGTAGGGAATAGACAACGGATAAACATATACTTTTGAAGATCTGGCCCGACCCCCCGGTCCTCAAGAATCCGGGACCTCAAGCTTCATTAGTTAAGTTCTTCAACCGCTAGACTATTCGGTCTTCAGGTAAGTAATAGAGGTATCTTAATTAAAGTGACAAAAGTTCGTTGTCCGAATCTCCTTCAAAAAGTTGTCTTCAATGCGCCGCGTCATTCCTTACGCCCTCGAAGTCTTTTTCATGTCAGCTCTGCTCGTATAAACTACGCCCGGCATGCATGTGATATTGACCCATTTAATGACTCCTCTATACCCTTAAAAAACTTGTAAAATCTAAAATTTGTACTTAAGTAATTGATATTTGCCTGTATATTTATATTTATGAACCTTTAGGTCTTTTCACAGATAATGTTCTTCTAACTATGCTTGTAAACGACTGTATGTGTTCTGAACTTAAATAAATAAATAAAAGTTTTCCCCTGTCAAAATGCTTATGACATTGTCATAAGACTGGTTTTTGCCTGGCCCGTGGGAAAGGTTTTTCTACTATGTCTGTATTCATCATTTTTTTAACTGTGATGGAGCCTGAACATATTTTTTGCACTTAAACTTTAATATTGAATCAATTTGACTTTCACAAATACTTATCTTTGAAGTCACTTAAAGTATTTTCTTTGTCTATACAGACGTTTTAGATTTCAATGTAAAATATTAGATCTGAAATCTTATTAAATAATTTAACTTTACACTGGTGAAAACATTCAAATCACAAATCCAATCTTAATTTAAACCTAATTATCGGTTTTCTTGGAGGAGTTTTTGAGGCCGGTTGCATAAACTGATAAATATCCGCTATCTGGTAGATAAGGGTTAGATTAAATAAATATGACATACAAACGAAGAAACAGATTTTTGTACCGCCATGGAACTCTTTCGCTGCAAATGTCAACTCTAATTGACATGACGTGCCAAAGAAATAATTGTTTAATTGGCTATGAAAAAGTTTCACATAGGTACGAGATGCAATTTATTTGACCAGTATTTGTTTCTTACACTTAATGACACTTAGTCATCACAGTCTTATCATAAAGAGTATGTTACAGCAAAAAAGCCATGATAGCCTAGTGGTTTGACCTATGGCCTCTCAAGCAGAGGGTCGTGGGTTCAAACCCCGGCTCGCACCTCTGAGTTTTTCGAAACTTACGTCCGGAATTAAATTTGTAATTTATCATGAGCTCGTTGAAGGAATCGTGAGGAAGCCTGCACACTCCTGCGAAGCAATTCAATGGTGTGTGTGAAGTTCCCAATCCGCACTGGGCCCGCGTGGGAACTATAGCCCAAGCTCTCTCATTCTGAGAGGAGGCCTATGCCCAGCAGTGGGACGTAAAAAAGGCTGGTGATGTTTATTGTTACAGCTTTGTAGCATGTTTTATATATTTTGTTAGAACTAACCAAGTTGCGTTATGGCTGAGATTTAAAACCAGTTGATTAAAACTAGGCACCTAAGCTGTTTAGATGTTAACTAGCCTATGCCCCGCGGCTTTGCCCCCGTGAGATGTTTCAAAATGGGCTAGTTCCCTATCCCGTGGGAATTTTGAAAATTCCCTTCTTAGTGCACCTCTATAGGATACTCAAGAAAGAAACAAAATATTTATTTGGTGCGTAGGTACAGAAAAACATAATAAGTAACGTAATAACAAAAATACACCAAAAAGGTAGCCGCTCAGCATGTGTCATGACTGGGATGTCTGACGCTGGTTTTCAGGCAACCAAGGTATATGTCTGCCATATTTCAAGTCTCTAGCACCAGTAGCTTAGGCTGTGCGTTGTCTGACAGTCAGTCAGTCAGTCACGGTACTGTTTTATAGGTATAGATTAACTATCCAATGTCATATAGCTATGTGTTCCATTGTATTCTATTCCTATAAATGTACTGTTTCATCTTTCTGTATGTGTCGAATGTATGTGAATAAATGTTTCTCTCTCTCTCTCTCTCTCTCTCTCTCTCGTATTGTTTCATTACAATTAAGAATATTTTATGTAAGTGTTTTGGTTTGGAAGCCTTAATATTTAGAATTTTCGTTTAATTTTATCTGACAGATAAATACCAAAGTGGCCAGTTATCAAGACTTTATGAAACAGCCCCTAAGATTAAGCAGATAAAGGCAGAAACGATGAATGGCTTTGATCTTAATTAGAACCATGTCACCGTAATAATTGTGGGTAGATGTTTGAAAAACTGAGGTTTTGAGGGGGGTGTCCCCTTTTGCACAGAGTATATGCATGTATGTATGTAAATCCTTTATTGCACATAATATTACAAGAGTTTATCCACTCAATTGCTTTTGGCAACTAGAGTTGCCTGTCAACGCTCATATTTTGTTATAAATAGAGTTCAGCTCAAAATTCAAAGCAAGTGAGTGGATATTCGCTGCGAGAACAGAAGATTCGTTACGTCTTGCTTTGCGGACCAGCCTTATTGCATAATAAATTTTAGTCTATTTCTTCTTACCGGACAGACGAACAGACGGACCGACACACACCATAAGGGTTTTTTTAGCAATTTGACCCAGAACCTTAAAAAGTCGGCAAAGTATCCAAGCGGCCATTCAGAGTCTTCATAAGTGTACTTTCTGATAATTACCTACAAGAAATAGTCACGATCGCGTTCGCGTTTACGTCCAAATTTTGTTTTATTACAATGGGAAAGGTCCATAAAACTAGCTACGGCAGGCTTATTATTTCAAAGGAACGCGACATTGTATAGACACTGGCAGTCCTCTTTGTTTTATCGTCCTTGCTATGGGTAAATCGGCAGCGCCTCTAGCGGCGCGTATTGGCAACGTACTATTCTCATAGTACTTGACACGCAAACGCGAACGCGATCGAGGCTTATTTTTTTTGCCGTCGGTTACACTCGGCACTCTGAGCGTCTAGTGTAGTCAGAGTGTAATCGAAAAGCACAAAATACGTCTCGATCGCGTTTGCGTTAAAGTGTCAAATAGTATAAGAATTGTTAAACGCGAACGCGATCGAGACGTATTTCTTGGCCTTGTCGGCGATTACACTAGGCGCTCTGTATCTTTGTATTCTGTGTCTCGATCGACTGAAGTGTTATTTATAAGCTGGATCGACCGCAGCTTGATTTATCGTTGTTTTAAACGCTTTCGCTGTTTCAGATTATCTTTCATTTTTGGGTAAAAATATTACTTACTAAAACACCTTCGTTATCGAAATACTTTTCCGAGATTAAGCTCCGAAATTTTTAGGAGTGCAAACGCCTACCTTCCAAGTTGTAGGTAGGCGTTTGCAACGTTCAACGTTTTTTTTATAGTCACGTCTGTTTCCCGGAGGGGTAGGCAGAGACCACGGACTACCACTTGCTACGATCCTGACATACAACCTTTGCTTCCCTTAATCTCATAACATTCTTCATAACGTTTTTTTTATTGTCTCTAAAATAGTATTTTTCGCAGAAAAAAAGAATTGGAAAAAACAGAGGTATCATTGTTACTACAAACTGTTGTTTCGTTGAATGTACAATTTGCAGCTACATTTTGTTCTATTTAAGGCATCTTAAGCAATATACGTGTAGACAAAACTACTTTTAATAGGAGGGTCCATAAATGTTATAAAGATTTTCGGATGGGCTAGCCGAAATTGGTTTTCGCAGAACTAAATAATTTTGCAAAATGTCCTACTGACCAAGCCATGTCCCAATAATGTCCAACACCGACCTTAATTAATTTAATAACTGCAATGACAATCCTGATACCTATTTCACCAGCAAAATGTCAGTTTACAATGACAATTAGATCTACATTTCATCCTAATCCTAATCCTAACTAATCCTAACTAACATTATAAATGCGAAAGTAATTCTGTCTCTCTGTCTGTCTGTTTGTTACCTCTTCACGGGAGAACCGCTGCACCAATCTAGATGAAATTTGATAAGAAGATAGTTTGAATATTAAGAAATAACATAGGCTATTTTTTATTCGGGAAAATTATTTAGTTCCCGCGGGATAGCAATAACCGAAATCTACGCGGACGAAGTCGCGGGCAACAGCTAGTTGCCAATATGAAGCTCACTAAAACACAACTAAAAGGGAAATTTCAACTCAACAATTTACATCGAATTGTCACTGTAAATAGGTTATTGCTTAATTTGCGATATGAGTCCACTAGCCTATTGACACTTGTAACGTTAGCGAAATATGGGCCTAGCTTACTAATGCGGCGGTACTGGCTCCTGGAACGTTTTCTTTACGTATTAATAGGTAAAATACTAAACGAAAGCTTGTCGTGTAAGATTCAAAACCCACTTCTTCTCCAGAAACTTCTATAATTAAGCATTCTTTCATCATTATCGTTATGGAGACGCATCGCCGCCCCGGCCGCGTCGCCCCGCCCTCGCCTTATTTATGAAGCTTTCGTTACCCTTAATCGACGCCATTTTGTTTTTGCATTATCTGTATACGTAATTGTTTTTTGTAAGTTTCTGTAATCGTCCCACGTTAACTCTGCATAAGATATTAATTGGCAACCCAGAAAAATTATGCTGTGGTAATACTTTTTTCATATCACTCAGACATTTCTTTAATTAATAATAATAATGATAGTAGCAATCAAAAGTTGCTGTTTTTTTTTAACTATGGCTCTGTCCATTGGAGGACAACTTCGCCAGTGTTTAGAAGGTTTTGCCGTTGTACGGTAAAAAAATGTAGAAAACGAAATATGTGAGGTACTTTAATGATGGATAGTGAATGAACGATGACCTGTTTAATGTTTAATCGAATTAAAAGTTCAAAACGTGTTGTTTGACTATAAACCAGTGTTGCCATAAACAAACTTTAGATTTCTACTGTTGTCAATTCGCGTTCGTTGCAGAGTTATCGTGGGACAACTATAAGGCCCTCTTGCGGCATACATTTAAAGCCTAGTTTTATTAATGAAGCCAGGATTTATTTACCTATTTGAAAATAAATAATCTGGTCCATGTATAGCTTCGCCTAGGTCGACCTCTCTTTCTCGTATATTACCTTCCAAAAGAAAGTTATCTCGTCGTATCAAATGTCCAATCATTTTACCGCGTGTATTCTTAGTATTAAGTAGGTAAGTCAATTAAAAGTTATAGTTACAATTAACCTTAGAGCCTTATTACACTAGCGATTTGTGAACGTGTGCTTCATACTAATATAGTTCGCATCGAAATCTTTAGGTTCATAGGTTCTATGAGCCCGAAATGTGTACTTTCTCTAAAGGTGCAATGAATAAGGATCACTTTCTCGGAAGGTTCATTGTCTCAAAAGTGCACTTTCTTAGATAGAGCACATGGTACAGTTTCCCAGAAGGTACACTTTTCCAAAAGAGCCGTTTCGAATCCGTCATCAAAATTTAAAAACGGGGTAACCATCTTTAAGTTGGAAAACGAGGTATAGACATGGTAGAAAAACCTTTCCCACGGGCCAGACAAAAATCAATCTTATGACAATGTCATAGACTTTTGAACAGAAAACTTTTCTTACTTTAGCGATCCTTAAGAGGAGAACCAATTGAATTGTTAATTTATTTTACTGTTTTATTCTTAATTTTGACATAGTGCGATATTCAATTTATTTTTTAATAATTTAGTTTAATGTTTTTAAATTTTTGACGATTTCAATACAGATTCTCTTAACTTTTTTTTTTTCACTTATCTTGACATTGTACAATTTAGGATTTTCTAATTATATACATACATATTGAGGGAATAAAATAATCTAATCTAATCTAACTATAGCCATCCTGATTTTACATTTTGGGAAAGAATGCGTTTTGAGAAAATGTGAATTTTGGGAAAGCATGCGTTTTAGAAGAGTGTGCTTTTTGGGAACATGCGCTTACTGGGAAAATGTCCTAATTGGGAAGTGTATTCTTTAGGAGTGTACATTTTGCAGAAAGGTCTCTTTTAGAGAAAGTGCACATCCGAGGATTTTTTTTTTAATAGCACGTCGGTAGCAAACACATGTGGATCGCCTGATGTTAAGCAATTACCGCCGCCTGGGAGTGCTTGCAACAACAGAAGTATCACTCGCGCGTTGCCGACTCCGCATGAACAATTGTATACCTTTTTTGAAGACCGCTATATTGTAAGTGGCTGGGTAAGTGGGATATAAGAACCTGCCGCGACGAACACGTTGCGTGATCGCCTCAATAAAAACCGGCCAACTGCGAGTCGGACTCGCGCACGAGGGTCCCGTAGAAAGATTTTAACGCTTTTCCCCAGTGCTTTAAGAAGTCCAGTGTAAGCAGAGCCCTGCTCTTAAGTAAAATGTACGCAGTGTGGGGTCAAGTTTTATTGGTCTGCGAAATCTACAGACAGACAAAAAGTTTAAGATTTTGAGACTTTTCGGAGTGGTTGTGCTATATGAGCTAGCTTCATACCAAATTTCAAGTTTCTAGGACATCTGGAAGTACCCTTTAGGTTTTTGGAAATCGGCAATTTGTATGGAAATTGCCTTTTTAATTAGCGTATCTTTTGATTGCGTTGACTTTGAAGATTGATTTTTTCACGGCTTCAAGGGACCGCAGGTTTGAGTATTCGATATTAATTTCAGCATGCTACCTCCACGCGTTCCAGAGAAAAAGGGTCTTGACAGACAGACAGACTATAAGGGTTCCGTTTTTTCCTTTTGAGGTACGTAACCCTAAAAGCGCTACCAAATCGCCAGTGTGATAAGGCCGTTGTTTACATATTAATCATTATTCTACTTAACTTACTTTTCGTAGTAAAACCCATAATTGTATATGACAGTTGTCAGTGTCCGTGCTCCGTATATCGACCGTGGATATAATATTAATGCTGGCGGCGCCCGGATTGTCGAGTCAAACAGAATCGAATGATCGGCCGATGTTGGCCGATGTTGTGGGTGCGACACGATGGCGACACGACGACGACACGATGACGACACGACTTTAAAAAAAAAATCTATTTATTGGTTTTGATCGCTTCGACCGTAAAAGACAATAGAAATATAAATAATACCTAACCTAACTATAAAAAAAAAAGCATTTTTAAAACAAGCGTTTTTTGCCGACTGTACTTGTTGTTGTCTGTAGGTACTTGTAATGTCATCCAACTTACACATCCATTGAATATACAACCTGTTACAAAATAACCCGCAAAATGTAGGGTTAGGGTTTGCATAATTATTGTGAATAATTTTTTTTTGTGTTTCATGCAGCAATTCAAATATTACAAATGGACTCTTTATAACGGACTATTTAACCCTCTTTCGGCTTTACGGGTATTTTTGTAACATCCTGTATATGGACGCCTGATTCAATTAATCGTATTATTTAGCAGATCGTAAGGTCTAAAGTGCCCTGGTTATGGGAGCCGACGACGGCTCGCATACATTATGCACTCGCTTCGCTCGGACTGGCCAGCCTAACTCCCCTTAATAACTTTCATTGCCGTAATTAGATATTAGGTACAGTTAAAGTTAACTTTGATGTATTGGCAAGTTTTGTTGCTTACTTAGCAATCGTTGACCTGTAGTCTATAGTGTTATCCATTAAACCATAGGAATATATCTATATCTATAGAAGAGTGTTGTTCATTTTCCTTCCTTGTCGTATAAAAACCGCATTCAAATCGGTTCATCCGTTTATGAGCTACGGTGCCACAGACAGACACAAACACACAGACACATCTAGCGGTCGAACTTATAACACCCCCCTTTTGCGTCGAGGGTTAATAAAATTCGCCCCAAAAGCTTTTAACATGAAACTACCGTGAGACTTAATCATAGTGAAATAAAACGGATCACTCACGTATATAAGTCGAGTTTAGCCCGACATTGTTTCGGACTTATTCGGAAGCGAGACGCACAAAAAACTAAAAGGAAGGACTACGAATTAGTCCGACTGACTGAGTTGACTGGTAGAGATCCCTTATATGGATAATTCCGTCTTTGTACTGTATCTCACTGTTTGTAACCTGTATTTATTTCTGTATTTTCTGTACAATAAAGCGTTTACTTACTTACAATACAATACAATACAAATATTCTTTATTGAAAACCACAAAACGGTACAAGGAGATACTTACTTACTTACTTAGTCCGAAACATGTCGGGCTAAGCTCGATTTATATACGTGAGTGATCCGTTTTTAACTCATTATGGCTCCAAAAGCGTTTAAAATTACACCATAATTATAGAAGTAAGAGATATATTTCAAGTTCCAAGAAACAAGTCTGCGGATGAATGTTCAAGTTTGGAAAACTTAATTTCCTGTTGGCGGGAAACTTCTGGGGAAACATTACCTTCATATCTGTAGGTAATTAATGTTGAGAAATATAAGTATGAGAAACATCGCTAGAAAACCTGCTTTCAAATAAAAAATCCGCATTCAAATAGGTTCAACCGTTTGAGAGCTACGGTGCCACAGACACAACACAACACATAGCGGTCAAACTTATAATATATATACACCCCTATTTTTGCATCGGTGGTTAAAAATCCAATAATTATATAAAAGCGAAAAACCAAAACGGGATGAAAAAAAAAAGAGACAGAGCAGGATGGCGCTCTACAACACCATTTTGACACGTTTCTCCAAAACAACGCAATATTTCTCTGGAATTTTAAAGCAATTAGATTCTTTGACTTTGGGAATCGTGAAAAACTTGAGAAAATATGATATTGGGATTGGGTGTGTAAATTTTGTATGTTAAGCCAAATAAAATCGCACCTTCGAATTTCGAGCCAAAACCGAGTTTTTTTTTGATTTTTTGGCCTGGTTACAGAGACCTTTAAGCCATGCCAAAACCGAGCGATCTATGCCAGTGTTGCCGTTCAGGGATAAAGAAATCCATTCATTATCTTGCATTGCATTCCACGGAAATTTTTAATTTTATCTATGTCAATTTTCATTGATATCATAAAAAGCAAAAACTACGTGTTAAATATTTTTTTATCGATAATTTGTTGAACGAACTAATTAGAAATATTACTTTTTTTACCGAGATAACACATTCCTATTACTACTTATAGACATTCCTTACGTTAGTATAATATTCCACGCGGGCGGAGCCGCGGGCGCTCTCTAGTACTTAATATTGCCTTATTTAAAGACAGGTCCGTCCGGATTGCTACCATCATCTTATTGCGGGTGGTAGGACTTTGTTCGAGGTCCGTCCTGTGCCCTAAGCACGACTTGTCGAATCCTGCGTTACGTTACGGTTATTGTATCGAGATCGAGAAATCTCATACTAAATTTTAGTTCCAAATACGCTCACAGGCGGGCGCTGTTCCAAACGTCATACAAACTCTTTATAGTTTACTATTCGATTTTACGTGACGCAGGATTCGACAAGTCGTGCTTAGGGCACTGATCGCTTTTCACCTTAGCTCTCTAGGTTGGCAACGCATCAGCAAACCCCCTGGGTCTGCGGGTGTCTATGGGCAGTGGTGATCACTTACCATCAGGTGACCCACTTGCTGGTTTGCCTTCCTTGTCGTTAAAGTATAAAAAGTTTGTTCCTGAATAAACAATAAAAAAAATAGGTCCTACAGAAAACAGAGTTACGGCTCTGTAAAGGTAGGACAGAACAGACAGACATACGGCATATGGCGTAAAAGCACCCAATAAATAGTATTGATTGATATAAATATCAGGATAATGCCCTTTGGAACATTTTGAACACGGAACGGTGGCGCGAACCCGCCGGCGGGGAGCGAGCTCATATCGCTGGCACTAATTAATGTCACAAAATCGGCAACAAAAACGGAGTACTGAATTGCCCGTTTATGTAAGTCTATGCCATTATGTCTATGGTATTTCGCGCGTCCAACTACAGGCCTAGGGCCTAAACTCATTATTATTTTGTACCTGCGCTTTACGACGAATATTAAAATGTGTGAGCATTTAATACAGGTAACAATATGTTTTATGCTTTTATGAAGAACTTGAGGAGTGCCTCGCGAAGTTGCTGCAGAAATCACATATTGAATTGGTCACTAACTTAAAGATTTTATCCACACACATATCGCTACGTTGTATTTTCTTTGTGCCTTATTTTTTGTTTAAGTATATATCGTTGTGCCTCATTTTTTGTTTATATATCGTAAGTCCTCTATCATGCGTTCAGAAACCGGACAGTCAATTTTCGTCTTTAAAAACTAACACAATTTTTAAAAATAGGCCTCAATTTAAAAAAAAACCGATACGATTTATGTTTGTCTATGACTAAAAAAAAACAGCCAAAATCCTGACAGGTTTGTCATGCCGTCGACTTCTGAAGCCATCTTAGAGTACTGTAAATAAAAACACTAGTGTGATCCTATTATGAAACTCGGCGTTGCATAAACTATATTATTGCGTCGCTCTACCGGTAATCCCTGTACACTTGCAACGACAGCTCTAAGAGTCCTATCACACTAGTGATTTGCGAGCGAGTGCTTCAAACTTATATCGCTCGCGGCGAACACGTTGCGTGATCGCCTCAATACAAAATTCGCCCGCAAATCGCCAGTGTGCAAGGCTGTTACGGTAATGTAATTTTTTTTTATCTACACACATATCATAAGTCCTCTATAATGCGTTCAGAAACCGTAGAAAATGACCAGCTTTGCAGCACGACGACGACTGATCGCCGCCAGCGCCAGCCCCAGCACCTCCTCCACCACCAGCAGTAAAGTAATAGTCATTACGACATCGAATTCGATGTATCGAATTTGAAAACCAACGTAATTTACAATCACAGTGAAATAGAACGGATCACTCACGTACATAAGTCGAGTTAAGTCCAACATGTATAATTAATAATGTGACATTTTTTTGTTTTTTTTTTACAAAAAAAACAGTTCACGAAACGTCAGCTCGGTATGTTTGTCTATGAGAAAAAAAAAACAGTCAAATACGTGACATATATGGGTACGATATATGCCTTCGGCTTCTGAACCCATCTTAGAGTACTTATAATATGTGTGTAGATAAAGTAATGTATACAACTGTACATAACTAGGCCTTAAAACACTCGTGTGAACCTATTATGAAACTCAGCTTCGCCTCGTTTCATAAAAACACACTCCTGTTTTGAGGACCCTCATTATGTAGCAGTTGCATCAACTACTATTATACGACGGGGAAGGCAAACGAGCAAGTGGGTCACCTGATAGTAGAGTCCCAACTAAAAAGAAATGCTTTTTATAATTTTTTGATGCCATGTCGTGATTTTTTGAATTATCGCGATTTGAAAGTTTGGAACGATGTAATAAAATTATCCACATACTTAAATTTGGTATACATTTTTTTACAGTGATAGAAAACACAAGTTACATTAATATTTGTATCTGTGACTGAGTGGTGACTATTGGTCTATTGAGTTTCTACATTTTGAGGTTAAAATCTCGTTTTAAAAAAAGTGTCTAGACATGTTCATTCCGTTGTATCCTTCAAATGATGTCAACTATCTCATTAAGTTTTCTTTTCATGGGGGCAAAGCCGCGGAACCAAAGCTAGTATTTTAATGAGGGATCAACACGAACCAATGTTATATACGCCGACTGTATCATAGCAGAGCTTGTGGTATTAAAACTTACAGTTGCGGCGTGAAGTCTAGACGTTATTAGCTTTTGCGCCCAACTGTACATAGCTTGCTAGTGCAATGTCAATCTTATGCAAACAGCCAAAAGGTGAAAATAGTGATGCTAAGACTTCCTTCTCAATACGAAGAAGTATTTTACATCGATTATAATTTTAATGTACCTAGTTTTCGATCACTATAAATGAATGAATAAACTATAGTTAATAGTTAGAGGCGGGAAATGGAAGAAAGGAAGGCAATTCCGACGGCTGGGAGAATGAAATTGCTAGATTATCTGGCAGAACTTGGACAAGTAGGCCGAGAAATCTGGGAGTTCGTTGTACGAAGACCCCGTTTAAATTCCTCAGTCGACGAAACTTTGCAAGGATGTAATATAACGTGAGATAAAACTGAAATAAAAAAACATGCCGAGGAAAGGTATTTATACCTAAAAGTCAAAATTCTCAGTTCAAAATTATTAATATTTTGACATCATGCTATCGTAGAATTAGTTATAAATATAAATTACTAGCTGTTGCCTGCGACTTCGTCCGCGTAGATTTCGGTTATCGCTATCCCGCGGGTACTATATAATTTTCCCGAATAAAAAGTAGCCTATGTTATTCCTCAATATTCAAACTATCTTCTTACCAAATTTCATCTAGATTGGTGTAGCGGTTTTCCCGTGAAGAGGTAACAAACAGACAGACAGAGAAACAGAGAGACAGAAAGACAGAGAGACAGACTTACTTTCGCATAAATAATATTAGTTAGGATTACTGTGTGCCCTCACAAAATCATCATCATCATCATCACCAGCCTTTTATTACGTCCCACTGCTGGCCACAGGCCTCCTCTTAGAATGAGAGGGCTTAGGCTATAGTTCCCACGCGGGCCCAGAAAAAAATAATAAAAAGCCGTGATAGCCTAGTGGTTTGACCTATGGCCTCTCAAGCAGAGTGTCGTGGGTTCAAACCCCGGCTCGCACCTCTAAGTTTTTCGGAATTTATGTACGGAATTACATTTGTAATTTATCATGAGCTTTTCGGTGAAGGAAAACATCGTGAGGAAACCCGCACACACCAGCGAAGCAATTCAATGTTGTGTGTGAAGTTCCCAATCCTCACAAAATAATGGGTAAAAAACCTTATGTTTCATTTTAATTGTTCGCTTGTAGTGAGGTACATCCCTTAGCCCCGCCCAGTCTGTGCAGTTTAGGCTATTTCGAGCCTCAGACGGACAAACGCGCGTAGTAACACTTACGCCAGACAATGGGGATACACACGGGGGTGCATATCTTGCGATAGATTGCACGGTTATAGAAGAACCGGGCCGTCAACAATATGTCGTGCTAAACTCGACTTTTAAACGTGAGTCATCCGTTTTATTTGACTACTAGCTGTTGCCCGCGACTTCGTCCGCGTAGATTTCGGTTATCGCTATCCCGCGGGAACTATATAATTTTTCCGAATAAAAAGTAGCCTATGTTATTCCTCAATATTCATACTATCTCCTTACCAAATTTCATCTAGATTGGTGCAGTGGTTTGCCTGTGAAGAGGTAACAAACAGACAGACAGAGAGATAGAGTTACTTTAGCACTTATAATATTAGTTAGAATTAGGATAACACGGCCGTGTTTTATAAAGCTATAATTTAAAAGCGGAGGTCTGTTTCTAGCCAAAGGTGACAGAAAGAGATTTCCGCTTGTAAATTGTAACTTGTGAAATTAATATTAAATACTCAAACCTGCGGTCCCTTGAAGCTGTGAAAAAATCAAGCATCTAAGTCAACGCAATCAAAAGATACAGCCATTAAAAAAGTCGTTTCCATACAAATTGCCGTTTTTTGAAAACCTAAAGGGTACTTCCAGTTGTCCTAGAAACTCGTAATTTGGTATGAAGGTAGCTCTTATAGCACAACCACTCCGAAAAGTCTCAAAACCTTAAATTTTTATGTCTGTCTGTAGATTTAGCTGGCCAATATAAGTTGACCCCACACTGCGTACATTTTGCTTAGGAGCAGGGCTCTTTTAACACTGGACTTCTTAAAACACTGGGGAAAAGCGTTAAAATCTTTTTACGGAACCCTCGTGCGCGAGTCCGACTCGCACTTGGCCGATTTTTTTTATTAAGTCCAAGCTATTTTGCCGACTACTTTTTGTTGACTGTTCGTGTATTCTCATCCAACTTATGCAACGTGTTACTAAAGAACCTGTAAAAAATGTATGAAAAAAGGTTCTGTTACCATTCAGTACTTTAAATTTTAGATTTAAGTATTACAATGTACTTAGCTACTTAATTTGACTTTCGGAACTTGACTTGAAAAAATACCTTTATCCTAATCCTAAGATCAGTCTTTTAAAACTGAATACAATGCATCCGTCCAAGATCTGCCCGACAACAGGCGCTGCCAGAAATGCAACCGATGTATTCACGCCTAATTTATCCAAGCTGCTATTTCTACTATGTTGTTACATCACTAGTGATATATCTTTGCTAGTGGGCAGGTTCATCTTTAACCCCTGACGAAAAAGTGGGAAGGGGGGGGGGGGGGGGTGGGGGGTTATAAGTTAGACCTGTGTATCTGTGTATCTGTCTGTGGCACCATAGCTCCCAAACGGATCTAGACGGATTTCGATGCGGTTTTTTTTTACCGAAAGCTAATTTTATCGAGATGGTTCTTTAAAACCGGTTCACCCGTTTTTGAAATATTAAACTTTGAAATGACAATGTCGGGGGTTTTTCCCCTTTTCTAATTTAATGTTACTGTTTCTGATATAACTTAATTTCAGATACCATTTGACTAGACAGGATTTTGCGCCAATTTTGCGGGTGGCAGGACCTTGTGCGAGGTCCGTCAGGAACGCTACCACCATCTTACTCGCTAATCCTGCCGCTAAGCAGCAGTACTTGTACTGTTGTGTCCCGGTGCGGAGAGTAAGACAGCAAAATTACTAGGATCGTAACATAATCAATATTGAAAAGATCGAATGGTCTGCCGCTTCTTACTTATTGAAATAATATAAAACATATTCATTTCATCGATATTTTGTTTATAAACAAAACGCAAAACAATACGAGAACTCATATAAAGTAAAAGTCGAAACTGTGTTACTGGTAACTCTACACCGTGGTATTAAAAAAAAATTCAAATCTCAGAATACAGAATAAGCCAGAAGCCTTTCAGTCATAATCGCACGCCGCGGAGTGAGTCCATTTTTTATTGATTTCGCTACCCGTTTATACTTGAAATTTAGTCACAGTCTGTTTTTATAAGCCCAACGGCATTTCTGTATGCAAGAACGTCACGAGAAGGGATTAATTAATATTGTCATTCGTACAACACGTCACGATACGCTGCGTGCTCAAAGATTACTATGCCAATAAACTACTCTATTTAAGAGTAGTTTTAGTTGCCTCACTTTTAGGCGCGCTCGCGGGTTCTGGTTTGTACTTTATTCTAAGTTTAAAATAATCAAAACGTCAAAAAGAGCGATAAAAATGGCGTTTACCGCCAAAGACGTCATTTGACACAACACGTTCCATTTCCACAAACAATAGGCCGTTTGTGCTTCCTACAATGCTTTATACGCATTCCTTTAAATTGTTTGAGTCTTAAAACCGGCCAGTGAGGTTTATTTTGAATGGGTTTCGATTTTTGAATTCAAAATGTGCTGCAGTTCGACAATTTTTTTTATGCAGGTTGAATATTGACTGTCAATCTTTTTCTTCTTTAGATAAGGCTAAATTTTCTTTACCTTTTTTATTTTTAAGTTGTCTCGCTTATCTTAGATGATGACGAATCAAATATGGCGTCATGTTATTAAACAGTAAGTGTCACTTCAAGCAAGGACCATAAAACCAAGAGGACTAGTGCCAATGGCTATACAATACCGCGTTCCTGTAAAATAATGAGCCTGCTGTAGCTAGTTTCACTATAGAGAGGTCTCTGTACCATTAATTTTGTATGACACTTAGATCTCTGGCTAACACAACAGCGCCATCTATGAACTGAAAGAAAAAACTAATTTAGATGGCGCTATTGAGTTAGTCAGAGGTCTAAATGTCATATCAAATTAATGGTACAAAGACCCCTCCGTAGTAAAACTAGCTACAGCGGGCTTATTATTTTAAAGGAACACGACATCGTATAGACACTGGCAGTCCTCTTGGTTTTATGGTCCTTGCTTCAAGTCATATTAATTTGCGATTGATGTTTGAATAAAGGTTTTTTACAGTGACTATGAAATACTAGCCCTTGTACGCTGTTTCAATTTATTTTTAACCGACTTTCTAATATCCTAACCAACTTGTAACAGTTGAAAATTCTCCTACATTTTCCTTGCAGAATTCAATACTTAATTAAAAACCACCGCTAGAAAATTTGCTTTCAAATAAAAAACTGCATCCAAATCGTTTCACCTGGTTAAGAGCTATGGTGCCGCAGACAGACACACACATAGCGGTCAAACTTATAACAACCCTCTCCTTCCCACAGAGCCACTAGCAATTAGTAATTACTAATTACATAAAAAGCACGCGTAAAAGAGACATTTAAATGCCTATTTACTGTTTTTTTTTATCTTATTTCATTTTATTTAGGGCTGGTACGACTGGCCGCGACTTTTTTTGTCGCGCGAGATTATGTATTACCCGTCCCGTTGCATACTGAGTGACAGAAAAGGACGGGCAGTTGTTCTCGCGCGATATAGAAGTCGCACTGTGAGTTGTGCCAGACCTACTGTGTGACATAATTATCTTCTTCCCCACTTTTAACTGTCTCTGGATTGATGTAAAACCAATATGTCAACATGTTTTACATGTTTACTCTCTGATAGCTATGATAAGCTACCCTAAGGTTAAACTCGTCTATACAAACAAGTTGGATAAAATTTGATTTTTACTTCCCAGACCACAATGTCGTTGACTTCCTTGTGAGTTATAACTTAAAATTCGTAACTGTTACTAGTGGTCGGAAACTGTAGTGATACAATACAATATCTTTATTGAACAGCACATAATAAACAAAACAGAAAAATATACAAAGAAAATGCAAGGTAGCAATGGGCGGCCTTATCGCTACAGAGCGATCTCTACCAGGCAACCATAACGGAATAAAGGTAAGATAGTGAGTAAGTAATAAAAAAAACCTGCTCACAAAATTATACGAGAATCGGTTAAGTAGTGCGACGTGACAGACAGACATCCTAAATTACCTACTAAGCTCTAGTATTCAGGATACAGAGTTTAATAACAGAAAATGTTGAAAGCATCGAAATTGGCTAGAGATTTTTTTTATACGACGAGGAAGGCAAACGAGCAAGTGGGTCACCTGATCGTAAGTGATCACCACTAGACCACTTTGCAGATGCGTCGCCAACCTAGAGAGCTAAGATGAAATGCCTCTTGTGCCCGTAATTACACCGGCTGTCTTACTCTCCTCACCGGAACACAACAGTGCAAGCTCTGCGGCTTAGCGGTAGGATTAGCGAGTAAGAGATATGGTAGTGTAGAAAAAGCCGTGTTGGCCTAATGGTTTGATAAGCCTCTGAACCAGAGGGGTCGTGGATTCGAGTCCCGGCTCGTACTCTTACGTTTTCAAAATGTATCTATGAGCGAAGTTGCGTTAGTATTTTACTTTTAACATGAAACTAGCGTGAGACTTAATCATAGCGAAATAAAACGGACCACTCACGTTGGTATATAAGTCGAGTTTAGCCTGACATGATGAGTTTAGCCTGGTATATAATGGCGTTCTGTCGAAATGATCTTAGGGCTGTGCAACTCAACCCAGTGATTTGTCCCCGACTCAATGAGGTGTTCAGAAATGGCGGATTTGCGAGTGTCGTTATTTTAACTGCGGCTATGTGCTCCTTAACCCTGCAGGCGATCGTACGTTTGGTCTGCCCTATGCACGAGCTGCCACAACTACAGTCAACCCTGTACACACCAGGTCTTTCCAGTGGATAATTGTTCTTGGGTGACCTCAGAAGCTGTGAAATTTTCCTGTGCGGTGAGAAAATAGTCTACTCGCGGTCAATATCCCGTTTTCATTATGTCCAATGCAATTAACCGCGAATCATTTAAAACTGTTATGTTTCGGACTAATTCGTAGTCCTTCCTCTGGGACTCGGCTTATATAAGTACGTGAGTGATCCGTTTTATTTGACCAATACTTTACTTATTTAATTTATTAATTTCTCCTTGAATGGTTGCAAGACCGGGCTATAAAGATAACATTACTAACCTTCACATTAAAATCCCTTAAAAATATAACGGTGCCGAAAAGGGCATATTACAGCCCCGTTTCCGACCGTAACATTAACGGATATTGTTTTATTATCGCTTTCTTTTATTAGCGTCCGAGACAATGTTATAATGATACAATACAGCCCTTTAGCAAAGGGTTTTTATGACTTCATTGCTTGTTGCTGTTTGTCGGTGTGAAATAGAAAGTTCCTAATAATAATATACTATTGTTGACCTAGGGTGTTGCTGTTACGATTTGCTGGACAGCTTAGCTGTAAAAACCTTTTTTTTATTATAAAAACAGTAAGGTAAACTACCCTCCCTAATAAAATTTTGGTAGTGGGAGAGCCATACTGTAGCTATTTGCTGCCGTACGAATGGGCCGGCTCGTCCGGGGACGTATCACCCTCTCGCAGAAAATCGGCGTGAAGCAACAGCACCCCTGTTACGTTTCGTTCGGTCAGTGAGAGTGCCGGAGGTCCGATCCCCCCCCCCCCCCCTTTATGTATCCATTTTCCTTGTTAAAGGCCGGCAACGGACTAGTGACTCTTGGGGTTGCTGGTTCTCATGGGTGGCGGTGATCGCTTATCATCAGGTGACCCGCGTGCTCGATTGCCTCCTTCTTTCAATGAAATAAACGAGCACGTTGGTCACCTGAGAATGATCACCGCTGCTGCCCTATACACACCCGCAACACTTAGAGAGCTAAGATGTAATGCCTCTTGTGCCAGTAATTTCCCCACTCTCTCACTTTACACATAGGAACAATACAGTGCAAGCGGTTTAGCGGAAGGATTAGCGAGTAAGACGGAGGTAGCGATCCGGACGGACCTTGCACAAGGTCCACCCATTGACCAAGCTTCCGCAAATACTCGTAAAAAACCGACATTTCACTATTACTGAAATAAAGACGACTTAATGTAGGTGTACGAAGAACTAAAAGGGAGGCAGTTTGTTCACTGAAAATTATTAATTAGTATGTCATTGCCGGGTAGGTAATAGGCCATTCTCTTTTTTTGAAAAGTGGCTAAAATTGTTAAATACTGTTCTATGACATAATTTACAAGTGTAATTTCGCACATAAATTACGAAAAACTCAGAGGTGCGAACCGAGGCTCGAACCCATTACCCCTCTGATTGAGAGGCTACGTAGGTAGTACAGTCAAGGAATTAAATTTCCCACCCACCTAAGGTTTAATATCGTATGGCAAACTGTCACCATAAGAGCTAGATGACACGAAGTTGCTTTGACATGTCGCGTTTACGTTGACATATTCGACCTTAATGCATTGCGAATGTCTAACAACATTTCAACGAAATGGGTAGGGAATTAAATTCCTTGACTGTACCAACACAACTACCTACTTCAAATTTCAGCTCGATTAGATACTAAACGATCGATTTCAAGCTCGATTTTAAGTTTCTCCTTTCTGTTCATTTCTGCCACCTAATTTAGCTTCTTCATCTTGGTTTCTGTATTTTGGTTGTCTGTAAGAGATTGCTTTTAAGCGATAATACCGCCTATTGTCTACCATACCTGTTTTCTGTAATCTCTTTGTACTATTTTTGTGGTTTTCAATAAAGAATATTTGTATTGTATTGTTGTATTGTATTGTAAAACTGGTCGAAATTATGCTTTTCAAATTTCGAAGCGAACAACTTATTTAAGTACACATAACATACGAATAGTGAAAGTTAAATAGAAGCTTTGTACTATAAGCTTGTAAGAAAGGAAATCGTATATTTAAAGCTATTTTTTGTTGACAAAAAAACAGCAAGGACCTAGCCCATTCAAGTACTTATCAAAAATCCATGATAAATATTTAAGCAAACATTTGCACAAGGATTACAAGGGCTTACAACGGATTTACACGATAGCTTCAACAAAGATTGCCTTATCATTGTCAGTAATTGATAACGCCAAAGCCGTAGTAATATAGTCAAACCTGAAAAATCGTTAGTTAAATATATTTAAATTTATATATCAACCCACAGTCCGAGCTAGAGTCTTAAAATTTGGGACACGTGTGTCTTATTATATTCTTTATTGAATTATTATTGAACGTAGCATAACGAACGAAACTGAAATAACCTAACAATAACAATTTCATTTTTAACATGAAACTACCGTGAGATTCAATCATAGTGAAATAAACGGATCACTCACGTATATCAGTCGAGTATAGCCCGACATGTTTCGGACTAATCCGTAGTCCTTCCTCTAGGAGCACACGCCATGCCGGTGGCGAGACGTAAACTGCGCGCCGCGGGTCTGCTCGCACGGCTGCTCGGCGCAACTGACAGCGGCTCACAACTACCCTCGTTTTCATCGGGGTTTCATGTCGGGCTATACTCGACTGATATACGTGAGTGATCCGTTTATTTCATTATGAACAATTTCATTTTTAAAACAATACCACAAAAGTCTGAAAATCTTATTTACTAGCCTAACCCTAGATATTTTTCCTAATAACGTATTTTTTATAAACATTTAGGCACAAAAGCCAAACTTCTTAAAAAAGATTAAGAACACTTTACCCATTTTCAGGGTACATGGGTAAATACGACAATGGTTACCCCGTTCATAAAAGAACGTTAAATAATAAGAGAAGGCAGAAGAAAGTTGTCGAAGAATTGACAAAGGCGTACAAAATATTGAACTCGCTGTTGTTAAGGAGATTGGGCAATTTCTTTTGTTGACGTAAAAGAGTGAGTAGTGATGGGAAGTGTTATCGGTAATTATTTAATGAATACTTATTTACATAATAAAAGCAATTTACAATGACATTAAATCTATACTGAAACGAAATAAAACAAAACTTAAAACTCTATTAAATCTGAATAAGGCCCCCGTGGCATGGTGCCCAAAAGGCTGGCAGCGTTGCCTCGCTGAATAGCAATTATTATTATTTAATTATTATTTAATTGCATGACTTTATTAGTTTTGAAACAAAAAACGGTAAACATAAAATAAGATCGCGCTGCTGGGTCAAAAATTTCTTCAGCCGCGATAGTAGAAGATACTTTTTCCATGGAAAAGTGCTTTTGCGCTAATATTTCGCATGATAAAGAAAGCCTTTTCGAGCGAGGGTCGAGCACGACTTTACGAATGCTGCGTAACGTAAAATCGAATAGTAAACGTTGTCGAGTTTGTATGACGTTTGGAACAGCGCCCGCCCGTGAGCGTATTTGGAACTAAAGTTTAGTATGAGATAACCGTAACGTTACGCAGCTTTCGTAAAGTCGTGCTCGACCCTCTGGTGAGGTGAAAAATAATTCATGTACTATTATTATAATTTTTTTTGAAGTTTGAATGTAAGATCCAGGGGTTCAGAGGGGGCAGCTGCCCCCCCCTGCTCCCCCCCTCGTTATGCCCATGTGCTCACCAGTGGTACGGAAATAGGCCGATTGTTAATTATTTTTATCGATATATCGACTACGCGTCCCATCACTGCGCACACGCCATTAGCGTTGCTATATCGCGTCGAGTGACATCAATCATAATAACCTCGCAATCGGAAAATATCAGCAACCCTCGTGGTCCACTTAAATAATAAAAGCGCCGTGATATCTTAGATATAATATGGGAAAAATTACGTTACATACATATTGTAAATAACCTAACCAACTTAGAAAAGTTGAAAAGCCCCCGACATTGTCATTTCAAAGTTCAATATTTCAAAAACGAGTCTACTGATTTTAATGACACAGCCTTAGCTAAGTGTCATTAAAATCGGTAGACTCGAACTAGATCAGAACCATCCACTAGATCAGAACCAATAGATCGGTGGACTAGAACCATCTCGATTAAACTAGCTTTCGATTAAAGAAAACCGCATCGAAATCGGTCCATCCGCTTGCGACCTATGCCACAGACAGATACAGATACATAGATACACAAATACACAGATACCCAGAAACAGAGAGACACAGATACACAGGATAAACTTATAACACCCCTCTTTTTCGTCGGGGGTTAAAAGGCTACAATTGCAGCCTCTTTGGCCTCCAGTCGCTCTCGGTCCAAATTTGCGCTCACTGCTTTACGTCCGCGAAGACATACATACATAGGCTGATAAACACATCACCCTCCTTTTCGTTTCGCATTCGGGTAAAAATTACAATGCTGCAATGAAGCAAGTCTTTGATGCTTTGTACAAATAAATACTTAGTTGATAAGCTGGTCAGTTTACTAAAGAAATTTCACATTGAAAAGAAGCTTCCGTCATACCGTCTGTGGCTAAAAAAAATGTTCAGTCATTGTCATACGATAATCCTAAGTATAAGTAAGTACTTCGGTTTTGTTGCTTACTTAAATAAATAGGTAAGTAGGTACTACTTAAATATTATTAATATCAATCAAATTATTCCTGCGTAAACTATTCTTAGTAATCACAAACTGTAATTATCTCAACTATAGGTATAGATGAATACCGTAAGAACAATTTCAGAACATCCACGCACATTATTAAATATTTAACTGGATAAGTTAAAGTTATGTGTTCTTTATATCCATACCAAATTTGAACAAGATGTTTGAATTTGCAACTTTAATCGCCTCTCTTGTAAGGTTGTCTTTTCGAGTGTCTGTAATATACGTAGGAGCATTGACTTACTAACACCATGGACTTCGGGTTAGCGCTTGAAAACGTCCGAACCAAAAGACCACTAATTTGCAAAAAAGACCACTAATCGAGCGTCAGTCAGTCTTAGTTTGGTCAAATGACAGCGCTATGACGTATGGCTGTCATCGAAAAATGCCGTGTTGTACTGGGACACATTTTTCGGCGAATTTTGTGCTAGACCCGAAGTTCATGGAGTTAGTAAGTCAATGCAATGAAATGACAATGACAATCGATGTGTGTAGCGTATACTTACAGATGACTGCATGTGTTATCGTTCATTCCTTCAATCCATTCAACGCAGCATCCTTGTACGACATAAATTCGTGTTAGTAACAGTTTTAGATGCTGATTCGCGGTTAATTGCATTAGACAAACATAATCATCATGTCAGCCGAAAGACGTCCACTGCTGGACATAGGCCTCCCCGCGGCTCTCCACTCTGACCGGTCTTGTGCTTTCCGCGTCCACCGCGGTCCCGCGGCCTTTACTAGGTCGTCGCTCCATCTTGTTGGAGGCCTACCGACAGCTCGTCTCCCGGTCCTCGGACGCCATTCGAGAACCTTCTGACCCCATCGGCCATCAGTTCTGCGAGCTATGTGCCCCGCCCACTGCCATGTAAGTTTTGCAATTCTTCGACAAACAAGACAAACATAATGAAAACGGAATGTTGACCGCGATTATCTTACAGGTTTGATGAGCTCCCGATATTTCGACGCAGTTACATGCATCATGATCACGGGCAAACTTCTTTATGTTTGTTAATATCGGGAGCTCATCAAACCTATAAGGTAATCGCAGTCAATATCCCGTTTTCATTACCTATGTCTATTAAACTCGTGTTATTTTCGACATCAGCACAAGATGGATAAAATTGGGGTGACGAGATATTTAAAAATGCCTTCTCTGCCTACAAAAAGGACCCAATTAAGCCCTGTTTACAGTACTTCAAGGGTTTTCCTTTCATTAATGTACCTGCGGACCCATAATTAGAGAGTTCCCTTAAAAATAATTAGGTGTTTGGATTCAAAACATTGTCGTTGACATTTTCTTAAAAAATAAATATAGGCTATTATTGTTTAGGGTAAAATTGAAGCAAAAGAAGACGAAATAAAACAGAGAAAGACGTTGAATATAATACTGGTTTAATGGTAATGGTAGCGTAGGTATTTTTTACTATTTTTCATTTGTGATTTGACATTTGAAATACTACGGGGCATTCTCCAACTTTGAATTCCATTTTTATTATTTGTTATTATTTAATTAATGACTGTCTTTTTGTGAATGAAGTATATTTGGCAAGTAATTTTCAAATTGAAATAGATGAATCTATCTGTCTATTACAGTAGTTAGGTACAAGTTAAAATGATAGGCATTCTTCAGGCGAATAATCTACATATACCTATAAAACAGTACCGTGACTGACAGACATCGCACAGCCTAAACCACTGGACCTAGAGACTTGAAATTTGGCAAACATATACCTTGAGTATCCTAGAGGTGCACTAAGAAGGGATTTTTCGAAATTCTGACTGGATAGGGAACTAGCCCATTTTGAAATAATACACGAGGTTGCTGGTTCAAGTCCAGCTGCTTAACAGATTTTTCTTTGCATTGTCATTGTATGTTATATTACAAAAATAGTAAATTTATAAATTTCTGTCATGTTTTTCTTCCCTCGTACAAGGTCCTACCACCTTCAAAAAAAGATAACTTTCTTTAAATGAAAATAATCGATTTATTGATTATTTTTGTTTTATTTTTATGAAACATTCATAGAATGAAATTCAACATACAATGACAATGCAAAGAAAAATTCGTTAAGCAGCTGGACCTGAGCTGGAGCTGAGGAGAGATCTTCCAAATAAAATATGACACAAGGCATTGAAAAATTCGTTAGGTACACCAACGTTAAGCATGGCTTAATTGGTGGAGCGTGGTACGGATTACCGAGCTTGCTGGTTCAAGTCCAGCTGCTTAACGAATTTTTCTTTGCATTGTCATTGTATGTTGAACTTTCTTTAAGTTGGCCGAAAAGAGATCAAGTAATACTGCAATAAAGTCATTGTTAGTTATGCCATTGTTCATGTACCGTTACTTAAAACACCATTACCCTCCTTTGCGTTTCGCAGTCGGGTAAAAAGGTGATAAAGAGTTGTCTTTGACGGAAGCATTTGTGTACTTTCTAGTCATAAAAATTCGTCATTTATATCTTTTAAGCGGAATCTTTGTTATTTTTTCTTTACCCAAGTAAGTAATGTAGGTGCATATTTTTTAACAGAAGACGTATTTATTTATGGCTAGTAGGTATTTAAAGGCACGTCAAAAAAACCCAAAATGTAAAAAATTCTGATTGTATATCAAAAAATACTGGATGCCCAGAAAAACTACGGTTTTGAGCAATTGGTATTTTTGCTGTGAAATCCAGTATTCGACTAACGGTGCTGTTATACTGATCTTTATTTATTATTGATTGACATCAAAAGACTTTGACAGTACTTTCTTTCAGTATGTTTATCCGTTAAAATAAAAATAAAAACCGTAGTAATAAAAGTAAAATAAGTACCCATAGTACAGGCTTTGCCTAGTTTGGAACTAGGTCAATTGGTGTCAATTGTCCCATGACATTTATATTCATTTTATTTATTTATTTTGATTTGAAAAAACACGTGAAATAAACTACAGATAAGTTTTTGTTCGAAATTTCACTATTAATACAACTTTGTTTTTTTGCTGATCATACTTACTGGCATTGTCATCCAATTTACATATCCATACCAAATTTCAAGCGAATTCAGATTTGCGTTAATACCTACAGTTGTTTACAAAGCTGCGTGGGAAATCTGCGCGCGCGCATTCGTCGAACACTGTGTTTGTAAACAATGTCGTGTCCCTTGACGATGAATCTGTTTCACAGACATTATAAAAACATACATTATATTTTGAAAGTAATACTGTTCAATGTTTCGTATTGGCATGCAAAAATTTGCAAGAAACCACAATCTTTTTTTTTGTTCCTACAGACAGCCGTGATAGCCCAGTGGTTTGACCCATGGCCTCTCAAGCAGAGGGTCGTGGGTTCTAACCCCGGTTCGCACCACTAAGTTTTTCGGAATTTATGTGTGAAATTACATTTGTAATTTATCATTAGTTTTTCGGTGAAGGAAAACATCGTGAGGAAATCTGCACAATCCGGCGAAGCAATTCAATGGTGTGTGTCAAGTTCCCAATCCGCACTGGGCCCGCGTGGGAACTATAGCCCAAGCCCTCTCATTCTGAGAGGAGGCCTGTGCCCAGCAGTGGGACGTCAATAGGCTGATGATGATGATGATGACAGACACTTTAGGGTAGGGTAAGTAACTCAAAAAAATGGAACCCATTTCGCTGTCCATTAGTCTGTCTGTCTGTGTATCAGTCAATCCTCTATTGACTACGAATCATGAAATTTGCCACGAAGCAAGGTCTCACATCACAAGTCAAGTAAAAATCCAAACAACGCCCGGAACCCTCGGTGCGCGAGTCCGCCTCGCACTTGCCCGATTTTTCTTTACAATAACTTGCTAGAACGCTTTCTAAATTGTTAATTGTAGGTATATTTATTTAGCCTTATCGTATAAAAAATACTGCTATTCAGAACTCTATCTAATGTCCTTAACATGATTATAGTGATACTAGCTTTCGCCATTACCTTCGCTCCCGCGGCAGTACTCTCTATCCCGTGGGAATTTCGAAAAATCCCGCCTTATCCCGGGCGTACATTATAAAAGGAACCTCTATGTCAAATTTCAGCTTTCTAGGTCCAGGGGTTTGGGCTGTGCGTTGATAGATCAGTCAGTCAGTCACGTTTGCTTTACATGCTTACTAGCTTACGCCCCGCGGCTTTGCCCCCTTGAAACATTACAAAATGGGCTAGTGCCCCCTCTAGGATACTCAAGGTATATATTTGCTAAATTTCAAGTCTCTAGGTCTAGTGGTTTAGGCTGTGCGTTGTCTGTCAGTCAGTCAGTCACGGTACTGTTTTATAGGTATAGATACATACGGATCACTCATGTGTGTCAGTCGAGATACCTGACATGTTTCGGACTAACCCGTAGTCCTTCTCTGGGAGAACCCGCTTTATCTCTCAAATGACGACCGAATAACCTAATTATTAGAGACCCTGACTATGAAGCTTAAGGGTTCGATCCCCGGTCGAAGCAGATATTTGTATGATAAATACGAATGTTTGTTCTCGGGTCTTGGATGTTTAATATGTTGTATACAAGTATGTATATAAAGCTCCTCTCACTCGGGCCTTGCTTATTTTAAGTAATGTGTCTGAGATGACCGACTTGTTCTCTTGTCCATTGTGTGAATACACTAAAGTGACTTTTTATGTTTTATGTTATGGTGATTTTTCTTGTTAATCTTAAGTAATGTATAGTAATTTAATTTAATACTTAGTTAAGTTAGTACACTATCGCATTGGATGTTCTGTAATGGTAGTGTAATGTTTTCATAAAAAAAAAAAAAAAATGTTTATCCGTTGTCTAGTACCCATTGTACAGGCTTTGCCTAGTTTGGGACTAGGTCGATTGGTGTTCATTGTCCCTAGATATTTATTAATTTTGATTTGTGTGTGCAGACACACTTTTCACTTTTTACATAAATAAGTCAGCTTGGCTTGTCTGTCTATCTAATGTTCGGCTTGAAATATCTCGGACAAAGTTTTGGCCTTTAGTCCGTAAATAAATGGCTGGATTAGTTACGACAGACTTTGCTGTGTTGAGGTTATTTTGAAAGCCGTTAGAAGGTAATAAAATATATTTTAAAATATATATTTTTTAACGACGAGGAAGGCGAACGAGTAAGTGGGTCACCTGGAGGTAAGTGATCACCACTGCCCATAGACACCCGCAACCCTGGAGGGTTTGCAGATGCGTTGCCAACCTAGTGAGCTAAGATGAAATGCCTCTTGTGCCCGTAATTACACCGGCTGTCTTACGGTATAAATAAAAACCGGCCAAGTGTGAGCCGGACTCGCGCACGAAGGGTTCCGTACCATTATTTATAAAAAAACGGCAAAAAAAATCATGTCAATTGTATGGGAGCCCCACTTAAATATTAATTTTATTCTGTTTTTAGTATTTGTTGTTATAGCGGCAACAGAAATACATCATCTGTGAAAATTTCAACTGTCTAACTATCACGGTTCATGAGATACTGCCTGGTGACAGACGGACAGACAGCTGATTCTTAGTAATAGGGTCCCGTTTTGCCCTTTGGGTACGGAACCCTACAAAAGCCTTGATAGCCTAGTGGTTTGACCCATGGCCTCTCAAGCAGAGGGTCGTGGGTTCAAGCTCAGGCTTGCACCTTGGTATTTTTCGGTATTTACGTGCGAAATTACATTTGTAATTTATCACGAGCTTTTCGGCGAAGGACAAGATCGTCAGGAAACCCGCATACTCCTGCAAAGCAATTCAATGGTGTGTGTAAAGTTCCCGAACCGCATTGGCCCTCGTCGAACTAGCCCAAGCTCTCTGATTCTGAGAGGAGGCCTGCGCCCAGCAGTGGGATGTAAACAGACTGGTTGTGATGGTAAATTAAGCAACAATTATGGAATTATCGCGCAATAAAGTCATATCGCTAAGGCGTGTGCGCACGAGCAAATATTGGAAGCTAAAAGTGTTAAAAGCTCGAAGTAAAGGCGCCTCTACATTGTAGAGTAGAGTCTATCGGAGTATTAAGGTTTGGAGCGATGTTATAACTTATACTTAGGCAGAAGGGGTAAGGGGGGGACGGTGGGGCGGAGCCCCCCCCATGAGGGGCTCGGAGGGCAAAGCCCCCTGCATTAAAAAAGTTGCCTTCACTGATTCGTACAACCACTAGGGTAGATTCGTTAGTTACGTTGTGACCCCCCAGAGCGGAAATAGAAGCCCCGCGACAGCGGGGCTTCGTCGACTCGCCCTTGAACCTCTTGCCTGTGTACAAAACTAATTGCTACCAGAAATATAGGTTAGGTTATAACTGCGACCCCCGCACAAAACGAACATGAAAAATGAAAACTTTCGGAAGAATGATCATTCTGAATACAAATCGGTAGTAAGAGAAAAAATCGGATAGGTAATCAATTTTCGGTGAGTCAATATGGACCCGTAATAATATTATGAAAAAATATGAGTATGATTAAAAACGTTATTAAAAACAACGGTATGAATACAAATATATCTCAGTAGCGACATTAGGGATAAAAAATTTCTGCACACCGACTGTTATGAACTCCGTCAGTAGGACTACAAATTTATGAAGAAAAAATTATGAAGTAAAATTTTCGGAAGATTGATCATTCTGAATACAAATCGGTAGTAAGCGAAAAAATCGGGTAGTGAATTTTCGGTGAGCCAATATAGACCCGCAATTCATGATCTCAGTAGGAGTATGCATCTTTTCGTATTTTTTCTCCCAATTTTTTATTTTTACGGTTTTCCCGTGAATATCAATTACATTTTTTAATTTTTTATAAACTCACTGAAACATGAATACACAGTAAAAAATCAGCCCGCCCGGGGTTGGCATTTTTCTGTTTTTTTTTTCTGTGTATTCATGTTTCAGTGGGTTTATAAAAAATATATAAGATAGCTGCAAGTTTATTTCACTCAATAGTCTCACGGCAGCTTCATGTTAAAAGTGTTTGCAAGTTCGTTCACGTGTTACGTTGGCGATGTATGTTTGTCAGTCAATGTGCCGTCGCCCTAACAACACAGAGGCTATCAATAAAACAAACAAACAAACACCGGTCTCGTGTTACTAATGCATTGTGAAATTTTAAACATCTCGCTAAGGCTTGGCAAAAAAACGGTTACAAGGGTTTTTGCATTAGGGTTTTGAAGTCAATATGGCACAAATGGAACCCTTATAGTTTCGCCATGTCCGTCTGTCTGTCCGCGGCATAGCTCAGACACTATTGGTACTTACTAGAACGCTGTAATTTTGCATGAATACGTATTAACTAGGCCAAAAAAATCTGGAATAGAATCTTGACATAATTTTTTTTTGGGGTACCTTCCCTACACGTAAAGTGGGGATGATTTTTGTTTCTCTCGTCTACCCCATAGTGGGGTATCATTGGATAGATTGAAGGTGTTCCAAGATCATTTCTTGATTGAGAAATTCGTTTGCGAAATATTTAGCTTTATAGTAGCATTTTTGTTTTAGTAACTGACAACCTGTGGTATTTGGAAATGTGAAAAAATCAGAGCGTTAGTGCATAATTAGTGAATTTACAAGCGAAAAACTCGGGGTCGAAAAAAATGTTGTTGCCTAATCTTTCCTTTCCTTTAAAGGATTTCGAGTGAAATCAAATTAGTACTTCTCATGTCTAGCAGATTATGATACCTACATTTTTTCTGATAGGAAAATTATAACTTTATATAATTTTCAGTATGGGTACAAAGGTATTTCAAAACAGTTTCAAAGCCGTATTATTATTTATTTGTAGTTATTAATTTAATTCAATTTCTCCTTTCTGTTAATTTCTGCCACATAAATTAGCCTCTTCATCTTGGTTTCTGTATTCTGGTTGTCTTGTAAGAGATCGCTTTTAAGCGATAAGACCGCCTATTTTCGACCATACTTGTTTTCTGTAGTCTCCTTGTACAGTTTTGTGGTTTTCAATAAAGAAAATTTGTATTGTATTGTGGAGCCTCAATACGTCATTTCTCTATACGGTTGGTTTGTCATAATTGGATTGAAATAATACTGGTATTACGGTGACGTAGTAAATAGAGCGAACTAAGTAGCTAATTAAGACTAATTCCAACAATTTTCGGGCTCTCCCTTATATCGTGTAACCAGCGGGTAGTTAAATAAGCCGAGGTTGATCAATAGTAAGTATAGAATAGGTATCTAATAGTTAGTAACTGCCTCAGAATACATAACAAACCAGAACCCGCGAGCGTGCTTAAAACTGAAGCAAATAAAACATACATTCAGTGGAACGTAGAACCTCCTCCTCTTTTGAAGTCGGTTAAAAACTACAATTAAGTAGTGTAGTTAGTAGTCATCTCCGTGCACGCAGCCTATTGTACATGTTGTACGAATGACACTATTAACTGCTTAATCCCTTCTTGTGTCGTTCTAACATGCAGGTACGCCGTTGGATTTATAACAAACAGAATACCTAGGATAAAATTTATTTACATAACAAAAGCAATCTACAATGACATTAAACTAAGCTAAAACTAATTAAACTAAACCTTCAAGCTGCCCATAAGGCTGGCAGCGTTTCCTCGCTGAATAGCGATGCTGATTCTTTGAGAGGGAAAACTGCCAGCCCTTTGGTCACAAGTTGCATCGACCAAGCGCTTTTGCAACTCTGAAATAAGCTTACAAAGCGCCGGGACCCCATGGAGCCAAGGTTTCAGACCCGACAGCAACAAAATTGTAGTTCGGACCGAAAGTCTGGTGTTTAGTAGGTAATTTTTCTATTTTCAGCCGTTTCAGCCACCGCACCAGCTTTTTGTGTGGTTCCCCGGAGACGCGAAGGTGCTAGCTAGCTATAGGATTATATTTTAAGTGTAAACAAGTAGCGAAATCAATAAAAAATGCCTAAATATAGTTTCCATTAGGCACTTTACGTAAAACTTGACACGGCTCGCTTTAATCAAATTGCCATGATTTGGACAAAGGAAGGCTTTTTAATCGCAGCTTTCAAATTAAGAAAATGTCATACATTTGTTTTTTTTCTGTAGAAGCTTCAAAACGACACTCCAAACGAACAGTATCTTTAATATTATGTTAACCTGACGCTTCTCTAAGACAGTAGGTTCAAAAGCTCTTATAGTAAAATATACTAATCATTATAATACACCTCCATACTAGCGCAATTTCTATTTCCCTGAACTCTACGTATACTCAACGCATCTACAACCATCACAGAACACAAAACTTGCTACACCTTACCGCTGCGTTCACAGCGCACCCCAAAATTCATACCCTTTTCGGTCTCACAAAATGGCGACGCTTAAAAAGCTCTGCTCGAACGCACCCGTAGCGCGGGACGCGGCGGCGTGGGGCGCGGGGGGGCGGCTGCCGCATGCGTACCGACGGCATTCCTGCCAGTACTCTGGCCGCCGCCGTAAGAACCACACGCGTCCACGCCCGTCACGGCCGCTCCCCCAATACAAAGAACAGCTCAGTATTGTAAAAAATCTGTGATGTATTGATTAATTCCAACGTTTTGGAGCCCCTGAAACCTACGCGAGTGCTAACTAAAGTGTTTTAAGTGCTGAAAGGCACGTTTACGTGGCGTTTTATAAGCGTTTTACGGGCAGCCACGTACCATGGAATTTCGTTTTATCGATGAATAGAATCTCGCCCGCGGACAAGAAATATGGTGGACTCGCTGCGTTGAAAACGGATTTGATTGTGTTTTGTGTGTAAAGTGTTGTGTTTTTAACATGGTGGAAGGAAGATAATGTCGGTGTGCACGAAATATGGATTGGTGCGGTAGCGTTACTGGCAAAACTAGCTAGATATCCCGTTCGGGCGGTTTTCGATCGGCTAATGCTTCGGTGAGCGATCCAGCCAGCAGAATGGTCTCCCTCGCCCACTTAGGTTTGCGGCAGACGCCTTGGACCGTCCTAGTGCTTATATTTTTCATCGAAAGCGTCATGGGCAACTACGCGAAATCCTTCTACATACATTGGAATACGACCAACAGCATATTTAGAATAGACAATACGGATCACGTATTCGACTTAAATAAAGGCAACGCGCAGTTCGAGTACGACCAAGTCAATATAATATGCCCCGTGTATACGCCAGGGACGTTTGACGAGGACACGGAGAAATATATAATTTATAATGTGAGTAAAGAGGAGTACGATACGTGTAGAATAACCAATCCGAACCCTCGCATAATAGCTATATGCGACAAGCCGCACAAGCTGATGTTTTTCACCATTACGTTCCGGCCGTTCACGCCTCAGCCGGGCGGGCTAGAGTTCCTTCCCGGGAAAGACTATTACTTCATATCAACGTCTAGCAAAGACGACTTGCACAGACGCATCGGGGGGCGCTGCTTGAGCCACAACATGAAGCTAGTGTTCCGCGTGTGTTGTAAGCCGGAGGAGCAGTCGCCAGCGCCGCCGCCGCAGCCGACGCCCCCTCCCCCTCCCCCGCCGCCTACTACCACCACAACAACGACAACTACGACAACAATCAAGCCTGTTACGAAGAAAACGTACAAGTACGACAAGGCGCCGAATGAGGTTGGTAAGACTGAGGAGCTTTCCTACTCGCGGGGCGCTGCGTTGGCCTCCTCCCTGGCTTTGGCGTTGGCTGCTAGCGCAGTGCTGGCTCCCCTGGCTCGGTGAATGTGTGCCCGGACGCGAGCACCGCGCCCTGACCTGCTGGCCAAGCCTTGCCCAGCCCACACCACGCAGCTGCACACACTTCACCTACGCCCCGACTCTCTAGTCTTTTCGTGAAGTGACTGTTTAGTGTAGTGTTTTGACGGTTGACGTACTAATGGATTTTGTGGACGTAAGTACGCCTGTTCGAGTGAAGTTCCAAGTTTTAGATTAAGGGACGAGCCTAATTTTTACTATTTAATTAAGTATATCGGGCCTACTACTAATCGAAATAATACACATACACATAACTATACAGTGATTCTTTTCATAGCGGACGTTCTGCGAACATAGTTACGATTACGAACTCAGTTATATATATATAAAATGTTAACGCGTATGGTAAAATAGGTTTCTTAAACCACTAGGAGTAACGTTTTTTTTTATATTTTGAATTAATGCAATGAAGGACGATTGATTACTGATATTTTAGGGGGAAATCTTAATAGAACGAATCTATATTCTTTTTAGTTCAAAAGACCGTTTTGTTCCCTACCTTAGAAATTATTTATACGAAAAATATGGGGCAAGTTATGAAATTGTCCGAAAACACTGTGATTTTGGTTTTATTTAGATTGTAATTAACTCTTTATGCTTTTATTATGTGATATAATTCTACATAATTATATTAAAAATGCATATTTTCGCCTCTGAAACGTTTTGATTGTTTTTCATGTTGACTGAATTCGCATTTTAGCTTTTTTCTAGATAATTTTTCAATGAGCCAACTAAAAACTTTTATATTTATCGAAATGTACTTAAAACTCAGAATTTTTGAGTAAAATTGATACTACCCACATAATAGGTGCTATACGACATGCAGTTACACCCTTAACATTTTAGGGCGTATAAGACTTGTCAAAAGGTACTCTAATGTGAATAGTCAATATTTATAAAAACTGAGAACACTTACATTTCGTGCATATTATTTCAAGACTTTATTTCTACAGCTAGTTATGTGAAATATTCGATGATTTAAATGTTGATATTTATGACTTTTAAATTAGCGTTGAAAGCTTACATTACTTCTCTCTGTATAACTATTCTAGTTAGAAAGAGGTCATAGACAAAGTTTTTCTGTTCTAGAGAAGCTTTGGCGATTTAAACTGCCACTTATTTAATAAGAAACTAGCCTTTTTTTATACACAATTTGATAAGCTTAACCATACGTTAAATGAATTAATAAGTTCACTTTGTACAATACTCGTAGACAGTAGAAAGATGTCAGCTTGTTGGTTAAAAATTTAAAATTCAAAAAATATCAACACGGTTATCATCGAAAGATCACAGCATTTACAGCACACCGTGCCATTTTTACGTGTGACAGACAGACAGGTGAATTAGTCAAATAGATGAATAGTAGTTCAAATAGTCCGGTTTTCATTTAGCCATACGCAATTAGACAGTTGATAATTTAGGTAGTGTTTAAGAACGGAACTGTTGGATTTTATACTATACTACGATTTACATTTTAACCATAAATAGCCCGGCAACGTACCCATAATTCTCGTGTTGAGGGTGTCCATGGAAGCCGGTGATTCTATCAAGTTTCCTCCTCTTACAAACATTAAAAAGCAGTAAAAAAACTATGATGCATCATTGATGAACTTTATCGCAAAAATAGCTGTAAAATTCTCAAACGTAACTAGATTATCAATATTAACTACCATTAATCAAATACGACAATTCAAATGTCAAAGTTCCTGAATTCTACTAATATTACAAACGCGAAAGTTTGTGAGGATGGATGTTACTCTTTCACGCAAAAAGCACTGACCGGATTTCGATGAAACTTCATGCTTCTTTTTATCCCAGAATCATTTGCATAGTTCTCAGGGGATAACGCGATAAGCCGCGGGTAACAGCTAGTATTGAATGAGCGTGATAGTTGCATTTGGGAACATGTCTATACATTACACATGTTCATGACACATCCTCCTTTTGTTTCGTCCGGAGTTGGGCAATAAGAACATGTAAGTGCTGTGGTTTTCTAAGAGCCAGTGAGTGTAGAACGAGGTGTAGAACGAGAAAAACGTGTTTTGTTTAAATTAAATGGAAATCTTACATGTTGTTTGAAATACTGGTTAACATGAAAAAACATTGCTGCTTACTAATAAACTCCCAGAAAAAGAAAGGTTTTATCAAAAACTACATACTAAAGGATAATTCGCTAATGAGACTTTAGTGTTACGAGTATAACTAAAAGTTTACCAAATTCTTGACTTAGTCGAGTAGTAATTTAACCTTCAAGCTTTGATATCTAACACCCAAAACTTTTACTAAACCTAGAAACTCAATTAAGTTTCTAGGCAAATTGTGCGTACTACACTAAAACGTTGGAAAATGTAAAATGATGGTGTTGACCAAACATACAAGTCACTACCACTTGCCACTTGCAACCAAAAACTTCGAGATACATAAAATATAACACTCAAAATGAGATCACAAATTTTTGAAACTTTAACTATAAGACAGACAGCAGAATCAACAAAAGAATGATATACGAGCCCTCAAAACCTTCAAACCTTTTTTTAACCATTCATTGACAAAAGGTTCCAACAGAATGGTAATAATGAACTCAGGTAGAAAAATCCGAGAATTTCTCGAACATCCCAATATTTGGAGGCTTTATTACTCCAATTTACAAGTAAAAGTAAATTAGGAGAACGTCCAAATCCAACGTAAATTGGCGTAACGTTCCAACGACGTGAAAACCCATACATTTGTTAGCTGTGTCTAATAGTAACAGTGGGCAAGTTATTTAGAAAACATTTGCAGTATCCGTAATTAGTATGACATCATAGATCACATGACACCGGCTGGAATAAGCCAATAACATAATAAGCAGAAACCTGTAACTAATACCGTATCGTTGTATCGTGAAATGAATCCACGTTCAATAAATCAGGAGAATGATATGAAACATGTCTTGTCTTGTTTGAACAGGTAAATGAAAACAATCGTGCATGCTCTTTGCTATATTGATCATTAAAGACACTTGTTAATGTCACCGCTGTCGCTACGGTCGTACTCACTACTCACCCTGATATATCCGGATCACTAACAAGTTTCATTTTCTTGCATCGAATGACAAGATTCTAAAAAAATAAAAAAAACTGCCAAAGTTCAAATGGTTTTCCACTATGCGACCATAATGGCTTGCATATTGCATTGTCCATCTGAGTGATTACCTACCAAGCGATGGACTCATCTTTAATTCAAGTGTACCTATCACTTTGATGATGATTATCTACTAATAAAAAAAGTTTGGTTCTGATTGTGGACAATCCATTTTGTATGTTAACTAGAGAACTGACTAACTCTAGTTACTGTTAACGTTAACCCTACCCATAATTTGCCTCTCAAATAAACAGTCTTTGTTGATACAGAAAAAGAAAGGCAGCTGACAATTGTCCTAATGCATTGTATTCTAAACAGAGATTTAATACTCTTTTATGGCTAAAGCTATTAAGCTGGCTCGCTTACCTTCTGCTCGGAGTGGTTCTATTTTTATTTCTAAACTAAACAGAGGCAAGCACGATGCTACTAACTCTACAAAGTGTTTGGGGCGTAAGCGACAATACATACGCCTATAGAATTTACCATCACACAATACAACAAAACTTGCACTGCGACTATTTAAATTAAAAGCTGTATAATACAAAAAGGACATGTAAAATTCTCAGTAGACATTAACAAGAAAGTATTCTTAGTTAAAAAAGAAGGTTACATTTATATTACAACAATTTCGTAGTGTTAGGGCGTAAAAGGCATAAAGAGTTACAATGTCCCGACAAAACGTCGCAACTACTAATTACCAGCATACAGATATAAAAATACAGTAAATTCATGCTAGCGGTTAAAATGTCTCAAACGGGTAGGTACATTTGTTTAGAGTTTCAGTTATTTTTGTACGCGAAGGATTGTGAGTTGTGAAGGGATAATGAGAACCTGTTGGTTATATTTTAAACTCCAGTTTAAGCCCTGGATTAGATGGTTATGATTAACAACCTAAAAAGCGTGCTATCTATTTCGGTTATGCAATTTCATTTTATATTGAGGCATGTTTTATCTTCAAATTAGATTTCTGCTGGTATTAATACCCATATTTTTTTTACCATGAAATCTATCCTTTTAAGTATCAAAGCCTGATAATTGTTGCGTTTCAATCCACAACACTGGCAGCTTTAAGCAAATATTATTTCATTAAAATTTCATATAGTCTTATTCATAATCATCATTAACTACGAGTAACTGTAACTCAACAAGCGTTTAACATTTTTTTTTCAACGATTCCAATGTCGTACGCAAAATCTTTGATCATAAAATGTATTGCCACAAAAATTCATGAAACACTAGGAAATAAATTGGTCCATAATTCACTTTAAATTAAATATGTCAGTTCGCGTTTATAAAACGTCTAGCGACACGGGCTGTTTATCAAACGCAATTTTCCTAAGAAATGATTCGGCGTGAATGTGACATCAAAGAATTTAAACTAAGATTTATTATTGATGGCTTAATATTATTTTTCCTTCAGGATATGGGGCATAGAGTTTCGTTCTGAAATAGCTTTGGAGTCACACTTCCATGCTATTCTGGGATAAATTTGTACGTGTGCGCTTACGTCCTTAAAAATACAATTGACAAACTAAGCTAGCCATTTAAAATAAAAAAATAAAAACAGGACAGCAATTCCATGAAACAATATAACCTATGTCACTTCCACAACTGAGACGAATCTAATAACGCGTCATGTGTTGAAATCCGCCAAACGGTTTAAACCGCAGTAAGTGACAAAGAATAAGACATACATACATACGCTCGAAAAACATAATCCACCTTCGGCAGTCGGGTAAAAAGGAGTAAAAATCAAGAACTCAATTTTATATCTTTATTCCATTGTCATTATAAAACAAATACCATATTTTTATTCCATGTAATGTGGTTAACCACAGACGCTATAATTTGCAAAACTAAATAATTTAAACACTTCAACGGAACTAACTTAACCGTTTAAGTTTAAAATTATACATTCATTCAGATTGATTAAACACTAGCTGTTGCCCTCAACTTTGTCTGGGTCCCGTGGGAAGACAATAAGACTGAACTAAAAACAATTACTTTGCTTGGGTCGCGGGTGAGCAAAGTGTTTTTTTTTTATACGACGAGGAAGGCAAACGAGCAAGTGGGTCACCTGATGGTAAGTGATCACCCATAGACACCCGCAATCCCGGAGGGTTTGTAGATGCGTTGCCAACCTAGAGAGCTAAGATGAAATGCCTCTTGTGCCCGTAATTACACCGGCTGTCTTACTCTCCACACCGGAACACAACAGCGCAAGCACTGCTGCTTAGCGGTAGGGTTAGCGAGTAAGATGGTGGTAGCGATCCGGACGAACCTCGCACAAGGTCCTACCACCCGCAAAATTGTTTTAGTTCATAAATATGGACCTCCGCAAAGTAACGCCTGATTCAATAAATTACAATAAGATTGTTTTCTATCTGCGAAATAAGTTTTACAATAGGGATTAATGCCTACTTGGTTAAATCAGTAACTTTTTTGAAATGACAAACGATTTGATCGGACCCGTTAGTATGAAGTTTTGTATTGAATTTCAGAACTGTGACGTCATAATTTTCAGTGATTAAACTTTTACCATGAAACTACCGTGAGATTCAATCATAGTGAATAAACGGATCACTCACGTATGACAGTCTAGTATCGAGACGTAAACACAACGTACACACACACAACGATGACGTAGTGATCAAACTGCCTCTTTTTATTAGTTTTTTTTTTTTCAATTAAAAATCGTCTCAATTACAAATAATAAGTAAGGCTTCGGTTTTTTATGAAAGCTTGATAAGTGAACATGTAAAATAATTTTAATTTTTTCAGTCAACAACCCTATTGGTCCAGAATTTCCTACACGTGCAAAGATACAAAATTTACCTCGTATAAGAAAAAAAAACATACACACCTGAAACTTAGTGCTAACATATTACAAATTCTTAGAGAAACAATGATATCTTAGAATACAATACGGGCATTGATTCTAGCAGTCGAACCGGCATCCGGTTACTTTTTAGACAACTTGTGGCTGCTGAGTCAACCGGTCCTTACAGATCAGGTTTCATAGTTATTCAACTTAACTATTCACTTATGCAAAATATTATGGGGTCTGGTTTCAATGTAGTTTATTAATGTTACATTGACATGGCTTAGCGCCGTTTGTGACGTCAAAATGAAACAATTAGATTTAATACAGTATTTTTGTTAACACTTTAAAAGGGCGATGGTTGAAAAAAACAATCGAATGTCGGTCTTAGTCCTTCAAATTAAGACACAAGTTTGACAGGTAGTATGTGGTCGATGTATGCCTTTGCCTGGAAAAGGGTTAAGAGTTCCAATGTACGCGCAGAGAGGTTAGGATTCGGTGTATGTTTGATTACAATACAACTAAATACTATACAGAACAACACATGAAACGTATCTTCTTGTAGGTTTAATTTATCATTCATGTCATGTCTACTAATAGCAAATTTTAAAAGGCGTAAAAGACATGTGATAGTTTTACTAGCGCATGATTATCTTAACTACTTTTTTTACCAATACATGATTATGTATGATTCACTTAAACATAATTATAAGTGACACTTATGACGTGCTTAACGAAGTTGCGGTATTATGAGGTTTTTAATTTCATTCTCATGAAAATCGTAATATAGTGTAAAATCCAACAGTATAATGCATTTTTATAGTATACTCTCTCATCTTAGTTTTCGATTAGTTGTGCTGTGTATTTAGATTAAAATATTTGCCTAAATAAAAGACCTCATTTTGAATCTCTAATGAATGAAAATCAGTCCGCTAGTTTTAATTGTGAAAAGGCATAATAATTAAATAATTACATGATTGGGTTGTTTCTAATCAGAACTTTATAAATAAGTCCCATTTTTCTTTAGATAAAAAAGTGCTTGCTGAGGGATTACAATCGGTTTTTCTTGTTGGAATAAACTGTAAAAAGTACCAGATTGCATTCTCAAACGTTGAGGTCATCAGTCGTTAAACCAACAAATTAACCTATTTCATAATAATGCGGTTACAAAGATATAATAATCGATTTTATTTACCGATGACCATTTAGGTTTTGAAGATTGAAACTACACTTTTTACCTCGAAATTGTTTTTAAGAACATCAATCAAATTAATTTGATGAAATTGCTTATTAGAGCAATTTTCCTTGAATTTGTAGGCAGTTAGCAAGTACCCAATAAGGTCTTAAATTTTGTTGACTTCATTTTGCAGGTTAACAAATATACCTAATGCCGGAATGTCGTAAGGCACGAAATAGCAAACGTTGTATTTAGTATTAAACTATAATGAATTACTGATTGAAATGCCAAAGGCGCATTTTGTCTCTTACGACAATTGTATCACTTTTAATTATTCCAATATTGTAAACTGTTTCAACTGTATTCTATGCTTATCTTATTTATAATTGTTGCAACTATAACAAAAATAATAAATCCATTTCTGTTTAGAGACGACCCGATCGATAACCTAAAATAGTTTGTCATTTGATTTGACATAAATATTTATATTGAATTGATGAGACCGTTTTAGTAATCTAAGATAGAAGAGTTACTCCTACGAATGTGCCTGGTTTTATCAATAATTTTGTTTAAGCTTCACTTGCATATTTGATATATAAAACTCACTTTATTAAAAAAGTGACCAGCCATATTGTAAATCGCTTTTAGTCGCTTATGCGTTTATAACCTTTTTTATGTTGACTGGCTGACGCCCACGGCCCAAACCCTGGGGAAAAATAAAAATGGACCAGATTCCTATACCGAGACCATTTCGAAAAATACCACCTCATTGCATCTCATAAGTTACGTCTGCCAAATTTCAATTCTCTAGTTCCAGTGGTGGCTGTGCAATGTCTGTATGTCAGACAATCACGGTGAAGTTTTATAGGCATAGAAAACAATTGTAAATTGTACTTCATTCCGTAACCATTAGTAGTGTAGTGTTGCATGTTTCATTTGTTTTGTATTACTGTAAACTGGCCATAGTAGCTGTACAATTTATACTTAACCAACAGTTAAAAAAGGCGTTGAGAAAACATGGTAATTTTACAAAAGAATCAAAATAAGATGTACAATTGTGTTTTCTTTCGACCATAGACAATTTATTTAAATGTCAGTTAAGTTTATATTCCATTGTACAGTAGCTGTAAATGTTTATGAAAAGACAGTAAACGAACATAAACTTTGTAATGATAATGACATGCGAAGTGGTAAGTTTCATTGAGTGACAAAAATTACAGTTACTAGACGGAACAATCGGCAGTAACAATAAAAAGTTGGGTAAATCATTGATCATAAATACTTGACGTAACTTAGCGTAATCACCTATCAAAAACGTGTAAGCGACATGAAAATTTAAGTATGGCGTCATGATTCTGATCAAAGTTCCTTTGAAAAATACAAGAATTTTGTTATTTAAAAAGTGAAGCTTAAAATAACTTGATAAAACGGTTTATTTGCTCAGTAGTGGTTGTTATTAATATTTATTGTATCCCATTCCATCTATTGTTTAACTATTGTATGCTGAGTGAAAATTTACTAAATCAAGTCCATCCACCGTTTTGTAAGTCTAATTTTGACAGTTTATTACTTACTGTTCAGTCTTGAATACTGTTTTCTACGTTTTTTCTTCTAATTCTTGCAGTTATTAAGATTTTTTTTTTGCCGATTTTACTGAAATTTACCAGTGAAATGAAATTGGTATTTCCATTTTCATGATTGAATAGTATATATTATAAAATAATGTGGGTGCAAATTTTTTAATTTTTATTTTAATTCTATGAATTTATTTGGAAATGTTTCTTAAATACCTATTCACATTGGTGCTAATAGCAACGGCTAAAATAGTACAATTATTTGTGTTCTTAAGTACTTACCTTATTATTATGATTACTTTTATACTCATGACGTTGACTCTGTATTAATACTCAATTTTGTAAGAGATATTGTCGCAAAATAAAAAAACACTTCTGTGTTAAAATCGATACATCTTTAAATAAAATGTTTTAAATGTTTATCAGAGGTCAACGTTTTTGAGTTTCTTTTGTATCCTACTTAATTCTGCTTTAACAATGATGTACTTAAGTTTGTGAATTAGTGCAAAATTAGCGTTTAAAATAGCTTGAGCTACCTCTTTCAAATGTTCTAAAAGTATTTTTGTATGAAATAACTAATCTTAATATTAATGAAACTCTATCTTATATTACTAGAAACGGTTGAAACTATCCTAAAACAAAAAAAAAAAAAGATTTTTTCACATTTTTCCTAATAGAAATGTTGGATATTTAAAATTGAATTAGCGTTGTGTTTGCCGTTGTCATTTAAGACTTTTAAAATTTGTTTTAATGCTTCATAAAAATTGCTAAAACTTAGGATACAGTAACAACGCCAATTACAGTCTTGCGACGAATAAAGTCATATTTTGACTGACTTTATGTGTGTCTTGGTACTCTTGGTTCCTATAGTGGTTTTTATAAATTTGACCGTGTACAATAATACACAGACAATTAATAACGGCCATAATAAGAAACAAAATGTTAGTGTATTATTGTGCACGTTTCAAAAGCACTTAGTTTAGAACATGTTTGCCAAAATTTTAGAAGTGTATCCTTCTTATAATATTTTGGTTTTCATGGTCTGCGTTATATTTTTTGGCTTTTTAAATGACAACGGTGTTCCATGGCTAATATACTTAGGTAGGCAGCAGTAAGAATATATATTTTTTGCAGCTATATTATGTATTGCTAATCAAAATTGCGGCCATAATTTCTGATATTATTTGATAATGCTGAAGGCAGAGACAGACATACATATAATCTAAATTGTATATACATTTTGTAAGAACAAATTTAATAAAATAATCAATAACACGAATAAAAACTGGTGTCAATATTTTATATTCCACGATGATTTTGTAATAGCTATGAGACGCTTATGTTTTTTTTTAAATAATTTGTTTAAAAATGATTTAAGAATGGCGTAAGCGCCAGTCATAAGGTTGTATTGTCAAACAAAGTTATTTAATGTTTTTTATCCCTGATACTGAAAGTAACAACTCACGTTTTAGACAAAAAAAAAATTAGCCGTTTTGCATATTTGTCGCTTACGTTGTTTGATACTTTCAGTATAGAATGCTGTAGAAGTGAAGCAGTAAAGCAGAATGTTTCAACGTTTAGCAATATTTGAGTGCAATTGTGATGTTGTTTTTAAAGACCGGTTCTGTATGGACCTGAAAAGCTTACTTCAAAATGTCTTAAATGGTTATACGTGCATGTTTAAACTTGGAACTCAGTGTTCATTTGGATGTGTTCAATGTTTAAATAAATATGTACAATGATTTACTTAAGACGTTTTGAAATGTTCATGTCACTGATAAAATTTGGAGTAAATTACTACCGCACTCAGATACGTCAATTAGTAAGTCGTCGTAAATTATCAAGGACGATAAAACCAAGAGGACTGCCAATGGCTATACAGTGTTGCGGTCCTGTAAAATAATGAGCCTGCTGTAGCTAGTTTCACTATAGAGAGGTCTCTGTATGACACTTAGACCTCTGGCTAACACAATAGCGCCATCTATGAACTGAAAGAAAAACGAATTTAGATGGCGCTATTGTGTTAGCCAGAGGTCTAAATGTCATACCAAATGAATGGTACAGAGACCCCTCCGTAGTAAAACTAGCTACAGCATGCTTATTATTTCAAAGGAACGCGACATCGTATAGACACTGGCAGTCCTCTTGGTTTTATGGTGGTTTAAATTGTACTCATTAATTTAAATTTGCGTTTCTGAGTACGGTCAGTCTTGTATTTTACGTAAACGTTTGACTTGTCTTATTGGCTCTTACAACCTGTTTTTTAGTTTACAAGTCTACAAAAGGGCGTAAACGCCAGCGACCTAGCTTAAGGTATATTTAAGTCATCCTGTATTTTATTGTAACACAGAAAATATTGTAAAAAAAAACTAAAACACTTTTTAACGAGTTATTTTAATGTCTCTGCCATTCAGTGTAAGGAGCAATTGAGATATCGTTACTGAAAATTGGTTTAAGATTGAAGAAATTGTAAAAATAGTTTTGGGGGTTTAAAAATAACTGTACCTACTAAGTACTGGTAAGACGATGTATATATGTTGTTAAACTAAGGTAGACCCTGTAGTATTTATTTGTACGATTTTGGGCCTTTGTTGAAATCCAAAGTTTTTAATTTATTTTTCGACCAATAAATGTTGGAGAGAACTATTTGGTGATTTTATTTACCTCATTCATGGAGAAGCGCGAAAATAGGTTGGAACCGTCAGTACAGAACAAAATTAATAAAAATGGGTCGAATCCCTCAGAGCGTAGAATAAAATTAATAAAAGTGGGTCGAATCCCTCAGAGCATAGAATAAAATGAATAAGAATAGGTCGAATATTTCAGAATACCTACACAAATGGGTCGGATCGAGTCAGATCCTTCAAAGTACAGAACAAAATGGATAAAAATGGGTCAGATCCTCTAGAGTACAGAATAAAAATGGGTTGGATCCCTCAGAGTACAGAATAAAATGTATAAAACAATTGACACCAATTAACCTAGTCTTAGTTTAAACACAGCATTATGAAATTTACGAATTTATTTTATAGGTTTTTGGCATGCCAATACAACTAAAGCACCTCGTTTGCCCGAATTTCAATTGCCATAACCGAATTATCATAAGCCATAATATTCATTTGCATGAAAGTATTCTTTTCGTGAGACCGTAAACCTCTTAGGTATTTTTAACCCCCTACGAAAAAGAGGGGTGTTATAAGTTTGACCTGTGTATCTGTGTGTCTGTGTATCTGAGTAACTGTGTGTCTGTGTATCTGTCTGTGGCATCATAGCTCTCAAACGGATAAACCGATTACGATGCGGTTTTTTTTAATCGAAAGCTAGTTTAATCGAGATGGTTCTTAGCTAAGTTTCATTGAAATCGGTTCCCCCGTTTTTGAAATATTGAACTTTTAAATGACAATGTCGAGGGTTTTTCAACTTTTCTAAGTTGGTTATTAAATGCTATTCGTTCGTATAAAGCTCAATAATAGGTTATGTTTGTTTTATAGCAATTCTGAATAGTTGCCGGTTTCGTAAAGAACTCCTTTCGAGCAAGTGATACAATTATGCAAATTGAAATTCTGGCAATTGTATAAAACATATACAATTTGATATAAAAAAAACATTCGACAAAAAAGTAAAACCGCCTTCAAAAAATAAAATAAAATTATCCTCTAAAAATTTTATTAAGTGAAATATTCCGACCACGCCCTCATATTTGAGCTATGCCACAAAACTGATGACTTTAAAGGATTATTTTGTATTTTCTTGAATGCGGTTTTACCTTTTGTTAAAAGTTTTTGACTACCGAATAGAATAGTGGTTAGAGACCTTGACTATGAAGCTTGAGGTCCCGGGTTCGAATCCCGGTCGGAGCAGATGTTTGTATGATGAATACGAATGTTTGCTCTCGGGTCTTGGATGTTTAATATGTATAGTATGTTTACCCGTTGTCTAGTACCCATAGTACAGGCTTTGTCTAGTTTGGGACTAGGTCAATTGGTGTCAATTTGTCCCATGATATTTATTTATTTGTCCCACGATGCTGACTGTACGAACCGTGTATCAGTAATCATTGCAAATGTTACACAACTAATACAAGAATGATTACACTGGAACAAGGGGGTCTGTTGCATCACTATATCATATACAAAAGCATGTTGTTCATTAGATCTGCATCATGGCTGTCATAACAAGTCGGCAATAGAAAGTACACTGATTAGTTAAACATGCATATCATCGGTTTTTTTTATACGACGAGGAAGGCAAACGAGCAAGTGGGTCACCTGATGGTAAGTGATCACCACTGCCCATAGACTGCCGGAGGGTTCGCAGACGCGTTGCCAGCCTAGAGAGCTAAGATGAAATGCCTCTTGTGCCCGTAATTACACCGGCTATCTTACTCTCCACACCGGAACACAACAGTGCAAGCACTGCTGCTTACCGGCAGGATTAGCGAGTAAGATGGTGGTAGCTATCCGGACGGACCTCGCACAAGGTTGAATGTGTGGTCGGCCACACGCATTAGTCTGGTAGTTAAACCATTTCATACTTTTACAATGGCTATCGCGAGTCAAGAATCCGCTAGGATCGTTAGTGTCGACTGAGGTCTATCTGTCAATTTCCACCAATCACAGGCCAGTAGCTTGTCTTTCATTGGTGGAGAACTCAGATTAATGAAGTCAATAGATGGAAGGTAAACTTATGGTTGTATAGTTATACCCTTCGCTCATGTAAGTAATACCCTTTGTTAAAATAAGACAACTGTATGCTCCGATTTGAAGAGTCGTACCGTTTTTTTGATCTGTAGTGTGCGACAGCATTTGAATGTGTGACGGAGCGCCTTTGATGGCAACTATAACCCGATCTCATTCAGTGACACTTTATTTGAATGACTACCTATAGACAACCGATGCTTCTATTTTTTACCGGGTAAATTGGCTACAGAATTGACCAATGGACATCTGGCTACAGGCTGTGTTGTACACAAACAAAAATCGGGTACGCTTGACAGTTGCTTACATGGGGTCTGTGATGTCTGTGGTGGAGAATGACAAATAGACCTCACTCAAGACTAAATGATCCTAGCGAATTTTCGACTTGCGGTAGCCCTCATTGGCATTGAATTTTTTTACTCCAGAAAAAATTTAGCCATTGACTTAATAATTAAACCTATGAACTTTGGGTCTAGTACAATATTCACGAAAGATGTGTCCCAGTACAACACGGTGTTTTTCGATGACAGCCATACGTCATAGCGCTGTCGTCCGACCAAACTAAGACTGACTGACGCTCGAGTAGTGGTGTTTTGGTTTTCAAGCTCTAACCCGAAGTCGATGGTTTTGGTAAGTCTAAGCTAGTAAGTAACTCTGTTTTTCTGTGGAACCGTAAAAAATCAGGATATTTGTAGTGGTGATCCTGTTGAACTCTATAGATTAAGTTGGGTTTATTTTATAACGACGACAGACGACCGAACAGCCTAGTGGTTAGTGAGCCTGACTATGAAGCTTGAGGTCCCGGGTTCGAATCCCGGTCGGGGCAGATGTTTGTATGATGAATACAAATGTTTGTTCTCGGGTCTTGGATGTTTAATATGTATATAAGTATGTATTTATCCTAACTAATATTATAAATGCGAAAGTAACTCTGTCTCTCTGTCTGTCTGTTTGTTACCTCTTCTCGTGAAAACCGCCCCACCAATCTAGATGAAATTTGGTAAGAAGATAGTTTGAATATTCAGGAATAACATAGGCTACTTTTTATTCGGGAAAATTTTATAATTCCTGCGGGATAGCGATAACCGAAAACTACGCGGACAAAGTCGCGGGCAACAGCTAGTCTATATATAAGTATGTTTATCCGTTGTCTAGTACCCATAGTACAGGCTTTGCCTAGTTTGGGACTAGGTCAATTGGTGTCAATTTGTCCCATGATGCTTATTTATTATTTATTTATAACTTACTAGCTTTTGCCCGCGACTTCGTCCGCGTAGATTTCGGTTATCGTTACCTGTCCCGTGGGAACTATTAGTTGTATAGTAGTGGGAACTTTTTATTCGGGAAAATTGTATAAAAGTAGCCTATGTTATTCCTCAATATTCAAACTACATTCTTACTAAATTTCATCTAGATTGGTGCAGCGGTTTTCCTGTGAAAAGGTAACAAACAGACAAACAGAGAGACAGTTACTTTCGCATTTAAAATATTAGTTAGGATAACAATCCTGAACCATTCATAGTTTCATAGTAAAAAAAAACCGGACAAGTGCGAGTCGGACTCGCGCACGAGGGTTCCGTAGAAAGATTTTAACGCTCTTCCCCAGTGTTTTAAGAAGTCCAGTGTTAGCAGAGACCTACTCCTAAGCAAAATGTACGCAGTGTGAGGTCAACTTATATTGGTCTGTGAAATCTACAGAGAGACATAAAAATTTAAGATTTTGAGACTTTTTTGAGTGGTTGTGCTATAAGAGCTACATGCATACCAAATTTCAAGTTTCTAGGGCAACTGGAAGTACGTATAGGTTTTCGGATTTTGGAAATTTGTATGGAAATAGCCTTTTTAATGACTATATCTTTTGATTGCGTTGATTTAGAAGGTTGATTTTTTCACAGCTTCAAGGGACCGCAGGTTTGAGTATTCGATATTAATTTCAGCGTGCTACCTCCATGCGTTCCAGAGAAAAAGGGTCTTGACAGACGGACAACAAAGTTATCGTATAATATTAAGGGTTCCGTTTTTCCGTTTGAGGTAAAACACCTAAAAAGAGTAAATTTTAGTACAATTGTACTGGAAAAATACAGACCCTGGCGAATCACTACCTTCCTCGTCTGAAGTCGGTTGTTCTCAGCATCCGCATTTTTGTTTCACCTATTTCGTATTTTGCCTGTTGATGTAATTTCGTAGGCTCCCGTGTCCCGTACAATAGTCGGAAACCTTAGGTATGTAAATTTCCATCTTGTACTTATTCATTTCGAGATCTGAAGACCCCATCTGCTGGAGACTTTATAATAGGGTTCCGCTTGAAGAAAATACTACAGCTGCGAACAGGAAAGCTGTTGATTCACACATTTTATGAGGTTCTCGTGAACGACACTGTTAATACCTACTTAAGTATCTGTGCCCTTAGTGTATCAAAAAGCACAAAATACGCGATCGCGTTTGTGTTAATGTGTCAAATAGTATGAGAATTGTTAAACGCGAACGCGATCGAGACGTATTTCTTGGCCTGATCGGCAATTACACTAGGCGCTCTGTGTCTCTGTATCTGAGGAAGTAAGTAAATGCTTTATTGTACCTATAATAAAGAAATAAACACAAGTTACAAACAGTGAGATACACGTACAGAGGCGATCTTAAGGGATCTCTACCAGTCAACCTTTGAGCGGTAGAGAGGCGTATCTGTCTGTGGCATCATAGCTCCCAAACGGAGGAACGATTTCGTTGCGGTATTTTTTAATCGAAAGCTAGTTTAATCGAGATGGTTCTTAGTTAAGTTTCATTAGAATCGGTTCTCTTCTTTTGAAATATTGAACTTTGAAACTTGAGGCAAACGAGCAAGCGGGTCACCTGATGGTAAGCGATCACCGCCACCCATGAGAACCAGCAACCCCAAGAGAGTCACTAGTCCGTTGCCGGAAGGTGGAAAAGAGATAGAGGAAAGGGGGGGGGGGGGGATCGGGCCTCCGGCATAAGAATAAATAATAACATAGTAGAACGGAAACTCCCGCTCCGGACGGGCTCAAGGTCACGATATGAGAGTATTTGTTAAACAGACTACTCAGTCAGACTGTCAAGGCCGGCGTCGCCGCACGCGCGTTTGGTTGTTTATAATTTGGTGGTAATAGTTTTACGTGAGCCTGTATGTATTTTATTTTATATTTGTAGATAAGTAATACTTACTTAAATCACCTTAAATGGATTCATTTGGTATGGCACTTATAATAACTTCTTATTTATGTAGACCTTCTATAATATGTAGACCTTCTATAATATGTAGACCTTTGTAATGATTTATAAATATCATATTTTGTAAAGCTAGAATAAAAATAATGATTTCAAAGTAAAGAAAAACTTATGTTTAAGCGATATTATCTTTAGACGTAAGTATCATTTAACAGCAATCAACAACTCTAGCAACACGCCTGGACGACAGAGGGGTGTAACGACGTGAAGGGGGAAGTAGGTATATAAATGGCGGCGTTTTGGACGCGGTCAAAAGAGATTCCGTTCTACTATGTTATTATTTATTCTTATGCCTCCGGCACTCTCACTGACCGAACGAAACGCAACAGGGGTGCTGTTGCTTCACACCGATTTTATGGATTCGTAGGGCAGCAAATAGCTATAGAATCAAATGGCTCTCCCACTACATAGATCAACTCTTATTTAGTAGCCTGAATGGTGTTTTTCTGAGCAAAAGTCTTTCCTGCTTCCTTCCATAGGTACGTCTTTGGCCAAGGTATTCATCATCATCATCATCATCAGCCTATTGACGTCCCACTGCTGGGCACATGCCTCCTCTCAGAATGAGAGGGCTTGGGCTATAGTTCCCACGCGGGCCCAGTGCGGATTGGGAACTTCACACACACCGTTGAATTGCTTCGCAGGAGTGTGCAGGTTTCCTCACGATGTTGTCATTCACCGAAGAGCACATGACAGATTACAAATGTAATTTTCGTACGTATATTCCGAAAAACTCAGAGGTGCGAGCCGGGGTTTGAACTCACGACCCTCTGCTTGAGAGGCGATAGGTCAAACCACTAGGCTATCACGGCTTCTTATTGTAAAGTCAAAATGGTAAATGTTTCTTATTTTAATTTTTTGGGATTACACGGAACCCGTCAGAAAAAAAAACTTCAACGCTGCCTGGCTGTTAGAGTGAATTGCTCCACAGATGTAACTTACCGCATTACATCTTGTGTTCGCGTCATGAATATATTACAAAGATAGACAACGTAAGTGAACCTACTAGTGCAAAAAGAACTTTTTTTTTGTTCATTTTTAACCCCTGACGAAAAAGAGGGGCGTTATAAGTTTGACATGTGTATCTGTGTATCTGTCTGCGGCATCATCGCTCCCAAACGGATGGACCGATTTCGATGCGAATTTTTTCAATCGAAAGCTAGTTTAATCGAGATGGTTCTTAGCTAAGTTTTATTAAAATCGGTCTACCCGTTTTTGAAATATTGAACTTTGAAAAGACAATGTCTTGGGTTTTTCAACTTTTCTAAGTTGAAATATTGTACGTATTCAGGCGTAACTTTGCGGAGGTCCATGTTATAAGTAACGGATTAAATTAATTTGCTCCTCCGCGAAGTAGTGCAGTATAGTCATGCAAAATAGCCTCGTCTGCGCTGAGTATTAGTGCATGAAAATAAATACTCAGCGCAGACGAGGCTATTTTGCATGACTATACTGCACTACTTCGCGGAGGAGCAAATTAATTTAATCCGTTACTTTTCTAAGTTGGTTAAGGTTATTATTCATGATTCAGATTGCTTTGCTTTATGACGTGGTAAGGACCTTGTGCAAGGATCGTCCGGATCGATACCACCACCTTAGTTGCTATATCGCAGCAGCAGCTGTGCTTGAATTATTGTGTTCCGGTGTGGAGAGTAGGGAAATAACAGGCACAAGAGAAGAAAGAATAAAAGTATGGACAGAAGAATTATAAATATACTAACCTTATGTCTGCGGTTAAGTTGATTAGTGAATAACTAGCTTATGCCCCGCGGCTTTGCCCCAGTGAAATAATTCATAATGGGCTAGTTCCCTATCCCATGGGAATTAAGAAAAATCCCTTTTAGTGCACCTCTAGGGTACTCAAGGCTTATATTTGCCAAATTTCAAGTCTCTAGGTCCAGTGGCTTAGGTAGGGCGTTGTCTGTCAGTCAGTCAGTCACGGTACTGTTTCATAGGTATCGATTAAGCATGTTAATTTACAGGAAAGTTATGTACTTTGGGAATCTTCTCGTAATTTTCACATACAGTTCGATGCACATACGGACTCTATCCCGACTGTCCGTCTGTGTTTCGCGTCTCGACTTTGTTCGTCAACGATAGACCTTCAAGGGAAATTGAATGTGGAAAACTTAGTTTTGGGAACGAATTCGAATTTACCAGTTTTTAGGGTAGGTAAGGTACAAGTTCTATCGATGGTTTATATACCTATAAAATACTTAGATATAGATAATTTGTTAATGATATTAAGTCTGTCCGTCTGATAAAATATTTCAAAAACTAGATAATTCTATATACTTAATAATAAACTAAATAATAATATGTCGGGCTAATTTCGACTTATTATGTAGAGTCATTGTTGTCGACCAAATAGCCTAGTGGTTAGAGACCCTGACTGTGAAGCTTGAGGTCCCGGGTTCCATCCCCGGTCGGGGCAGATGTTTTATGATGAATATGAATGTTTGTTCTCGAGTCTTGGCTATTATATAATATATATATTATTATGTATTTATATATATAAGTATGTTTATCCGTTGTCTAGTACCCATGGCTTTGCCTAGTTTGGGACTAGGTCAATTGGTGTTAATTGCCCTATGATATTTGTATTTATTGTGAGTAATCCGTTAATTATTTTATTTTTGAGTCTCACTTAAGTTTCACGTCAAAAATCAACTTAGTAACAGTTTCAGTCTTGCGGCGTTTCGTGTGGAGACGCTTGGCCCGTGGGGACCCGACGCACTCAATTTTTTTAATATGTTAAGAAAAAAAAATCAAAATTACAGGTGATCAAAGGGCTGGCGCGTTCCTCGGCCAACGTATAGGCATTGCTATACAAAGAGGCAACGCCGCCAGTCTTTTGGGCACCTTGCCCCGAGGTAGCGGACTCGGGGACGTTTTCCATTTTAGGTTCTAAATTTAATTACTGTTATTATTATTCTTTTTGTTTTTGTTTGTTTTGTTGTAATAAACCCACTCTTATAATTTACCTAACTTATATAAGTTTGCAAAAAATTAACTACGAAGTGCAAAATTCAAACTTCGTGTCTTGCCGTCCCGCTCACGCTAATATTACTTAATACGAGAGTGAGCGGGACGATACGATGCGAACCTCGATTTTCGGATTTCGTAGTAGTCCTCCAGAGCGCCTAGTGTAATCGCCGACCAGGCCAAGAAATACGTCTCGATCGCGTTCGCGTTTGACAATTCGCATACAATTTGACACATAACGCAAACGCGATCGAGACGTATTTTTACCTGACTGCGAAACGCAAAGGAGGGTAACGTGTTTATTAGCCTATGTATGTATGTATGTATGTTTGTTCCTTTTGTGCTTTTTGATTACACTAAGGGCACTCTTCTCGACAACGCGCCCGTGACACAAAACAGTGCTTCATCTCCTCGGTGTACAATCTACTATTACAACATCCACAGTTCGCAATCAAAGCAAGAAGTTTAAACTTTAAAAAAAGTGGCAAAGACAATCAACAAATCGTTTAAATGGGCAAACAGCGGTTAGTTTAGTAATTAGAACCATTAAAAGTAGAACAATGGGGCAACAGTCGCAAGCGCAGCTATGGTTGCCGAATGACCTACTCGTTACAGTCTGTGTACACTGCCGACATAGCTCTCCAAGTCTGCAAGTTGCACTTACTTTTTGCGACAAAAAGGTAAATAAAAATCAAACTTTTATTCAGCAAATAGGCAGTTGAATGCTCTTAAACACGTCATTTTTAGGGTTCCGTACCTCAAAAGGAGAAAACGGAACCCTTCAAGGATCACTTTGATGCCCATCTGTCTGTCAAGACCCTTTTTCTCTGGAACGCGTGGAGGTAGCGGGCTGAAATTAATACCAAATACTCAATACAACATACAATGACACTGCAAAGAAAAATCCGTTAAGCAGCTGGACTTGAACCAGCAACCTCGGTAATCCGTACCACGCTCCACCAATTAAGCTATACTTAACGTTGGTGTACCTAACGAATTTTTCAATGCCTTGTGTCATATTTTTATTTGATTGAGGAGAGATCTTCCAAATAAAAATATGACACAAGGCATTGAAAAATTCGTTAGGTACACCAACGTTAAGTATAGCTTAATTGGTGGAGCGTGGTACGGATTACCGAGGTTGCTGGTTCAAGTCCAGCTGCTTAACGGAGTTTTCTTTGCAGTGTCATTGTATGTTGTATTTCATTCTATGAATGTTTCATAAAAACAAAAACAAAAATAATCAATAAATCGATTATTTTCACCAAATACTCAAGCCTGCGGTCCCTTGAAACTGTGAAAAATTCAAACTTCTAAGTCAATGCAATCAAAAGATACAGTCATTAAAAAGTTTGTTTCCATAAAATATTGTCGTACTGTTAAAACCTAAAGGGTACTTCCAGTTGTACCAGGAACTTGAAATTTGGTATAAAGGTAGCTCTTAAGCACTCAGAAAATTCTCAAATTCTTAAATTTTTATGTCTCTCTGTATATATGCATGTCACAGACCAATATAAAATGACCCCACACTGCGTACATCTTGCTTAAGAACAGGGCTCTGCTAATACTGGACAACTTAAAACACTGGGGTAAAGCAGGGAAATCTTTGTACGGAACCCTCGTGCGCGAGTCCGACTTGCACTTGTCCTGTTTTTTAAGTCTACTTGCCAGCGCTTTCGGAAAGACCATGGTTGCCAAGAAGAATGCGCCGCAAGAAACTTGGCACAAAGTGTTTTTTTCTAAAAACAAGTTACATTAGCTCTTACAATACGTACCTAACCACAGATGAATTACGCAAAGAAGACTCACTGTAGCATTAGAAAATAATAAAAAAAAATACAGCAGGTATTTTAGAATCAAACGAGCAAGTGGGTCACTCGATGGTAAGTGATCACCACTGCCCATAGACACCGGCAACCCCGGGGGGCTTGCAGGTGCGTTGCCAACCTAGAGAGCTAAGATAAAATGCCTCCTGCGCCCATGATTTCCTTGGCTATCATACGCTCCACACAGGAACACAACAGTACACAACTATATTCTGTTAGCCTAGAATTTTGAACTTACAGAGACGAAAGGTTACCACTTTAACAGTAAGCATTTCCTAAGAACTGTTATATTTTTAGAACGCAGTGTGCACTAACTGCTGACTTAAGCAACAATACTTTGATTGTTTTGCGAGTGGTTCAACTAGTTGTATGGAAATCTGGTTAGTCATACAATTTAGTGTCACGGAGCTATTTAAATTGACATTGGTATAACTGCGAGTTCTTTCGCAATAGTTGAAATGATAACTGTTTTGGTCAAAGTCAGGTCTGGTTTTACGATTTGACCGAGCGAAAAGTCAAGTAAATATAAGACGCAATTATGTCACACGTGAAATCGGGTATTGTTTTTTTTTTTTCTTACCCTTTAGGTACTTGGCAGAACTGGAAAGAAGAAAAGAGAAAACCTGAATTCTAGTATCTTCTGATTTTATGTCTTCTAAAAAGAGTAAAATGAAAACACAAAAATACCGCTCTACATATTGATGAAATCAGACTCAGGTGCAGGGATTTACTGGAATGAAGATCGTGGGAACATAAGAAACCGGTTGGAAGACCTCAGATGCGCTGGAAGGACAACATCGGAAAAGTGGCACGAAGTGGTGGCGAAGTACTGGATGCAGACAGCCCAGAACAGAGGGAAATGGAGGAAGTTGAAGGAGGCCTACACCAAATTGGTTGAGGAAGGCTTAAGATGATGATGATGACGACATATTGATGATGGCTCAAAACAAAAATGTTTTAAGTTAAGCTTTTATTGCTAAGAGCTTATAGTTGACATTCAGTTACTTTGGTTTATGATATAATTTTGAACAGCAGAAAAAATCACAGGTGGGGTGCGGGTCAGGTTACCTTCTCGTGTGCCTAAGAGCTGCGGTTCCCTTCTGGATCCGTCCGGGGGGAAGAGCACTGCTCGGGCCGGTGCACCCTGGGCATCGGTCAATGATTTCCTGGCCAAGAGTTTATGGAACATCATTGGCCGATGGCTAAGAACTGAAGAAAAAGACAAGGGGAGGGGAGTGTATTCAGTTTGGCCTATCTGATATCTTTTTTTAATGTCAATTTTTTTATATAAAATTACACACGGACCAACCACCCTCTGGACACCGCATCTGCTATAATTTACTTGGAAAGTCATTACGAAAAAAGCCGCGGTGAGCGGGCCGGGGGAATGCGATGTGATTGGTTCATAGCTTGTCATCTCGCTTGTGATTTGGTCGAAAGTGAGCCACGATTGGTGGCTATAGAGATTTTATAGGTGCAAATGAGCATATGCGTTTAGGAAACGTTCGTCCTGATATTTGGTGTCCAGAGGGTATTTGGTCCGTGACATGACACTAGCAAATGATTGTTATAACGTGATTTATATTTACTGACATTGGCACAAGGTCTAGAGGCCGCCATTACGAAGGAAGAAGAATTCACAGGTGACGTTTGTGCTATGTACCTACTGCCTATGTATCTTATTAGATACGTTGCCAAGTAGGTTTATGGGTTAAAAAATATAAAAAAAAATCGAATCGACAAAAAACCATGTAATTGTCAAACAAGCTCACAAAATTTCGTGAGAATCAGTTGAGGAGAACAGCCGGATACGGCGGACAGACAACCGGAAATACGAAAGCATTTTTGTTCAAGATGAAACGAAGACGCTTCGCTCGCTCGCTCAATTACGATCCATTTTCCACTAAGCGGCCATTCTTCGGCCACTTGTTAGTTTTTAGGGTTTCGCACCTCAAGAGGCAAAACGGAACCTTTACAGGGTTGCTTTGTTGTCCGTCTGTCTGTCTGTCTGTCTGTCAAGACGCTTTTTCTCTGGACCGCGTGGAGGTAGCATGCTAAGATTCATATCAAATACTCACCCCTGTAGCCCCTTGAAGTTGAGAAAAAATCAAACTTCTAAGTCATCGCAATCAAAAGATACAGTCATTAAAATGTTTGTTTCCATACAAATTGCCGTACCTCTGTCAAAACCTAAAGGGTACTTCCAGTTGTCCTAGAAACTTGAAATTTGGTACGAAGGTAGTTAGCACAACCACTCAGAAAAATCTGAAAATCTTGAACTTCTATGTCTGTCTGTACATGTCACAGATCAATATAAAATTACCCCACACTGCGTACATTTTGCTTAGGAGCAGGGCTCTGCAAACACTGGACATTTAAAAACACTGGGATATAGCGGAAAAAATCCTTTTACGGAATCCTCGGTGCGCGAGTCCGACACCCACTTTTCGATAGAGTTTTTGTATTGTACCATGTTAATTTGACTTCACGGTACGAACAAACAGTTACTCTAACCGTTTAACCTACTTGGTAGCACAAGGTCGTAAATAGCAATAAGCTACGAACCAGTTAAGCTTAGATAAGATTTTTTTCTTTCTTTCGACCGCTTATAAATTCTCGGGTTCCGTACTAAGAGAATTAAATTGGGAACTTCACACACGCCATTGAATTGCTTCGCAGGAGTGTGCAGGTTTTTCCTTCACCGAAAAGCTCATGATAAATTACAAATGTAATTTCTCACAAAAAAATCTGAAAAAGTCATTAATGGCCTCTGCTGGTTGACACTATGTATGGGAGAATGTTTTTTTTCCGATTCTCTATTTTACGTCAAAATTTTTAGCCATAATATACCTAATGTTTGTCATTATCTGTCAAAAAAGATAGATATCTTGTAGTCAAAAGTCTTTTTTTCTGTGAAACAGTAAAAAATTCAGGATTTTTGTGATATTTATCATGTAGAACTTCATAAGTAGGTACCTAGGTTAAATTATATAGTGATATAAACGAAAAAAAAAGTAAAAGTGTGTTAAAAGTAGGTTAACTTATATTTGTTTTGTAATATATCTAATAATCCTGAACAATTGATACTTTCAGAGAAAAAAAGTGCTATTGACTAGTAATAAATTATGACAAACATTATTACAACTTTCAACTGTATGGGAGAAAACAGACCCATTTTTATAACTTTCAACTGTATGGGAGAAAACATAGACCCATTTTTATAACTTTCAACTGTATGGGAGAAAACATAGACCCATTTTTATAACTTTCAACTGTATGGGAGAAAACATAGACCCATTTTTATAACTTTCAACTGTATGGGAGAAAACATAGACCCATTTTTATAACTTTCAACTGTATGGGAGAAAACATAGACCCATTTTTATAACTTTCAACTGTATGGGAGAAAACATAGACCCATTTTTTTCATTTTATTAAAAAAAACTTCACGGGGGTGCTTACTTAGAGTTGCTCAACCCTTAGTTGTATTCTTGACGGTTCATAACAATAAGCCTTGTAGATAAATGCCTACGGTACCCTAAGGCATCACTCATTATCATTAGTGAAAGCAATAATCATTAGCCAGTGTCAATGTCAACATAATTTATTGTATTATGATAACATTGTTAGCTTGTACAGTCAGCAGCAGAAGTAGCTAAGCAACCGAAGCGGTCACAATGATCTGCACAAGGTTTTATGTCTATAACAATAGAGCCGTGCTTAGATCATTGTGAACCATAAAGCAGACATACGGGAGGCGCCTTTGGCTTATCTATGCACTATGTACAATTTTTCTGCCACTTTTTGAGGGGGACGAGGAGCACACGTCTACGCTCCTGTCAAAATTTGTTACGTTCCTACAAACGCACACTGTAACAAAACTGTCACACAAATGCCAAAAACACGCACACTATCAACAGACAGATCCTGATCATTTTGATGAGACTTAATGTTAGAGTTTTGGCAGAGGGGAAATCGCGCGTTAACATCTCCATTTCCCCTTGTTCTTCGTACATAACTGAGTTACATTACTAGCTATGTATAAAGAAAAAATATTCTTCGTACACAACCCGGTAATGTACCAAGAAATCCTTGTTCTTCGTACATAACTGAGTTACATTACTAGCTATGTATAAAGAAAAAATATTCTTCGTACACAACCCGGTAATGTACCAAGAAGCCTCGGTTCCTTGCACGTTGTCAGTTATGACGCCACTTTTTATGCTGTGTCCGAGTCCCAGGTCAACAAAAAATTCAATACAAAAAATAAAAGCTTGAATTGCATTGAAGTTAACAATCGGATAAATAGAGCCGTGTCTCAGTTGGAAAGCAATTTAATAACTACAGGCCATTGTCTCGAAAAAACATGCCCATGTTTATACTGACTAATGAGCAAAACTTCCCCTTGTTCTTCGTACATAACTGAGTTACATTACTAGCTGGACTCACCACGGCCTTTCTTGCTCCTCGGGCGCCGGCCGCCTGTCACGCCACGCTGCACTCAACGACATCCTCAGAAGGGCACTCGTCAGCGCCAACGTCCCCGCTGCTCTGGAGCCCCAGATTGCGCGGGGTGATGGCAAGCGCCCTGATGGGATGTCGTTAATCCCCTGGAAGATGGGCCGTGCGCTGGTGTGGGACGCCACTTGTACGGACACCCTGGCAGCGTCCTACGTCCCACTAACAAGCAAACGGGCAGGAGCGGCAGCGGACGCCCGGGAGCGCCTCAAGGTCAGCAAGTACAGCTGTCTCGGCGCCCAATACGAGTTCTTGCCGTTTGGCGTCGAGACGCTGGGTCCTTGGGGTAAGGGTGCGCTCGGGCTCCACAAGGAGCTGAGCAAACGCCTGAAAGAGGCAACAGGCGACCCTCGCGCGGGCAGCTTTCTCGCGCAAAGAATTGCTATTGCAATTCAGCGCGGGAATGCTGCCTGCGTGATGGGTACCCTGCCGAGAGGTCCAGGTTTGGTAGGTATTTAATTTTTAAGTTAGTTTTAGTTTTAATATTTTAATTTACTTTGTAGGTAGTGTTAATCTCATAAATAATCTTATGTATAATTAAATGAACTACTTCTAGGCCAATCATATTCTTATTATTAAAAGTTTTTTCAATTACTAGCTATGTGATAAAGAAAAAATATTCTTCGTACACAACCCGGTAATGTACCAAGAAATCCTTGTTCTTCGTACATAACTGTCGTATGTAATTCAGTTATGTACGGAGAACAAGGGTCCATTTCCTGCTCTAAGTTGTGAACGCGTCGGTTGCTTAATTAACTACTTTTGCTGCTGACTGTACGTTTTTAACCCCCGATGCAAAAAGAGGGGTGTTGTGTTTGACCTGTGTATGGGTGTATCTTGTATCTGTCTGTGGCTTTGTAGCTCCTAAACGGAAGAACGGATTCCAACGCGGCCTTTTTAATCGAAAGTCAGTGTAATCGAGATACTTAATTTTTAGCTAAGCTTAATAAAAATTTGCTCTTCCGTTTTCGAAATGTTGAACTCTGAATTGAAAATGTCGATAGTTTTTAAATTTCATTAAGTTGGTTAGGTTATTATAAAGCGTTATTAAATTAAAGAGACATGGCAACATTGTAAAGGTTCAACATACAATGACAATGCAAAGAAAAATTCGTTAAGCAGCTGGTTTTGTCCAGCTGCTTAACGAATTTTTCTTTGCATTGTCATTGTATGTTGAATTTCATTCTATGAATGTTTCATAAAAATAAAAAACAAAAATAATCAATAAATCGATTATTTTCATTGTAAAGGTTATTTATTTACATAGTAAAATCAGTTTACAATGACATTAAATCTAAGCTAAAACTTAAAACAAAATTACCTAAATCTAATAAGGCCCCCGTGGCATGGTGCCCAAAAGGCTGGCAGCGTTGCCTCGCTGAATAGCGATGCTGATTCTTTGAGAGAGAAAACTGCCAGCCCTTTGGTCACAAGTTGCATCGACCAAGTGCTTTTGCAACTCTGAAATAAGCTTGTAACCCCATTAACCCAAGGTTTCAAATCCGACAGCAACAAAATTGTAGTTCGGACCTAGAGTCTGATATTTAAGTAGACATTTTGTAAAGTCGATCGAAAATTCCAATCAAATATCAACCCGACATAATACGACCTCTACGAGACTAAAAAGAAACTCACAAAAGCAATAATTAAATTAATTATTAATCAACGTTGTGCTTTATCCGCCTACACAATGTTCCGAAGACAATAGATACAAATAAACAACAAAATTAAACATGTTCTTTTGAAACTCCCGCTGTTTTCGACTGATTATTGAATTTAGTCACGGACATACCTCTGTCTTATACATACATATAATGTGAGTGCATAGACAACAGTTTTAAATGATTCGCGATTCATTGTATTAGACATAATAAAAACTTTTAACAAGAAAATAAATCGCCTAAAAAAAACGTTAAATAATCATCTAAAATCAAAAAAGCAGAATATTCTTTGGATGAAGCACCGACTTCATAATTTCTGCTAGTGCTAGGCCACAAAGCGGGCATAAGGCGGGTCACCATCTTACTCGCTAATCCTGCCGCTAAGCAGCAGTGCTTGCACTGTTGTGTTCCGGTCTGGAGAGTAAGACAGCCGGTGTATTTACGGGCACAAGAGGCATTTTATCTTAGCCCTCTAGGTTGGCGTTGTTTGGCAGTGGTGATCACTTACCATCAGGTAACCCACTTGCTCGTTTGCCTTCCTTGTCGTATAAAAAAAAAACTCATGGCTTTAGAGCTTAAAGGATTATTTAATGTTTTTTTTTTTAACTTTTTTGTTAAAGTTACATGTTTGTATGTCTGTCTGTCTTTTTGCACAAACGTTATCTTTGTCTTGTATTAGTAATCGAAGGCTCAGTTCCTCGAACGAGCGTGCCGAACGGGATGTGTCATACAATACGGATTTCATTACGGCCGGTGCGTTAAGCCCAAATACACTGCTCAATAATAAAAACATATATAAAGTTATTATTATTGTAAGCCTGGTGTCGTATCCCACTGCTGGCCAAAGGCCTCCCCCCCCCCCGTGTCCTCCACGCGTCCCGATCTCTAGCGGTTTCAGGCCAATCGATAAGAAAGACAACCAGATTATCCCGCCTGCGTCTAGGCCTGCCTCGCCGCCGCCATCCATCCTGTGGCACCCACTCTGTGGCAATTCTCGCCCACCTGTGTGGATGCATGCGGCTGACGTGGCCCGCCCAGTCCCATTTCAGTCTGGCAGTCTTGGCACCCACATCGGCAATGCGTGTTTTGGAACGCAATACGTGTTTCGGATCCGGATATAAAAAGTAAAAAAAAAATCTGGGCCTGGTCCTTTAATTAGGAACTATGTTAACTTTTGCGCAGCCGGGTGCCGTACCTACTGCACGGAGGGCCTACAAATACAACAACTTAACCTAACCTACTTAGAAAATTTGAAAAAACCACTGGCATTGTCATTTCAAAGTTCAATATTTCAAAAACGGGTTAACCGATTTTAATGACACTTCGCTAAGAACCATCTCGATTAAACTAGCTTTCGATTAAAAAAAACTGCACCGAGATTGGTAAATCCGTTTAGGAGCTATGATACCACAGACATCTGTCTGAGCCACAGACACACATATACACAGGTCAAACTTATAACACTCCTCATTTTCGTCGCGGGTTAAAAAAGGATCTAACGCCGCGACGTTTACGAAACTGCGCAGGCGCGTGTCTTCGAGCTATATCCTGTCAAATATTAGCTGTTTGTTTGACACGTTACAGGCTCAAAGGCCCGCCTGCACAAATATTTAAATGTAAGTCAATATTAAAATATTGATTTTTAAGCAACAATGCAGAATAGGGTGGGAAAGACTTTTCCCCTTACCTTTTCAAAAGAGTTACCTACTTGATAAAAAAAAAACGTGTGAGTTTTTTTAAGGCGAAGGTTTTTCGTCAGGGCGAGGCTTTAACGATCCATTTAGTATCTAGGTCAGTAACTATGCATTAGACTATATCTATCTACCTAGAATTCATACATATGTATGTATATTTAGTATTTCCAGTGTAAGTAGATGACTAAGTACCTGTTTGAAATGTGGTTTATGCAAATGCAGAAAGAATTATGACACATGTATGGCATGAAACAAACAAGATGTCATTGTTCCTTACAAAAACCTCAACCCATTTACTCATTGTTAAACAGAACTCCTTTTAATTGTATTCGTTTTTCTTAATAAAAAAAACCTGTTTAGTATGTAGTAAATTACTCATTCGATAAACTGCTCAGCAAAAAAGCAGTCACATTAAAAATAACTAAATTGTAATAAAAACATGAACTAAATGAGACTTATTTATTTGCGCGTTTGCAAATTTAGACTTCCATTAGTTTAAATTTCTTATCACTAATCACCTTTATTTAATTAGGTATGTACCTACACAAAACACACACTATTTTGAACTTTTTTCTAAACCATTGACATTCTCTCAAAACGTTTTTACTTTTTAATATTATAGTGTTTTTTTAATTCGTTCGTGACCGCACATTCCGCGGCGGTCCGTGACGTTCGATTTTTTGAATTTCGAACTTGGATTGAACGTCACGATGTCAAAGATTCACACGGGTCAGCTCAGACGATAATAGTTTTTGGTGGATTGCTCGTCTTGGCACGTTGTGAGCTAGGAGGAAGAGAGATGGGAATAGACATTTTTAGGTTGAAGGTAATTACGGAAGAGTTATATGTTATATAACTATGCGTATAATTCTCAATTGTCTGATTAATATTGCGAAAAATGATGTTTTTGGTAAAAAAGGTCATTACAACTTTTGATTTTTAAATGGAGATAAAGTTCCTAACATGACACAGAAAAGTGATTTCAGTTGCAGTCTATGCCCAGTTTTAATATATTGTTCTTTCAAAATGTAATTTGTTCACTAGAAAAACTACATTTTGAAAGAACATTAAAATGTGAAATAATCAATTTGTCAGTAGGTACTTAATTAATTAATTGATAAAATATTTAAATACGGAGTCCGTTGTTATATTTAGCTAGAATTCTTAAATTAGGTATACATAAAATTATATCCATACAATGTATTATTCACTGATTATTTTCCAACACTAGCGATCCAGTCAAACATCAGAGGTCACACGTAACGAGGTCACTGTCACGACCGCGGGTCTTTTTAAAATTTCAAATTGGGAACGCAGTTCGAAATTTCAAGAATGACGTTCATACTTTTTTATTCCAAACTGAATGATCTTTGGAATTTCTTTCAAACTTATCGGTAGTTAATCGGTTAAGTTATAAAAAACAGACGAACTGAGAACCTCATCCTTTCCTCCTAGCTAGGATTCAGTTGAGTACAAGTTAATTAACTTATGTAAGTTTTATTATTCTAGCTACAGTGTGACAGTTTTTTTTAAGTTATGTCGATACCGACCTTAGACTGCATGTACGTACTCACGGCCTGTGACATTTTTTCTTAAAAAATACATTAAAAGGAGCGAAGAATGACATTATACGACAAGAAGCCATGTACACTATGATAAAAAAAACATGTGTGAAAGCCAACTTTTATTACTGCAATCGTTAAATTTCAGGCACATTCTTATTGGTATTAATTTATGGTTGAATTTTAAACTATAATCAGATTTCCAACTGCATGTGTTATTAGTTTCATTCTTAAAATAAGAACTCGTAAGACAACAATATAAAACTGGCCAGCAATAAAATGGTACATTTAAAAGTATGTAGCAGAATTTCTTTGCATCTCACTAAACACTTATCTGTATCAATTTAAGGTTGAATTTGGTTTGCGTATGCTGTCAACAACTTAAGTGACGTCACGTTATAGTATCATACGTCTTAATCTTGCGATAAGTTTTTTACTGTGGCTTTACAAAGTTATAAATGCTGGTGAACAAATATAGGAACTACGCTGCTTTATACTAATGTCTTCCCTAAGTGCGATTAAAGCGACACGGTGAGCTGGAATGTCAAAAGTTTGTCACGTTTGTTGGTACAACGAAAATGGAGTAGTTTTTTGAGATTTTTACTTTTATGGGCTTTTGTAAGTTGACCTTTGGTATTGAAGTCATTTGGGATATTTTTGGCGGGAAAGAACTAATAAACTTTGTAGGTTAACTTGTAACTTACGTTTGAAGTGTTATGATGTAGGATTTACATTAAGAACATCCATATTTCTTTTAAAAAATATAAACTTAGTAATTAATTTATGTTACTTTTACTACGTTCTATTGAAAAAAAAAGTGGCCCTTACTGTAACCAACATTCTTTCTTATTTTATTTTGCGAATGTTTTTTTTTTTTTTTTACTATAAACTGACCAGTGATTGACCCCTATCTCACTTGATGGAAGGTGCAGATGAGACCGAAGGTGTAACTCATTGGTCCAGTAACAGCCTATTCACTCTAGCCTTGAAGAGCCCTAGATTGTTAAATAAAACCCTGTGTACGGTCCGTCCGGATCGCCAACATCATCTCAATAACTAATCTTATTTCAGGATTTTTATAAAAACCTGACCTATATTGTTATACGAGATGGCCTTGAAATAAACCCAGAAACATTTACAGTTTCTGACAAAAAAACCGTTTTAGGAAATTTGGGAAATTAATTAGTTTGGCAAACGTTATTTGGCCAAGGATACCCAAATTGTGGAATGACGACGTGTACCTACTGTACAGTCAGCGTCAATAGTCGCTCATCACTTTTGTACCTTGTCGCAATAACACACTTGTCAATCACGTATGACGCGCTGTATCAGGTGTAGAGCGAAACGGTACAAAAGTGATGAGCGACTTTTGCACCTTGTCGCAATAACACACTTGTCAATCACGTATGACGCGCTGTATCAGGCGTAGAGCGAAACGGTACAAAAGTGATGAGCGACTTTTGCACCTTGTCGCAATAACACACTTGTCAATCACGTATGACGCGCTGTATCAGGCGTAGAGCGAAACGGTACAAAAGTGATGAGCAACTTTGTACCTTGTCGCAATAACACACTTGTCAATCACGTATGACGCGCTGTATCAGGCGTAGAGCGAAACGGTACAAAAGTGATGAGCGACTTTGTACCTTGTCGCAATAACACACTTGTCAATCACGTATGACGCGCTGTATCAGGCGTAGAGCGAAACGGTACAAAAGTGATGAGCGACTTTTGACGCTGACCCCAACGAATATTACATGTAAAAAAAAGAGGTGCTGATGAGATATCAGCACGCCGAAAATTAAGCACAGAAAAGGTTACCATTTGACCATATTCTTTGGCCATAATCTCTCTCTTATAAGGTCCATAAACTCGCGCGCAAAAGTCAACAAGTTTTCGACCATGTTTTTTTTATGACTTTTTTTTTTTTACTTTACTTATAATATCATTGGCTGACCCTACATTACGTGTGTACCTGACCCCCTTAAAAAGTAGCAGAGAAAAGTTCAATACCTATTTCGAAAACGGGTGAACCGATTTTAATGAAACTTAGCTAAGAACCATCTCGATTAACCTAGCTTTCGATTAAAAACAAACCGCATCGAAATCGGTCCATCCGTTTGGGAGCTATGATGCCAGAAACACAGATACACAGACACACAGATGCACAGGTCAAACTTATAACACCCCTCTTTTTCGTCTGGGAATAAAAATATTGTGCAAAGATGCTAATGGCTTCCCCCATCGTTTCTAGATATAGAAGATAATCCCTGTTTGGTTTGTATCCCTAAGGTTTCCTACACCGTAGCTTTGTTTACTATGTCAATACCAACAATGGAACATACTATATCTCTGTTCTGTCCCATATCCGAGATCGCATACGGTTATATGGCACAAGCTATAAGCTGAAGCGATTGGAACGGGCCTACGGGTAGAGGGTTCGCTCACACAGACGACCGGATAGCCTAGTGGTTAGAGACACTGACTATGAAGCTTGAGGTCCCGGGTTCGATCCCCGGTCGGGGCAGATGTTTGTATGATGAATACGAATGTTTGTTCTCGGGTCTTGGATGTTTAATATGTATATAAGTATGTATTTATCTATATAAGTATGTTAATCCATTGTCGAGGTCCCATAGTATAGGCTTTGCCTAGTTTGGGACTCGGTCAATTTGTGTAAATTGTCCCATGATATTTATTTATATTTATTTATTTATTGTTCGTTTGGTCAAATACGTTAATATAGGATTTTTTAGGAGACTTTTTTTGTCATACGACATGGCATTGTCTGATTTTGATTATTATTTACACTGTTACTGTTTTAATAAAACATTTTTCACAAAGGTTTAGCGATTGTGATTTTTTTCTTCTGTTTTTCTCAAGTCTCTATTCTCGGTCTCGGTCTCGGTCGGACCTTAGTAGAGGGATGTTAGAGTTTGACCTGTGTATGTCTGTGGCATCATAGCTCCCAAACGAATAGATCGATTTCAATGTGATTTTTTTAATCTAAGCTAGTTTCATCGAGATGGTTCTTCACTAAGTTTCATTAAAGTCGGTTCACCCGTTTTTGAAATATGGATGTTTGAAATGGCAATGTCGGGGGGTTTTCAACTTTTCAAAGTTGGTTAGGTTATATGTAGTGAGTGATCAATTTGTTTTACCACGTCGGTGGCAAACTAGCATGCGGCTTGCTTGATAGTAAGTAGTTATAGCTACCTAAGAACGCTTGCGTGACGATTGGGTGCTTAAAAAAGTCTGACTGTGTAAAAAAATAAATTGTGGAATCTTATAAAAACGCGTCAAAAGTATCTTGAGATTTATCACGCATGGGTATATTTAATACCACTTGGATAAAAGTTAAATTACACAGTACAAATTTTACATGTGCAAATAGTATTGCTTGATATAAGTTTAGTGCGGAAATTATGTCATTGTGCACCAGTCCCGAGGTGTCTAGGCCTGAGCCTGAGGCGAGGGTCGAGACTAGGGACGAGTGAAAATGACACTTCCGCTCGTGTAACAAACGACGTTTTATCGTGATACGCGACGTTCGCGCGCGAGGGGGAAACGGATATGGTTCCCTTCGAGACCATGCATGGACGCAACGTCGTGTCCGAAACGTCGAGGTATTTTAATGTTTTTACGTGATTAAGTCCCGAGTATCATGATAAAGTGTGAAAATCGCGAAAGTTAAAATCAATACAAACGTTTTTAATACATTTACGAAAAGATTACAATGAAAGCAAACGCGGGGAGCTGGTAAGAGCTTCCCTACCACCGACCCTCGGAGCTCGTGGTGGGGGAGCTGCTTCCTCAGGCGCCTTGGAAAAGTAAAAAGCACTAGTGCGAAAAATACAACTTTCCGCACAATAAGTACTTCTCGGGCGACTGTATTAAAAATAGCTTAACATTTTTAAGTTTGCATGCAAGTTCAAATAAACTTCAAGTTTTTCATAAGAAATTAAATGCAGTGAAAAGTCTATGCTTTGAGCCGCCATGTTGAATTCCTAATGCAGCCCACGTCCACAGATAGCCGAATGAATTGTTATTGGCTCTATCTCGCTCGAACCCGTCACAAATTAATGGTGCCATATTGCATGACACCTTCCCTTCTTAAGATTAGAACTATTTTAGGTTAATGGAACTTTAAAACGTGTTTAAACAAGTGATGGGTTGGTTAGTCGAGTTTTTCGTTCAATTAAGGATAGAAGTAAAGCGCCATCTATTGTCCTAAAGTGGAACTAATGTATATTTTGATGATTTCTGAAAAATCGTGCTATTGAGAGATATCGTTTTATTTTTCCTGTAAACTGTACCTTAAAGTCTATTAGCAATAATTTCAGATGTTTTCATCTGCAAACTTCGAAACTTATTATAGGGGCGGTTAAGATTTTCATTATAATTGATGGATGATTGAATAACAATGGAGCTAAAAAAAAAATAAAAAAAAACGCTTACGTACAAAAAGTCGATGTTAACCACTTCCTCATCATCCGGGCAAGACCTTATCCCATTTTCTTGGGGTCGGCCTTCCTCGTCCGCAGTTCCCACTTCGCACGGTCCTGCGCCGCGCTGGCGTCTAACCGAGCTTCTTTGAGGTCTTTTTCAACCATCGTCAGCCAAGTGGAAGGTGGTCTTCCACGTTTTCTCTTCGTCACTGGCAAGTTTAAGGCAAGCTTTACAGTGTGGTCCTCCGGCCGTCTCTGGACGTGACCATACCACCTGAGGCGTTTCTCTTTAACTTTCTCTAAAATAGGGGCAACCTTAAGACTTCCCCTTACGTACTCGTTCCGAACTTTATCCAGAAGGGTAACACCCGCTGACCAGAGTAGCATGCGCATTTCTGCTGTGTGGTGTTGGTTTAGGTGTTGTTTATTGGTACCACTTACAATTTTTTTTTATATTATGTTAAATTAAAAAACTTAGCCGGTATACATTATGTTAGATATTTCGAGCTCTCGTTCCCAAAAAAATCTATCTCCATCGCTACTGGTTTCATCATATGTAATAATGATTTACTTTATAATTAAATAATAGATGGCCTATGTATTTTCCAAAAAAAAAATACATACAGTGGAACGTAGAACCTCCTCCTTTTTTGAAGTCGGTTAAAAATGCCTACAACGCTATTTAAGACCAAAACTCAAACTACATCTGAATCACAAAACACCAACTTAACAATACACATGCAAAACATGAACACATTCAAACTTCAACCTTCTCTTACAATCATAAGGTAGCAGCGTTAAATTCAGACTGCAAATGTATGTTTGTAGCAATAGGGTTGGCACAAAGACTTTTTTTTTGTCGAGATTGAGCGCATCGGTAGTTTAATCGAATTGTACTTCAAGCGATTGGGGAGTTTACAGTAGTGAGATACCAGTATGGGAATGGAAATGGTTTGGAGACTTTATGTATCATCTTGTATCGTAAGGTCTAAATTAACACACTATGCCACATTTGTTTTTATTTTAACCCTTAAATGCATGGTGTAGGATGCAGCCTACATACCAACAAATTTTTGTTTTTTGAACAGCATAAATATTTGTAGACCGCTAGCGGTGTTTTTAAATAAGTTTCATGAAAATCGGTTCAGCCGTTTTTGAGATATTGGACTGTGAAATGAAAATGTCGGGGGTTTTTGAACTTTTCTAAGTTAGGTTACTAAGGAGATATGGATATACTCGATATATTCGTTTGAATATCGAATATCTTCTTACCAAATTTCATCTAGATTGGAGCAGCGGGTTCTCCGTGAAGAGGTAACAAACAGACAGACAGAGAGACAGAGTCACTTTTCCATTTATAATATTAGTTATGAGTTAGGATTAGGATTAGGATGTCATTAGTTATCACATAATATTTGTTTTAACGAAAAAAAATAACAATTCATGCATTTAACGGTTAAACCGTTATTAAGTTTTTGCTTTTGTTATATTTAGTTTGTTTTCAAAAGTGTTGCTTTTTGTGTGTGTGTGTTTGTCAAATTTGTGTGAATGAGTATCTCTCTCTTATGTCCCGACATTTATAACTGACAAACAAGCAAGTCTAGCATTGTTCTCCTATGGTTAACATTGTCAATAATCACAAACTTCATAGCTGTGCAACGTGTGGAGGTTCTGAAATTACTCCACTGATGTTTAAAGTTTACTGCGTCAAGTGCAGATAGGTTTTCATTTTCCATCGCCATAGTTTTGTTGGTAATTGAAAGAGAAAGATTAACTGTTCGATTGTACAACTGAAGAGTCCGACCAATTCCACCATCTCTTCGTTTCAGTCAAAACGCCCAACGTTGGACATCAAAAATCAATCTTATGACGATGTCATAAACATTTTGACACTGGAAAGCTTTTCTCACTTTAACTATAACTAACTTTGTACTGAATATCATATAAAAAAAGATAAGACGAATTGAGAACCTCCTCCTTTTTTGAAGTCGGTTAATAAACAAAAGAGACACAGGTATCAGTGAAAGAAATGGAATCGCGTACCTTGTCACTGGAAATGTCCACATACATCTGCCAAGGAAATCGTTGTGCATTTGCCTGTGAAAAGGTTCCACAGAGGTACGCGAGTCATTTCCTTCGACTGCACCTACTACATGCCTACTACCTACCAAGTAGATTTTTTTTTATAGTAAACGTCATAACGATTTTCCTTGTCAAGCAATGCGATGTCTCTATGACGTTTACTATGAAAAGGTTCCATGGTGGGTCGGGAATTAATTTCTTCGACTGTACCTACCTATCAACGTATACAAACGTATGCTTGTCGTAGAGTTAGTTATGTGTATACAAACAAGGTCATCAATAGGAGGCCTTATGGGTGTATCTCTACTTGCAACTTTTCTCTGCTCTTCTCCGCTTCGTTCCGCCCAGCTCCGGACCAGTGTAAGCGCACCCTACCGTTTCAGAGCGTCAAATACTAGAGATTTTCCGAAAATACCCATATTTACCCTATTCACCAAATTAACAAAACTTTTTGGCCAACGTTTCTACCTATAAACAAAAGAAAAAAAAACTAAGCCAATGACTAATCAATAAAATGACACTGTCAAAACTGTCAACAGCCATGCAATAACACCAAACCACAGCCAACAAGATCACAAAATCAAAATTCCTGTAACAATACAAAAACTCAGCCACAAGTTATGCCAGCCGCAACGAAAAACACAAACGAAGCTAAACTGAAATTATTTAATAACAAATATGAATGTCACACCATAAAACCAAAACATGTACCTTGTAGATGTGAAAAAGATGAGTGTTACGATATTTTTGAGTCGGAAGAAGAAATGAAGAAGTCGCTAGCAAGATTTTGTTGCGGAGACTTCTATTTAATAGGGAGAATATGGATAGCAGTTATGAAAACTGTCTTATTAGGTGAGAAACTGTGTTTGATTTCGAAAGTGGACGCAGCTTGTGTCCAAGCAGCTACCCTTACAGAACCGAAGCCGAAAAAACCACCAGATATGAAATACACGGAGCTCCCTGTTTACGAATGTCCTCATAAGAAATATAAAGACTGTTTAGAAGATAAGTATGACTGTCCGCAATCGCACAAAAAAGTTCTACAAACTCTGCTATTACCATACGTGAAATGCTATAGGAGGAAAGCCCAGAAGGTTTACAGCGAAGCAAGATGTGAATTTAAAAGCACTTGTAATGAGATCCGCTGTGATTTTAGGAAGGCAAAGAAGCAAGTTAAAGACTATTTGAGGGATCCTCAGAATGTGGAAGTTAGGACTGGTTTAGTGGTCTTTTGTGCTGGGTTAGGGTCGTACTTTGGATCTGGGAAAGGTCTACCGAGAAGACTGTTCTGGACCAGCTTCGGGGCTGCTGTACCAGGTATGATCTGCTTTCCGAAAGAAACTGACGAGGCTATCAGAGAAGTCGGCTGGTTCACTCTTAACGCTTGGGTGTCTTTATGCAAAAATGTCTTAAACAGAGACTGTTGTGACATGAGAGGAAAAATTCCCTGCCCTCCCCCTGAGCCTTTAGTACCGCCGCCTCCGCCCCCGCCCATAAAAATTGAAGGATGCCCAGAAAAAAAATGAAAAAAGTTTGAAGTCCCTTGTGCGCGTCAAATATAAATACTTCTTTCACGAAGTTGTCACGGCGTGTCGCGAAAAGAAAAAGACTGACAGGTCACTGTCAGGCGACGATGACATTACGACATGCCTCAAAATTCCAGTGAAAAGACCTTAATATTAACAAAATAAAAATGCAAAACGAAATCGAATGCAACAATGAAGTACAGACGAACGAACCCGAAGAATCCGCGGAAGAAGAAAACAAATTGAATTTTGATTACAGCAGTCTTTGTACAGTTGGTAAGCTATGGGTTGTGGCTGTGAGAGCAATTCTCCTTGGAGCAAAGATGTGTTTTATACCGACCGTGAAAGCAGCGTACCCGCCACCCGTACCTCAAAGACCTAAGCCAATGAAATACAAAGACTTGCCCCTCTACGAGAGTCCTCACTACGAATACAAGGACCACAATGCTGACAAAATGAAATGTCCAAATATCGACCAGAAGATTGTTCAAACGATCTTGTATCCACACGTGTCAGTCTACAGAAAGGAAGTTCAGAAAACCCTGTGTTTCGCGAGGAAAGAACTAGTAGACACTTGTAAAGAAGTTAAAACAGATTACAGAGTCGCTGAGAAGAGAATTCTGAACTACATGCGGGATCCGAAGAACGATACTTTACGTAATGCTTGTATGACTATAGGAGTTGCTACTGGATTTTATCTAGGATCCGGAGGAGGGATACCTAGAAGATTTTTTGCAACTGCAGTAGGGACTTGTGCGGCTGGCTCCGTTTGCTACCCGAAGGAAACCGACGAAGGGTTCCGTACGTTCATGTACTATGTGGGCAAGGGTCTGGTGGCTTTTTACAACTCGTTCTGTGGGAAAAACTTCGCGTTTAGAGAGCGTGTGGCCTGTACCAAAGACCTACCCAAAATGCCGATGTATCCTACAAAGCCGCTTCCAAATTGTCCTAAGAAGTAAATAATTAAGAGCCTATTGTACAATAAAGTAACAACAAGTTTTTTTTAGAATGCTTGGGTATTATTTCGTAGAATATTTTAGCTGTATTATTTTATTTTTAGGGTTCCGTACCTCAAAAGGAAAAAACGGAACCCTTATAGGATCACTTTGTTGTCCCTCTGTCTGTCTATCTGTCAAGACCCTTTTTCTCTGGAACGCGTGGAAGTAGCATGCTGAAATTAATATCAATTACTCAAACCTGCGGTCCCTCAAAGCCGTGACAAAATCAACCTTCTAAGTCTACGCAATCAAAAGATACAGTCATTAAAAAATCTATTTCCATACAAATTGCCGATTTCCAAAAACCTAAAGGGTACTTCCAGCTGTCTTAGAAACTTGAAATTTGGTATGAAGGTAGCTCTTATAGCACAGCCACTCCAAAAAGTCTCAAAATCTTAAAATTTTATGTCCGTCTGTAGATTTCAGGGGCCAATATAAGTTGACCCCACACTGCGTACATTTTGCTTAGGAGCAGGGCTCTGCTAACGCTGGACTTCTTAAAACACTGGGGAAAAGCGTTAAAATCTTTCTACGGAACGCGAGTCCGAGATGGGTTCAGAAGCCGAAGGCATATATCATACCCATACCTGTCACGAATTTGACTGTTTTTTTAAATCATAGACAAACATACCGAGCCGACGTTTCGTAAACTATTTTTTTTTATTTAAAAAAATATATATCACATTATTATTTATACATGTCGGACTGAACTCGACTTATATACGTGAGTGATCCGTTTTATTTCACTATGATTATAAATTACGTTGGTTTTCAAATTTGAAACATCGAACTCGATACCATTACTTTACTGCTGGCGCTGTCGGCGAGAAGGCCACGTCGTGCTGCAATGCTGGTCATTTTCCACGGTTTCTGAACGCACTATAGAGGACTTAAGATATGTGTGTAGATAAAATACATATAATATTTATGACGTATTTGTACAGTACGTTTTAGTTTAGCCGTAGGTTACTAGACCACAATGGCATTGTGTTATTAAAGTGCATAATATTAACAATGATCGCTTCTGGCCATTCGATAATATTGTTCAACGAACAAAGAGTATGTTTACCAGTAAACTTGCAAGTATGTATGTTTGTCACGTTCCGGCTTTCTGGTGTAGCCGTCGACGTGTAAAAAGAGGGGAAGGCTGCGTGTCTGAAAGGACTTTCTGTAGCTAGCTGCCAGAGGTAGCAATTTTTTACGTCCCAATACTGGGCACAGACTTCCTCGCACAATGAGAGCTATATAATTTGGGCTATAGTTCCCATGCGGGCCCAGTGCAGATTGGGAACTTAACACTCCCACTGAATTGCTTCGCTGGAGTGTGCAAGTTTCCGGAGGAGTTTCCTTATACCGGAAAGTCCACAATGAATAAATGAGGGATAACGTGAGTCAAAAATCCGCTAGAATTGCTAGTGTCGCGTGATGTCTGTCTGTCAATTTCCACCTATGGCCTCTCAAGCAGAGGGTCGGGTTCGAGCCCCGGGTAACCTCTGTGTTTTACGGAATTGTGGGAAATTAAATTTGTAATTTATCACGAGGTGTAATCGTGAGGAAACCTGCACACTGCTGTGAAGCAATCACAAACGTACCGAGCTAGCGGTTCGCATCGACTAGGTACTATTTTTTTGTAAATTGTATATTGGTTTTTGAAGATGTTCCAAATTTGAAACTCATAACGACATCGAATCCGATGTCGAAATGCTGGTCATTTTCTACGGTATTTGGACGCATTACAGAGGATTTACAATATTGTGTAGATAAACACTTTTCTTCTATTTTGATATAGTGCTGTGTACAGTCAGCAGCAGAAGTAGCTAAGCAACCGAAGCGGTCACAATGATCTGCACAAGCTCCTATGTCTATACCCTTTCAAGTGATGCCGTCCTTGTCTAACCAGGTATGCATCTAGCAAGTTTGCATAGATAAGGAACAGTTTGAGCGGTTTTATCGACGCGTGAAATACGACACCGGCCAGACGGTCGAGCACGACTTTTCGAAACCTGCGTCACGTAAAATCGAATAGTAAACGTTGTCGAGTTTGTATGACGGTTGGAACAGCGCCCGCCCGTGAGCGTATTTGGAACTAAAATTTAGTATGACGTTTCTCGATCTCGATACGATAATCGAAACGTTACGCAGCATTCGTAAAGTCGTGCTCGACCCTCAAAGGCCCGCTGCGGTCTTCCGCCTTTTACAGGTAATTTTGACAGGAGCCCGCTGCGGGCTTTCGCCACTTCGCGTTGACACCCGCAGCGGGCTTTTGCCAACTGAACCCTTAATAGTGTAATCAAACCGCAAAAAATACGTCTCGATCGCGTTTGCGTTAAAGTGTCAAATAGTAAGAGAATTGTTAAGCGCGAACGCGATCGAGACGTATTTCTCGGCCTGGTCGGCGATTACACTAGGACAGTGTTTTTCAAACTTAAATTTAACATCATAATTCATTCGCGACCCCCTAAAACCCCGTCTCTGCTATTAGATGTAGAACCCAACTATTGTTTATTTTTCAATAAAAAAAAAGCTTCTCACTAAACTCGAAATTTTTTCTTTTTTTTTTCAATAATTTTTATTTTTCGTTTTTTTCTTGGTTGGTTGGTAGGTTGGTTGGTTCGTTGTTTTTTTTTTCATTTATTTTTGTCAATAAATGTTGTGAGTTTGAGTATTTAATAATTAATAATTATATTTAGAACGCACCCTTCTGTCATCAATTAATCATGCACTTTGGAACGAAACCTATAGTTTTATTTATCAGACGGTAGTTACTGGTTCGCATAACCTAAACTTTTTTTAATATTGAAAGGAAATAAATATTGCTGTTTTATTAAAATGTCTTTGACAAAAATTCTCGCGACCCCCCTGTATAAGTTCCGCGACCCCCCTGGGGGTCGCGACTCACACTTAGAAGAACACTGCACTAGGAGCTCTGAAGGGACAATAGAGCCGTGCTTAGATCATTGTGAACGCGTCGGTTACTTAGCTATTTCACTGTTATAGCTAAATGTGACCAATATAATATATGTGTAATATTCTCAGGAATGTGTTGGGATGCACATCAGAGGCTGTAAGGCATGTGTTTATATTATTGTATTGTTTTTCTCAATAGCGTTTAGTTTATCTTATTTTACAAAGCGTTTGGGTTCTGGAAGGGACTTTGATATTGAAATATACAACGGACAACACATGGACAGCATAAAGCACTGGGAAAAAGTGGGAAATCATTGTAAGGAACCCTCGGTGCGCGAGGCCGACTTGCACTTGGCCGGTTTTTTTATATATGTCAGCAACTCTCCTACCATATGTCAGCAACTCTCCTTTCATGAAGTTCTGTATTCCGAGCTCGAGTTACGTTATCGTATCGAAATCGAGAAAACTCATGCTAAATTTTAGTACCAAATACGCTCACGGGCGGGCGCTGTTCAAAACGTCATACAAATTTCTCGATAACGTTTACTTACTACTCGATTACGTTACGCAGGATTCGAATAATCGTACTCGGGCCTCTGACGCATACGACTACGAATTAGTCCGAAATATGTCGGGCTAAACTCGATTTATATACATGAGTGATCCGTTTATTTCACTACGATACTCAAGTTATCTACGAACAAACGTTTTGACGGCCACATACATACGAACGCCAATTTTGCCCCCTTTCTCAACACGAGAACTCACTCGCGTCGCTCGCTCCTTCAATAAAGATAGTCCATACTTCAAGCTGTCGTCGAAATTCATCCCTTTCTCAACACTGAGAACACCCGCTTCGCTCGCTCATTAAATAAAATATAGTCCATACTCGTTATCGTCTAAGTTGCCCGCATATAATTATACGAACGCCAATTCGCCCCTTTCTCAACACGAGAACTCACTCGCGTCGCTCGCTCCTTCAATAAAAATAGTCCACACTTCAAGCTGTCTTCAAAATTCGTCCGTTTTCTCAACACTGAGAACACTCGCTTTGCTCGCTTATTAAATAAATGATAGTCCATACTTCGTTATCGCCGAATGATGCCCGCATACATACGAAGGCCAATCCGCCCCCTTTCTCAACACGAGAACTCACTCGCTTCGCTCGCACCTTTAATAAAAGACAGTCGTTTCTAGTACCTTTACGTTAATGTCCAACAACAACGTGGATCCGAGACAATGGCCGATTACGTTTACTGCTTATTGTGAGTATACGCGCATCACTACTTTGTAGTATAAAAAACCATTTTTTATTTTATGCAACACAGAAGGCAAGCAGAGGAGTCACCTGGTGGTAAATCACGGGCAACACCTTCATCATTACCAGCCTTTTTTACGTCCCACTGCTGGGCACAGGCCTCCTCTCAGAATGAGAGGGCTTGGGCTATAGTTCAGACGCGGGCCCAATGCGGATTGGGAACTTCACACACACCATTGAATTGCTTCGCAGGAGTGTGCAGGTTACCTCACGATGTTTTTCCTTCACCGAAAAGCTCATGATAAAGCGCATGACAAATGTAATTGCGCACATAAAATTCCGAAAAACTCAGAGGTGCGAGCCGGGGTTTGAACCCACGACACTCAGCTTGAGAAACTATAGGTCAAACCGCTAGGCTATCACGGCAACACCTTAGTCTAGTGTAATCAAACGGCCAAAAAATACGTCCCGAACGCGTTTGCCTTAAGTGTCAAATAGTATGAGAATTGTTTGTTGGCATAATTTGGGCGAATTGGCAACGCCTCTAGCGGCACTTATCGGCAACAAACAATTCTCATTCTACCTATTTTGACAGCCGTGACGCGAACGTGATCTAGACGTATTTTTGGCCGTTGGTTACACTCTAGGGGGCTAGCACGCGTGCCATTTTGTCGCTTGTCGCTCAGTGCGTCCTTCACTGATTCCGTCACTATGAAAGGGACGCACTGCGCGACAAGCGACAAAATGACGCGCCGTCCTACATGTGCTAGACGTACGCGAGAGTGCCACTAGTGGCGCTGCCAATGTGCCTATAGTAATTCAGACGTAAACGCGAACGCGATCGAGACGTTTTTTTGGTCGTTGATTACACTAGACGCTCTGAGCCTCTAGTGTAATTCTTGATACGAGAAAACGTCTGGATCGCGTTCGCGTTAACCCTCAATTACTATGGGCAAATCGACAGCGCCTCTAGCGGCACGTATTGGCAACGTACCATTCTCATAGTAATTAACACGTTAACGAGCAGGCGTTCGAGACGTATTTTTTTTATAATTTGTTGCTTAACGAGAGACACAACAGGCCGACAGAAAGCGGATGTTTCATCTATATAACAAACATAGAAAACAGTACCGTCGTGACTGACTGACTGACAGACAACGCACAGCCTAAACCTCTGGACCTACTTGAAATTTGGCAAACATGTACCTTGAGTATCCTAGAAGAGCACTAAGAAGGGGTTTTTCGAAATTCCCACGGGATAGGGAACTAGCCCATTTTGAAACATTTCACGGAGCAAAGCCGCGGGGCATAAGCTCGTTTATAAAAATCGGTGAAAAAATTGTGAAAAAGTACTTTATTTACTTACTCGATTTTTCAGATTTCTGCACCACCATCGGTATTAAAACTTCAGTTTCAAATCATTGACTGTGTTCTAACAGTAGTAGTTGTTTTTATGAAACGAGGCGAAGCCGAGTTTCATAATAGGATCACACGAGTATTTTAAGGCCTATTTATGCAGAGCTGTATACATTACTTTATCTATACCTACACATGTTAAAGTACTCTAAGATGGTTTTAGAAGCCGAAGGCTTAATAAACCCGTCACAAATTTGACTTTTTTAATATCATAAGCAAACATACCGAGCTGACTTTTCGTATCGATATTTTTTTTCAATTGACGCCTATTTATTTAATTTGCAGTATTGATTTTTGAAGATGAAACTGTCATTGCCTACTACTTTTGAACGCATAATAGAGGACTTTTGATATATGTGTAGATAAAGTAAATAAAATAATAATAATCAATAAATAAATATCATGGGACAATTGACATTGACACCAGCTGACCTAGGCCTAAACTAGACAAAACCTGTACCATGGGTAATAGACAACGAATAAACATACTTATATAGATAAATACATACTTATATACATATTAAACATCCAAGACCCGAGAACAAACATTGTTATTCATCACACAAACATCTGCCGCAACCGGGGATCGAACCCGGGACCTCAAGCTTCATAGACAGGGTCTCTAACCACTAGGCTATCCGGTCGTCGAAAAAAATACATCGCCGCAAACTGACCCCACAAATAGTTGCATAAAATGAGACATTAATGTATGGTTGTTGTAATTCGTCGGTGGGTGCGCGTACGCAGCGGCGCGCTCAGGAGGAACCGTCTGAGTCACGAGGGTTAAGGGGACGATGTATCTGCAAAAGAAAAAAAAAATACAATTTAGAGAACTTAAAAAAACCCTCTGCATCCCAAAACTCATTATTTCAGAAAACGCCGCAACGATTTAATAAAACTTAGCTAAGAACCATCTTGGTTGAATCTGTCTATGATTTTTATAAGCTACCATGGCACAGACAGACATACGGATACACAAAAAAACAATGGCGCAAGAGCACCAAGAACAGCGTAACTACTGGTACGTGGTACTAACTAAAGCACAGCTACAGAAGGCTCACTCTCGAACAAACTGAAGTTTAGGTCAAGGACCATAAAACCAAGAGGACTTCCAGTGTTTATACGATGTCGCAGTCCTTTGAAATAATAAGCCTGCTGTAGCTAATTTCACTACGGAGGGGTCTCTGTACCATTCATTTGGTATGACATTTAGACTTCTGGCTAACACAATAGGGACATCTAAATTCGATTTTTCTTTCAGTTCATAGATAGCGCTATTGTGTTAGCCAGAGGTCTAAGTGTCATACAAAATAAATGGTACAGAGAGCTCTCTATAGTGAAACTAGCTACAGCAGGCTCATTATTTTACAGGAACGCGACATTGGTTTTATCGTCTTTGGTTTAGGTATAAACATTTCAAAAATGTGTCTTCTCTTTCGTCTAACACAGTTAAACAAGGATCAACAAATGTCACGCAAAGGCACAACTATCAGTAGGTACCACCACTACACTATGCGCTGGCACGTTTCGAACTCTCCACGAGCCCATTCTCAAAGCGCCAAAACCCCACGTGGCGGAGCAAATTCATCGTTTTTAATTCATAATAAAATATTATAATAAATAACCTTTTGTTAACTTAACTGCCAGTTAAACATTTAGTCGTTTTGTCACCGCGGCCTACCCTAACCGTCACGGTGTTTAGCTGCCCGCTGGACCCACGCACAATTATGGTACTTATCGAGTTTTGCTTATTAAGACAAACTACTGTCGCTTAACAAGAGTGTACGTTAAGCCATTGGGATTAGTTGCCGTCCCATTAATATAAACATCAGGATATGGCACTACAACAACGGAGTACTGAAGGGGCTGTTCATACGCTGTATACTTTTTTTTAACCGACTTCAAAAAAGGAGGAGGTTCTACGTTCCACTATATGTATTTTTTTTATGTAAATTCGTTATTTATATTTCGACGGGAAAAACGAAATAGTTATATTTAATAATTTTTAATCAATAATAGACAAACCTTTATTATTTTTATCAATCAGGTTACCCTTGTTTACGAGTATTCGTGTGTTAATGATGAACCATCTGCACATAGGTATTGTTTTTAATGTTGTGTTAGAAGTGTTGTGAAATTGTGATAAAAGAGAAAGATATAAATTGCTATACTATAATAGTTTAGCATGTTGGTTCTTTCTCAGTGATTCACAGGCACAATTAGCTAATATTAGCAGCTTAAATAAATGTTGTAACTATGTTTCTAGAAATACCTATACTTAAGCGAAACGTGACTCATGTATCCATTTGTTTTGTTAGTAAATTTAGTTCGGTTCAAAACCTAAGTAAATGGCCATATTTTAACACATATGGAAATCTGTATACTGAACCAGGAATCTATGGATTAAAGTCCTACAAATGTAAATAAATAAACAAATATTGTATTTGTAACATGCCTATCTTTTCTTGTATTGTATACCTCATACCTACTTTAGCAAAGAGCTCTTAAATAATAGTCAATGATTAAATAATGGAAACAAAAATAAAAGCAAAAAGTTACCTGTCGTAGATTCGAACCGGGGACCTCAGTGCTGCGAGGCCGAACGACTAACGACTAGAATAGCTTGCTTAGCGGACAAAAAACTTGAACGCTTTCATGTCATTACCAGAGGGGGGTCGTTTTCTCTGACGCTGTCTGTACATCGATTACTCCGTCAAAAAAATTGTAGACTGATATTCAAAATTCTTTTTTTATTCGAAAGGGTATACTCCTGAGATGGTCCCATTGTCACCAAGTCATGATCTGATAATGGGATCCAAGGGAAATCGAGGGCAACCCTCAAATTTTACAGGCACGTACTATGTGTTTCATATATTTTCTTAGGTTATTCAAGTATTTGCGTCTGGTAGTCATCATCTCATGATGATGAGCTGATGATGGAAGGTACAACTCCTTAACGGTTAGGAGTTGGAGGGTAATTCTGAAAATGTTAAATCAACGTAAAATTGTGAAATAAAAATCTTTTAACAAAAAAGTAAAACCGCCTTCAAAAAAAAACCTTAGGAAAAAAACGTAAAATAATCCTCTAAAATAATTATTTTAATCTTTTTTTTTCTGAGGTTTTTTTTTGAAGGTGGTTTTACTTTTTTGTTATTATACGACAAGGAAGCCAAACGAGCAAGTGGGTCATCTAATGGTAAATAATCACCACTGCTCATAGACACCCGCAACCCACGGGGGTTTGCAGATGCGTTGCCAACCTAGAGGGCTAAGATGAAATGCCTCTTGTGCCTGTGATTTCCTCGGCTGTCTTACTCTCCACACCGGAACACAACAGTGCAAGCACTGCTGCTTAGCGGCAGGATTAGCGAGTAAGATGGTGATAGCTATCCGGACGGACCTTGCAGAAGGTCATATAACCTGCGTGTACGTGAAGCTGTAGTGGGCGCTAACGATGGGCCTCATAAGGAAGCTCAAAGTCACTCAAACGGCGATGGAGAGGGCTATGCTCGGGGTTTCTCTGCGGGACAGAATCAGAAATGATGATATCCGCAGTAGAGCTAAACTTACCGACATAGCCCGAAGAATTGCGAAACTTAAGTGGCAGTGGGCCGCGCACATTGCTCACAGAACTGATGGCCGATGGGGGCCATGTTCTCGGATGGCGTCCACGGACCGGGAGACGAGCTGTCGGTAGGCCTCCAACAAGATGGAGCGACGATCTAGTAAAGATTGCGGGACCGCGGAAAGCACAAGACCGGTCTGAGTGGAGAGCCTTGGGGGAGGCCTATATGTCTAGCAGTGACTGTCTTTCGGCTGACATGATGATGATGATGATGACGTGAAGCCATTGAGATTAGTCTTCACCACAATTTTAACCGAAATAGTGGATAGTCAGTGTGGATTTGAAAGACTGTGTTAACTTATATACAGACTACGTTAACGCGGATGGTTGGGTAAAAAAAACCATGATAGCCCAGTGGTTTGACCTATGGCCTCTCAAACAGAGGGTCGTGGGTTCGAGCCCGGGCTCGCACCACAGAGTTTTTCGGAACTTACATTTGTAATTTATCACGAGCTTTTCTGTGAAGGCAAACATCGCGAGGTAACCTGCACACTCTTGAGAAGCAATTCAATGGTGTGTGGATAGTTCCTAATCCTCACTGGATCCGCGTGGGAACTTATAGCCCAAGCCCTTTCATTCTGAGAGGAGGCCTGTGCCCAACTGTGAGACGTAAAACAAGACTGATGATGATGATGATGATGATGATGACATAAATAATATTATTACTAACTAACTACGAAACCGCTCCCACACCCGTATGCAGTAGTTAATAACCGTAATAAGATTATTTTTTACCCATATTGGATTAATGTAATAGACAAATATTGGATTTACATTATGTTAATGCTCATAGGGGTATTTTGATTGATATTAAGGTGGTTGTGAAAAAAAAAATGTGCCAGTAAAGTCGGTAAAGTCGACCATTGAAATATTGTGACGATAGTGTGTAAGATTGTCACCGGTTTGAACTTTGCCATTGGTGTTCTTTTGTCTTTATATTTTTTTTTTAAAGCGTGCGCTTAGTGGCCTCTCCTACCTAGCGTTCCTATTTACCTACGTCTATCCGCGCAGCGTCGAACGCGGCGAACTGCACGAGACGCTGCGCGGGCGTCAATGAGACGCTGACGTTCGAAAAACGCTACTTGTGAGGGGGGGGCTTAAGATATAATCAAGAAAGATAAAGACGGATGTTTTTGATAATAGAATCCGCAAATAACGCCTGATTTACTCTACTCTACTCTAAACTACACTCTATTGAGTATAGTTTGTGAAATGTGAAAAAAATCACAAGGCGTCATCTCAATAGAGACTCTTACTATGATAAAGTTCCATTGCATCCGGTTCGCAAGACACTCTAATGAGCTGCAAAAAACTGACATCTTGACCACAATTTTTTGCAACAACGCGTGCCCACATCAATAAAAACATGGGTACCTAGTTAACTCAAAAGTAAAAGTGCCCAGAGAAACCTCTCATTTGTTATACTCCACAATCGGCCATCTTTAAAAAAGCCTTTCTCTCATTACGAAACTCTAACCCCACTCCACTACATCACTGTAAAAAAATCCATTACCGCTTTTGCCTGAGACTTCTTTCCTACAATAGCTGCAAAACCGTCAATGGATTACTAGTTAATAGGTGTGATCGTCGTGGTACTGCAATATTCAAATTGGGAACATGGAGTCGTGTGTTCAGATCGTGACCGTACGGAAAGCATAGATTCGGATGACGTTGTAAATCGATATTTGAAATTCGAACACAACATGGCCAGTGTTTTATCGTGAGAAAAGTCTGCCGCTAAATAGGCTGTTCGGGAACGGCCTGAGTCATTTTGTTTGTTTTACAAACTTTAAAAAGTTAAAGTAGGTTTGACATAAGCTAAGGTTAACCAATCACCGTCCGCGTGTGGACAGCTTATGGAGGCGATCCCGTGACATTACGAAGTTGACGTATCATAAGCGTGTGCTCATAATGAGTAGTAGTTTATGAAACTGTTACATAATGAGTGTTTAAGGCCTAATCTAATTATGTATAGTTGCATACATTACATTATCTACACATGTATATGTCATAAGTATTCTAAGACGGGTTCAGAAGCCGAAGACATAATAAACGATAAACCTGTCACAAATTTTACTGTTTTTTCAAATCATGGACAAACATATCGAGCTGACGTTTAGTATCGACCAATTTTTTTAATTGAGACCTATTTTTAAATTGTATTGGTTTTTGGACGTTTCGTATCGATATATTTTTTAATTGACTCCTATTTTTTTATTGTATAAGTTTTGAAGATGAAAACTGACTGTCGTAATGATGGTCATTGCCTACAGCTTTTGAGCTCATAATAGAGGCCTTATGATATGTGTGTAGATAAATATTCTTTGACTGGACGTACTTGTCGATTTTCAGGTGGGTCTAGTCAGAATGACGCGAATAAGACAGACCTCACACAAAATAACACTGCACAACATACTTCTTTGATATTCCCAACTCCTTTCAGCTTGTTAATAAACACATTAAGCGTTCGTTATCAATACCTTCTGTTGGTAGCGATTATCCCCGCTACATTAGCTCCCAATGCGGACATTGTGCGATGCCTGAATTTTGCCAGTTCATCGTTTATCAGATCAAAATGAAAGGGAAATGAGCGGAGTTTAAACTGGAGCCAGTTTCTTTCGGTTTCGGTTATGGATGGGCAAGAAGAGAATACTTAGCGATTGATTTAACCATTCTTTAAATAGTTTTCTCCGTGCTCAAAACGGCTAGTGCAGTTGACACGTGACCAGAAGGCTGGGTCATATCTGGCTCAGAGGATCTGAGGGAGATTCTGATTCTTCTGTCTTCTTTCTTCTAATCTTCAAGTTTTTCTTCGCATTCTTCGTATTTTTTTATCCTCGCTCGTCTGTTTTCTTTTATTTTAGTTTTTTTGCAGTTTTAAGAAAAAATTACTACGGAAAGTGGCAAAAATTCACGAGTCTCTTTAAGTGCGTTGGTTAGGTAGCAAGTTTTTTCCAAACACTCGATTTCAAAGAATCAAAGGAGATTTTTTATTGAAAATTAGAACAGATTTCTCAAAACAAAACCTACCTTTTCCATGAATAAAAAAACAAATTGGCATTCCGAAACGATTAATTCCAAAATGAGTAATAAAAATCTAAATTCCGTTAATGCCGAACAGTAGTCCATCATTATGTTAACGATTCCTAATACCTTTCCCAAAATGACCGTATTAATACGCGAAAGAATCGAATAATCGAATTAGCATAAATAGTTAATCGAATCGATGCTACAGCCATTTAAATTGGCGAAATGGACCGAACATTACGATAAACGGAACGTTTTCCGCGAATTTTTGAAATTTGAATCCGTTCTTTATTTTATTCGTAAGGCGTGATTCGTTTATTTTTACGTTTGCGTTTCGTTTCACGTTGTTCCACATGTTTTGTTTTTTTTTGGTTAGGGTATTTTTTATTGTGCCCTATCAACGTCCATTACGAGTCATTATGTTAGATTGTAAGGCGTCCTCCTGCGCAAGCGTCCCGCTGTTACTGACTTTTTTTTCATAAGGCTGTGGTTACTGACTTTTTTTAAATTTTAAGTTCTTGGTTATAAAGGGATGTTTGATTTGCGATTAGTTTTTAAACACATGTTAGTTTTGATGTAGTTTTATATTCTTGTGAAATATTTCTTGCTTATAGTGAAATAAACTAAATTATAAATGATTGCTTTCTTAAATTTAGGAAAAAAAAACGTACTATATAGTTAAAATTTGTTAGGCATTAAATAGATCACTCACGAACGTCAGCCTGGTATAGCCCGACTTGTTCCTTTTACGTTTCGCTACCGTCGAAGCGAAGCGTGTGCTCCCATAGGAGGATTAGTCCGAAACACTTCAAGAGCTATACTCGACTGACATACGTGAGTGATCCGTTTATTGCACTATGATTGAATCTCACGGTAGTTTCACTATACTATAAAGTCTGTGTTAAACTTGTGTGTTACAATGTCGGGTGTTTTACAACTTTTCTAAGTTGGTTAGGTTAGAAATCGCTTTCCGCTATAAGCTTATCCAGAAGCGCGGCCTTCCGCGAATTTGAAAGACATGCCTATAACCCGACAAAATTACAAACGCCGCGACCACAACTGGCCATTAAGCATTTATCGACCTTCTTTATTTAATAGGGTCAAATTAACACAAAGTTTTATAAACTTGTGGGTCTTATGGTGTGAGGCGTAAGGGTGATTTTGCGAGGTACCGCGTAATTTTAAATGTAGTTGCTTGCTTAAACGATAACATCGTATGTTGCTGTTTTTAAAATACTGTTGAAAGTTGCGAAATTTAGGGTTCGTTTATATACAAGGGAAAACCGAAATTGAAGTTCCCAATTTATTTATTTATTTATTTATTATCAAAACAATTTTACAGCATTACAGCAAAGCCAATGCGCTATAAAATTTAAAAATAAACAACTCACAATGCAAAAAAGTACCACACTTGATCCCTGTGGGAACCATAGCCCAAACCCTTTCATTCTGAGAGGAAGCCTGTGCCAACCTGTGGGACGTATATAGGCTGATGATGATAGTGAAAACCAAAATTGTCAGTTAATACCACGCTCGAGAACGTTAGATGGCAATCAAATAATGTGTGTCTGTCTGTGACATCATAGCTCCTATAATCGGGTGGACCTATTTGAAGGCTTTTTTTAATAGAAAGCTAGTTTAATCGAGATTAGCTGAGTTTCGTCTAAATCGGTTCAGCCGTTTTTAAGATATTGGACCTTAAAATAAAAAAGTCCGCGGTTTTCACCTTTTCTAATTACCTAACAGCTGCCCAAGTTTATCTGCCATCCTAATCCTAACTAATATTATAAATGCGAAAGTAACTCTGTCTCTCTGGCTTTCTGTTTCTCTGTCTGTCTGTTTGTTACCTCTTCACGGGAAAACCGCTTCACCAATCTAGATGAAATTTGGTAACAAGATAGTTTGAATATTGAGGAATAACATAGGCTACTTTTATTCGGGAAAATTATATAGTTCCCGCGGGATAGCGATAACCGAAATCTACACGGACGAAGTCGCGGGCAACAGCTAGTAGATCATAAATCTAAAGCACTATACCTAAGCCATAAGTTAATAATACAAGGAAACTGGAAAAAATGGAGTACCTACTTACTTACATACGAACAGTGCAAGTTAACTAAAAGCTAGTAATAAGAATATGTACCTCTAAAGAACCCTGCAAAATTGATTTTCTCGTGCACAAATCGATTTTATTCCCCGCCATGTTCAAGTATGCGCGCAACCATAAAAGACCTTTTTGTATGCTCCCGCGCAGCCTTGGGACGCTCATAGGCAACGGGTATGCACTGACTCATCAACGGTGGGAATTAAAAGAATTTTAGCTTAAATAAAGACTTGCCAAAATAAAGCAGGAATTAGTTGCAGTATCAATAAATAAATAAATAAATAATAAATAAATATCGTGGGACAATTTGACACCAATTGACCTAGTCCCAAACTAGGCAAAGCCTGTACTATGGGTACTAGACAACGGATAAACATACTTATATAGATAAATACATACTTATATACATATTAAACATCCAAGACCCGAGAACAAACATTCATATTCATCATACAAACATCTGCCCCGACCGGGATTTGAACCCGGGACCTCAAGCTTCATAGTCAGGGTCTCTAACCACTGGGCCATCCGGTCGTCGAAATCAATAACAATACTATCACCAGGTACTTTAACTTCATACTATATCCTTTGATAGGTACTTAACTTTTGCTAACAGAGGAATAAACATTTAGACGGATTAATTCGAAAAATGTCGGGCCGTGATATCCTAGTGGTTTGACCTATGGCCTCTCAAGCAGAGGGTCGTGGGTTGAAATCCCGAGGTGCGATCGTGAGTTTTAATGTGCGGAATTACATAATGCAATTTATCATGAGCTTTTCGGTGAAGGAAAACATCGTGAGGAAACCTGCACACTCCTGCGAAGCAATTAAAACTTTGTAAAAAAAATATTTTTACATCATCATCATCACCAGCCTTTTTAACGTCCCACAGCTGGGCACAGGCCTCCTCACGATGTTTTCCTTCACCGAAAAGCTCACATGATATATTACAAATGTAATTCCGCACATAAATTCCGAAAAGCTCAGAGATGCGAGCCGGAAACTTATTAAAAAATATTTAAGGGCTCTTCGCATTTTCCTATTATTAAGCATAAGACTTACTAACACCGTGAACTTTGGGTCTAGTATAAAATTCACGAAAAATCTGCCCCAGTACCTACTACTATTACAAGTAGGTATTACTATTACTACTACAAGTAGGTACCTACAAGTACAAGGTACAAGTAAGTACCTATCTACAACACGGCAGTCGTTCGACCAAACTAAGACCGACTGACGCTTGATTAGTGGTCGTTTGATTCGGACGTTTTCAAGCGCTAACCCAAAGTCCATGGTGTTGGTAAGTCAATGTTATTAAACATTTGAATCATCTTTCCTCACATCAAATAAAAACCGAATAGATACCGTTTGCAAGATAATGACCGGTTACAACAAACAGACTTATCGTAAGGTATGTTTACCGGTTTTTTGGACGGCTGTTTAGCCATAATAGTGGGTTGGAAACGGATTTGGGACGGAGTTAAGTAATCGTAGAGTTGTCACCATTTTTTTTCCCTCGACGAAAAAGAAGGGTGTTATAAGTTTGACCTGTGTATCTGTTTGTGGCATCATAGCTCCCAAACGGATGGACCGATTTCGATGCGGTTTTTTTAAATAGAAAGCTAGTTTAATGGCTATGGTTCTTAGCTAAGTTTCATTAAAATCGGTTGAGCCGTTTTTGAAATATTGAAACTTTGAAGCGAAAATGTCTGGGACTCTTCAACTTTTCTAAGTTGGTTATTAAATATCAAAAGTCTCGAACATAATCATTCGAAGCGACCATGAACGAACCATGTTGCGGATACCACGTTTTATGTTCATTTTATTGTTCATTTCTGTCATTGATACTATTGACGAAGCCCAGTGCTGATCTTTAGTTTATTTATTAGTTATACCCGACCCGACCCGAGAACAAACATTCGTATTCAGATGTTTGTATGATGAATACGAATGTTTGTTCTCGGGTCTTGGATGTTTAATATGTATATATGTATGTTTATCCGTTGTCTAGTACCCATAGTACAGGCTTTGCCTAGTTTGGGACTAGGTCAATTGGTGTCAAATCGTCCCGTGATATTTATTTATTTATTTATTATTTTTTTGTGATTGGTTGTTTTTATTGAATAAAATTTTATAATTAACTTTATCATTCGAAATGTGAAATGAAATGAGTTGTTGTTGGTGTTGGTGTTTGAAATATTACATGGTAAGTAAGCTACAGAAATCACAGCATTATAGGTATGTCAGGATAAAACGATTCCATCGATTCAAATTAAAAAAAATATTCAGCAAATACTTAAGCAGTTGAATGCTCTTTTACACGTAATTTTTTTGAGTCTACCAGCGCTTTCGGAAAGACCATGATTGCTGAGAAGGATGCGCCGCAAGAAACTTGGCGCAGTATTTTTTTCTAAAAACAATTTCGAGTTTATTTACTAAAAATAAAAGTTCTATAGCATTCTTAACTCTATCCATCGGAAATATTATAGCCAGCGGATAGCTGACACATGCCATTCGAAACAACGAAATTATTAATAGTTACCAAATTCGGGAACATACTGTATCATTGTTTTATTCGTTTTTTACGGTAATTACAATGTTAGGTAAAGCCCGGTTTATGAGTAGAAGATTCATGCGGTAGCTTTACATTGCGTGGTGTGTACTGACGCGATTAAGAACCGCAATGTACCTACATCGAACCTTCGATCGATAATTCGAAAGGACGACCGAATAGCCTAGTGGTTAGAGACCCTGACTATGAAGCTTGAGGTCCCGGGTTCAAATCCCGGTCGGGGCAGATGTTTGTATGTATGTAAATCCTTTATCGCACATAATATTACAAGACAATTACAATAAATATACCAAAACAAAAATGTAGTACAAAGGCGAGCTTATCCCTAAAAAGGGATCTCTTCCAGCTAACCTGGTAAATAAGGAAAACTCGGCAAACAATTAGGCAAATAGTCAAATCACGCGCATGAAAAAAAAAAAAAAAAAACAATGTCGGGTCTCGTATTTTATATTGCATTTTAATATCTATTTACAACAAAATGCCGCCTGAATCACCAATGAGGCAACAAAAATATGAATTTACGGCTAAGACATAAAACAGCGGTCCCCAGCGCGCGCCCACCACCACCGCCAGCTTCATCGAGCTCCTCGCCATCGCCGTCTGACGATGCATTCGCAACCGCGGCCGACACCAGCGAGTCGAGCGATGAAAGCGGGCCGCCGGCCCCGCCTCCGCGACCACCTGCGCGGCGAGGCCGCCCACCGCTGCCGGCACGCTTGGAGTCTGCGGGGCAACCTGCCTCGAGACCGGCTCCCGTTGTCGGCGGTGTAGTGCGCCGCATGCGATGAACGAAAACTGCATGCGCGCCTACTATGGGGCTACAGAGGGAGGAACTAATCTATCCGAGTACTGTGCCCGGATGCTTCCTCTGTTTCAGGCGCTTGAACCGACCATCACCGTGACTGCGCAGCGGCTATCGGATCAAGTGCGGGTCATCCGGCGCAACAACATGCTGGATGACTTGACACTTGATAGATTGCGACTGGAAGTGCTCTCTGCCCGTGCGGCTTCCACCTCAGCGCGGGACCCTCCCGCCTCATCACCGGCCCCGGTGCCCGCCCTCGACCTGGTACCGGGGGTGGCGCGGGTCGGTCCCCGTGCCGACGAGGATGACTGTGCGGATCATTCAGTGAGTACCCAGACCAATGAGCAACTGAGGAGGGCTCTGGAGGAGGCGACGGACAAATCCTTCACTCCTCTTGCCTTGGCAAAAGAGAACTGGCGCAGACCTAAGGAGCTACACGGGCGGTTCTATAAGGCCCTCATGGGGCCCGATGTAGACCTCCTCGCGTCGGTGAACTGGCTACGCTTCGGGGACCTCTTCGGGGAAACCGAAGGTTTTGCCTGTGCAATTGCGGACGAAGTTATCATGACTAATAACTATTGAAGGACGGTACGGTTGTCATCTGTCGGGCATGCCGCCGTCCCGGGGAGTCACTCAGGCATATTATCTCTGGTTGTTCTAGTCTTGCTAACGGCGAGTACTTGCACAGACATAACCTTGTAGCCAGGATTGTTCACCAGCAACTGATAGATCGATCGAAGCGCCAGGCAGTGCTCGTCGACATCACGATCCCCCATGACGTGAAAATCGTGAAGGCCGAGAAGGACAAAGTCAGCAAGTACCTTGACTTGGCTCACGAGGTTACCGCCATGTGGCCTGTTGATTCGAGGATCACTGTCCCGATAGTCGTTTCGGCGAACGGTCTAATAGCGAAGAGCCTTGACCATCACCTTAAAAGGCTCTCGCTAGGTGGTTGGGTCAAGGGTCAGATACAGAAGGCGGTACTCCTGGACACGGCTCGGATAGTCAGGAGATTCCTCTCTCTGTCGCCCTGACCACCGGTAGCTTAGGCCCCGCCTCGCTACCAGCGGCACTCTAGGTTAGGTTTTTATAATGTTTTAAAAACATGATAACTTTATTTACATAATAAAAGCAATTTACAATGACATTAAATCTAAGCTTAAATTAAATAAACTACAACTTAAAACTAAATTAAATCTAAATAAGGCCCCCGTGGCATAATGCCCAAAAGGCTGGCTAATGTTTTTATATTTTGTATTAATATTGTTTTATTACTTTTTATATGAATATTGTAAAAACCTACCCTAAGACGTTAAAATAAATATACTTACATAATAATAATAATAATAATAAGTAATAGTCATAAATATAAATATACATAATAATAAATATGTATATAACAATAACTATGATAAATACAACAACATATCCAAACAGCACAACAATGTACACAGATCTACACATACACACAAACGCGTGCAACACCGTAACCATTATCTCAGGAGTCTTTACCAAGCCACAGTTTCTTCAACTCATCCCTAAATGATGCCACTGACGGGGACTCTCTAAGGGATAGAGTCAGTTCGTTCCACAGCTTAACGGAGTGGATACTGAAAGATTTAGCATATGAACATGAACGCGCCTTGTTTGGCGGGAAGGCAAGTGTGAGGTGTGGATGATGAATATGAATGTTTGTTCTCGGGTCTTGGATGTTTAATATGTATATAAGTATGTTTATCCGTTGTCTAATAGTGCCCATAGCACAGGCTTTGCCTAGTTTGGGACTAGGTCAATTGGTGTCAAATTGTCCCGTGATATTTATTATATATTATTATAATTACGTAGATGTCGGGTCAGGCCCCCATTTCACCAAATTTACAATTGACAGTTTTCAATGACAATTCGGTGTCAACTGCTGACTTGAGGAGCATTTGTTTTAGCGCGCTTCATACTGGCCAAGAAATGTGGTTCGAATTGTCATGTCAAACCGACAATTCGAACTACATTTCTTTGCCAATATGAAGAGCCTAAAAGAAAAGCTCTTCCCAGAAATTTACACCGAATTGTCATTGAAAACTGACAATTCTAAAGTTGGTGAAATAGGGACCAGAGGGTAGAAAACGGCTCGCAACAACGGCTCACTTGTAGAATGAGCTCTTATTTATTGCACGCAAAATTGCACGTTATTGTAACAGCTTAAGGATTATATTAGATCACAATAGTCAATAGCAAACTGACACTAGAACGGTGCCATATATTTACTTCGTCTTTATTCGTGACAGATATCTGGGTATAGTTAAAGTGAGAAAAACTTTTCCCTATCAAAAAGCTTATGATGTTGTCATAAGATTGATTTTTGCCTGGCCCGTGGGAAAGGTTTATCTACTATGTCTATAATTATTGATCGAAGAATCAAACCAACTGAATCGTGACCCACTGTGGAATCTTTTCATAGTAAATGTCATGGTGAGATCGCATTGTCTGACAAATGTTTAGATTAATTATGAGTACTATGTAGTGAACATTTTAAACTAATTGTTGTGTTTCTCTTTCCACATGGAATAGAGACAACTGATCAAATGATCAAATGATAGTTTTTTTTTGATACAACGAGTTAGGCAAACGAGCAAGTGGGTCACCTGATGGTAAGTGATCACCACTGCCCATAGACACCCGCAATCCCGGGGGGTTAGCAGATGCGTTGCCAACCTAGAGAGCTAAGTTGAAATGCCTCTTGTGCCCGTCTTACTCTCCACACCAGAACACAACAGAGCAAGCACTGCTGTTTAGCGGCAGGACTATAGTCTCAGAAATGTGAAACGTTGTCAATTCTGTTACATACATACACGAAACGCACAGACAGATAATAATAGAGCCAATAACAATATGGACAACGAAATGAAACTGCAATTAGAAAGTAAGGTCGCTCTATCATTATTTCTTTTAATACTTCGTAAGGTATTAGTGACACACGGGCGTGTAATATAGAGAGCATTTTGTTTGGAGATCAATCACGTATTTAATCACATGCATATTTGAAGGAATGGACATTATAGAAACCTTTAACGTGAAACCACCGCGAGATTCAATAGTGAAATAAACGTTTGCGTTTCGCTACTGGCGAAGCGTGTGCTCCCAGAGGAAGGACCGTAGTCCGAAACATGTCTGGCTATACTCGACTAACATATGTGAGTGATCCGTTTATTTCACAATTATACTTAATTATTACCTCTACTGCATACCTTTGGTTTTGGTTATTATTGTGCAAAATTAGAAACACTTATTTATATATATTTTTTTTAATTTATTGGTATTTTAGTAGTAAAAATTCAATCATTTGCACATCTCCACGCAGACTGTATACACTGGTCAAAAATGCTGTAACATCTGGGCCGTGTTTTTTAAAGCTACAAGTTACAATGTACAAGCGGAAGTCTCTTTCTAACAAAAGGTGATAGAATGAGACTTCCGCTTGTAAATTTTGACCTGTAGCTTTATAAAACACGGCCCTGTACAGCAAACTTCTACTTCTAAATTCTAGCCAATGATATTACGTATAAAGAAACATGTAGACATCAGCTCGCCGAAAATGAAGCGCGACAAATGCTGCAAATCGTAGCCTGTTTGGCCACAATCTCTCTCAACTAAATAAGGTTCAAACTCGCGCGCAAATGTCAAAATGATCGTAACATGTTTTTCGATTGTCTTGTGAGCATATGACGTATCTTTACTTATAATATCAGTGATTCTAGCAAATAACATTTCTTTCTTTAATTATGCTATTGCTCGGCGACCTATCTGTCACTGTGTCGTGTCAACGAAGGTCCGATGACAGGTCAATAGAGGTGAATATTAATGACATGTGACTTAGTTATCGACAATAACATGAGACATGTCAAACCTGTCATTGAATTACGCAACTGACAGGCGGACACTTCAATAACCTAGCCTACCAAGAAAGGTTGTAAAAACCGTGACACAATAATACCCTAGTTAATAACAACCTATTTCAAAGTTAGGCACACTTATCTCAAAAATGGCTACAACGATTTTGATGAAGCTTAGCGCAGAGCCATCTCGATTAAGTCTGGTGGATTAAAGTGTGATCTTGGCACGCAGTGTGCGTCTTGCTGCCGCTGAGTCGTGCGCCCCCATTAACAGTGGAAGAGTCCTGGCCGCCACTACTAGGATTTCATTACCAGAATATTGCGTTGTCATCGGATTTACATAAGTATGCCAAATTTCATCTCAATCAGCTGAGGATAACAGCTTTGAAATTCAATTGCAAGATTTGACAGACGACTTACATACATACGAACAGTTCAGTTAACATGAAACTACCGTGAGACTCAATCATAGTGAAATAAAAACGGATCACTCACGTATATAAGTCGAGTTTAGTCCGACATGTTTCGGACTAATTCGTAGTCCTTCCTCTGGGAGCGCACGACCCAGCGGCGAGCAGAGCCGCGGCGCGCAGTGTGCGTCTCGCCGCCGCTGGGTCGTGCGCTCCCAGAGGAAGGACTACGAATTAGTCCGAAACATGTCGGGCTAAACTCGACTTATATACGTGAGTGATCCGTTTTTATTTCACTATAGTTCAGTTAACTCTTAATAAGGTCCTATTTACTGGAACATAGATACTACCATTGAATCAACAGTAGCTATGGAATACATACCCGACTAGCTTATGCCCCGCGGCTTTGCCCCCGTGAAATATTTTAAAATGGCGGCTAGTTCCCTATCCCGTGGGAATTTCGAAAAATCCCTTCTTAGTGCACCTATATGACACTAAAGGTATATGTTTGCCAAAATTCAAGTCAGGTCCAGTGGTTTAGGCTGTGCGTTGTCTGTCAGTCAGTTAGTCACGGTACTGTTTTATAAGTACAGAGATAAAGGATATTTTTGAAGCAAGTCGCATTTTAAATAAACACAATTTATGTTATGCCGTATTATTCAGATGCTAAGATTGAATTTCCAATTAAGTGTTAAGCTTATTAAGGGTCACGAAAAAAAGCATATTAAGCAAGATTTTTTTTAAATACTACCATCTCACTCTATAACAGCCTAATAGAATGTGACATCACTAATTTGTAGTTGGAACTCGATATCAGACGACCCGTAAAATTCGCTTAATCGAATATCATTGAAGAGGATTTACTCGAAACTGTTATTCGATTTATACGGTCCTTAGGGTTGCCAGCTTGCTCCGTTTTTATTTAACTTGCCGTGTTACATTGACTTACTGACACCATGGACTTTGGGTCCAGTACAAAGTTCACGAAAAATGTGTCCCAATACAACACGGCATTTTTCGACGACAGCCATACGTCATAGCGTTGTCGTTTGTTTTTAAATTGCTGTGTTTTTAATGTTCTGTTCTCAGTTCCATTCTCCCGCACAAAATATTATGCTAACTCTTATTTCAACCGTTGTCTAAATTATTATAACAAGGATTTAACTCACATTGATATTCTTGCTCATAGAAACTGTCTTAACTTTAAGAACCGTGTTATTTGTCATTTAAATGCTTAGAAATCGCATGCTCTTCTAAACAACTTTCCAATTCTTAGTTTATACACTTAATTAGGAGGTAAACTGTTTTTTCATAGAATAAGGATAATTTATTGTACCTGTTTGTGTTTCAAACGCAATGCCATATACCTACCGCATCTACCGCTCCTATTTAACGATGTATACTTTTTCATTGTTATGGCACTCCAGGTCTTAACTTTATAATGTCTTGTATTATATGCTTAACTTTGTGACTGTTTGTTGCCTAAATAAAAAATAAAAAAATATTTTACTGAAATAGTACAGTCAGTAGCATAAGTAGCTAAGCAACCGACGCGCTCACGGCTCTATTGTAATAGACATAAAGAAGCAATAAACTTACTTAATTACTTACGTATAAGAGCTTGCGCAGATCATTGTGACTCATCATCATCATGTCAGCCGATTGACGTCCACTGCTGGCCGGCGGCCTCCCCCAAGGCTCTCCACTCAGACCGGTCTTGTGCTGTCCGCATCCACCGCGGTCCCGCTCTTTACCAGGTCGTCGCTCCATCTTGTTGGAGGCCTATAGGGACAGCTCGTCTCCCGGTCCGTGGATGCCATGCTGCTGAATGTACTATTTCAATTAAACATTAAAAATAATGTAAGCGTCAACAGTCGATGTCACAGGGGACCGAAGAGCTGGCAGCTTTCTCGGACGAAGGCGAACCCTAGCCATCCAAAGAGGGAACGCTGCCAGCATCTTTGGTACCCTGTGACATCGACTGTTGACGCTTTTAAACATCCTTGGGTTTATGAAAAGTGGCTTGGAAGTGGATGAGTCTTTATTTTGTAGTTTTGGATTAGTTTAATATAAGTTTTTTTTTTTATACAACGAGGAAGGCAAACGAGCAAGCGGGTCACCTGATGGTAAGTGATCACCACTGCCCATGGACACCCGCAACCCCGGAGGGTTTGCAGATGCGATGCCAACCTAGAGAGCTGAGATGAAATGCCTCTTGTGCCTGTTTATTAAGTTTGTAGATGTAGGTAGTATTTAAGTGGATCTTGGTTTCTGTATTTTGGTTGTCTGTAAGAGATCGCTTTTAAGCGATAAGATCGCTTATTCTCCACCATACCTGTTTTTCTGTAATCTCCTTTTACTGTTTTGTGGTTTTCAATAAAGAATATTTATATTGAATTTTGGTACGGATTACCGAAGTTGCTGGTTCAAGTCCAGCTGCTTAACAGATTTTTCTTTGCATTATCATTGCATGTTGAATGTTTGTATTGTATTGTATTGTAGTTTATTGGCAAATTATTGAGATATTAAATTTCTTTGTGCAAAGCTGAATTAGTGTCAACCCTGTCCACCCCAGGCGGGTATAAAGAGATTCAGCCCCAAACATGATATGTCCAAATCTGATAACGTCCCTAACATACATATGTTCGAGACTAATCCCTTGCAGGGTAATCAGGGGTGACTAGGGGTAGGGGATGGGGTTATTTAGATGCCTAGCCGGTTCGGGGTTACCTAGTTTTAATTATTGGGTAAAAAGCTCAATATCAAATATCTAGTTAAAAGCGCTTAGTTGATGCAACTTGTGACCAAAGGGCTGGCAGTTTTCTCTCTCAAAGAATAAGCATCGCTATTCAGCGAGGCAACGCTGCCAGCCTTTTGGGCACCATGCCACGGGGGCCCTATTTAGATTTTATTTAGTTTTAGCTTAGATTTAATGTCACTGTAAATTGCTTTTATTATCTAGTTAAATTTGATTAATTGAAAAACCACCGAAATAATAATAATAAATAAATATCATGGGACGAATGAGACCAATTGACCTATAGTCGCAAACTAGGTAAAGGTAAATGTAATATACTTATATGTATATATAAATACATACTTAAATACTTAGTAAACATCCAAGACCCGAGAACGAACATTCGTATTCGTCATACAAACATCTGCCCCGACCGGGGATCGAGCGTCTGACCTCAAGCTTGATGAAACTTAGCGAAGGACCATCTCATGATCACAGTAGGAGTATCTTTTTGTATTTTTTTTTCCTTTCCCCCAATTTTTTTTTTTTTTAGTCACTGCAAAAAGTGATAGAAACAAGAAAAAAATCGGCCTTTCCTCTATGTCCAATCGTAGTGTAGGGGAAAAGCACACGACCCGGAGTGTCGAGGATCCGGGTTCGATTCCCGGGGTTGGCATTTTTCTGGTTTTTTTCTGTGTATTCATGTTTCAGTGAGTTTATAAAAAATATAAGGACCATCTCGATTAAACTAGCTTTCGGTTAAAAACAGCCGCGTCCAAATCCGCTCATCCGTTTAGGAGCTACGATACCACACACAGATACACAGATACACCTATACACAGGTCAAACTTATAAACACCTGGGCTCTCCATCTATCTATCCTTATACCTATAAAACAGTACCGTGACTGACTGACTAACAGACAACGCACAGCCTAAACCACTAGACCTAGAGACTTGAAATACAAACACCTTGAGTATCCTAGAGGTGCACTAAGAAGGGATTTTTCGAAATTCCCACGGGTTAGGGATCTAGCCCATTTTGATATATTTCACATGGGCAAAGCCGCGGGGCATAAGCTAGTCTGAAATATGATTTATTAGTAGGACTCAGAGTAAGTATAGCCCTCTATAAGCAGCGCTATTAGACATTAGGTTGACTGGTAGAAATCCCTTCAAGGGATAAGTCCTTAATTTTTTGTTTAGGTATAACTTTGTGCTTTTCCCCTGTATTTAATCCCCGAGCCAAAATGAAGGGTGGGTTATGTTTGATGTGTGTATTTGTGTCTATTTGTGGCATTGTAACTCATATTAAACTTAATGATCGATTTGGATCGATTTTAATCAAAAGCTAGTTCAATTAAAATTGGTTCAGCCATTTTTGAGATATTGAACTTTGAAAGGAAAACGGCGGGGATTATTTCAATTATAACAATACCTACTTACTGTTTTGGGAGATCAGTTAAAGTTCAAAATAAAATAAATTACTGAGGTATTTTTAATATTTAGATTAGATTAATTTGTGTTTTTCACGTGGTGTTATCAAATGATACTATGACCTCTGTATCACTGACCTAACTTTAAAAATAAAATAAAATAACGTAATTACTGACGAGATTGCTGTCACCTTGAGAAAAAGCAGAAGATCTCCGACAAACTCGCTAGTCGCTATCATCTTCGCAATACGTGCCATTTTCCTTCGGCCTAGGGGCCATTATTTGGTTCTTCTCATGCTTATCACGTTGTTTTCATTAAAATAGGTATCTAGTTTTTTTATACCATTAGAAAGGCAAACGAACAAGTGAGTCACCTGATGGCAAGTGATCACCACTGCCCATAGACACCAACAACCCAGAGGGGTTTTGCAGATGCGTTGCCAAACTAGAGAGCTAAGATGAAATGCCTCTCGTGCCCGTAATTAGACGCTGTCTTACTCTCCGCACGGGAACACAACAATGGATGCTTGCACTGCTGCTTAGCGGTAGGCTTAGGGAGTAGTAGAGATCCGGACGGACCTCGCACAAGGTCCTGCCATGCACGTGTCATCATCTGCGTTCGGTTATCATGTTGTTTTTATTATAATCTACACTAATATTATAAAGAGGAAAGATTTGTACCTATTTTTGTATGTTTGTATGTTTGTAATGAATAGGCTCAAAAAGTACTGGGCCGATTTAAAAAATTCTTTCACCAATAGAATGCTACATTCTTCCAATTTGACATAGGCTACATTTCATTTTGAAAAAAATTAGGGATCCTTGGTAAAATTTGAACAATGTAACCGAAGGTGTAGAAAAATGAGTCTTAATGTCTTTCGTCGAATGCGCTGCCGAAACTATTAGCGATAGAACAAAATAATGTACAACAATATTGAAGAACATCATAATGTCTACAAAAAACTCCGCGGTAGCATATGTCCAACTATTGTAGTTATGTCACTACAACAACTTTTTTCATTTTATAATTGTCTACCCCGTGCGAAGCCGGGACGGGCTGCTAGTAGTTTAATATCTAGTTTTGTTTTGAATAACAATTATAAGAATAAGAACTGTTTATTTAACTGACGCAATTCAGGTCAATTTACATAACTTATTAGCCAAAATGGCCGCTACTCAGTTGCCTTCAGTGACGCCAGTTTTTAACCCCCAGCGATAAAGAAAGGTGTTATAAGTTTGACCTGTGTATCTGAGGGTCGAGCACGACTTTTCGAAACCTGCGTCACCTAAAATCGAATAGTAAACGTTGTCGAGTTTGTATGAGGTTTGGAACAGCGCCCGCCCGTGAGCGTATTTGGAATTAAAATTTAGTATGAGGTTTCTTTATCTCGATACGATAACCGTAACGTTAAGCAGCATTCGTATAGTCGTGCTCGACCCTTTGTGTATCTGTTTTTTTTTTATCTGTTTGTGGCATCATAGCTCTCAAGCAGATGGACCAATTTCAATGCGGTTTTTTTCAATCGAAAGCTAGTTTAATCGAGATGGTTCTTTACCAAGTTTAATTAAAATCGGTTCACCCGTTTTTGAAATATTGAACTTTGAAATGAAAACGTCGGGGGTTTTTCAACTTTACTAAGTTGTTCCATTTGAGAGTAACACCCTTAAAACATTAAGCCCTGTCCTGATGATGATGGTGAAACCTAATCTTAACAATGATAAACAGTACCATTTAATTTTCCAATCCGTCCCCGAAACTCAATAGTTAACAGTTAACGATAGAGCGGTTAATTTGAGTAGTTAACTGAGCAGTTAAACTGGCAGTTAATTTGGCAGTGTGGACGGTGCGTGTGCGCTGGTTATATGGTGCTACATTGGCCGAAGCAAAGATTATTATCAAACAGATAGGGCTATCCTACCAAAGTCCCTTCATATCATATCATAGCTCTGTAAAAGAAAACACTGACCTATGCCGTTTCACACTAAAAAGTCATAGACATAAAACAAAGAGGACCCCACCAATTTTTAAGGTTCCGTAGCCAAAATGTCAAAAACGGAACCCTTATAGTTTCGTCATGTTCGTCCGTCCGTATGTCACAAACATTTTACTCAAAAACTATAGGTGGTTTGTTCATGAAATTTGAAGTATAGCTTAGGTGTCTTATAGAAGTCGCTACTTAGTTTGATAATTAAATAATATAAATAAATACATTCCAGACATGTACCAAAAGTAGAAAAAAAGTAGAAAACATTAATGTGTGGCACATATTTCGACAGGTCTTTTAAAAACACATTGAGGTTCCTAAAAAAATTCCTTGATTTTCGGAAATAATCGCTCCGAAATTTAGGTAAATTATCCCCCCCTTTATCTTCTAAACCGTAGTTCCAAAAAATATGAAAAAAATTACACAGTTAACGCTTAATACTTAACTTTCAACAAAAAATATTTTCAACATGATCGGATTTACCGTTTTTGAGTTATTGCCGAAAAACTGCGCTTCTCAACAAAAGGGCGTAAGTGCCATGAAGATACGCCCTTTTCATCGGTACTGGATTTCTTTGTAGTAACGGTACTTCCAACTGTCTTAGAAACTTGAAATTTGGTACGAAGCTCTTATAGCACAACCACTCAAAAAAATCTCAAAATCTTAAATTTTTATATCTGCCTGTAGATTTCGCAGACCAATATAAGTTGACCCCACACTGCGTACATTTTGCTTAAGAGCAGGGCTCTGCTAACACTGGACTTCTTAAAACACTGGGGAAAAGCATTAAAATCTTTCTACGGAACCCTCGTGCGCGAGCCCGACTCGCACTTGGCCGGTTTTTTTCTATAAACGATACGGACATTTGCAGTTGATCCTTACTACTGCACTTTACTGCATTCATCTCGGTTTTATACTCCATGAATGATCGGACGTAGGCAGAATAACTTGACTTACAAACTTGTCGCCTCTACACAATCTTTGGCCAGGTATAAACATTTTATACTGTCTGTAAAGATCGCGCTAAATTTATCACCTGGGGATGCCAGGGCAAACAATCCTGGATGAAGGGTTATTTGCCTGTAAATCCCGGGCTAATAGCCATAGTGTAATGGCTATAGGTATAATTACTGTAAGTATACATTGATGATATGCGGGATCGTATATACTACACTTTATGGGGGAAGGAAGTTGTCAAACTTTCAGCGCTGCTATCTTAACTAAGGCAGACTTGAGTCAACCTGGCTTACACAGTTAACTCACAAACTCGGAGTTAACTGGTAACATTAAGTCAAGCGTTCAAAAAAAACCGGCCAAGTACGAATCGGACTCGCGCATGAGGGTTCCGTGGAAAGGTTTTTACGCTTTTTCCCAGTGTTTTAAGAAGTCCAGTGTCAGCAGAGCTTAAGCAAAATGTCAACTTATATTGGTCTGCGAAATCTACAGACAGACATAAGAATTTCGGAGTGGTTGTGCTACCTTCATACCAAATTTCAAGTTTCTAGTACAACTGGAAGTACCCTTTAGGTTTTTGGTTTTCGGCAATTTGTATGGAAATAGCCTTTGTAATGACTGTATCTTTTGATTGCGTTAACTTAGAAGGTTGATTTTTTCACAGTTTCAAGGGACCGTATTTGATATTAATTTCAGTATGCTACCTAAACGCGTTCCAGAGAAAAAGGGTATTGACAGACAGACGGACAACAAAGTGATCCCATAAGGGTTTAGTTTCTTTCTTTTGAGGTACGGAACCCTAAAAATACGCTAAGTTACAAAATGGTTAAATATAACCTATTAAAATTATCCGCACTGGGCCCGCGTGGGAACTACAGCCCAAGCCCTCTCATTCTGAGAGGAGCCCTGTGCCCAGCAGTGGGACGTAAAAAGGGTGGTGACGAACCTATTAAAATTAGGTAATATGCAAGGACTTTATCCTGAGCGTGTCCGACTCGCTCTTGGCTTTTTTATTACCTACGTTTTAATACTGTAAAGTTTACAAGTTTGCAGTGTAAACAGAAATTTCTAACATTATCAGTTTCCTTATAAAACTTTGTTACAGACATGAAAAATACTAATAACCTGTTCTGTGTATTGATCAGATAATGACACAACCGTACAAGGAAACTTCCAAATTCACGATCAAACCCCAAGTCACTGGCAACCTTGAAAACAAAAACCGAAAAAAAACTTTTAACAATTAATCAAAAAGCACGGTCTTTAAAAAAAACTTTGCATCGATGCATTGAGTCTATTCAGCCAGTGTCAAAAGGACGTCTTGATTTATGATTTTCCTTTGTGGCAACACGCTTTGGCGCGAAACGCTCGCTAATGACATTTCGGTATTCAAAATGGCGGGTGTAATAAGTAATAAGTGTGAATGTTATTGAGTTTTTGTTGGAGTGGATGACCTTTTTAAATTAGTAATTAGTGGTAGGTTTTTGTGGTTTATAGATTGTTAGTCATCAGTTTAGTTTAAAAGAATAGGTAGAGCCAAGAAGGTAGCTTTTTTTGATTTTTTGATGATAATTCAAAATAGGTAATTAAATTTTTGTATGTGTAATCAAGTATCATTATTAAGATGACTAGAGTCATGATTTATTGCCTAAAATGTGTACAATGACGAGTCATGCCTGTTCTTCTTAAGATTTGTGTTGTATTATGCGAAATGTTAATTATGTAATAGGTATGACAATAAAAATATTAATGAAAATAATAAATAAAATAATAAATAATAATAAATATTGGATGTTGAATTTCATTCTATGAATGTTTCATAAAAATAAAAAACAAAAATAATCAATAAATCGATTATTTTCATTGATTCAGAAAATAGCTCCATCTCTTGCCACTAATGCGTAACTGTAGAAGTTCCGTAGTGGGTGAGCTGCTTGATTAAGCTACTCATAGATGGCGCTGAGGAGAGATCTTCTAAATAAAATATGACACAAGGCATTGAAAAATTCGTTAGGTACACCATCGTTAAGTATAGCTTAATTGGTGGAGCGTGGTACGGATTACCGAGGTTGCTGGTTCATGTCCAGCTGCTTAACGAATTTTTCTTTGCATTGTCATTGTATGTTAAATAAAAATATTTCTGATTCTGATTCTGATCAAACCTAGCTAGTAGTTTTCATATTACTGTAATTTTAACTGAAGTAATTCCAAGGAGCAGTATTTCTAGCGCAATAACTTGATAATTATGTGTCATTATTCAGCATTTATTGTGGACATGTCAAAATAACACAGTTGAAAAATAAATAAAAAAATGCAGCACGTTGTCAGTCCTCTCACTTAATACATTTACCAGGACACTGGACGAACAGAACTATTATTGGCGTACCAAATGTGGAACGTTGTATTTTAACTATTGTAAGGTGTGCTATATGTGGCACAAATATATAATGAGTCATTTAGCTTGCACCGGGTCTTGCACAACTTTATGTGTAGAGAAGATAACAGTTAATTAAGTATAGTTCAAAAAAGCTGTGTTATAAGTTAAATGATAAACGGGTTAAAGTGAAGGTTATTTAAACTTGATGCAACCACTTGGTCATTAAGTCATTTAGGTTTTGGCACGGTTCAAAATTTTATCAAAAACAATATGTTTCTGTCACACTTCTGATATACTCAACAAAAGGTTTTTAAAATTATTTTTGCTGCCTCTTTAATGGACGTTCTTTTCAAAATATTAAAAAAAACATTTGTCACGGTAATGGGGCATAAATTAAAAAAAAAGGTCAAGTGCTAGTCTGACTCACGGGCCGAGGGTTTCATGCCTAACGTTTTTCGAATATTTTCCTTGATTCTAGGTCAGTGGGAAGTATTCCCATTGTTTCCGATTCATTTGGGATTAACAGACAGACGGACAGACAGACAGATAATACGGAAATACAGACGGAAAACGAAGTGATCTTTATAAGGGTTCCGTATTTCCATTTTCAGATACAGAACTCTAAAAACCTTTTGGCACTGGCAACACTAACCCCTCACCCCTCTCTTTCCCACTTTTTGACCGACTTCACAAACGGAGGAGGGGTTCTATGTGCCACTGTGATTTTTTTAATGTATATTCACCCATTTCTCTGTCAATTTGTGGATGGGTTTTTCACCTGTCGATTCTACACGTAAGAAAATCTTAATAATCTTCAATTCAGTTATTGTCAGGTTTCCGAATAGTCTTTGGGACACTAGAAATTCTTATTGTGTGTGCATTGTACCACTTTACCTGTGTGTATATGTGTGTGTGTGTCATCGCGCACATGAAAGAGTAACCACATATGGAGCGTCTACTCGTTGCCACTGTTTATTTTTTTTTTCAAATTCTCTTCTGTTTTGTCTATGGTTTATGATATACTGCGCGGGCGCCGCGACTACTGTGACAGAGACTGCGAATGTTAGTATAAAGGTTGAGGGTTCACTATTTGGGATCATGTTATTGTCTGATCTATGATGCGTAACATGTTCTTTTAGTAAAGGCGATTATTCAGCTTTTTCTTATGTTTTGTTGCCTATACAGGCAAGGACCTATATAAGAATTTGATTGATAAAAATCTAGATTATTATTTAATTACAACATTGCAAGACAAATTGAAAAAAAAACCTAATGTACAGTCAGCAACCGAAGTAGCTATTAGCACAATGATAAAACAAGCTCTAATGTCTATAACAATAGAGCCGCGCTTAGATCATTGTGACCGCTTCGGTTGCTTAGCTAATTCTGCTGCGGACTATACTAAATTAATTGATGTCTTATTCTGTCTTCTAATTTTTGGCGTAATATAGGAGGTAACATAATATTATTAATTCAAATAATTCAACTCCTTTTTTAACAACAAGAAGCAACAACAACAAACTCTTACATCATAATTCACTTTTTTTTTTAAAGAAAATAACACAAAGACAGCAAAATCACACATCCTTTTTAAAGGATAAATCACTCAACACACTCGACTTTTGAAAGTCATGTTTTCGAACAAAAGGCGATAAAAATACTGGCAACCCTGAGTCGATTCTCAACGGCCAATAAAAAAATACGTTGAAAAAGCTGGTCAAGTGCGAATCGGACTTACGTATCGCGAGTTCCGCAGCAACAAAAACGCTTGACCAATATTTATTATTTTATTTGGTAAAGTTAACGATAGAGCAGAAGTAAAATAATAACCTAACCTAACTAAGAAAAGTTGAAGAAAAATGAATGATGAAATGATGATGATTAAAAAGAAATACAAGCTTTTGATTAAAAAAATGCGCGTCCAAATCGGTCCATCCGTTCAAAAGCTACGATGCCACAGACATACATACAGACGCACCCCTCTTTTCAGCTCGGGGGTTGAAAATGTAAATAACTATTTAAAACTGATTAATCAATAACCGTCTACCTATTTTGTTTAAAAAGATTTAAAGTTCCGACATATAGCAGACGTCGTAGGCTTAAGTAATATTCCCGTTAGCACCCTTCGACTGCGGAATCCTAAAAATACTACGTTAAAAATCGAACGCAAATTCATTTCAGAATACACGGTCGGCTAGTTTAACAGTTTTGAATTTGGAACGACTTTCGACCCCGCATTCGATAGTTTGTTGGTGGAAGGTTTCGTTTGAATTTAAATTTGGAATTCGCGTTCCATCGCCAATTTTCGCAACAGTTTTTTTTTTCTAGCTTCGCGGTCGCAACAGTTATCGATTCCCTTTTGTTAAAAAGTCAGGGGTACTGTGCCCTAAGCACGACTTGTCGAATCCTGCGTTACGTTACGGTTATCGTATCGAGATCGAGAAATCTCATACTAAATTTTGGTTCCAAATACGCTCACGGGCGGGCGCTGTTCCAAACGTCATACAAACTCGTTATAGTTTACTATTCGATTTTACGTGACGCAGGATTCGACAAGTCGTGCTTAGGGCACTGAACGCTGCAAATGCAAGGAGAAAGTAAAACGGAATAATTTTGTAACTGTATTAAAAAATAACAAATGCGATGTTAATTAAGCCGTGATATTGGGTCGTGGGTTCGAACCCCGCGCCTCTGTGTTTTCGCTAAATTACATTTGTAATTTATCAACTTTCGGCGAAGAAAAACATCGTGAGGAAACCTGCACACTGCTGCGAAGCAATTCAAAGGGCCCGCGAGAACTATAGGCCAATCCCTCTCATTCTGAGAGGAGGCCTGTGCCCAGCAGTGGGACTGAAAACAAGGCTGGTGATGATTATGGTTAAGAAAATGACTAAAATAAATTCAAATTTCGTTTTTTTTATTATAATCAAGTTTCATCCTTGACTGCTTCTTTATTTCCCTCTCGTTCTACAGGGGCGTGGTCGCGACAAGAGTTTTTGCAGAAATCTTTACAAATTCTGAATGTGTGCTTTTCGACCGTAAAAGAACTTTTATTTAGTTAAGCAAGAATGAGCTTTGCAAGTTTTATCATTGACGTGAAGTCTTTTGTCTCTTTTTGATATCTTGAAAGAAAAAAGTTAGGAAATTTCGTTTCGGCACTCTCCACGAGGCCATTATCGAAGCACTACAACAACCGTTCAACTGGCCACCATTCACAGATATAACTGTCTTTCACTTGTGATCGCGAGTGAGCAAAGTCATTGTTTTTAGTTCATAAATATGGACCTCCGCAAAATAACGCCTGATTCAATGAATAATAAGGACGGATTTCTATAAACCCCTGCAGGATAGGAATATCTCCTAATAAGCAAAGCCACGGGTATAATGTAGCACTTAAAATACAATTGAGAACCTCCTCTTTTTGAAGCCGGTAAATAATTTAAAAAATTCACCCACGACTCCACTCATAAGTACATTACAGTAACAATACCTAACAATTTGTTGGCGATTAAAAGAATACAAAAACTTGAATAGTTGTAATTTGTAAAGTTATAATTTAAAAATAACTCGTTAAGGCGGTGTGGGCCATCAATCAATACTCTGACGCGCGTTAAGGCGGGTGTGTGCGTATGGTGAGACAGCGAATTTGAAAATAACTTAACCAACTTACAAAAGTTGGAAACACTCCCGACATTTCGAATTCAAAGTTCAATATTTCAATAACGGCTTAATCGATTTTTATGAAGCTTAACCAATAACGATCTTGATTAAACTAGCTATCGATTGCAAATAGCCGCGTCCAAATACGTTCATCCATTTAGGAGCTACGATGCCAGACAGATACACCCATACACAAATTAAACTAATAAAACCCCACTTTTTGTTCTTGGTACAAAGACATGTGCTTACAATACAATACAATACAAATATCCTTTATTATTGATTTTGTTTTGTGGTTATTATTTGAACGAACCGTATTAACCACGGTAACCGATATTGTCTTGTCAGTTCAACATAAGAATCTGAGAGAGAGAGACGTTTCCATACATTTTGTCACATACAGAAAATAAAACTGTATATACGTAACTGGAGCTAATTTAACAATAACAAAGATTGCACCGATCGATCTCAAGGAAGAACATCGTAAAAATAAAAAATATTTACCCGTCATAGTCACCGAATTAGCTGACTATTCTTTTCACGCGTAACAACTGTGATGTCAAAAACAGGTACGTAGGTACTTAATTACAGTAAGTAGAGTTAGAATAAAAGTGATCCACTTTATGTCAGATCAAATTGAATTAAATTGATCAAAATGCAATACTTAATGTTCAGCAAACCATTATATCAAATGGGTAGTAGCCCTATTTTTGATTATTGGTACCTACTATACCACAATATTCATTTGTTTCTTTTAGGTTTCTTTTGTTTCTTCTTTCTTTTAAACATTTTAATAAAAAAAAAATCAAATGTAAGAAAAAAAGTCATTTAAAAACTCGACGCCAAACCCGCCTTAACAACCCGAATCGTTATACGTTTTAATTATTGGTAACTCAATTATAACGGACCCTTAACTCAGGGGTCGCCAACCTAACGATAATTAGGTTAATGGCGGTAAAACGTCTTTGTTTTTGTGCGAAAATGTATGTTATGGTTAGGTGTGGGAGTTTCTGCATGTGTGGTTTTTCTAGTAGGTACGAACTAAAAAAATAAAAATAAAATAAGTGCTTTTTGTTCACAAACCGCTAGACGGATCCTCGTAATTAAACGTGACCTTGTACACGTGAGTGATCCTTTTATTTTGCTATAGGTAATAAGAAAAAGTTACCCAAGTTACATGTAAATAAAGGACTCAGTCAAATCCTGCTGACCAATCAGTTCAGACTCTATGATGTTGTCATTGACGTACGTAGCATAAAAAAATTACAATGATGACTCTCTTCTTTTTTTAAATATAACTCAAGCTCGTTTCTTTCTTTATTGGGGAGTTTCCACAAAAATGTTACACTCGAGGGAAACGATGTCTTTTAAGATATTACGTTTTACCTCGTTATTTACGAAAATACTTACATTTGAAGTACAGAAATAACCGTTTACCAGATTAATAAAAAAAGTTTTTTTTATTGTTCTTTGTTTTTGTTATTTGTTACTGACGTAGCGCGGAGCTTGTTCTTATATTAACGTTTTGCTTTCAAACTAAACGTTTACAAAATTACCTAAGTATTTGTAAAGGTAAAAAAAAAAAAACTCACTGGCAACAGATATATTACAATACAAATATTCTTTAATGAAAACCACAAAACAGTACAAGAAGATTACAGAAAAACAGGTATGGTATACAATAGGCGGTCTTGTTGCTTAAAAGCGATCTCTTACAGACAACCAACCAAATACCGAAACCAAGACGAAGAGGCTAATTTAGGTGGTGGAAATTAATTAAGACATTGTTAGTTAGAAACTAGCTTTTTATTAACTTGCGAAGTCATACTGCAGGAAGCATCGTGAGGAAACCTGCACAATCCTGCGAAGCAATTCAATGGTGTGTATGAAGTTCCCAATCGGCAATGGACTCGTGTGGGAACTATACCCTAAGCCCTCTCATTCTGAGAAGAGGCCTGTGCCCAGCAGTGGGACGCAAAATAAGGCTGTTTCATGATGTTGACGATGATGTATGTTGGAAGGCAATACAGACAATGACAGCAAAAAGTACCTACAGTCAGCAAAAAAGCTCGTTTAAATACCTGTGCTTTTTTTTTGTAAGGTTAGGTTATTGTTAGGTTAGGTTATTTTTATTTTAGGTTATTGTTAGGTTAGGTTATTGTTAGGTTAGGTTATTTTTTATTTTTATTTTAGGTTATTGTTAGGTTAGGTTATTGTTAGGTTAGGTTATTGTTAGGTTAAGGGGGCTGCCCACCGGAGTCTGTCAAGGTGGGCACGATCAGGCCAAGGTTCTGGTACGGAGGCTCGGCCATCGTAAGGTGCCCGGCGACGGCCGCTAAGGCCGTCGTAAAACTAGGAAAAGTGACCATTGGGTGGACCGTGGTCACTTTCAAGGCGGTGGAGGCCCAGCCAATGAGATGCTACAGATGCATGATGCTGGGCCACACCAGAGCCATGTGCGCAACGAAAGCAGAGTTCGGGGCAATCTGTTTCCGATGTGGTGGTGATGGCCACAAGGCGGCTGCGTGTGAGGCCCCTGCCAAATGCGCTGTCTGCGCGAAGGCAGGGCGACCCCACGCGCATGTGATGGGGCGTGGAAAATGTGTCCCCCCAACTGTAAAAGGAAAGGCCCCTCCGAACCGGGCCCCCTTGTCCACTGCGGCGAACAGCCAAGGCGTTGAGGAACTCGATATGCAGGTGACTTAATGCCAGCACACCTGCATACCGAGTTCCTGCAGACTAACGCCAACCACTCCGCCCGCGCACAGGACCTGCTCATGCAGGTTTTGGCGGAGTGGGGCATTGGCGTAGGCATTGTGGCCGAGCCATATCTCGTCCCTCCCCAGCCAAACTGGGTAGGGGACACAGATGGCTCAATCGGCATATTCGTGCCGCCGACGGGGCAAAACCGCATCTCCCTTCGGGAGAGAGGCGCAGGTTATGTGGCGGCAAATTGGGGACAAGTAGTACTCATTGGGGTCTACTTCTCCCCAAACAGGAACCTCATCGAGTTCGAGAGGTTCCTGGATGGACTGGAACCGGTGGTGCAGCGGGCGGCACCAGCCCAGGTCATAGTGATGGGGGACTTTAACGCCAAGTGCGACGCGTGGGGTTCCTCCATCACTGACGCCAGAGGGGCGCTTCTCCGGGACTGGGCCGCACTAATCGGCCCACTTCCAGAGAACCAGGGCACCGCCCATACGTGCGTGCGTGGGCAGGGGGGTTCGGTGGTGGATGTGACGTTTGCCACCCCTGCCATCGGCGTGCGCATAACGAGCTGGCGCGTTATGGGGGGGGTGGAGACCCTGTCGGATCATGTGTACATCCGATTCAGGGTCTCCAACGCACCTCATAGGGTGCAGGTCCCAGCGGGGGGCAGGCGTGGCGGGGAGTTCCCGAGATGGCAGCTCTCTCGCCTTGACGCAGACCGGGCAGAGGAGGCCGCCGTCATCCGCGCGTGGGCGGTAGACCCCCCTCACTCTGTGGGAGTGGACGAGAGGGCTACCAGGTTCCGGCAGGATCTAACGGCGGTCTGCGATGCAGGGATGCCCAGAGCACGTCGCCCGAAACCTCGGGATGGGGTTTACTGGTGGACGCAGGACCTCGCGGTCTTGCGTGCTGCCTGCAACACTGCCCGCCGCGCCTTCACCAGATGCCGACGGCGTCGGGCCCGGGCAGCGGGCGAACTGGAACGGCTGCAGGCGACAATGCGGGAGGCAAAGAAGGCCCTGGCAACTGCCATTGCGGCCGCCAAGGATGCCGCTTACTCGGAGTTCCTGATGACGCTAGATGCGGACCCGTGGGGTCGCCCGTATCGAATGGTGCGGGCGAAAATGAAAGTGGCGCCCTCCACGGAGGAGTTGGAGCCAGCTGTCCTCAGCGCCGTGGTCGAGGGATTGTTCCCGGACTGCCCCCCGTTTGACCCGCCGCGCATGACGCCACTGACAGACGAGGACGAGGAGGTTGCCCATGAAGCCCCCCCCGTAACGGCAGAGGAGATAGAACGGGCAGTGGGACGGCTCAAAGGGTGCCGGAAGGCTCCCGGTCCGGATGGGGTACCGGGGAGAGTGCTCCACATAGCGCTCAGGCACCTAGGGGACCGCCTCCGTCGTATCTTTGATGACTGTTTGGGGGCAGGCCGCTTTCCCACCCCGTGGCAGGAGGGGCGTCTGGTGCTCCTACGGAAGGAGGGCAGACCGGCGGACTCCCCCTCAGGGCACCGGCCGCTGGTCATGTTGGACGAGGTCGGAAAGCTGTTGGAGCGGATAGTAGCCTCCCGTATCACTCAGCATCTGACGAGGGAAGGGCCGGATCTTTCCGACAACCAATTCGGGTTCCGGGCAGGGCGTTCCACGTTGGACGCCCTATCCGCCCTGAAGGGGTTCTCGGAGGATGCGGCCAGGAGGGGGCAGGGGGCCATGGCGGTATCGCTTGATATCGCCAACGCCTTCGGCTCCCTCCCCTTTGAAGTGATAGGGGAGGCACTCCGCTACCACTGTGTGCCCACCTACCTCCGGGTGATGATAGGTCACTACCTGCATGGACGGGTAGTGACTTACGTAGTGAGGGGAGGCGCTCGGGAGCAGAGGTGGATGGCCTGCGGTGTTCCCCAGGGGTCCGTATTGGGACCCCTACTATGGAACATCGGTTTCGACTGGGCCATCCGTGGAGTGGTGCTACCCCGGATGGCCACCATCTGCTATGCGGATGATACGATGGTGGCCGTCCGGGATACCACCTGGGAGGGGTTAAAGAGAAGAGTAGAGGCAGGTGCCTCCCTGGTGGTCCGGAGGATCGAGGCGCTGGGCTTACGCGTCGCGCTCCGCAAAACCGATGCCCTTTGTTTCAAGGGGCCGAGGTGGAGAGTGCCAGCGGGAGCCACCCTCCGAATTAACAGGGACGTGGTCGAGGTCAAGGCCCACATCAAATATCTGGGCCTTGTCCTCGACGGAAGATGGAGTTTTGCGGAACACTTCCGCCAACTCGCCCCCCGCCTTGTTGGCGCGGCTGGAGCCCTATCGAGGCTCTTGCCGAATCAGGGAGGCCCGGGGGCCCCTTGCCGACGCCTTTTTGCGGGGATAATTAAGAGCATGGCCCTGTACGGCGCACCGATATGGGTAAGCGCTCTAAGTGCGCAGAACAGGGCCCAGCTCCGCAGACCGCAGCGCATAATGGCCGCGAGGGCCAGCCGGGCCTACCGCACGGTAAGCCACGCTGCGGCATGCGTGCTGGCCGGAACTCCCCCTTGGGAGTTGGAGGCGGAGGCGCTGGCGGAAGCCCACTGGGAACGCGTCGCAGCTAGGACCCGGGGCGAATCACCAGCCCCGAAGGAGCGGGCAAGAGCCCAGGAAACAAGAAAGGAGGGAGTCCTGGAGCGTTGGGTGGATAGCCTAGCGGACGCTGAATACGGGGCCCGCACCATACAGGCCATACGCCCACAGCTCCCTGAGTGGTGCGGGAGGACCCACGGGTCCCTGACCTTCCGACTGACGCAGGTCCTGTCTGACCACGGGTGCTTCGGGCGATACCTGTGTCGGATCGGAAGGGAGGAGAGGGCGCTGTGCTACGAGTGCGGCGCCCCTGAGGACACCGCGCAGCACACTCTTGAGCTGTGCACTGCGTGGTCCGAGGAGCGCCGCACTCTAGTGGCGGCTATCGGCGGCAACCTCTCGCTCCCCGGCGTCGTACACGCCATGCTGGGCAGCGAGAGGGCATGGGAAGCGGTCGCCTCCTTCTGCGAGAAAGTAATCTCCCAGAAGGAGGAGAAGGAGCGGGAGCGCGAGAGTAACCCCCTCGCACTCCCGCACCGGCGCAGACGAGTAGGGAGGAGAAGGCGACAATACATTGCCACCATCGCCCCCCCATAGAGGTGCTGGCCGGCACGGGACGGGGATACCCTGCCGGCCATAACGGCCCACCAATCTAGGGGAGGGACCTAACACCCGGTCCCTCCCACTCTAAGGCGGAGGCCCCGGCCCATAGACGGGGCCAGCTTGCGGACGGAACGGCTGAAACACGAAAGTGCGCCCGGGTCGTCCACAACGCAGCCAAGAGGGCAATCGACGGGTTTTTAGTGGGTAGGCCTCCCCTCTCTGGGGAGGAGAGTCCCACATAACCACCCGCACCATCCCCATCTGGTGCGGTGGTATGCGTAAAGCATTTTCCCGTCGTAAAAAAAAAAATAAGGTTATTTTTATTTTAGCTTATTGTTAGGTTAGGTTATTTTTATTTTAGGTTATTGTTAGGTTAGGTTATTGTTAGGTTAGGTTATTGTTAGGTTAGGTTATTGTTAGGTTAGGTTATTTTTATTTTAGGTTATTGTTAGGTTAGGTTATTTTTATTTTAGGTTATTGTTAGGTTAGGTTATTGTTAGGTTAGGTTATTGTTAGGTTAGGTTATTGTTAGGTTAGGTTATTTTTATTTTAGGTTATTGTTAGGTTAGGTTATTGTTAGGTTAGGTTAGCAAGGTGTAAAGAGAAGTTTTGTTAACTAAAGAGACATTCTATGCTAGCCATTTGGTTACACAACGCTTTTGCAAACCATCTTGATATTGCGGCTGCTTATGAACTTAAATGATCACTTTACCACATGAGGTAACCCATTAATTTAGGCATAGACATAGACATAACTTTATTCGACATCAAAAAATACACTGACTCTTAAACCAATACAAAAAGTTACTAAAATTATACTTAAATGATGATGTCGAAAAGGAATTTGACTCAGCATTATGCTGCAGCAGGCGCCTGCTACAGCGCTGGTTTTCAGGCAAACCCTTCATATCCTTGCATCAAACGCGTTGGACCGGAATCAGCACAAATAAGTTTGCGTAGGTAAAGTGTGTGATAAATAAATAAAATAAAAAAAATAAACAAATAAACAAAATAAATTAGCTAAATAAAAAAAATAAAACAAATAATAAATTTATTGGTTTACCAAAAAACAGCAACATCTTATTTACTGTTTGACTTAAAAAAAAATATTTTAAGCTATAAACTAAGCCCAGCTCTCTCATTCTGAGGGGAACCCTGTACCTAGCAGTGGGACGCAAAAAAAAGCTGATGACAATGAATATTTAAAGAAGAACCCAAATGTTGTCAACCCCTGCCCCTAGATTATGACTTTTGTTTAGAAATTTAATTCTGGACAATGAATGGCTACTGCTCTAGACGATTGTAAGCGATGCCTCAAATAGATAAGTCCACTTAAAATAGATAAGTCAAAGGAAGAAAAACAATTCCTTTGACGTTGATGTTTGTATCCAAGAAAAGTATAACACTTTAATTAAATTGTGCCCTATTTTTTAACCCCCGACGAAAAAGCGGGTTGTTACAAGTTTGACCCATGTATCTGTGTATCTGTCTGTGGCATCATAGCTCCCAAACGGATGGATCTATTTCGATGCGGTTTTTTTAATCGAAAGCTAGTTTAATTGAGTAGGTTCTTAGCTAAGTTGAATTAAAATCAGTTCAACCGCTTTTGAGATATTGAACTTTGAAATGAAAATGTCGGGGGTTTTTCAACTTTTCTAAGTTGGTTAGGTTATTGAGCAGAGTAGTTTTGAGGCCCAAGTACGAATATTCGAATCCTGCGTAACGTAATCGAGTAGTAACGTTATCGAGAAATCGGTATGACGTTTGGAACAGCGCCCGCCCGCGAGAGTATTTGGAACTAGAATTTAGTATGAGGTTTCCCGATTTCGATACGATAACGTAACATAATGCAGGATTCGAAAACTCGTGCTCGGCTCTCCAATTTATCTCCATACTAGCTTATGCCCCGCGGCTTTGCTCCCGTGAAATATTTCAAAATGCCCATACTTCCCTATCCCGTGGGAATTTCGAAAAATCCCTTCTTAGTGCACCTCTAGGATACTCAAGGTACATGTTTGCCAAATTTCAAGTCTTTTGGTTCAGTGGTTTAGGCTGTGCGTTGTCTGTCAGCCAATCAGACACGGTACTGTTTTATAGGTGTAGATTAGTGCATTTGAATTTGGAAGAACGTGTTCCGATTTGTCTTTGATTTTATGTGAGGTGATAGATCTTTGCATATATACATATAGAATGTCGTATGGATCCATAGTCCCGGGTCGTATAAGGTGGCATGGGTTTATACACTATCACCCGCCATCAGGCAACCACGGCGTTCCCGTTCGCTAAAGCACGCCATTCACGTGGCGACTGAACAGCTTTCAGTCCGACAAAAAGTCTAGAAATTAAATTAGGGGTGCCACTTTCTTCGTCACTATCACATCTTCGACGTAAATCCACTGACTTTCTAACACCATGGACTTTGGGTCTAGTAGAAAATCCACGAAAAATTATATCCCAGTACAACACGGCGTTTTTCGATAACAGCCATACGTCATAGCGCTGTCGTTCGACCAAACTAAGACTGACTGACGCTCGATTAGAGTCTGGCCAACGAAAGCTGAACCAGGAAAATCGCGGCAATTTCAAAAAATCATGACAGGGTAACACAGGGTCACTCACACAGCCGCGATTTTCTCAGATAAATTTCGATTTGACACACGACATGACACCTCAGATAGACTCACATAGAGACAAAGTGTTGCCAGTGAAATAACTACGAGGTTCAACTTTCGTTTGCCACTCTAGTGGACTTTTTTGCAAATTAGTGGTCTTTTGGTTCGGGCGTTTTCAAGCGCTAACCCGAAATTCATGGTGTTGGTAAGTAATCCATGTTTCACATCCATAAAGTACAATAGACGTGAGGAAATGATTGGAAAGCTCAGCTTTCGATTAAAAAATCACCTCTAAATCGGTCTACCGGTTTAGGAGCTACGGGCCACAGACAGACACTCAGAACACACAACATCCCTCTTTCTGCATCTGTGACTAGGAATTTGCGACTTTAAAGACAGCCGGTGTAATTACGGGCACAATAGGCATTTCATCTTAGCTCTCTAGGTTGGCAACGCATCTGCAAACCCTCCGGGGTTGCGGGTGTCTATGGGCAGTGATGATCACGTACCGGGTGACCTTGCTCGTTTGCCTTCCTCGTTGTATAAAAAAAATGGCACCCCATCCGCCCGTTCATGGCCGCCCTTACCAACCTATTCTGTTTCCATCGCGTCACGCATGAATAAAGTATGTCCGTTGAAAGGCTGCCTTGTATGCCTCGAGCTGTTTGCATATAGCACGTAGGGACTGGAGGCGAGCTTGTATCTCGATGAGATAGGCCTTAATACGTTACCGCCTTAAGAAAGTTCAGCGAGGCTTGAGATAAAGAAATGCCTTTACGAGGGCGAGTTTTTATATTTTTTTCAAAGACCTATAAGTTTTTTGTTTGTGCACCAATAAAGTTGTTTTTTTTTTGACAAGCGAGTCAATTTATTCAACTCGAATTAGGTTTTCGGCTTAGCTTTACGTCTTTAATATTTTTAAAGCTATGAGGGTTTTTGTGAGACCATAGAATGTAAGTGATTGATTGACTTCACCGCAGTATGGTAGAATGCTTAAAAAATGCAGATGTCAGAGTAAGTAACTCTCTTTTATTTCAACGTTAATATTCCTAACCCACATTTAAAACTCAAAATCGTAACCGAGCCCATTTCGAACGATTCGATTAAAAAAAAAGATCTTGAACTGTCATCAAAACGTGTCGCAGAAAAATGTTAACATCATCTTGTAATTAAAACGATAAAAATTAACAACTGTACCATCGTAAAGAAAGCCGCAAAAAAAGGTTGCCAACGATTCCGTGTTATGAAGTAATAATTTTCGTTTTTTAATGTATTCGCTATAAGGCGACTACTTGAGTTTCGTCTCTTCGTGTGATCATTTCTACAATTCAAATATTTCAAAGAAAGAAAAACGTATTTATTAGACACTAATTCGATACATACTACACATATACTAAAAAAAAGAAAACAACAATTAAACAGACACTAATAGTTAACAAAGAAAACTAACTATTATATACAGGTATTTGCCGAATAGCACTTAGGGTCACCCTTAGCATGATGCTATGGCAAACCACATATTTTTGCTGGTTGGTACCTAGATCGGTTTTAGATTTAGATTGTATGTCCCTCAAAAAGAGAGGCCTTATAAGTGTCTACGTACGTCTGTATCTCTGTGGCATCATAGCTGCTAAATGGAATAATCGATTTGGACGCTACTTTTTTTTTTATATCACAGGCTAGCGGTGCTTAGCGGCAGGGTTAGCGAGTAAGATCAGGGCTGCCAGATTGTATAATTGGATACAAAAACTGTATAATTTGGTGCCTGATTGTATCCTCTTTGTATCCTGGACCCTCATATATAATTGGATACAGAAAATTTTGATCACTTTTCACATGATTATGTGTGTAAATTTTCATTATTTTGTATGTTTAAATTTTTTTTAACACTATTTTGTATCCTACCATCCAATTTCGTATAATTTCTGAACCATGGCCGAATAATAAAAAAATAGCTACTGGCAGCCCTGAGTAAGATGGTGGTAGCGATCCGGTCGGACCTAGCACAAGGTCCTACCACCCTACCTTATTGTGTTAAGCAGGCTTTATCGTCCTTTCGAAACTAAAACTAAGAGTGCTAATATTTTACGTGTGCGGTTATAAAATGGTCTGCTTAATAGCTGAAGGTTAATTCCGATTTCGGCCATTTCACAAATAGCCTTTGCCACTTCTCTGTTTATTGTTTTCTATAAAGATGCGAGTGGCAGGATCTTGTGCGAGATCCGTCCGGATCGGTACCACCATCTTACTCGCTAATTCTGTCACTAAGCAGCAGTGTTTGTACTGTTATGTTCCGGTGTGGAGAGTAAGACAGCCGGTGTAATTACGGGCACAAGAGGCATTTCATCTTAGCTCTCTAAATTGGCAACGCCTTCCTTGTTGTATAAAAAAAAAATGCTTTAAAAACGGGTGTTCCAACATTTTTTTTTAAATTTATACCAAACTAGCTGATGCCAGCGGCTTTGCCCCCGTGAAATATTTCAAAATTGGCTAGTTCCCTATCCCTTAGTGTACCTCTAGGATACTCATGGTATACGTTAGCCAAATTTCAAGTCTCTAGGTTGAATGGTTTAGGCTGTGCGTTGTCTGTCAGTCAGTCAGTCACGGTACTGTTTTATAGGTATAGATTACTGTCTGTTTGTCATTCTGAGAGGAGGCCCTTGCTTAGAAACCTAAACAATGATATTATAAGTAAAGATACGTTATATGCTCACAAAACAATCGAAGAACATGTTCCGAACATGTTGACATTTGCGCGCGTGTTTGGACCTCATCCGAGAGCGACTATGAGGCTAAAGAGAGTTGTTTGCGCTTCATTTTCGGCGTGCTGATGGATGACATATCTACCTCTTTTTTATATGTAATATCATTGTCCCAAATGTTAATATTTACCATTAGTTTGTTAATGCTTAAAATTCTAACTCAATGAATAAATAATGTGGTTTTTCATGCATGTAAATGAAAACGGTACGAATGAAATGACACGAAATGAAAACGGTCGGGGAAATTAATTCCTGACCCACCATGCAACCTTTTCACGGTAAACGTCATAGTGACATCGCATAGCTTGACAAGGAAAATCGTTATGACTTTTACTATGAAAATGTTCTACGGTGGGTCAGGAATTAATTTCCTCGACTCTACGTACCTCCTTCATTAACTAGTTTTGTCGCTTATATAGTCTATCCTATGTGCTGTCGAATTGTGATATATGTCAAAAGAATATGAAAGGAAATTATACGGTGAAAATTAAATAATGCTATAGAGAAATATAATAGCTTTAAATGTTCTTTCTCTTTTCAGGTAAGATTGTTTAGTTAAGCTTTTAAAAACACTTACTTAAGTTCTTAGATAAGGTGTTACAGTTCAATGTTCAAAAATGTCTAAAGACCAATAAGAGACCACACTCTCCACCAACGAGAGACAAGTTACTAGCCTGTGATTGGTGGAAATTGACAGATAGACCTCACTCGACACTAGTGATCCTAGCAGAGTTTAGCCCTCATTATGTGTGGACTCCCATACGAATTGATCAAAAGACATTTTTGAGCAGTGTATTTAACGAAGATTAACGACTTTTAACTAAAATTAACGACTTTTAACGAAGATTAAACGTGACACAATTAAACGGGGGTGGATCGTTAAGCGCGCAGTTAACGCCGTGTTTGGCAGGAGTCGAACCCGGGCTAAATTAGACATCTTTAATGCTTCGGGAAGACCTATACGGGTTAAGACAGGGCTGTCATTTTTTAACAGTTTCGGATTCATTTAAATTAAGAATGAACCTTGATACCTTGGTAGATGCGTACCTTAAAATAAAAAAAACCCGACTGCAAAAACTGTTAAGTAATAAAAAAAACAAAAAACCCATCTGCTAAAACAATTAACTTCTATTAATACCTATGTATTATGTCTCCTACGACTGAGACGAACACAATGACACCTGTGCTGTACGAGTAAATGAATCATTAAAATACTGAGTAATCACCCATTATTTAACATGAATTACCTATTGCAAAAAGACGATGAAACCTTTTAAATTCCTTTAAAACCGGTAAAATATCGATTCAGATTTGACAAAGTGTGTGATACCCTAACTCGCCTTAGGAAACAAGCCTCCATACAAGATTTCGCCGATGAGAAAATGAAGTTAGAGAATACCAATATTGTCAGCGCGGGGCTCATGGTAGACCTCAAAGCTGTCTCGACGCCGCGCTCGCCGTCAAGCACATCAGAGGGTCGAGCACGACTTTACGAATGCTGCGTAACGCAAAATGGAATAGTAAACGTTGTCGAGTTTGTATGAAGTTTGGAACAGCGCCCGCCCGTTAGCGTATTTGGAACTAAAATTTAGTATGGGGTTTCTCGATCTCGATACGATAACCGTATCGTTACGCAGCTTTCGTAAAGTCGTGCTCGACCCTTTGTGAATTTATTCCTTACAGAATAACACCCTTGAAATCCGTCAAACGGCTTAGGCCACCGAACCTGCCAAAGAATAATATATAGGTACATAACATTATTAATTAATTAATTTATTTATCTGTCGTGGTCGCGTCTGTTAGTTCGTCTGTCTGTGTGCCTGCACATTCGGCGAGCAACGATCGCGATCCGTAAATATTTACGTATGACTCATAGAGCGGAGAAAAGCTAAAATGGCGCTCATTATGAGAATATTGAAATTCTGCGCTGAGTTAACACACACGTACTCATATAATACCTGTGCTACAACACAAACATTATGTATACTTTACACACAAACAAACAGCACACACACACGTAAGCCTATTATATTTCTTTAACATTCATTTAACAGTCGGGAGTTTTTCATTTCAAAGTCCAATATCTCAAAAAAGGCCTAACCGATTTTTATGAACCTTAGTTAAGAACCACCGCTAGGAAACCTGCTTTGAAATAAAAAAAAGCTTTGGCGCTTATGCCGTGCGTTTTGAGCTCATTTTGACTAGCTCTCTTTCTATTGACACACGCGTTACTGGATAGCGTTGTCCCGCTTCAGTGAACAAACTCCTCCCCCTATAAGCATTGCCTTATATATTTTTTTTATACGACAAGGAAGGCAAACAAGCAAGTGGGTTACCTGATGGTAAGTGATCACCACTGCCCACACCCGTAACCCCGTAGGGATTGCAGATGCGCTGCCAACCTAGAGAGCTAAGATGAAATGCCACTTGTGCCCGTAATTACGCCGGCTGTCTTACTCTCCACCCCGGAACACAACAGTGCAAGCGTTGCTGCTTAGCGGCAGGATTAGCGAGTGAGATGGTGGTAGCGATACGGACGGACCTCGCACAAGAACCTATCGCCCGCAAAATATACCTAACTAGCTTATGCCAAGCGGCCTTGCCTCCGTGAAATATTTCAAAATGGGCTAGTTCCCTATCCCGTGGGAATTTCGAATTCTTAGTATACCTTCAGGATACTCAAAGTATACGTTTGCCTTTCAAGTCTCTAGGTCCAGTGGTTTAGGCTGTGCGTTGTCTGTCAGTCAGTCAGGGTACTGTTTTATAGCTGTATAATGTCCTAAAAGCGCTGTCTTAACGCCTACATCGTTGATCAAGTTTACCAGAGCGTTTGTTCTGTATTCCCGCCAGCAAGACAACTTAATGTTCTGTTATTATAATTACCATCCGGTTCGAATAATAATTTTGCGTACACAAAGACAGCCTCGCATCTCTGTCAGGGGGACAACCACAGTGCTTAGAAGCAATCTAAGCACACTTGCTTGACAGTCTCATGTCAATGACAGCCGAGTAGCCTAGTGGTTAGAAACCCTGACTATGAAGCTTGAGGTCCCGGGTTCAAATCCCGGTCGGGGCAGATGTTTGTATGATGAGTGTTTGTTCTCGGGTCTTGGGTGTTTAATATGTATATAAGTATGTATTTATCTATATAAGTAGGTTTATCCGTTGTCTGGTACCCATAGTACAGGCTTTGCCTAGTTTGGGACTAGGTCAATTGGTGTCAAATTGTCCCATGATATTTATTATTTATTTATTATGAAGTGTGCTTGAAAAAGTGCCCAATAAGAAAAGTATGGTGTGACCTACCACTATTGACTTACTAACACCATGGACCATGGGTCCAGTACAAAGTTCACGAAAAATGTGTCCCAGTACAACGCGGAATTTTTCGATGACAGCCATACGTCATAGCGCTGTCGTTCGGCCAAACTAAGACTGACTGACGCTCGATTAGTGGTCATTTGTGCAAATTAGTGGTCTTTTGGTTCGGATGTTTTCAAGCGCTAACCCGAAGTCTATGGTGTTGGTAAGTCAATGTCTACCACCAATGTTATTAACTCTTTACGAACGAGTTACCGTTCAGTGCTTAATTTAACCACTGAAAAAAAGTGAAATTTTCTTCTCGTTGCCTATACAGAATGCGTTTGAATGGACCGTCAAGAATTCAGCCAAGGGCTGAGTGAGCACCCCATGTAAAGTTTAAATAAAAAACTCTCATTACATATAACTACCTACATAATTGTCAACCAACAGAGGCAGGAATGTATGGGATAATTATTTTTTAAAACATTTTCTCCAAATAAAATGTTTATACGGTGTTCACTTATTCTACCCCTGGCTGAATTCTTGAGGGTTCATTAAAACGCACACTATACTCGTATCTCGTTGCGGGTTTTTTAACTTTCACTTCCAACGCCCAGATTGTCTTAAAATTTAATCTTCTTTTTTTTTTATCTCAACATCGTTTTGCTGGTGGTAAGATGTCTCGCAAATCCCTTCTACCATTTCACTCGCTAATCCTGCCGCTAAGCAGCAGTGCTTGCACTGGTGTGTTCCGATTTCGAGATTAATTAGGCGTAGAAATCACGGGCACAATAAGCAACCCACCCAGTCATAAGTATGTACCCATAGTACAGGCTTTGCCTAGTTTGGGACTAGGTCAATTGGTGTCAATTTGTCCCATGATATTTATTATTTATATTTTATCCTAGCCTTCTAGGTTGGCGACGCATTTTTTTATTTTTATTGAAAGATGGATGCAAACAAGTAAGCGGGTCACCCAATGGTAAGCGATCACCGCCACCCATGAGAACCAGCAACCCCAAGAGAGACACTAGTCTAGCTAGAGTCAGTAGAGTAATCTAGCTAGAGTCAGTAGAGTAATTAGGAAAGGGATAGAGGCCCCTTTCCTCCGGCACTCTCACTGACCGAACGAAACGCAACAGGGGGGCTGTTGCTTCACGCCGATTTTATGCAAGAGAGTGGTACTTCCCCGGACGAGCCGGCCCATTCCCGACGCATCTGCAATCCCTCTAGTGTTGCGGATGATAGTCAGCGGCGGTCACTTACCGTCAGGTGACACACTTGCTCGTTTGCCTTCCTGTTTCTATAAAAAAAATGTATATTATTACCATTAGGAATATTATAGTGTACCAACTTGAAAGCCTAGCGTGCATTTTACCAACATTTCAGAGAGCAAAGCGCGTGGGCCATTTTAGGGTTCCGTACGCAAAGGGTACCAATCGAATCCTAATAATAACCCTGTTATTCATAAACCTATGTTAACTAAAATGCCGTTAAGGCGCTTCCCTGACCCAGACCCTTAAATGGCTGCTTTTTAGAGCATTTCTGTAAATTATTTAAGCGATAAAAACAAAATATATGAACACGTTAAGTATCTATAACATCTTAACTTGTTTTTCTATGTTTAATTTTTTTTTCTGATTTAATACTTATGATATCTGCATCAGAAGTTCTGTAACTACATCATAAGCATAATTAACTTTGACTTGTGACATACACCAATGTATAGAGAATTTAATAGGCTAGGATTTCTATGTTTAACATTATTAAAATACCTTTTTATAATCATCATCATCATCATTATCATCATCATCGGCCCATTTACGTCCCACTGCTGGACACCAGGCCTTTATTTAGAATATTTAAAAATAAATAAATAAGTGATTCACGTAATCGGTGCGAATTTTCAAAAAAAATTTTTTTTTTTCGAAAAGACACGTTATTTGTGATAACACTGTGTAAAATTAAGTTAGACCGATATTTAATAGACGTCGTCACTAAAACGAAGTCCATGGGCGGCGGTGATTGTTTTACATTAGGTGACCCGCCTGCTCGTTTGCCCCTTCTTATAGGTTAAAAAAATGGTGGCGCAGAACCCTTCGTGTGTGGTCCGACACGCGCTTGGCCGTTTTTTTATTCCTTCTTAACATGTGATGGTAACGTCGTAAATACGGATTAGATGCGAGATTAGAATAACTTACGGGTTTTTATATTTATATGTTATGGTTATTTGATAATTTTAGTTTCGGCCATGTTGGCGGAGGTTTTTTTTTTAACATTTCGGAGCGAAGATAAACTAAAGAATATGATAAATCAAGATGAAAATTCGTTTTTGTGCACACTGGTGAAATTTGGCATTTTTTTTATAAGACGAGGAAGGCAAACGAGCAGATGGGTCACCTGATGGTAAGCGATCACCACTGCCCATAGACACCCGTACCCTGTAGGGATTGCAAATGCGTTGCCAACCTAGAGAGCCAAGATGAAATGCCTCTTGTGCCCGTAATTACACCGGCTGTCTTACTCCCTATATCGGAACACAACTTCTGATTAGCAGCAGGATGAGTGAGATGGTGGTAGCGACCCGGACGGACCTCGCACAAGGTCCTACCACCTGCATTGAGGATTACCTCAAGTTTTATATTATACACAAATTACCGTGAAAGTCTTACATGGTCAAATAAACGGATCACTCACGTGCGTCAGGCAGTATAGCTCGACATGTTTCGGACCAATCCGTAGTCCTTCCTTTTGGAGCACAACACTCTGTCAGCCACGCAATTGGAGCCTTAGCGCGCAGGTTTCTTTTCGCTACCGCCGAAGCCTGTGCTCTCAGCGGAAGGACTACGTGTTAGTCTATAACATGTTGGGCTATACTCGACTGATACGGGAGTGATGCTTTCCTCACAGTGTTTCATGTTAAAAGTGATGGAGTCTAACGACTAATGATTATATTATTATTATTACTAGCTTATGCCCCGCGGCTTTGCCTGCGTGGAATATGTCAAAATGGGCTAGTTCCCTATCCAGTTTGAATTTCGTAAAATCCCTTCTTAGTACACCTCTAGGACACTCAAGGTATAAGGTTGCCAAATTTCAAGTCTCTAGGTCTAGTTGGTTTAGGCTGTCAGTCAGTCAGTCACGGTACTGTATTATAAATATTAGGTATAGATAGATTTCATGTCATATAGCCGCGTAGTCGTAAACTATCGCTAACCAATATGTATAATATACCTAATACAATATAATTTAAATAATTTAACAATAACTTCATCCGATGTTTATCTAATAACGTAAACTGTCATTATTAATAACTTTAATAACTTTAACAAACAATTTATGGCTCGTGGTCCCGTTTATGATAATTTTGTGCCAATTCCCATTTTCTTATATGGTGGCATTTGATTTGAAAACTATCTTATTTTTATTAGTAAATGCATTTGCAAATATAATTTCGATACCTTCAATCTAATTTATAACCTACTAGCTGTTGCCCGCGACTTCATTCGAGTAGATTTCGGTTATGGCTATCCCGCGGGAACTATATAATTTTTCCGAATAAAAAGTGGCCTGTGTTATTCCCCAATATTCAAACTATCTTCTTACCTAAATTCATTTAGATTGGTTAAGCGGTTTTCCCGTGAAGAGGTAACAAACAGACGGACAGAGAGACAGAAAGACAGAGAGACAGAATTACTTTCGCATTTATAATATTAGTTAGGATAAGGATTAGTTAGGATAGTTAGGATGATTATGACGAGTAAGTTACGCGGGTAGAATATCGTGTCCATCCGTCCGAATCGCCACGACCATTGCTCGGTAATCCTTCCGCTACGCAGCAGTGCAGGAAATTACAGGCACAAGAGGCATTCCACCTTAGCCCTTCAGGTTGGCAACGCTTCTTCAGTCCCTGTGGAGGTGCTTGTCTAAGGGCAGCGGTCTCACTTACCATCAGGACACCCACTTGCTTGCTTGCCTTAATATTTCGATAAAAAAGTCAACGCGACACTCAGTGGGTCGAGCACGACTTTACGAATGCTGCGTAACGTTACGGTTATCGTATCGAGATCGAGAAACCTCATACTAAATTTTATTTCCAAATACGCTCACGGGCGGGCGTTGTTCCAAACGTCATACAAACTCGACAACGTTTACTATTCGATTTTACGTGACGCAGGATTCGAAAAGTCGTGCTCGACCCTCGGAGACTTTATAATTGTAATCATGTTGTATTGTAAAATATTGGCTTTATGTTACTTATGATTAGAAATCGAATTGTTATTTCTGAGTGAGACATTTACTTTATGTTTTACCAGACTGCCCAAAGAGAGTTGTTTTTCGAGCGTGTGTATGTATGTCTAATTCTTTGGCACGCTCTACAGCCTAAACCGTTTGACAGATTTCAACGTATGAGGTGTCATTGGATTCGTCTTGGTTGTGAGTGACATAGGGTATATTGTTTCCCAGAATCGCTGTCGGGTTATTTGTTTTTAATTTAAAGTTGGTTATTTTTAGTCGTGATTTATTCTGTTCATAAATTAAACTTCGCTAATACCACAGTCTATACAGTCGCCCGACGAAGGCCTCTAGACAGGTCAATCGTGCGGGGGGTGCGGGGTGCGGGGCGGGCAGGGCGAGCCCCCTTGCATACGCCGCTACTGCCCGATTAGTTAGGAGCTTTCGCCCTCTTTGGTGCTGTGGCCATGCGGTTGCGGTGTCGGCATTTACGCAGACATCAAAGGCGTCGGACCACTGGTATGTATAAGCTCTTTACACTGTGCTAATACTATACCTTCCTAATATCCTGTTAATCCGTTAGGAAGATGTTTTAATATAGCTAAGCAACCGACGCGTTGACAATGATCTAAACACGGCTCTATTGTTATAGAGATAAGAGCTTGTGCTGGCCCATAGGAGCCAACAAAATGTCAGTTTTCAATGACTATGTCATTTGTCAAAATGAATGTGTCAATTGTTGACTTGAAGAGCTACTGTAAGCGCGCTTCATGTTGGCAAAGAAATGTAGTTCGAATTGTCATTGAAAACTGACAACTGTAAAGATGGTGAATAGAGGCCAGAGGCCCGAGTACGAATATTGGAAGCCTGCGTCACGTAAAATCGAATAGTAAACGTTTGTATGACGTTTGGAACAGCGCCCGCCCGTGAGCGTATTTGGAACTAAAATTCAGTAAGTATGAGGTTTCACGATCTCGATTATGATAACGGTAACGTTACGCAGGATTCGAAATTTTGCGGGTGGTAGGACCTTGTGCAAGGTCCGTCCGGATCGCTACCACCATCTTACTCGCTAATCCTGCCGCTAAGCAGCAGTGCTTGCACTGTTGTTTTCCGATGTGGAGAGTAAGACAGCCGGTGTAATTACGGGCACAAGAGGCATTTCATCTTAGCTCTCTAGGTTGGCAACGCATCTGCAAACCCTCTGGGGTTGCTGGTGTCTATGGGCAGTGGTGATCACTTACCATCAGGTGACCCACGTGCACGTTTGCCTTCCTCGTCGTATAAAAAAAAAAAAAAAAACTTCTGCCGTTGACTGTGTCTTTAATATGTAGCATAACTTCATCATCATCATCATCATCATCAGCCTATTTACGTCCCACTGCTGGGCACAGGCCTCCTCTCGGAATGAGAGGGCTTGGGCTATAGTTCCCACGCGGGCCCAGTGCGGATTGGGAACTTCACACACACCATTGAATTGCTTCGCAGGAGTGTGCAGGTTTCCTCACGATGTTTTTCCTTCACCGAAAAGCTCATGATTTATTACAATTGTGATTTCGCACATAAATTCCGAAAAACTCAGAGGTGCGAGCTGGGGTTTGAACCCTCGACCTTCTGCTTCAGAGGCGATAGGTCAAACCACTAGGCTATCATGGCTATAGCATAACTTATTATTTTTTATATTGCTATTAACAGCCAAGTAAGGCATAAAATTAATTATAAATAATAAATAATAAGTAATAAGTGGCATGGAGTTTAAATGTCGTTAGAAGAAAACCTGTTCTCTGGGGGACTACTACAAAATTCAAAAATCAAAGTTCGTATGGTATCGTCCCCTCGCTCTCGTATTGATTAATATTAGCTTGATGAATATTGCACTTCGTAGTTTATGGGCTGTAGGAAGTTTTATACAGAGGCCCGAGCATGAACATTAATCCTATGTAACGTAATCGAGTGGTGCCTGACGTTATTATATCTCTATCGAGAAAATTCATATAAAATTTTAGTACGAAATACTCTCACAGGGGGCGCTGTTCCAAACGTCATACAAGTTTTCTCGATATCGTTAACAATCGATTACCTAAGCAGTGGTGATTACTTAACATCAGGGGGCCCGTTTGCTCGTTTGCAATCCTTTATCTACACCTATAAAACAGTACCGTGACTGACTGACAGACAACGCACAGCCTAAACCACTGAACCTAGAGACTTGAAATTTGGCAAACATATACCTTGAGCATCCCAGAGGTGCACCAAGAAGGGGTTTTTCAAAATTCCCACGGGATAGGGAACTTCGCTTATTTTGAAATATTTCACGGGGGCAAAGCCGCGAGGTATTAGCTAGTATAATAATTATGTATAACGTAAAACATTGTATTCCGGTGTGGGGAATAAGACAGCCGGTGTAATTACGCGCAGAAGAGGCATTTCATCTTGGCTCTCTAGGTTGGCAATGCATCTGCAAACTCCCCGGGGTTACGGGTGTCTATGGGCAGTGGTGATCATTTACCATCAGGTGACCCACTTGCGCGTTCACCTTCCTCGTCGTATAAAAAAAAGCTCTGTTAACCAACAGTTAACTAACCAAAGCTTAATCCGTCCCAGCTGGGCCTCAGTTAGCACGAGAGTAAACTACTTCATAATTAAGGTAAAGATTATAATTAAGTATTTAATGAGAATATCTAATTGACTTAAAATTTATTGCGAAATACTTTTACGATATAAACTTAGTATTAATTCGTTATGAATATTGAGATATCAAATAACGTTTTATTTAAATTACTTCTAACTGGAACTAATAATTAGGTACCTACTGATAGTATTAAATACAGTGGAACGTAGTACCTCCTCCTCTTTTGAAGTCGGTTAAACACTAAAATTATATTTAATAAAAACCGGCCAAGTGCGAGTCGGACTCGCACACGAGGGTTCTGTAGAAAGATTTTAATCCCCAGTGTTTTAAGTCTGTTGTCCAGTGTTAGTTTAAGCCCTGCTCCTAAGCAAAATGTACGCAGTGTGGGGTCAACTTATATTGGTCTGTGGAATCTACAGACAGACATAAAAATTTAAGATTTTGAGAATTTTCTGAGTGGTTGTGCTATAAGAGTTACCTTCATACCAAATTTCAAGTTTCTAGGACAACTGGAGGTACCCTTTAGGTTTTCACGGTACGGCAATTTGTATGGAAACAGCCTTTTTAATGTCTGTATCTTTTGATTGCGTTGACTTAGAAGGTTGATTTTTTCACAGCTTCAAGGGATAATAATTTCAGCATGCTACCTCCATGCGTTCCAGAGAAAAAGGGTCTTGACAGACAGACAGACAGACAACGGACAACAAAATGATCTTACAAGGGTTCCGTTTTTTCCTTTTGAGGTACGGCAACCCTAAAAACGCATTCAAATCGGATCAACGGCTTAAGAGCTACGGTGACACAGACAGACACAAAGACGCACGTAGCGGTCAAACTAATAACACCCCTCTTTTCGCAACGAGGTTTAAAAAACACTCATCTCTTGTGCCCTTGGTTTTATCGTTCTTGCTTAACACAGCCCTTTACTTACCTTTATGTACTTCCAATGATTGATGAAGACAGATGGACAAACTCTGACCGAGACCAAGACCGAAAGTTGCGTTAGTTTCGCCAGGAGCTGTTGTTACAATCCATTCAGCTGAATCAAAATGTTTCTTGGGTTCTTTACCCAAAGTTTCAAAGTTTAAGGAGCTATGATGCCACAGCAGATACACAGATACACAAACACAGAGATACACAGACACACAGATACACAGACACACAGACACACAGGTCAAACTTATAACACCCCTCTTTTTCGTCGGGGGATAAAAAGGCTTAGGTAATTAACTAAATATAAACAAAATAAGCCGCGTGACAGTGGAACTGCCAATTAAGACGGACCACAGATACTAAAATACCGGTATTTTAGACCACAGATACTAAAATACCGGTATTTTAGATCACAGATACTAAAATACCGGTGTTTTAGACCACAGATACTAAAATACCGGTATTTTAGACGACAGATACTAAAATACCGGTATTTTAGACCACAGATACTAAAATACCGGTATTTTAGACGACAGATACTAAAATACCGGTATTTTAAACCACAGATACTAAAATACCGGTATTTTAGACGACAGATACGAAAATACCGGTATTTTAGACCACAGATACTAAAATACCGGTATTTTAGAAGACAAATACTAAAATACCGGTATTTTAGACGACAGATACTAAAATACCGGTATTTTAGAAGACTGATACTAAAATACCGGTATTTTAGACCACAGATACTAAAATACCGGTATTTTAGACGACAGATACTAAAATACCGGTATTTTAGACCACAGATACTAACATACCGGTATTCTAAAAACCGGTGGTCTTAACCACAGATACGAAAATATCGGTATTTTGAACCGGCACGCCTTAATATTTACTGTTTCACTGTGTTATGTATCGTTTTTATAGCAGATTTAGAATTATATAGAATTATATAGAAGATATAGAATTATATAGCAGAGTCTTCCAGACGACCTTTGGAAATAGACAGGTTAAAAATTAATGAGCACGCCTTTTACCTAGAATATAAGCACCGTCTAGACTCGAACCCGCGACCCGATGGAATCGCGTTTCATCTGCCCATAAACAAGTTAATTGTAATAAATTGTAACTTAAAAGGTTAGCGGTGGACCCTAAGCTTATTTGCGGAAGTTCTTGATAGCTTTTACGAGGAGCTTAAAGGTATTCCTTTAATAATAAAGCAGTTCTAATTTAAGTTTTGTGCTTTATAAAAGCCGTGGTAGTCTAGTGGTGTGACCTATCGCCTCTCAAGCAGAGTGGCGTGGGTTCAAACCCCGGCTCGCACCTCCGACTTTTTTGAAATTTATGTGCGAAATTGCATTTATCATGAGCTTTTCAGCGAAGGAAAACGAGAGGAAACCAGCACACTCCTGCGAAACAATTCAACGGTGTGTGTGACGTTCCCAATGCGTACTGGGCAAGCGTGGGAACTATAGCCCAAGCCCTCTCATTCTGAGAGGAGGCCTGTGCCCAGCAGTGGGACGTAGAAAAGGCTGATGATGATGAGTTTTATATGTAACGGTTTTTAAAAAGCGTTTTTTGATAAAAAGACACGTCAAGATTTTTAATTAGCCTGGTAAAGCATCCCACTTCTGAGCCAAGTCCTCCCCCTCCTCTCGCCACTTGTCTCTACCAACGGCAAGTTCATCAAGATTGTTTAGTTCTTTTTAATCCTAATTCTAATCCTAACTATCCTAACTAATATTATAAATGCAAAAGTAACTCTGTCTCTCTGTCTCTCTTTCTTTCTGTCTGTCTGTTTGTTACCTCTTCACGGAAAAACCGCTGCACCACTCTAGAAGAAATTTGGTAAGAAGATAGTTTGAATATTGAAGAATAACATAGGCTACATTTATTCGGGAAAATTTTATGGTCTCCGCGGGATAGCGATAACGGAAATCTACGCGGACGAAGTCGCGGGCAATAGCTAAGTACTAAAATAAACAAAGTATAGTTTTACTTAACTTTAACTAAACCACAGCTAGAAAAGTGCGTGGCGTCCGGGTGTTAACCCGGACAATTGACCCGGTTCATACGCCGTACGGCGGCTTGACACGCCATCCGGGTATAGTTGTATCCGGTTATAGTTAACCCGGAATCAATTATAACACCGTAATTGAAAGCCGGGTGTATGCGGGTGACACGTGGAAAGGCGTTTAAAATTATTTTCAACCCCAGACGAAAACCTGTGTATCTGTGTATATGTCGGTGGTATCATAGCTCCCTAACGGATTTACTAATTTCGATGTGGTTGTTTTAATCGAAAGCTAGTTGAATCGAGATGGTTCTTAGCTAAGTGTCATTAAAATCGGTCCACCCGTTTATGAAATATTGAACTTTGAAATGACAATGTCGGGGGTTTTTCAAGTTTTTTAAGTTGCTTAGGTTATTAACCTCACACCTAGTGTATCTCCCAAGGCTTGCTTCGTACTTGTCACTAACTTAATATTCATTAAATTTTCTGTCCTCTTTTCTTTTTAATAATTCTTGTCTGTTTTCTGTTATGTATCCTTTTCAAAGAGTTATTCGCAATTAAGCGAAATTACAACCTAAGGTACCTAAATGTGCCAATGATTGTCACATTAATTCCAGTAATTGACACCTTGCTTGTCACATTTATTGCTACGTATTAAGATCGAAGGTGTCAACTAATGGGGCGGCGTCGGGCATATGTAAACTCACCCTAATTTTGATCCTAAAATCCTTATTAATATTAAAATAAGAAGCCGTATTCCCATTCCCACAGCGATTCGATATAAGCGTCGGCCTGACGTTTATAATAATTTGCGAGTGACCCATGTCACGGTGGCTTTGCGTTTCAAAACGTCGTTATGACGCCGTGGAGTCCTTTACACACACAGGCTGCGACACGGATACGACACGTGAAATAATTTTTAAACTGTTGTTTTAGCTAAATCAAGAAAGACGCATCTGAGGGTCGAGCGCGACTTTACGAATGCTGCGTAACGTTACGGTTATCGTATCGAGATCGAGAAACCTCATACTAAATTTTAGTTCCAAATACGCTCACGGACGGGCGTTGTTCCAAACATCATACAAACTCGACAACGTTTACTATTCGATTTTACGTGACGCAGGTTTCGAAAAGTCGTGCTCGACCCTGTGCAAACCCCCCGGGGTTGTGGGTGTCTATTAGATGCGCAGTGGTGATCACTTACCATCAGGTGACCCACTTGCTCGTTTGCCTTCCTTGTCGTACAAAAAAAAAGGAATATGACTAGTATTAAGTGGCGTTGGTAGCTTTAGTTGCAGGCGCGCTCGCGGTTCCTGAAATCCTGATTTATTCCGTATTCTGAGCATATAACTAAGAAAGAAAATTATACCCGCGCCGCGATAGCGACCCATTCGTCGATCCCGCATTTACGAGCAACTTTATTCCCACAATTAGGAAGCGTGCCAAAAAAGTCCCATTAATTGATAAAGGCCCTGAAAATCGCTTGCGACAGAACCTTGTGCAGGCCCCTATTTCATCATCTTCACAATTGTCAGTTTTATATGACAATTCGAACTACATTTCTTTGACAATATGAATGTCGGTAGCTCTCCAACAAGATGGAGCGATGCCCTAGTTAGATTGCGGGACCGCGGTGGATGCGGAAAGCACAAGACCGACCTGAATGGAGAGCCGCGGGGGAGGCCTATGTCCGGCAGTCTTTCGGCTGACATGATGATGATGATGATGATGAAACGCGCTAAAACAAAAGCTCTTCAAGTCAGCAGTTGACACCTAATTGTCATTGAAAACTGACAATTGTAAAGTTGTCGAAATAGGGGCCAGTTCGGATAGCGGCCACCGTCTTGGGCCTCTTGAGTAATTTTAACTCCCAAAGCAAAAAGAGGGGTTTATAAGCTTGACCGCTATGTGTGTCTGTGTGTCTGTCTGTGGCACCGTAGCTCTTGAACGGTTGACCGATTTCAATGCGATTAGGTTATTTTATTTTCAGACAAAAATTAAATTAAACAATAATATCCGTACAACACATTCAACACAAACCTAAACAAAAACGGTCATGCTAATACCTAAAACCTGCATACCCTAACCGAACCGACCAAATAGGTAATTATCATCACCCCGTGGTAAGGAACCCAGAACACTGGCCGTATCTCCTCGCTGTACAGCTAGACTCAGCCGCTGCGCAAAGTAGCTACCCGCTCGCAAATCACCAGAAGCAAGGACCAATCGCGTCGAAATGTCCTCGCATAACGCAATTGCCAGCGTTTCAGCCGTTTCTGCCGCCACACCAGCTTTTTGTGTGATTCCCGGGAGATGTGACAGTGCTTATAGATGATATTTCTTCTTAGCCCTCTAGGTTGGCAACGCATCTGCAATTCTTCTGCTGTTGCAAATGCATATGGGCAGTTTGGCAGTAACTTACCCTCAGCTGATCCATAGTGAAATAAACGGATCACTCACGTATGTCTGTCGAGTATAGCCCGACATGTTTCGGACTAATCTGTAGTCCTTCCTCTGGGAGCACACGCTACGCCGGTGGCGAGAGGTAATCCGTCTCACAGTAGTTTCATGTTAAAAATTGAAATTGAACTGACCCGTTTATCTTTCTTTCTATACCTTGGTTTAAAAACAATCGTGACGTATAAATGCATTGGCAATATAGATTTAAACTCCAAATTGTTATATTTAGCAAATTTGATTAAGCTTTTGATATATTTAAATAAGTAGGTACTTAATTTTTTGCGCGTCCCTAACCCGTTTCGCAGTCAACATTTCATTTTATTTTAATTCCGATTTTTAGTATCGTTTTTCGATTTGAACTCCGAAAATCTCAAGCAACGCACTGGAATTAAAATGCACCTTCAGAATGAAACAAACCCAATTCTGAATAACTACGTCAAAATTTTTAATTCAATTTTATAGTAGTAAAAGTAAATAAACTAAAACTGACTTAAAAAAATTAAATTTAAATACCTACCAAACCTGGACCTCTCGGCAGGGTGCCCATCACGCAGGCAGCATTCCCGCGCTGAATTGCAATAGCAATTCTTTGCGCGAGAAAGCTGCCCGCGCGAGGGTCGCCTGTTGCCTCTTTCAGGCGTTTGCTCAGCTCCTTGTGGAGCCCGAGCGCACCCTTACCCCAAGGACCCAGCGTCTCGACGCCAAACGGCAGGAACTCGTATTGGGCGCCGAGACAGCTGTACTTGCTGACCTCGAGGCGCTCCCGGGCGTCCGCCGCCGCTCCTGCCCGTTTGCTTGTTAGTGGGACGTAGGACGCTGCCAGGGTGTCCGTGCAAGTGGCAAAATTATTTGTCATATTTAGAATTGAGTCTCTTACAATAATAAGTATGCGACAAATTTTTGTTTAAATTATAGTCATTCAATTATAGTTTAAGCATGTTGCAGATGATGTTTTCCAAATTAAATTAAGCGAGTTGACGAGGCCCGTTACTGATTTATTTCAATGTAAATTCTATTAACTTGACATTGTACCTACAATTAGTGATGTAATTTTATACAAATAAATAACGTTGTTATTTAAAGTTTGCATTAATAAAAGTGGCCATCGCTTATAACCATAATAACGTTGTTATTTAAAGTTTGCATTAATAAAAGTGGCCATCGCTTATAACCATAATAACGTTGTTATTTAAAGTTTGCATTAATAAAAGTGGCCATCGCTTAAAACCATAATAACGTTGTTATTTAAAGTTTGCATTAATAAAAGTGGCCATCGCTTATAACCATAATAACGTTGTTATTTAAAGTTTGCAATAATAAAAGTGGCCATCGCTTAAAACCATAATAACGTTGTTATTTAAAGTTTGCATTAATAAAAGTGGCCATCGCTTATAACCACAATAATGCATCATTTATTTAATGACACTTTTACCCTTTGCCGAAAATCATCGCCTACTCTTGACAAATTAAACTGTAGTCAAATCATTAATAATGACAGATGTCCGTATGTATGTCACCTAAGGGGTGGATGTGAATTGTATTATGTAAAAACACCCTTTCGCTATGATGGGGTGTTGGAGGCAGCGGGGATGGTAGCGGGGCGACAAGCGATTAGTTGAAGACTAAAAACCGACGCTCGCATAGTAAATACATAATACAATACATAATAGACAATTTTTGACAGAATCCTATAGAAGAAACGGTGTTGAACTAAACGGAAATAAAATGGAATGCGTGCTACCAACTTTGAAATAGCAGTTTTTTTGGCACTCTACAACTCTACGGTGCTTTTAACATAAAACAAACATAGCGAAATAAACGGGTCACTCACGTATATAAGTCGAGTTTAGTCTTGCAGGGCATTGGCATGGCACGCAGTGTGCGTCTTGCTGCCGCTGAGTCGTGCGCTCCCTGAATAAAAGGTTACGACTTAGTCCTAAACACGTCGGTCTAAACTCAATACGTATACGTGAGTGATCCGTTCATTGCGCTATAACTCTACGTTGGTTATTTTTTTCGATCTCAATCCTATTTTCGAATACGCGTTTGTAAGATTTTATTACATAACATCAACAACAATGAAACCTATTACTTTGAGCTATATTTTTCACTCTTATTTCGCTTTTTAATCCACGACGCAAGTAACCCCCGAGGTTTGCTTGTTTCGCTATGTGTGTCTGTCTGTCTGTGGCACCGTAGCTCTTAAACGGTTGAACCGATTTGTACGCGGTTTTTTTATTTGAAAGCAGGTCTTCCGGTAATGGTTTTAATGTCAATCGCTCCGCGCATGCAAGCCCACAGCCTTACCGTGATGGATAGCGTAATAAAATTTCAATTTAAATATTATTTTTGTGTGTTCACTTACCGCAGTCTGCGGTCATATTTGTATGATAATATTAATTATTTCGCTGTATACAAATAAGTTTGCAAATACTTAGAGTCGCCTTATTACAGTTATTACACCTTTAGAGCTTTTTTTTGTGAAATGCATATTTTAGCTGTCGAGTTTAGAAATTACTTATTATTCGATGACCGGTCAGAACCTGACTATGAAGCTTGAGGTACCGGGTTCGATCCCCGGTCAGGGCAAGTAATTTGTATGGTAAATACGAATGTTTGTTCTGTGTATTTGCCTAGTTTGGAAGGAGTTTGGGAGTCGGTCAATTAGTGATAATTTTATTGTATTCTGATATTATTATTTACAAAAAAATACCACGAGTTGTTCTTCATGGGCCATCTCAACGTATACTCTCATGCCATCATAAACGTCACTCAAGCCTCTATTAGTTAAAATAGGTTTTGTCTTCTTCTTACTAAGGGAAATGTCAATGTGACAAAAAAGGACAAACGAACTTTAACGGCATTTTAGTTAAAATAGGTTTATGAATAATAGGATAAGAGAACATAAATACATAGAACTGGCTTCGTTTTCATTTGCATTACAAATTAAGGGGTGGAATTAAGATAAATATAATCATATGATACGCAGTTGTATTTTGAATTTAACTAGGTAGAATCTCTTCTTAATAAATTGGGATTATCTAGTCCAGTTATTTGACAAGCCTTTTACAAAAACTAGGCACAGCAAAATAGTGTTAGGTACCTACAACTTTTTTTTTTCAGTAGTCTATACTGTGTCCCACTGCTGGCCCTTTCTCCTTCCACACGTCTCTGGTCTCGGCTAAATCTCGTCAAGCCTGTACTATGGGTACTAGACAACGGATAAACATACTTATATAGATAAATACATACTTATATACATATTAAACATCCAAGACCCGAGAACAAACATTCGTATTCATCATACAAACATCTGCCCCGACCGGGATTCGAACCCGGGACCTCAAGCTTCATAGTCAGGGTCGCTAACCACTAGGAGTCCGGCCAAAAACGCTCCAGATCGTCCCGCCATCTCCTTCTTGGTCTGCCCCAGCTCCGGTATGCATCGCATGGGACCCAGTCGGTAGTAATTCTGGTCCAGCGATCCGGATGCATTCGGCAGTCATGTCCCGCCCAGTCCCACTTCAGTTTGGCAGTCTTTGTCCCTATATCAACAATTTGAGTTCTGGGGCGCAATTCGGTGTTCCTGATTCTGTCAGTCATTCGAACACCTAGGATACTGCGCTCCATAGCTCGCCCACCACCTACCTGCAACATATATTATTTTGAAAATAATTGTCAACTCCATGTTTTTTTTTGCATTTAAGCAGACGGCACTGTATTACATATTATGTACTAGCTTTTGCCCATGTCTTCGTACGCGCATTAAATACATAAATGCCGTTTATTCTCTATCCCGTGGGAATATCAACCAAATCGTCCTTAGATTTTGGATTTTTACATTCTAATTTAACTAGTGGGTTCGTGAGCTCACAAACGTTTTTCGTATTTCTGTTTAATTTTTTTTTATTTAAAAAAAATAACAAAAAAAACACTGTATAATTATAAGATCAGTCGAACTTACCTTAAGTGAAGGCTGATCGTAATTATACGAACCGCCTTGTCCGAAATGATCCCTATTCAACTTTGTAGTCGCATATCTTGCGTTACTACATTACCACAATTTATTTAAAGCAATTCACAGGAAAAAAAACCCTTTCCTGTGTCATCTCCGCATCTTCATGTCATTATTTTAAAGCTCTTAATCACAACCACTAGGGGATTATATTATTGTATCTGCAATAAACTGAGATTGGGATTGAGATCCCTTCCCGACCCGACCCGGAGGTCGGGAAGGGATCATTTCGGACAAGGCGGTTCATATAATTACGATCAGCCTTCACTTAAGGTAAGTTCCACTGATCTTATAATTATACTTCACCGCCTTGTCCTTCATGATCCCTATTCAACTTTGTAAATGTTTAAAGTAAAAAACAGTTGTGATTAGTAACATTTTAACATCTAATGTTAAATAGTTTAAAAAGAATCAATACAAAACTCATCTTCCTAGCTTAGTGAAGAATGTCAGAGGTGACATTCAAAATGCCTTTCATTGTCTGTAAGTAATATAAACTTATAATTGTAAGGCAGCACTCTATTGAACTGTTTAGCAAAAAACATTGGAGCCGTTAAACTACAAGAAACTAGCTTAGACTTTAACGGCTGAAAGCCGGGCTATGAGTAGCTTTGTAAGTAATAAACAAAGATATGTGGGAATTCCAATAAATCTTCTCAGTTCCCTGGATATATGTAAATGCATCTAAAAATTTTGCTGGTCAGATATTGACATATTTGTTATATTACCTAAATGCAGTAATGTAACGAAAGCACAGGTTGCTTTGTTCCATAGTAAGCCCTAACTTTAATTTTGGTGTCTTATTTATAAATGTCATTTAAACATAAATAAAGTGTGCACTCTGTTATAATGGTAACAAGTGCTACCTTAAGTGATGCATTTTGGTAGTTTTTGGTTAGTATACGCTTAATTATTCATTGGCGTACAGAGTCAATACTCTGACACCTAGATACGTGTTCAAATGCTGTTCTAGGGAAGTCCTACCTTGATTCAGAGTATTTTGGAATACTTACTTATTGATTTGGTTAATGTTAGTTCATCCACAGCAGAACTAACTAATATTAAGAATTAAACCAGTAACAATTTTCCCATAACTGCACAAAGTGGCGTATCTTCTAAAATACTGTCGCTTATTAGTTGAGGTTTGTCACCTATGCACAGGTAATATTGTCTCCCATTCTTCACCCTCCAGCAGGAAAACGTTTTCACAGCTTAATTACTACACCAATAACATTAAATAACGATTACACTAACTAAAAACAAAACACTAAGTAATTACAAGTGTTATTGTTTGATTACCTATTTTGTCTTTTTTTTTTCTTCTGTGCATTATGGATTATGGCCCTGCCGCGAAGCACTTTTCCAATGTCCAGTCAAGACAAATATTCATTATTTATTCCAGAGCGCTTTAAATTCCCCGAGGGATGGGATGGGAAGCTAAGGGAGTTAGTGTGTTAGTAATAAATAATTGCTATAGATTGATGACAGCTGGTTACAGCTTAATGAGGTTTTTTTCAATACATTTAGCCAAAAGACAGATAACTGGTTTTTCAAAATTTGCTAAAAGTGTTTTGACGTTGGATGGGAGCTCAATCTTTGCTTTTACCAGTTCAATTAAGTAAAAACGTATACCTAACTGGAAAAATTGAGAGCGCATATGTATAGTATCAGGAATCCTGAATCAAATTTATAACATTTAGTAGGTATGGGCCCGAGTAGCAAATAAATATTTTATATCTCAAAAATTACTTAGGTACTTATTTAACCTACTGAAGAAAGGGAAGGGAGATACTTAGCTCTCACTCAGTCTCCGGGTGTTTACTTTGTAAAGCCCGGAATACACATATTAAACATTACCCTCTTTTGCGTTTCGCAGTCGGGTAAAAATATTGTGTGCTGACCAAACACATTGAAATTTATATACCTACCCAAAGCCTATGGGTACTGTGTGGCTAACATCTTGTTAATTTATGCAATTGAATTATTTATTCACAGTTGTACAGTCACCAGCAATAATATATGATTATGGACAGCGCTGCAAAAATATCTGATCATGGTAGCAGGCAAAAACATATGACGACACTCGACGGCAATAAGATCTGATGGGTTGCGGCCGGCATAAATATCGTTCTTGGGTAACGGCATAAGTATCGGACACCGAGTCGCTTAAAAATATCTGATAGTTTACGAAATCAAAAGTATGTGATCAATCAGCAAACATGAACTTAATTTAGTAGTATTACGAATCTAATTTGAATGCAGCGATCTGACGCTTCTTGAAAACAGTGCGTACTTGTCACTGCATATGTCTGTCTCATGTTTTGTTTTATCTAAATCCAACAAGTTCAGTTCTTCGTTTCTAAGTTGACATACCCTGTTGACGTATTTTTTTCCATATATTTTACCAAGGAGTTTAAACGCTAATAAAAAACTTCAAGCACAAAAGTATTGTTCTTATTTCAAAAGCTGAGAAACGTGAGATAGACATTATGTAGTGACAAGTACGCACTCTTTTCAAGAAGCATCAGATAGCTGCATTCAAATTAGATTCGTAAGACATCCGAATTAAGTTCATATTTGCTGATTGATGACATATTTTCGATTTTATAACATGTCAGATATTTATGCCGTCCGTGTGATCTGATGTTTTTGCTTCCAAAGTGAATACATATTTATGCTGGTGATGAGTCACATGATTTTGATTTTGTGGAGTATCAGATATTTTTAAGCGACTCAGTGTCCGATATTTATGGCCTTAACCAAGAACGATATTTATGCCGGCCGCAACCCATTACATCTTTATGCCGTCGAATGTCGTCATATACTTTTGCTTTCTAACGTGATCAGATATTTTTGCAGCACTGTCCATCATCATATATTATTGCTGGTGACTGTACAGTGTTATATGTACATTCTGAATTTAGAACAAGTCTTTTTTATTAAAAATTGTATTTTCATTAAGAGATTCATTGCCGACTGTACTTGCATTGTCATTCAATTTACATATCCACACATAATTTCAATTTCAAGTCAATCTGGTCACTCGAAATGCAGAGGTGGGTCAAATTGACTTATAGGATTTGATTATAAAGACCCGAACAGAATTAATTAAATGCTTGTAAACACAGCTAATAACACCTGATGATTAATATGCAATTGAAGTTCTGACTTGCTTAAAAAGCCATTATCATGCTTTATATTGTTCAGCTAGAACTACCAAGGATCAGAACATTTAAATTCTGTACTCATTTATATTTTAAGTCAAGTTGTAAATATGACATCCATCAACAACACATGGTTGCATTTCAAATTAAAATTCTCTAATCTGGTATCGGTAATGAAATTAAAAATATTCATTGAGATTTGACTTTCTATTTTCATGCTTAGGATGAGGTGTGTCATATTTTTAGAATTGAGTATGAATACTAGAATTTGGGATATTGTTGACCGCAGTAGGTAAGCAGCTTTCTTCTGTATTAATAAATATAGTTTTGGTCAAGAAACATATAGACTACCTGTCTAAAGTATATGGCTACTAACAGGTACGCCCCCGGAGCAGAGACAATACGAGGGCTGTTTGATAAGTACCCGTTTTCTGAATATATTAATATCACTGGCCGCAAATAAGTATACCACCTTTTTAAGCCATTTTTCAGAGGCGGGAAAATTAAAAAAAAAGGCATTCTTTTGTTTTTTTTTCTCATTTGACAACGATTCAGTGAAGGCGTGAACTTAAATTTATTAAAATGGAGAAAGAACAGTATCGGTCTGTAATTAGATTCTTATTTTTGGAAGGAAAAATATGTGATGAAATAAAAGTAAGAATGCAAGCGGTTTACCATGAATGTGCTCCTTCTATGACAACCGTCAGATATTGGTATAACGAGTTTAAGCGGGGGAGAACAACCGTTTTTGATGAGGATCGCCCAGGCCGGCCAGTTGAGGTGAATACAGACGATATGGTTAAGAAAATTGAAAATATCGTTTTAGCCGACCGCCGAATTAAACTTCGAGAAATCGTTGATGCTGTAAACGTTTCAATCGAGAGGGTACAACACATGTTATAAGAAAAATTGGGTATGAAGAAAGTATCGGCGAGGTGGGTGCCGCGTTTACTCACGGAGGAGCAAAAACGGAACCGAAGCAGTGTTTGGCCGTGTTCAAACGTAACCCGAAGGAGTTTCTGCGTCGGTTCGTGACCGTGGACGAAACGTGGGTCCACCACTACACCCCGGAAATGAAAAAGCAGTCGAAGCAGTGGATTTTACCGGGTGAACCTGCTCCAAAGAAAGCAAAAACCGTCCCATCGGCTGGAAAGGTCATGGCGACCGTTTTTTGGGATTCGCAGGGTATAATACATATTGACTATTTAGAAAAGGGAAAAACAATAACAGGGCAGTACTATGCCAATTTATTGGATGAATTTGACGCCTTGTTGAAGGACAAACGACCCCATTTAAAAAAGAAAAAAATACTGTTTCATCACGACAACGCCCCGGCTCATTCGTCCAGAGTCGTGACGGCTAAATTAGCACAGTTACGCTACGAACTATTGTCTCACCCCCCGTATTCTCCAGATTTGGCCCCATGCAATTTCTTTTTGTTTCCCAACCTAAAAAAATGGCTCGGTGGCAAGCGATTTGGATCAAATGACGAAGTCATTGCCGCCACAGAGGCCTATTTTAAGGACTTTCCAATATCATACTTTTTTGATGGTTTATTGAAGCTTGAGTATAGGTGGAACAAATGTATAGAGTTAAAAGGTGACTACGTAGAAAAATAAATGCATATATACAAAAAATTTTTTTTTTTTTTTCATAAACGGGTACTTATCAAACAGCCCTCCAATACTGATGACAGTTGTCACTCATTTTGCAAAAAGCTATGAGGAGCATATTTTATTTTTATTTAATAAGGAATGTGTTGTCAGACTCACACACTGAAATTAAGTACAGGCATAATGAACTATTTAAACTCTTGTTGTATACCTAATAGAATATATTAATGCTTGTTGCCATTGAACTGAACAATGACAAGAAAAACATTAATTATTATTAAGTATGTAGGCATTCCTTAGAGACACCAATAACAAGTAATTTGCTGATTTCATCTGACATATTTAAAGCACCAATCAGCATTCTCATACAGAGAGGATTTTTAATTTCTCAGAACTGAAGATTGATATGGGTAGCCATAGGAAGCTAGAGATAAGTACAGATTAAAATTGCAGTACCTATTGGTTGTGATTAATATTATATCTAGGCTCTAACCCCATCTAAATTGATATTAGAGTCTATCCGCCTAGTTAATGTTAACCATTTTATGGACCTTAGTCTGAAATAAAATATATGAATTTGAAATGTTCACTGGCTGATCAATGTTCAATGTCGGGTGACTGTTGCTGGAGGGTGTTGCTCCATTCTGCCCTCTCAAGTGAGCTGATGCTCGTACCTGTTGCTTGAATGGGAATCTGTAATTTCGATTTTGTTTATCACCTTATAGTACCTGTGAGCGTCGGCGGGGTGAGTGATCAGAGGGACATTGCCAATAATTTTAAAAAGCTTTTTCAGATACAGTCGCCCATAGCGTCGTCACAGGGAGAGGTGAGAGATGTTGAGACCAGTGGCGGAGCGCCTAACGTCATAATCACTGCTAAAGATATACAATCGATTATTAAATGTATGCAGCGAGGCAAGTCTCCTAGACACGATGGGTTCGGCATCGAGCATCTCAAACACGCAGGTGTACACCTACCGAGGGTATTGGCAGTGTTCTTCACGCTCTGTATGAGACACGCTTATCTTCCTGACCGCCTGATGAGGACTATGGTAGTGCCTCTAGTTAAAAGTAGAACAGGGGATGTGTCGGACACGACGAACTACAGGCCCATCTCGCACGCTACCGTAATAGCGAAGGTACTTGATGGTTTGCTTAATGACCACCTTAATAAAATAATTAAAGTACACGACGCCCAGTTCGGTTTCCGAGCGGGGCTGTCTACTGAGAGTGCCATATTATCATAAAAGCAAACTATCAAGTACTACACTGGCAGGAATACCCCGGTTTATGGGTGTTTTCTGGACCTGTCTAAGGCTTTCGATCTGGTTGTTTACGTCTTACTATGGCAAAAATTAGAGCAGGAGGGAGTCTCCACAGACTATGTAAATATACTGAAATATTGGTACAACAACCAGGTCAATCAGGTGAAATGGGAGGGGGTAATGTCTGATGAATACAGACTCCACTGTGGGGTGAGACAGGGTGGTTTATCATCTCCGATTCTGTTCAATCTCTACGTCAATAAGCTGGTTGAGGAGCTCAGCAGCACACGTGTCGGATGATTTATTTATGGCCAATGTGTCAATAACCTGAGTTATGCGGACGACATGGTGCTTCTGAGTCCGTCAATAAACGGTATTAGAAGGTTGGTCGACGTATGCGAGAGCTACGCGGGGCGGCACGGTCTAAGGTACAACTCCAAGAAGAGCGAAGTGGTTATTTTCAAATCGAACAAGTTAAACCCTTCAGTTGTGCCCTCGATTGTGCTGGGAGGGGGGGGGGGGGGGGGGGGGGTGGCTCTTGGTGTTGTGGACCAATTTAGATACCTGGGTCATATCGTCATAAAGAAGATTACTTTGTTCAGAGCATATTGCCAAGTATTATACTCGAGCAGCCTGTGGGTTAACCATACTAAGCGTGTTTATAGTACGCTGAGGGTTCAGTACAATAACATACTCAGGATGCTGTTGAGAATGCCGCGCCACTGTAGTGCGTCCACCATGTTCGCCGAGGCGCACATAGACGACTTTTACGCAGTAAGACGGAAGACAGTCGCCTCGTTGCTGCGACGTGTGCGCGGCAGCAGCAACAGCATTCTGATGATGTTTGCAGAACGCCTCGATTGCCCTGTCACTAAGCATTGGGTGGGGATTGTGACGGGGCAAGTAAAATAATTATTCCCTTCTTTTTTGTATGCCCAAAATGTAATTAACGTATACTAACATAGTCAAGTAAGTGTAATTGTACCTACTAACAATTATATGGGTCATCTGGCCTGAAATAAAGGATTTTTATTTATTATTTTTTATTGGACATTATGACCTTTGTGCAATTTCTTAGCAGTTTGAGCAGTTTTACCTTAAAAGCTTGATTTTTTGTTTTCTATGTATATGAATATATATAATAACATTTTTAAACAAGTGACCGTTGATATTACTGTTGTCCATTAACAGGTAGGTACTCAGTCCCATTTAGGTATCACTTGATACATGATAGCCTTAAAGGTTGTTGATGGTAAGGGTATGATACCCTTTACAGTCAGAAAAAATTGGTGCTGGGATTTCATTTAAGAATTTGTATGTGTCATTTCATTTTACAGCATATAAATTTGGAGGGTTATATATATAAGTAATAGAAAGTTGCTCAGCGAACAAGATTATATCTTGTTTGAATGTAAACTAATTTTGAATGTATACTCGGGGAGACAGCTTTCAGCGTTTTTCTAATGTTTCCTTGATATAATCATTGATATTTAACCATCAGGATATGCCCTTTGGGACATTATGAACACAGGAGCGGCGGAGCGATTTCGCCGTCGATGAGCGGTGCGCGTGGCCGGCGCCACCCGTGGGCGACTTGCGCGCGGCTCATACAGCTAACACTAATTAGAGCCATAACAAACTGGCAACAAAAACGGAGTATCGAAGGACCCGTTCATATATGCAAAAATCTATTTTGTAATAGGCAGGAGTACCTTTTGGTCGACACCTTCCTGTACCTCTCACCAGAGGCAGCACCACTCCCCCACCTTTTCTTAAGCCCTCAGTGTCAGTCGCTGAAAGAGGCAAAGAACTTTGCCAATCTTCATGCAAGTTGGTACACTCAATAAAAAATCGTCCACATGGTAGACCTCACAGTGAAAACTCGGGACTTATTGAGTGTACTTGCATGTGCAAAAATGTGCCAGTGGTAAGTCTCTCGTAAATACTCTCGGCACTGCAAGCATGCAAATGTCGTGACAGTCACAACAAAAATTGGGTACTGGAGTGTCTCTCGTACACCCTCTAGACCCGAAAGATGCATGTAACCTGCTGCGGGTTGCTGAGGAACCTCCCGTGATCGTTCTGAACTCGGAAAACTAACCTCAAATGAGGAAAGTAGGTACTGACTTGGCTTGGCGATATTCTATCTTGATTGTTGTTTGAAGGAATATTCAAAACTTGCTGTTGAACCTATCTGAAATGTATGAAAATGGTTATAAGATAACTTACGTTCACGTCCTTTGTTAAGAGTCTGTGTAAACAAGACTCGGACGAATATTGGGTTAGTTAGATTCTCCAATCTCTTCGTTTATTTTTGTATTACCCATCCTATTAACTCGATCGAGTAATATTCTTAGAAATATGTTGAAAAACCTGAAAAAACTAACACGCACGTGGTAATGCTTTGGCACAAAAATATACAATGACATCAAGCATGATCCGGAACGAGATGGAAGATGCGGAGATGACACAGGAAAGGGGTTTTTTTCCTGTGAATTGCTTTAAATAAATTGTGGTAATGTAGTAACGCAAGATATGCGACTACAAAGTTGAATAGGGATCATGAAGGACAAGGCGGTGAAGTATAATTATCTAACCTGCTCACAAAATTACATGAGAATCGGCTCAATTTAGATTATTTTAAATAAGTACAAAAAAAACGAACAGACAATAAAAACTACGTAATTAGCGAATCTGCTCACAAAATTTCAAGAGAAACATTTGAGAAATGCAACCTGTAGCGGAGACAGCCGAACAGACATACTAAATAATTTTTGTTCAAGCTGAAATTGGGACGGTCAATTACATGACCAGGAATTCATTATCTTACAAAACATTGTCGAAGAGGCAATTTACCCTTTTAATTATTCTTCCACGAGACGAAACCTCGGGTAGGCTATGAGTTAGTTGTAAAATATTTGCAATTTAAGCATTTCCCAGCAAACCCCATACAACTTCAGTGTCAGTTTTAATACCGTGATAAAACAAGCTTTTGTCTTAAGGCTGGCAACAAATTTGCGGCGTGACTCGCCGAATGTGGACGAAATAATTAAATATTTTCATAACACGGCAACACTGGGCGCTGTTCTCATAAATCACGGTGGGGGGGGAGTTTCCACTGGCCGTATGATTAGGGCACGTCAATAGTTGTGAAAGGAACTAGGTAACTATTTGACGGAGCGAGCGAAGCGTCTCCCGTTTCGGTCTTTTCGTATGTTTGTCGGCAGTCTGTCCGGCTGATCTTCTCTACTGGACCGTGTTTTATAAAGCTACAAGCTACAATTTACAAGCGGAAGTCTCATTCTATCACCTTTTGTTAGAAAGAGACTTCTGCTTGTAAATTACAGCTTGTAGCTTTATAAAACACGACCCTGATCTCATTTATAAACAGATTCTCATGAAATTTTATAGATTTTTTTTGTCTATTCGTTTTTGGAGAAACAATTAAAGAAAAACAGGACAAGTGCGAGTCGAACTCGCGCACGAGGGTTCCATAGAAAGATTTTAACGCTTTTCTCGAGTGTTTTAAAAAGTCCAGCTCTGCTCCTAAGCAAAATGTACGCAGTGTGGGGTCAACTTATATTGGTCTGCGAAAGCTGCAGACAGAAATAAAAATTTAAGATTTTGAGAATTTTCTGAGTGGTTGTGCTATAAGAGCTACCTTCATACCAAATTTCAAGTTTCTAGGGCAACTTGAAGTACCCTTTAGGTTTTCGGATTTCGGCAATTTGTATCTTTTTAATGACTGTACGGACGGACAGACGGACGGACGGACAGACAGACAGACATCAATCAATCATTGAATTTAGTCACCGGGTGAGATTCAAAAATCGACCACCAAGTCTCCGTAAGACGGACTAACAAAGTGTAATGGAAACTCACAATTTCATAAGGGGTGAATTCATATAGTAACCGACAAGTCGCCTTGTAAGGGAGGCTTTACACTATACTAAAAGCGACGGTCACACGTCATTGTTCCCGTGTGAACCCCGCTTTACATCAGCTCTTATAACAATACTCTTAAGGTTGGTTTTGCGGCGATTTTTTGCATGAAAAGGTTTTGGGAAATTTGTCAAAGTTGAAGTTTAAAAGGTCGGATAATTGGTTTTTAATGGTCGTGTTAGGATTAGTGTTTTAAGGAGGTATTTGTTAACGTTGAAGTAGCTACTATTGAAAGGGGTGTAGGAACCGAAAAACGCGACAGCGAAACGCATACTGTGCGCTAAAGCTCCAGAGGGTCGAGCACGACTTTACGAATGCTGCGTAACGTAAAATCGAATAGTAAACGTTGTCGAGTTTGTATGACGTTTGGAACAGCGCCCGCCCGTGAGCGTATTTGAAATTAAAATTTAGTATGAGGTTTCTTGATCTCTATACGATAATCGTAACGTTACGCAGCTTTCGTAAAGTCGTGCTCGACCCTCAGAGTGCCTTGAGTACCTAATCGACGATTAACACAAAACACACACAGTACCTACACAAATCATCTATTTTTAGGGTTCCGTATCTCAAAATTAAAAACGAAACCCTTATGATCACTTTGTCGTTCGTCTGTCTGTCTGTCAAGACCCTTTTTTCTGGAACGCGTGGAGGTAGCTAGCTGAAATTAATATTTAATACTCAGGCCTGAAATCCCTTGAAGCAGTGAAAAATCTAATTTGAAAAAACGCCAGTCTGTCTGTATGTCTATCGCCTATATTAAATGACCCCACACTGCGTACATTTTGTTTAAGAGCAGGGCTCTGCTGACACTAAAGATTTAAAATCCGCAGCTAAGCAGCAGTGCTTGCACTGTTGTGTTCCGGTGTAGAGAGTAAGACAGCCGGTGTAATTACGGGCACAAAACGCATTTCATCTTAGCTGTCTAGGATGGCAACGCATTTGCAAGCCCTCCGGGGTTGCGGGTGTCTATGGGCAGTGGTGATCACTTACCATCAGGTGACTCACTTGCTCGTTTGCCTTCGTCATCGTATAAAAAGAACACTCGGGAAAAGTGGGAAAAATCTTCGGGATTTGAATCTCTTTATAGACCAAGTATTTACCTTATATACTTACCAAGTATATACTTACCTAACATATTTAGTACGGGACCCTCCGTGCGCGAATCCGACTCGCACTTGGCCGGTTAATACATTAAAGTGAACTCTAAAAATATTATCATCACCTTATCACGAAAAAAAAAACAACATTTTTAATTAATTATTAATTACTTATTGTCTCAGCAGCTGCATAAAAATAAATGGAACAATCAAAATCACCTACTTTATTTTGCCACCACATAAAACCTTATTCTTTGAAACATAAAGTTGAAAATCGTCTGTTTCACTTAACATTATGGTTTAATAATAACCAGGAAGTAAACCTTATCTTCTCATTTGCGTTGGACCCTATTATAGTAGCAATAAGGTTCCAAAACGGTTGTTTCAATTAATTTTTAATTTGGTTTTTACCGTAAACGACGTTGAAAGACTGTTTGATGAATAAATTAATTACTTTTCTTTGGAAGTTTTTTTTTTATGAAGCTTCTGTGCTTGCGACTTTAATTTTCAGTGTCGTCAAGAACCTTTGTCAACAACCCTTTTTATTACCCGACTGTCGAAGGAGGGTTGTGTTTTCGAGCGTATGTGCGTATATATGTCTATACCTATAAAACAGTACCGTGTCTGACTGACTGACAGACAACGCACAGCCTAAACCACTGGACCTAGACAATTGAAATTTGGCAAACATGTACCTTGAGTATCCTAGAGGTGCACTAAGGAGGTATTTTCGAAAATTCCCACGGGATAGGAAACTAGCCCGTATTTCACGGGTGCAAAGCCGCGGGGCATAAAGCTAGTATGCATATATGTATGTAAGTCTAATTCTTTGGCACGCTTTACAGCCTAAACCGTTTGAAGGATTTCACACTGAGGTGTCATTTTATTCGATTTAGTTGTAGGGGGTATTAAGTATACTGTTTTTTTTTTTATTCCCATCCAAAAAGAAAGGTGTTATAAGTTTGACATGAGTATTTGTGTATCTGTCTGTGGCATTGGCATCATAACTCCCAAACGGATGGACCGATTTCGATGGTTTTTTTTAATCGAGATGTTTCTTAACTAAGTTTAATTAAAATCGGCTCACCCGTTTTTGAAATATTGTACTTTCAAATGACAGTGTCTGGGGTTTTTAAGCTTTTGTAATTTTGAGGTTGCGGAACCCTAAAACTTGCTAAACTGCGGTCAAACGTTTAATCTCAAACAGGGTGTCCCAGGAATCGCTGCTTCCTCGGACCAAAAAGAGGCAACGACCTGTTTAAGGTATTAAACATACCTAAACATGTACCTCGCCGCTGGTAGCGCATGCGCGGTGGAATATGAGAACCGCATGAGCACCAGGGTTGCCAGTTAAAAAATATTTATTTTAAATACTTATCATGCATGTCGCATAAAGCAAAAAAATATGTAATTTACGGAAGAACGTAGAGAGGCTAACCTATTACTTAAAGGAATTTATTCCAGCCAACCTAGACGAGTTCAAGAGGACGGGGGGGCTAGAAAAGGACCGCATTGTTTGTGTGAACGAACCTTTACAGAATGACGTGATCGGTAAAGTGTTCTACCGTACATTTGACAATAATAAACATGTCAGCTGAGTGACCATTATAGATCCTAAATGGTCACTCAAACTGAAATAGGCTAATGTTTGAAAATGATAATTTGTGTCGAATTTTTTGAGTAATTAATACATTAGTGGCAGCCCTGTCTGTCTGTGGCCAGTACCCGTGTAGGGCATGTACATGCTTTTGTTTTATTTTTCATAAGTATAACATTTTTTTAACTTTTTCGAATTCTCATGGTGTTACAGGAATTTTTTATGCGCACTATTTTGTTTTATTGTTACGAGCGTACATTCACGTCCGCAGTGTGCTCACATTAGTACCCTGTCACTTTAACCTTACCTACACAATACAATATTGACTTAAATGAAAAAAAACCGGCCAAGTGCGAGTCGGACTCGCGCACGAGGGCTCCGTAGAAAGATTTTAACGCTTTTCACCAGTGTTTTAAGTAGTCCAGTGTTAGCAGAGCCCTGCTCTTAAGCAAAATGTACGCAGTGTAGGGTCAACTTATATTGGTCTGCGAAATCTACAGACAGACATAAAAATGTAAGATTTTGAGACTTTTCGGAGTGGTTGTGCTATAAGAGCTACCTTCATACCAAATTTCAAGTTTCTAGGACATCTGGAAGTACCCTTTAGGTTTTTGTAAATCGGCAATTTGTATGGAAATAGATTTTTTAATGACTCTGTTAAGTGACTGCTATTTAAAACAGAGACCAGTAATATAAAGACTGCCAATCTTCATACTAATTTGGGTAACTCCTAAATGGATCACTAGATGGCGTTGTTTAGCCGGGGTATTACTCCCATACATGCTAAACAACGCCATCTAGTGAACCATTTCGGAGCTACGCAAGTTAGTATGGAGATTGGCAGTCTCTGTATAACTTGTCTCTGATTAAAATAATCTTCAAGATTATTATAATTTGATATGTGTGTGCAGTAGAGATTGTCAGGGTTTTCATAATAACCGTTACTTTGTATGATATTCATATTAGATAGTTAATACATTAAAGTTCTTAGCTTAACTGTCAGAGTAAGACTCCCGTTAAGGACCCATTCCACAAAACGTTAATCTTTTTTAACTGTGACAGAAAAAGAGGAGTGTTGTAAGTTTGACTTGTGCATCTGTCTGTGGCATCGTAGCCCCTAAACGGAAGAACGGCTTTGGACGAGACTTTTTTTAATAGAAAGCTAAGTTTAATGGAGATGATTCTTACCTAAGTATTTCTAAATTTTATTTCCATACTTGCAATTATCTTACATGCTCCGCCTAATGCGATAATGTAACAAAAATAATGTAACAATACCTGTCAATTTTAACATTTGAGATATTGAACTTTGAAAAGATAACCTAAACTAAATTAGAAAAGTTAAAAAACCCCCGACATTTTCATTTCAAAATTCTATATTTCAAAAACGGGTTAATCGATTTTAATTAAACTTAGCTAAGAACCATCACAATTAAACTAGCTTTCGATTAAAAAAAACCGCAATAAAATTGGTGTATCCTTTTGGGAGCTATGATGCCACAGACAGATACACAGACACGCAGATATACAGGTCAAACTTATAACACCCCTCTTTTTCGTTGGAGGTTAAAAATGTTGGAGGTTTTTTAACTTTTTTAATTAGGTTATTATTATTATTATATCTGCTTTGTCGTCAGTTTTAATTAATGACCTCTTAATGCGATAATGACTCACTCACACACGTCACAGTTTAAAAATTTAAAATAAAACAAAAATAAAACAAACTTCATAGCAACGAATAAACACACCCTTTTCATAACCCATAGACAAAGCGCATAGCTCAGAAATACCAAATACCGCGGCATGATTCATAAAATTCATAAAACAAACCTATCCTATTTGTTTTCGAGCGCTATTCGAGTTGTTTAAAATTTCTTTCATTGAGCGAATCCTCTGTTTTTTTTTATTTTTAAAGCAAGCGAGATTTCTTTTATGCCAGGCACTTTATTTTCTGTTTTATTTTTAATTCACAGAGCACTTATGACAGGAGTAGAGTAGGCGATGCGTGCTCTCCGTTCTGCCAAACAAAATAGACAATGACCTCTATGTACGGGAAACTCTCGGTGAGTGAGTTGGACTAGCAGTTATTATTATTATTATTTTATACTAAAGCCGACAAACGGGCATGCGGTTCACCTGATGGTAAGTGATCACCGCCGCCCATAGACATCCACAGCAACTGTTGGTGCGTTGCCGGCCTTGCAAGAAGCGGTACACTCGCCTTTTTTAAGGAGCCCATGTCGTAGCAAGATGGGAAAACGTCAGCTGCCAGTCCATTCCAGATTTTGCACGTACGGAGCAAGAAGAAAGACTGTTTAAAGCGTACAGTGGAGGAGCACCATCCATCAAGGTGGTGTTGATGGAAACTACTTTTATGGCGCGTCGTACGGAGATAGAACTTGGCAGCTGGGACGAGACCAAAAAGTTCTTCGGAGCACTCCCCATTGTAGATCCTATAAAAAACGCAAAGAGAACTGACGTCTCTGCGAAGAGCTAGAGGATCAAGTCTCCCAGAGAGCACAGGGTCACCAATGATGCGACACGCCCTACGTTGTAAGCGATCAAATGGTAAGAGCTGGTATTGGGGGGCGCCACACCAGAGGTGAGAGCAATATTCAATTTGAGGGCGAACCTGAGCCTTGTAGAGTTGAAGCCTATGGCTCGGCTTGAAGTATCGCCTTGCTCGGCCGAGGACCCCCAATTTCTTTGCACCTATTTTGGCTTTACTATCCAAATGATCGCCAAATTGGACATTACACGAAATATCGACACCAAGGATTCCTATACTCTCTGAGAGACTAAGGGGAGCGTTCTCGAAGCAAGGTGCTAGCCCATTAGTTAGCCCATCATCGCTATTAGATGTTATTTTAGCGACATACCTACTGACGTACTTACATGAACACTGAAAACAAAACACTCTTTTTCTTTGGGCAGTCGTGTAAACAACCGACTGCGTGACTTAAAAATGAGTTGTAGCAAGCATCCTGATATACACTACATAAATGCGAAAATCTTAATTCCGAAGTCATTATTCCGAATTTTCGGTATTCCGAACGCAAAGTTCCGCTGTAGTCGTAAATTATTTTTTAATTAACATAAAACGAACCTAACCTAACCTAACCTACCTGTATTTAAATATGTACAGATGTACACCAAAGTTTTGAACAGAAAATAAGCTTCGGAATTACGAAAATTACGACGAATTTATTGATGCATTCGGACAATTAAACTTTCGAAATTTTTGGGTACCTATTACCGGATATGCCGTTTAGAATAATTTGAAATAGGAACCGAACCGGTACCACCCTGTATTGTCTATGGTAAAGTGCAATATTTTGAACCAATGCCGGACTCACACTTGGCGGGTTTTTTTTCTTTTTAAGGTACAAGGCAAGTGAGTCGATTCCTTTTATGCCAGACACTTTATTTTTCCGTGAGGATGTTGTTTAGCCGCGGTGCGCTGGAACCCGTTTTGAGACGGTGTGGCGTGACCTTTAGGGATGGGGCTGGGAGTTACCGGTTTATCGATTATCGGTACTTTGTAACGACTTTTTTGTAAGAATTATAATAACGTTACCACTTTTAACATGAGACTACCGTGAGACTCAATCACATCATCAAGTGAAGGACTACGACTTAGTCCGAAACAGTCGGGCTAAACTCGGACTAATTCGTAGTAGTAGAGCCGCGGCGCGTAGTGTGCGTCTCGCTGCCACTGCGTCGTGTGCTCCCAGAGGAAGGACTACAAATTAGTTTGAAACATGTCGGGCTAAACTCGACTTATATACGTGAGTTATCTGTTTTCTTTGACTATGATTGAGTCCCACTGTAGTTTCATGTTAAATGTCAATACAAAAACTCACTATTGACCAACACATAATAAACAAAACTGAAAAAAGTTACCTACAAAAAGTTAAGTACCTTTTTTCTGTAATCTCCTTGTACTGTTTTACTGTGGTTTTCAATAAAGAATATTTGTATCCGTGATACGTTTTTTATCACTACAGTTCTTGTATTGTATCGTATTGTATCAAAACAAGAGACATATTGAATACTAGCCTGTTGCCTGCGACTTCGTCTGCGTAGAATTCGGTTATCGCTATCCCGCTGGAACTATATAATTTTCGGGGATGAAAGATAGCCTATGTTTTAATCTAGGGTATAAGCTATCCCTATTCCAAATTTCATCCGTCTAGCCGTTTCAGCGTGAAGAAGTAACAAACATACTCACTCAATCACTCAAAAATTTTCACATTTATAATATGAGTAAGGGTTGGGAACGGCTCTAAAAAGCTAATCTCGTAATACAAGCTTATTTCAGAGTTTGCAAAAGCGCTTAGTCGATGCGACTTGTGACCAAAGGGCTGGCAGTTTTCTCTCTCAAATAATTAGCGTCGCTATTCAGCGAAGCAACGCTGCCAGGCACCATGACACGGGGGCCTTATTTAGTTTTAAGTTTTAGTTTATTTAGTTTTAGCTAAGATTGAATGTCATTGTAAATTGCTTTTATTATGTAAATAAATTATTCATTTGTCATCTCGTAATCCATCGATAACCGATCCCCGAGACGTTAGCACGTCACTAAAGCGCGCGTCACTTCGTGTTTCATCTTTACACCTTCACACTTGCATCTCTCTCTATCGCTCTCGCTCTAGCGCGGTACTTTCTTAGAGTTGACACCGTGGTCTATTGTAGTGTTATAGGCAAATCAGTCAGATGACGTTATTCTATTTTTGGTTGTCTGGCAGAGATCGCTTTTAAGCGATAATACCTCCCATTGTCTACCGTGCCAGTTTTTTGTAATCTTCTTGTACTGTTTTGTGTTGCTCATTACACATAGAATATTTCTATTGAATTGTAGGTATTATATTCAATAGAAAGACATTTCAAGATAGTTCACCTTCTTTCTTATGCTGTAAAAACTAAATAAGTATACACATACATAGACTTACCAACACCGTGGACTTGAAAACGAACGAAAAAGACCACTCATTTGCAAAAAATACCACTAATCGAGCGTCAGTCAGTCTTAGTTTGTTCGACGGCAGTGCTATGACGTATGGCTGTCATCGAAAAATGCCGTGTTGTACTGGGACACACATTTTTCGTGATTTATGTACTATAGACCCAAAGTCCATGGTGTTAGTAAGGTATGTAATATGTAATGTATAGGTAAGATAAAATGTCCCTGTGCCCCACGCTATCCCAATAGTTGACACCTTCAATCTTAATCATCATCATCATCATCATGTCAGCCGAAAGACGTCCACTGCTGGCCGGCGGCCTCCCCCGCGGTTCTCCACTCAGACCGGTCTTGCACTTTCCGCATCCACCGCGGTCCCGCGATCTTTACCAGGTCGTCGCTCCATCTTGTTGGAGGCCTACCGACAGCTCGTATCCCGGTCCGCGGACGCCATTCGAGAACCTTCTGGCCCCATCGGTCCTATGACGACCGAATAGCCTAGTGGTTATAGACCCTGACTATGAAGCTTGAGGTCCCGGGTTCGAATCCCGGTCGGGGCAGATGTTTGTATGATGAATACGAATATTTGTTCTGGGGTCTTGGATGTTTAATATATATATAAGTATGTATTTATCTATATAAGTATGTTTATCTGTTGTCTAGTACCCATAGTACAGGCTTTGCCTAGTTTGGGACTAGGTCAATTGGTGTCAATTTGTCCTGTGATACTTATTGATACTATAGCAATGTGCCCCGCCCCACTGCCATTTAAGTTTCGGGCTATGTCGGTAACTTTAGTTCTACTGCGGATCTTAATACATAGCACTAAAAGTGACAGGCAGGGTGTCGATTATAGGAATTAAGGTGTCGATCATTAGGACGTTTAACCTTTATACTTACCCTTAATGATATCACACATTTCTGCCCACAGTGGGAGGTCTTTTAGAGTCTCATCTCATTACCTGCAAAAGTATGTTATGACATGCGTTAACTTCGCATTTAACGGATTTTGACCTCCATTTTGTTATTTGCGGATTAGTTGGATCAATGGGGTTCAGTGGAATAACTACCGATTTCTTAAAGAAACAAAATTATTTAAAAACAAAAAACCCGACTGCAAAAAAGATTAACTAAAAAGAGAAAACTAAGCTCATTATAAGAATTTTATACAAAGACACTTGAATATTATTTGGAGTACAGGCGGGGGCATGTTACAGCTGTTTCGTCAATTTTGTTTGCCCCCAGCCCCGCCTGCGCCCTTATAATACTCAAGTACCTATAAAACAGTACCGTGACTGACTGACTGACAGACAACGCACAGCCTAAACCATCCTAGAGGTGCACAAGAAGGGATTTTTCGAAATTTCCACGTGATAGGGAACTATAGCCCAATTTGAAATATTTCACGATTTTGAAATATTTATACGACAAGGAAGGCAAACAAGCAAGTGGGTCACCTGATGGTAAGTGATCACCACTGCCCATAGACACCCGCAACCCCGGGTGTTTTGCACATACGTTGCCACTTTAGAGAGATAAGATGAAATGCCTCTTGTTCCCGTAATTACACCGGCCGTTTTACTCTCCACACCGGAACACAACAGTGCAAGCACTGCTGCTTAGCGGCAGGATTAGCGAGTAAGATGGTAGCGATCTGGACCACAATGATGTCTGATGGTAAGCGAATATCGACGGTACTCTGACTCAACCTCGTATGTAAACTTTGACGAAATTGGAATAACCACCTTAGGTTCGCGGTCTAGAGTGGTTGTTCCAATTTCGTCTAAGTTTATATACGAGGTTGAGTCAAAGTACCGTGGATATGTGATCTACGATGGTGTACGCTCGCGCTTGCCTAGTAAATGCCCATTCACCGTACCTAAAAACGGCCAGACTTCAGTGCCCTTAGTGTAATCAAAAAGCACAAAATACGTCTCGATCGCGTTTGCGTTAAAGTGTCAAATAGTATGAGAATTATTAAACGCGAACGCGATCGAGACGTATTTTGTGTTTTTTGATTACACTAAGGGCACAGGCTTCGAGACCATTTTATTCCTAACCCGCCGTAGAACGTTCTCACAGTACGTAAGTGTCACAATGATTTTCCTTGTCAGGCAATGCAATGTCACCATGACATTTTGTACGAAAAGGTTCCACAGTAGCTCACGATTCAGTTGGTTCGATAGTATCACGGAACCCCTCACTGTTTCAGTTGCACGTTAAACTCATCGATACATTACACAGCAATTTTAACGCTCACCTTAACAACACTTAATCCGTATAAACCGCATCAAAATGGGCTCAGCTTTTGCATTCGACACGCTGAGATTTTTTATCGAATTTTTTATTTCAGCTTTTGAACATTTTTGTCGCTCCTTTTTTTAAATGTGGGTATAATTAAAAAAAACGGACATGTGCGAGTTCGACTCGCGTGGATAAGGGTTCCGTACGTAATTACCTACGTTACTTTCAATACATAAATTACTTTATCTACACACATATCATAAGTCTTTATAATGCGTTCAGAAACCGTAGAAAATGACCAGCATTGCAGCACGACGACGCCTTCGCCGCCAGCGCCAGCCCCAGCACCACCACCACCACCAGCAGTAAAGTAATAGTCATTACGACATCGAATTCGATATCGTAATGACTTTTAGATATCGAATTCGATGTTTCAAATTTGAAAACCAACGTAATTTACAATCATAGTGAAATAAAACGGATCACTCACGTATATAAGTCGAGTTCAGTCCGACATGTATAAATAATAATGTGATATTTTTTTTTACTATAAAAAAAAAACAGTTTACGAAACATCCGCTCGCTATGTTTGTCTATGATTAAAAAAAAAAACAGTCAAATTCGTGACAGGTATGGGTATGATATATGCCTTCGGCTTCTGAACCCATCTTAGAGTACTTATAATATGTGTGTAGATAAAGTAATGTATGCAACTGCGACCTATGAGGGTCCTTAAAACAGGAGTGTGGTTTTATGAAACGAGGCGAAGCTGAGTTTCATAATAGGATCACACGAGTGTAAACTACTATAGGTTTTTCTGTAATCTATAGGCAAAGAACTATTTTCGTATTTTTTTTCAAAATTTTCGGCTCTGTAGTTTCATAGTTAAGGGGGAGGAATTTTCGCCTATTTTCTTAAATGACTTCAAGACTATTTAACTTAAAATTATAAAAAACAGGTACATTTGAGCTGCTCACAATGAGCCCTTTCATTATTATGCTCGTATGTAACACAATACACTTTGCAAAACATTTTTTTTTCATTTATCTAATTTACCCCCCAAAATTTACCTATTAAACTATACACCATGATTGTTTAGATACTTCCCCTCAGCCGTGTAAATAACCGGAGCTTCGTAACCAGTTGCGATCGAATGCGAACAAGGACTAAGTGTGTAATGTAAAGTGTAATCGAAAAGCACAAAATACGTCTCGATCGCGTTTGCGTTAAAGTGTCAAATAGTATAAGAATTGTTAAACGCGAACGCGATCGAGACGTATTTCTTGGCCGTTGATTACACTAATAAGGCTCTGGTTACGAACGAAGCTCGTATCAATGTCACGTCATCCACTCCCAACTGTATTGACTGTGGCGTAGTTGAAGACATTTACCATGTGTTAATGGAATGCGTGCGGACCGGGCCTCACCGCCGTACCTACGACGTAGGTTCTTGTAATACTACATTGGCTGATCCGACATCAGACGAAGCCAAACGTCTATATAAGATGTATAAACTCTGCATGTAACCTATAAAATTAGTAATTATGTATCTCTTTGATAACGTATGGAGCGACATGATCGTTTGTTGACCAAGCTCCTTAAATTAAAGAATAAAAAAAAAAAATGTCGCATCATCACTATGACTACTTGCTACGACCGACAGTCTGCAATGAGTAATTGTGTACATACATTTGTATATGTACGTACATAAATACACATTTAAACCCTTTTTTCTTGCTGCTCCCATTTTACTGTGCTCGTAAATGTTATGTTCCCAGTTTAAATGCCACGTCAAATTAATCCAGCTTATGTCTGCATGTGTGTCTGTCTGTCGTTTTATTTACGGTTGTCCAGTAACTCGCGAGTAAAGTTCGCGTCGTTAATAAGTTTTTGTATGAAAGATCGCCGGAATATCCAGTTGTGTGTGTGGTCCAAGACAATACAGAAGGCGGAAAGTATTTTTAAGTGTTGCTCGTTGCCATGGCGACGTCTCCTCGGTTACTCATTAAAAGTAGGTATGGTTTTCTAGGGTACAAATCCACTAAAAGTTAGGAGTTGTAACAGTTAGAAGCCTAGTTCTTCATGTATTATCTCGTAAGCATGCTAGTAGTATACCTACATGACAACATTTTTTCTAAGCAACTGTATCACTAGGTATTGTCTCCTGAGACGGGACAGCTTAACAAGAGTAAAAAGTTGATTAACCCAGACAGCGGAAAGTACTTTTATGTCACTAACAGTACAGAGAATGTGGGTCAAAACCCCCGACAAAACCTACCTGTGACGTACCCTCATTTGTTATTATTATTTACTTGTGTAGGTGGCGGGTAGTTTTACTTTATGGCAATAAAACAGTCAGTCGATAACCATCGCCTTTCATTGACGTCTCACTACCTAAGTACAAGCTCGTATTTGTAGGCTCTCCGAATTTTACCCGACTGCGAAAAAGTTAATGATATAGTTCCTAATAAAAGGACCAGGCCCAGAAGTTTTGTTTTTTACTTTTTAAGTAAGTAAGTAAACACTTTATTGTACTAAAAAAAAACAGAATACAAACACAATTTACAAAAAAAAAAAACAAATTAAAGTACAAAGGCGAGCTTAAGGGTTAGGCTTTTTTAGGTTTTTTAATTTTTATTCAATTTTATTGTCACGGAGGTCGACAGATAGGTAGGGTCGAGGAAATTAATTCTTGACCCACCACGGAACCATGTCACAGTAAACGTCATTGTGACATTGCATAGCTCAGCATGACAAGGAAAATCGTTATGACGTTTGCTATGAAAATGTTCTAGGGTTGGTCAGGAATTAATTCCCTCGACTGCATTCGCTTCAGAATCGGACGTCCATTCGCCTCAGAATTGGACCACACAATAAGATAAAGCGATAAAGTATGCCAACATGGTTTTTTCACCACACCACATGATTTATTTGCGACCTTGGCAAAATTAAAAGATTTTAATTAAGATAGTGTTGAAGTGATGATCGATAAACGTTATGGAGGTATTTTTAATAAGTTATTGGCTAGGAATTATGGCAATAAGTTTATGATAATTCAAAATTACAAAATTTTATTCAGCAAATAGGCAGTTGAATGCTCTTTTACACGTCATTTTTTTGAGTCTACCAGCGCTATCGGAAAGACCATGATTGCCAAGAGGAATGCACCGCCAGAAACTTCTAAAAACAAGTGGGGAATGCATACACCAAATATCTAAGCGTCGAGATAGGTACATCATAGATTTGACGACCGGATAGCCTAGTGTTAGAGACCCCGACCGGGGATCGAACTCGGGACCTCAAGCTTCATAGTCAGGGCCTCTAACCACTAGGCTATCCGGTCATAGCATAGTGGTTTATCATAGTTAGTTATAATAATATCACATATCTTGTGATTACGGTCAAACAGTACGAAAATGCCGAGCAACTGAGGCCGACTGTACCCTATGGAATTTCACACCATAAACCCACACTTGATATGCGAAATAGGGTTTGTTGTGCTTTTTTGTATTCGAAAGGAAGTGCGTGGCGCCAAGTCGCTATTAAACAAATATTTGTTTAAAAACCATACAAAAACTACATTAGCATGTGAAATGTCGTAAAAACGAAAGGGAATTTGTGGAGAGGGAGTTTTTTCCTTAGGCCCGAGTACGAATATTCGAATCCTGCGTAACGTAACGTTATCGTATTGAAATTGAGAAATGTCATGCAAAATTTTAGTTCCAAAATATTTTATTTATAGTAATGACTTTACTATATCGGAATAATGAAAATTCGGAATGATGCTTTCGGAATTATGACTGTTCGGAGTTTTAGGGTGTTCCCTAATATAACAGATAATAAGTAAAAACCAATACTGAGTCGTCTCACGTCAACCGATCTGTATATCGATAAAAAGATGCGTGGGTTATTTTTGTGGGCCGCCGTGGAACCTTGTCATATTGAGTCGTCTTAACGTCCATTCGCGTACAGTCAGAAGCAAAAGTAGCTAAGCAACCGAAGCGCTCACAATGATCTGCACAAGCTCTTATGTCTATAACAATAGAGCCGTGCTTAGACCATTGTGACCGCTTCGGTTGCTTAGCTACTTCTGCTGCTGACTGTACCACAGAATAACTAATAGTACTGAGGTATACGAAAGTAGGTATAAGTACATTTTGATCACAATAAAAATGACAGTGTTCCACTGTTAGCTGTGCGTTTTGCTGCCGCCAAGTGAAGTCCTCACAGAGGAAGGGGTACGAATTAATCCGAAACATGTCGGGCTAAACTCGACTTATGCGTGAGTGATCAGTTTATTTCACTACGGTTACACTTATCTTTGCAAATAATAACTTTGACTCTTTTCCCTCTCCCACTCAGCAGGTTTAAACTTGGAGTAGATATAACTGTGAGAAGGTTCCATAATGGCCTACTACACGAGTGTTAGCTGACCAGTTACTTAATTCACTTATCTGCAGTATTTATGGTTTTTGAAGCTTCAAGCATTCATTATCAACACTTTAGACTGTACGATATGCTTTTTAGAAAAACAAATGTACCTACTAAAATTACGAACCATGATAATTTTGTGTGGATTGTTTATTTATGTATAATCTTTTAACATGAAACTACCGGGACTATATTTGGCCATGTTCGTTTCGAAAAACCGACTTTATATTCATCATCATCATCATGTCAGCCGAAAGCCGTCCACTGCTGGACATAGGCCTCCCCCGTGGCTCTCCACTCAGACCGGTCTTGTGTTTTCCGCATCCACCGCGGGCCCGCAATCCTCACTAGGTCGTCACCCCATCTTATTGGTTCTCATTTGGCCATATTCGTAACGAAAATCTGAAAAAAAAAGATGTAGAAAATAATGAAGTCTTGATAACACGGAAACATCTACCGACGTTGTTTTTAAAAATGCACCGCCGTCCAAACAGAATCTCGTCAAATTTAAAATTAAAACTGGCATATTAATAAACAAAAATTCAACATTTCCCGCGCGCGTAGTTTCCAATAAAGCAATCAGTTCTTGTTATCACAGCAAACATTAATTCGAGTTTGTACGGACGTAAAAAAACGGAAACGGCGCCATATTGAAAATTTTCGGACGCCAAATGACTACTGAATCGGTTAGCGTTCCGATGTACGATAGTTTTTCTATTTTTTAGAAAATAATGAAAGCTTGTTTTTTTTAGGAAATTGGAATAATATTCGTCGTTTGTTATTATGTCTTGCTTGTTTGTAAACTTGATAAAGTACAATATTTTGAGCCGTGAAATATTGAACTTTGAAATAAAAATGTTTTGTTTTTTCAACTTTTCTAAGTTGGTTAGGTTTAGGTCATTAAGTTAATAAAACGCGGTCGATTTGCAGACATTTATTTGCATAGTTTATAATAATAATAATAATAATAATGTGTTTATTCTTCGGCTCAAATTTAATTTTCACCGGCTACTATCGAATAACATTTAATAACACATCCCAATATTTGCTATCAAGATTAAGCTTAATAAAAATTCACAAAGTATAAGCACCGTAGATCATTTCTGTTTATTTTCGCTACTTCGCATTAAAATTTTCGTAATGCAAAAGCGACTCTATTGCCTCGTGTTAGGGGCGAGGGTCGCGATTAAATCGCGCGTTGCAATCTAAATTTTGGGCGTGTCTGTCCGGTTGAAATATATGAGACGATCACGAATGGGCTGGGAGGTAGCGTCTGGAAACTTAAGTAATTTCCAGCGCCAAGGACGCTTAAAAGCGTCATGAACCAACGTGCCGCAAACGCTTATAGGCGTCCGACTGCACAGTGCAAATTTATGCGACCTACGAACTTATGCTTACGGCTTAAGTCCGCGTTGACGTTATGCTAACTTGGCGTGTGAATGACAACTTTTGTATGCGTCGTTGGCGTTGAAAGGGTTATTTGAAGGGTACATACACGGAAAGAACCATCTCTAGCCACTATTTTTTAAAAACGATATTTTAATCTCACAATGTAGAGCACTCGATAGGACTGTAAGTTACAACTCAGTTATGGATACAAATATTTTATGTAATATGTTTTTTTTATCACTTTAATAAAATATGTAAGTATACGAAAATTAGATGGATAATTACAGCGTTCCGAACTTTCAAATCGCGATAACTCAAAAAGTTGCTGAGGTGACTTAGACATGTTCTTTCTGTGTACCCTACATTTAGGAATGACAATAGGAATAATAATAGGAATTTAGGAATAGGACTCTGGCACCGAGGGCTTCGTGTTGTCACATAACCGGGTCCTTTTGGGTCGGTTTTGTAACTCTTTTTTCTCTGATAAAGTCTTATAACACACCTTCTTTTGCGTCGGGATTCAAAAACAGTGCATTACCTCCCGGTCTATAAAAGGGCAGTGCGAACAGCATTCGCTGATTTCTCCTGACATAACTTACCCTTTATGAACCCCTTCACGTCTGCCTGCATACCGACTACCTGCAGCCATGTTTTTAATTACGAGAAACCTTAACGATTTTTCGTCATCTTTTAATCTGTTCATCGCGAGTTGCATCGGTTTTCAGTGGCAAACAGTTGTGGCATGATTGCTACCCGTATAATTATACTAAGCGAGCACGGACCAACCACCCTCTAGACACCGCAGCAACTTAGCCAAAATGAAAAACCCCCGACATTGTCATTACAAAATTCAATATTTCAAAAACGGGTGAACCGATTTTAATTAAGCTCAGCTGAGAACCATCACGTTTAAATTTCGGTTAAAAAAAGTCACATCGAAATCGCTTTATCCGTTTGGGAGCTATGATGCTACAGACATATACACAGATACACAGACACAGATACACAGATACACATGTCAAACTTATAACACCCCTCTTTTTCGTCGGGGGTTAAAAAAGCCGCGGTGAGCGGGCCGGGGGAATGCGTCGTGATTGGTTCATAGCTTGTCATCTCGCTTGTCATCTGGTCGAAAGTGAGCCGCGATTGGTGGCTAGAGAGAATTATAGGTGCAAATGAGCATATGCGTTTCGGAAACGTTCGCCCTGACATTTGGTGTCCAGAGGGTGGTTGGTCCGTGTAAGCGAGCCTCTAGTGTAATTGTTAACCCCCGACGAAAAAAAGGATTGTACTAATGATGATGTGTGGGGACGCCTGGCTGGATCAGGCGGGCTGTCGATCGTCTTGTGCCTTCATTCAGCCCACAGGAAGGAAGGATTGTACTAACTTTGAGCTGTGTATTTGTGTGTCTGTGTATCTGTCTGTGGCATCATAGCTTCCAAATGGATAGACCGATTACGATGTGGTTTTTTTTAATCGAAAGCTAGTTCAATCGAGATGAATCTTAGCTAAGTTTCATTAAAATCGCTTCATCCGTTTTTGAAATATTGAACTTTGAAATGACAATGTCGGGAGTTTTTCAACTTTTCCAAGATCCGACTTTTCTAATTTGTTGGTTGGTTGCTTGTATTGAAACAAGGAAACGCCTCGATCGCGTTCGCGTTGACGTCTCAAATTACTAAGGGATAACCTAACCAACTTAGAAAAGTTGAAAAACCCCCGATATTATCATTTCAAAGTTCAATATTTCAAAAACGGGTGAAACGATTTTAACGAAACTTAGCTAAGAACCATTTCGATTAAACTAGCTTTCGCATATATTGTCATTTCAAAGTTCGATATTTGATACAAATTCTGTTTCTTATGTGTATACTTACAATTCTTTTAAAATATTTTTGTAATGATCTGTGGACAGAAAGCTTGTAATAATATAAATTACTGTAAGTGGTCAGAAACCGAACTGTCACCGTTAAACCGCAGGTCTCTTTAGACAACTTAATTTGACTGGAAACCACAACCCACACGGTGAGTAAGGTCACGCTACAACTACAAGACTGTTCACGGGAAACATTATTTTAAAATTATTGTTATTGTTGGTAGATCTATACCTACGAGGTTTCCATCATGGGCCCATGGGGATTGGAGACCAGGGGATACATTTTTAAATCTCACTTGGTGACTAAATTCTCACCCGTGACATTGATGACACTATTTGCCAAAAGCCCTATTTTTGAATGTCATAGTAGTCTACTAACATGGAGCTAATTTGCGTTTCTGTGATAGAAAAGTATGTCAACGTAGTAGATTGAGGTTAGCCGTCACTGCCAGTGGTCAAGAAGTCTCTCAGTGATTTCGTTTACAAGTGGGTGGGTGCATTCGTATTTGATATCACAGGCATGAGAATTTTAGTCACCGGTGAGATTCAAAAATACGAACTTTTTAGAAATCAGTGAATTTAGTTACCGCCTTATTATCTAACTCTTTCGGGATCACAATCGGCATGACGGACGAAATAGATCGCGATTGCGAGCGCCCCGAAACATCGCTTTCGTGTAACGAAATGATTCCGATTACGAGCACGATCAGCATCATCAAAATCATGTCAGACTACATTTTCACTAATCAAGCTTCCGAAAATACTCATAAAAACCGATGCCTCACTTATAACTGCAATTAAAACTGTTTTAAAATTTACAACAACTAATAAAAGAACGCAGTTTGGTCACTGAAAATTATGACGACATAGTTCTTACTAACTGATCGTTTTGACATTTCATAAAAAGTTGCTGATTTGACTAAGAGGAAAGAACCCTATTGGCAAAAGAACCATCTCGATTAAACTAGCTTTCGATTAAAAAAACCGCGTCTGAATTCGTTCATCCGTTTGGGAGCTACGATGCTACGGACAGATAGACAGATACACAGTTCAAACTTATAACACCCCTCTTTTTTCGTCGGGGGTTAAAAAAAAACTGCCCGCCTGGTATTAGTCAGTCCTCACTCTCATCTTAATTCTTAGCCGGTTAGCCCACTCGTGGGCTTAATAATAAAAGTCAAATTCATTTAATAAACACGATATTAACAACATTAGCGGCCTACGTCCAAAATGGTGGAACATTTGGTTGGGAACGAGTTTAAGAATCGACCAATACGACCGCTTTATGAATTTACTAGATGTAAGTTATTGGTGGGTGTGTGGCTCAAGTTAAAAGAGAACGAACGTTTTCCTAACACACACACACACACACTATTACTACTGCAAGGTACAGTGTCCACTTCTGGGCAAAGGCCTCCCCATGTCCACCATTCGTTCCGTTTTTGTAGGATTATCATAACCAGTAACAAGCCCAGATATGAGTTTCATATTTAGAACATCTTCAAAAGCCAATCATTATTGAAATAGGCCTCTAAGGATAAAAATATTGTCGACGAAACGTCAGATCGATAATTATAAACAACAAACGTGTATGATAAATGTTCGTGACAAGTTTGTTATAAGTAGGTACCTTATTTTATGTACCTTTGGCTCCTTAATCCATCTTAGAGTTAGGTACTTAGAACATGTAAGTATGTCTGTAGATAAAGTAATGTACGAGGGCTGTTTGTTAAGTACCCGTTTTCTAAATATATTAATATCACTGGCCGCAAATAAGTATACCACCTTTTTAAGCCATTTTTCAGAGGCGGGAAAATTAAAAAAAAAAAGGCTTTATTTTGTTTTTTTTTCTCATTTGACAACGATTCAGTGAAGGCGTGAACTTAAAATTGTTAAAATGGAGAAAGAACAGTATCGGTCTGTAATTAGATTCTTATTTTTGGAAGGAAAAAACATGTGATGAAATAAAAGTAAGAATGCAAGCGGTTTACCATGAATGTGCTCCTTCTATGACAACCGTCAGATATTGGTATAACGAGTTTAAGCGGGGGAGAACAACCGTCTTTGATGAGGATCGCCCAGACTGGCCAGTTGAGGTGACTACAGACGATATGGTTAAGAAAATTGAAAGTATTGTTTTAGCCGACCGCCGAATTAAACTTCGAAAAATCGTTGATGCTGTAAACGTTTCAATCGAGAGGGTACAACACATATTAGAAGAAAAATTGGGTATGAAGAAAGTATCGGCGAGGTGGGTGCCGCGTTTACTCACTGAGGAGCAAAAACGGAACCGACTGACTACTTCGGAGCAGTGTTTGGCCGTGTTCAAACGTAACCCGAAGGAGTTTCTGCGTCGTTTCGTGACCGTGGACGAAACGTGCGTCCACCACTACACCCAGGAAATGAAAAAACAGTCGAAGCAGTGGATTTTACCGGGTGAACCTGTTCCAAAGAAAGCAAACACCGTCCCATCGGCTGGAAAGGTCATGGCGACCGTTTTTTGAGATTCGCAGGGTATTATACATATTGACTATTTAGAAAAGGGAAACACAGTAACAGGGCAGTACTATGCCAATTTATTGGATGAATTTGACGCCGTGTTGAAGGACAAACGACCCCATTTAAAAAAGAAAAAAGTACTGTTTCATCTCGACAACGCCCCGGCTCATTCGTCCAGAGTTGTGACGGCTAAATTAGCACAGTTACGCTACGAACTATTGTCTCACCCCCCGTATTCTCCAGATTTGGCCTCATGCGATTTCTTTTTGTTTCCCAACCTAAAAAAATGGCTTGGTGGCAAGCGATTTGGATCAAATGACGAAGTCATTGCCGCCACAGAGGCCTATTTTAATGACTTTCCAAAATCATACTTTTTGGATGGTTTATTGAAGCTTGAGTATAGGTGAAACAAATGTATAGAGTTAAAAGGTGACTACGTAGAAAAATAAATGCATATATACAAACAAAAATGTTTTTTTTTTTCATAAACGGGTACTTATCAAACAGCCCTCTATATTACCCGGCCCGTTGCATTCTGAGTGGCAGAAAAGGACGGGCAGTTGTTCTCGAGCGCGATTGAAGTCGCACTGCGAGTTGTGCTAGACCTACTGATCCCAGCGGATTTATGACGCGCGACAGCCCTTATTATGTAAGTACCTAAGTGCAACTACTTTTTTTTTAAAGGCAAAGACCTCACGCATGTGCCGTTCATGTCAACTTCCATTTTGTTTACTTATCATAAACAGCACAATGGTAGGCATTGTAATGAGGGCGCCTACGCTGAGAGCGAGATGTGGCCCCAGCTTTAGGCGGGAGCGGTACAGCGGACAACTTTTTTTTATACGACAAGGAAGGCAATTTGTCTTGTACAAAACTCCTCAAAGCAGGTCGGTTGAATTCTCTACGCTGCAACTGTTAGCACTTTATATGGAGCTTAGACTACTTTTTCCTACAAATTTCTCGAAGGATGTCCTTGGAGCGCGTCCGTGGACAAACCTCCCAGGATTTCTAGTATATCGAGGAAAGGCACTTTTTGCTATTTTAAATACATTCATTCATTCATTTAAGAATAATACTACTTCTTTTACCTAAGGTAGTAATCATTAACGGTGTAGTAACCTAAATAAAAGATTAATAAACTTATTTGGTTCTTTAATTGCTTCAAATAATAAGATTAGTGTTTCTATTACTTTTAAACTTACAAAATGTTTGTCTTTTTTTGTATTAACAACCAACCGTTATAAAATATTCTTTAGGCATGGGACAGCTAATAATGAAAGCTGATCGTTACTTCAGTCAACTGTTCTGTCCATATTTATACCAAATGGCAGTTAAACAAAATAGAATATCCTTATTATCCTTGATCAACGTCGGTTAAATCTTATTGCTTTCCTCTACATATGCACTGTAAAGTCACTTAAACCATTTTGCTTTCTGTTGATTGATGAGACTGTTGGCGCTTCAATCATTTTTCCTTACTCTGGAATAAAGTCGATATAGGAAGTTATGTATGAAGCGACAAGAATCTAAGAACCTCTGGTAATTTCATTAATAAATGATATATCATAATTTCCCAGGAATTTTTTGATGACTAGAGAAGTTATCGTCATTGAAACATGACAAGTACTTTTTTTTTTAAGATTTTTTTTTTTGAAAATTTGAAACTTTAAACGGCTCTCCTGTAAAGTTCACAAAATGTCGCTTGAAACAAATAGCCTTTCACCCCTCGATATGTTTATGTTTATTTATGTAGTATATTTCTGTAGTTATTAATTGAATTTTAATTGTTGCTAATTTTAAGTTTCTCCTTTCTGTTCATTTCTGCAACCTAAATTAGCCTCTTCATCTTGGTTTCTGTATTTTGGTTGTCTGAAAGAGATCGCTTTTAAGCGATAAGACCGCCTATTGTCTACCATACCTGTTTTTTCTGTAATCTCCTCGTACTGTTTTGTGGTTTTCAATAAAGAATATTTGTATTGTATTGTATTGTACTTACGTGCAATAAATATTCACCACACTTGCATGTAACAAGGCCATTAACATGCAAGCTAACTTGACCTGAATAAAACCCTCAGACCTTTTCTTCTCATCCACGTTAACTATGCCAAATCTCAAACTCCTCCGCGCGCGCAGTAGGTATTCTTAACAAGGGATCCAAAGTTTTCGCTTAATAAAAGCTGTCATTCGATGTTCTTCTTACAGCCAAACAACATCGGGTGTCAACTGTCTAGGACAGAACTACCTGTACCTAGTAAACCTGAACGGCCTGGAAGCCTGGGTAGGTAAGTTCTTTCGCAAAATACCTCCATATAAAAGCTGTCACACACGTAACCGATCGGCACCAGATCGGAGCCGCCTCGCCGCCGTCAACCAAACAAAAGCAAGATGAGATGCTGTTCTGGTGGCGATATGTATTGTGTGCGTTACAGTATGGAGTTTCTTACAAAGACTACTTGAACGGCTCAGGTTGAGGCGGTGCAGATCCGGTGCGACAAACTTTAATTTTATGTTATTAGGTAACTTTAATAATGATGTTTCTCCATATCAACATCACAAAGCGAACCTCTACGCAAAATTTCAGCTTTCTTGGTCCTAGGCAGGTAGTCTTTACTGTTTAACTCAGGTTAAAGTCAGTCAGATTTTCTTACAGAGTTAAAATAAAAAAAAAACAAAATGAATAAGCAAAGCAATGCAATTCATTGCAGCAGAGTTGAAAGAAGTGGTTTAATCATCGAGAAGATAGTGATGTTCTGCAGGAACTAGAGGCATAGGAGAGGGAGAAGGTATTTGAGGCACCAAGTTAAGAGTCCTCGGGTGCTCCTCCACGACAGTGAGTGTGGGCCTCTGTGCTTGCCGGGCTGCGCGCGCCGCCACCAGAGCTCGCGCCACTCTCTGACCCAGGTCTCTATCCACCAGCATAAACATTGCCACAGCACGCTTCTGCACAATCTCCACCGCTTGCACTAGAACCCTTGCGATATTCGCTGCCATCCTATTCCTGTGACCTTCAGCTGTAACATAGGCATTGTAAAAATCTGCAGGCGGTTGGAAGTCTACTGCATTCCTATCGTATATCAGTAGAGAATCCTTGGGTCGTGCCACGTCCACGTACGGAACTGGTCCATTGAAAGAGTTCTGGTAATAGTTAGGGGCGTCTCTCATGTTGTCCAACACTGGAGGGACACCGTCTCGGTTGTAGACTTTACTCTTCATCGGACAATTTACTTTTATTCTGTTGTGGTTGACACCAAGGCGATGGTTCTGTGTGTCCCGGTAAGACATTCTTCGAGCACGGAACATGAGATCCCTCGGCCCTGGCACGCCAGGGACCAGGTTCCCCGGGTTGTAGGCGGCTTGTTCTACATCCTTGAAGTAGTTTTCTGGGTTTTTATTCAGCACCAACCTGCCAATGGTTACCGTGTGGTACGTCCCGTTTTCCCATGTTCTTGTCACATCGAATGGGTTAAAGTTTACCTTTTTGAGCTGATGCTCTGACATGACATCGACGTCCAGTCTCCAGGATGGGAAGTTGCCTGCAGCTATTGCGTTGAAAAGGTCTCTTGTCGAATAGTCAGGGTCTTGGGCTCGCAGCGCGCTGGCAGCTTCATCTGTGAGGAATTCTAACCCTTGCTCGCTTCTGAAGTTGAATCTTACATAATGACTCTCGCCATGCTTGTTGCTTAATTCATACGTGTGAATAGGGAAGGCGTCTAGCTTTCTATAACCATTAGTCAAGCCGTAATCAGAGAACAACCACATCAGAGTGTGTATGGTATCAGGCGTAAGAGTAGCGACGTCAAATCGAGCTGTGGCATCATACAAGAAAGTCTGAGCGTTCCTTCTAAATGCATGTATAACAGGAGTGAACCCATTGGCATCTCTGTAAAGGTAAATGGGGAAATTCAAGCATAGAAGATCCAAGTTGCCTTCTTGTGTGTAAAACTTGACGGTCATAGAGACGGTATCTCTTGATAGATCGACGCCGCCTTTGTTTTGGAGCTGATAAGAGAATCGGGCTACGACGGGAGTTTTCTTTCCGATCCCATTGTAGACGTCGGCGCTGGTGTATCTGGAGACGTCATTGGTGACCTCGAAGTACCCGTAGGCGCCGGCTCCTTTGGTGTGGACCACGCGTTCCGGGATGACCTGTTGGTCGACGCTGGTCTGAAGGTCGTAGAAGTACGCATTGTTAAATACGTCTGTGTTGAGGGTGACAGACTCTCGGACCTCCACCGGCCTGCCTGCGCTTGTGGTCAGCACGCCAACAGGTTTCTGAAATAAATTTGGAATATTGTAATGGGAGAGCCATACTGTAGCTACTTGCTGCCGTACGAATGGGCCGGCACACCCGGGGAAGTACCACTCTCTCGCAGCAAATTGGCGTGAAGAATCGCACCCCGTTCCCTCCCCCCCGTCCCCTTTCTTTTATCCCTTTCCCTCCTTAAAGGCTGGCAACGGACTATTTAATGACTGTCTTGGGGTTGCTGGTTCTCATGGGTGGCGGTGATCGCTTACCATCAGGTGACCGCGGCTTGTTAGTGCCAATAAAAAGTAAAAGTGGGATGTAATAAAAATATTACTAACAGTCCCGGGACCCAGTCAAAACCAGTCAATTAAATTTCTTCACATTTCACACTTTTTTTATTATGTTAAACGTAACGTAAAACCTATGCCTACTTTTGTTCATGGTTGATGGTTATCACCATTATTTATTTTAATCGCTTCACGCAAAATAAGTGAAATAGTTAGGTAAAGCAGGTAATTGCTCCAAAACTACGTACATTTTGACTTTGGCAAGACGGAGCGACGGTGCGATAGGGAAATATTGACGATTATGCATAATTGTAAAAGAAATATGATCGAAGTGCAAAGTGAAGAGTTGCGAATTACAAATCGTAGCCTCAGTACAAGTATGAAGGGTGTGGTACACGGAAAGAACATGTCTATAGTCACCTTAGCAACTGTATGAGTTATCGCGATTTGAAACGAATATCGGTATAATTTTCGTATAAATCTTTTTTTAAAGTGACAAAAAAATCAAGTTACATAAATATTCGTATCTGTAACTGAGTAGTAACAGTTACTATAAGTTACTTATATAGTTTGTTTATAGTTTGTTTATTTGACGACCGAATAGCCTAGTGGTTAGAGATCCTGACTATGAAGCTTGAGGTCCCGAGTTCGAATCCCGGTCGGGGCAGATGTTTGTATGATGAATACGAATGTTTGTTCTTGGGTCTTGGATGTTTAATATGTATATAAGTATGTAATTTAGTTTAGTTTTAAGTTGTAGTTTATTTAGTTTTAGCTTAAATTTAATGTCATTGTAAATGGCTTTTATTATGTAAATAAAATTTGGTTATTGTCAGTACGTATTTATCTATATAAGTATGTTTATCCGTTGTCTTGTACCCATAGTACAGGCTTTGCCTAGTTTGGGACTAGGTCAATTTTGGTGTCAATTCGTCCCATGATATTTATTTGTTTTATAGTCTATTAAGTGATCTATATTTTGAAATTAAAATCTCGTTTTAGAAAAAAAGTGACCAGCAATGTTGTTTCCGTGTGCTTCAAATAGAAAAACAGACTTAATTAAAAACTTACAGGATGTCTCAGTTTGAAATCCAGCAACTGCCTAGAGGCGGGGTCGAGTGATGAATTTGTGTATCCCGAGGCATTTTCTATTGCATAAATATAGAAAAGCAACCAAACAAGACGCCTCATGGTTATATCGCAAATAACAGAAGATTCATTCAATTCTGTAATTTATACCGAATGTACATAATCATGCAGTAATTAACTACCAACCTATAAAAATACATGCAACTATTATTTACGGATTAAGAATAGATAGATACATCCCGCAATCTGTACTAAGGTAAGTACTGTTACCAATTTGAAACTTCCGACCGCACTTTGATTCTAACTGATTAATACATAAAATCATCATCATCACCAGCCTTTTTAACGTGCCACTGCTGGTCACAGGCCTCCTCTCAGAATGAGAGGGCTTGGGCTATAGTTCCCACGCGGGCCCAGTGAACTGCACACACATCATTGAATTACTTCGCAGGAGTGTGCGGGTTTCCTCACAATGTTTTCCTTCACCGAAAAGCTCATGATAAATTACAAATGTAATTCCGCACATAAATTCCGAAAAACTCAGAGGTGCGAGCCGGGGTTTGAAGCCACGACACTACTTGAGAGGCCATCAAACCACTTAGGCTAGCACGGCTAGTTAATGAATAAATGCATCAAGTGATTATGTATGACTGTATTGCGTAGGTACTCGTTTTCTTCATTCAAGTATGGTTGCCTGGAAGTCTAGTGCATGATAAGGCTGCCTATTGCTACCATGTACTTTTTCAGCTGTAGGTCAGTTCTGTTTTCAGACAGTTGCGTAAACAACTGTTAAGAGTTGGTAAACAAGTAACGAAATCTAAGATACCTATAATAACAGTACCGTGACTGACTGACAGACAACTCACAGCCTAAACCTCTGGTCCTAGAGACTTGAAATTTGGCAAACATATACCTCGAGTATCCTAGAGGTCCACTAAGAAGGGATTTTTCGAAACTGATAGGGAACTAGCCCATTTTGAAATATTTCACGGAGGCAAAGCTGCGAGGCATAAGCTAGTTAACAATAAATGAACACAGTGGATGGCGTGAAGTTATAATAGTGTGACTCTCTCTAGGATGGCAACGCATCTGCAAACCCTCCGGGGTTGCGGGTGTCTATGGGCACTGGTGATCACTAACCATCAGGTGACCCACTTGCTCGTTTGCCTTCCTCGTCGTATTAAAAAATAAAGAAATTGTTCTGTACCTATTCTGAGGCACGTAGTAGGTACAGTCAAGGTCACCAATATGTATAAAATACACCACAGGAGTCCCAAAAATATGTATACAGACCTTATTCCTGCGACAGTAAGGTTGATGTATACTACGTATTTTTGCAACTATGCACTTCGTCTTTGACTTTGACTGTACCTTGTATAAATTAGCGTCTAATTATAGACAACTAGCCTCTACCTGGGCATTGCTCGCATGAAACATGCATACTCGAAGGCACAAGCAAGCAAACGTTCATGCAATCAAGCATGCCAAACATGCAATCAAGCTATCCCACAGGAACTGCTAGAGGAGTCAGGATAGGATACAAACATCCTCGGTTACCTTGTGACATTGGCAGGTGGTAGGACCTTGAGCGAGGTCCGTTCGGATCGCTACCACCGTCTTACTCGCTAATCTTGCCGCTAAGGAGCACTGCTTGCTCTGTTGTGTTCCGGTGTGGAGAGTAAGACAGCCGGTGTAGTTACGGGCACAAGAGGCATTTCATCTTAGCTCTCTAGATTGGCAACGCATCTGCAAACCCTCCGGGTTGCGGGTGTCAATGGCCAACAGGTGACCCACTTGCTCGTTTGCCTTCTTCGTTGTATAAAAAAAAAATCAGCAGTCGCAAACTGTTGCCATGCTGCAGAATCGCGTGAGGAAGTACTGGCTTGACGGTTCCTCTTAGAGGGATCTTGCAATTTTCTAATTTGTGTATTATGTAATTTATGTAGTACGCGGCGAACTTTGTACCGCCTTAAGAAATTTTTCTCGTAATTTTTTCCTGTTGAGACGACACTAATCAGGGAGAATGATAAACTACACGGCGATCTCAGAATACAGAACAAACTAATAACCGGTGAGCGCGCTTAAAACTGAACCAACTAAAACTATACCTAAATAGTGTAGTTTCGTGTAGTCATCTCCATGCACGCAGCGTATCGTGACATGTTGTACGAATGGCAATATTAATGAATACCTTCTCGTGTCGTTCTTACATGCAGAAATGCCCGTTGGGTTTATATAAAACAGAATAGGTAATATGATTATATTTTAGGTGTAAACAACTTAGCGAAATCAATAATAAATTAACACAGTTAGTGTGGTCAATGAGTGATTGTGGATGGAATGGTCGAAAGCAGAAAGTTTGACTTTGGGACTTTGTTTGGACTAGTTAAGAGACAAACATACTAAAAGTCCCCACCCCTCCGAGGTGAGCCCATGGACAAAGAAGGACCCGTTTTTTGGTTTTTTGCTTACATCTCGGAAACGACGAGTCATAGGAAGTTTTGTCGTACTACATAAAGAAAGCTAATAAAAATTTCTACAACTTGGTTGTACATACTTTTTACCTATTCTCAATCGTTGTCTAGATATGAGCTTCGAAAAACAGTCGTTTTTCAAAAATGTAGTTTTTACCTTACGCATTAATTTTAACCCTCCTTAATGTAAATGGGATGAAGAAAGTCTAAAAATCAGCCATCTACACCATGTTTGATGCAACTAGCAAGCCATGTCTCCTACAGAACCTTGAAATTTTACTTGGTGGAGGATTCCTCATTCATAAAGAGATTTGGCCAAGAGGAGGCATAGTGGCCACTGTATGTAACACTATCTAAAATTCATAAAGCGTAACTATCCAGGGAAAACGTGTGATGTCATATTCGATGGATACACCAACTCTGCCAAGAGTTCCAAGTCTGATGAATAAGAGCACTGGTATTGACTAAAAGCAGTCTGCCGATATAATATCTGATATACTTGCAGTTGACAATACTTAAAATAATTGGTTGTGCACTAATTATCTGAAATTTGTATCTTTTCAACGGTAGTTGATAATATTAGTATATACTTAAAAAATTGCAAAAAACGCATTTTTGAAAAACGACTGGTTTTCGGAGCTCATATCTAAGACAACGATTCAGAATAGGTAAAAGGTATGTATAACCAAGTTGTAGTAAATTTTATCAACTTTGATTATGTAGTGTAACGAAATTTGGTATGACACATCGTTTTCGAGAAATGAAGAAAAAACCAAAAAACGGGACCTTCTTTGGGCCCCCCACCCTAGGGCTCACCTCCGAGGAGTGGGGACTTTTAATATGTTAATCCTCTAACTAGTCCAAACAAAGTCCCGAAGTCAAACATTCTGCTTTCGACCATTCCCTCCACACCCCCCTTGTGAGCATTCATTTCCAAGGCTAAGTGCATGGCGTGCGGTTATGATTGAACGCGGCTTCAGGTTAGTTCTGTACTTATAACAGTTATATCGCAAAGCAACCTCTCTTTTCCTGTTAGTTTTATGTGTTAACGAAGATGAGTGCTTTAGGGATTTTTTGGTATAGGTAGCGAGAAAAAAAGCGTAAAAAAGCAATGCATTTTAATTACAACTGAGTGTTAAACACAAGCGCTTTAAGCATCCCAGAGGTAGTGATGTTTCTCTGGAATCAAAGGCGCGGGTGGCTTGGGAGACACTTGAGGCACCAATTTAAGCGTTCTCGGTTGCTCTTCCACAACAGACAGTGTGGGCCTCTGTGCTTACCGGGCCGCGCGCGCCACTACCAGCGCTCGCGCCACTCGCTGACCCAAGTCCCTATCCACCAGCGTAAACATTGCCACAACACGCTTCTGCACAATCTCCACCGCTTGCACTAGAACCCTTGCGATATTCGCTGCCATCCTATTCCTGTGACCTTCAGTTGTAACATAGGCATTGTAAAAATCTGCAGGCGGTTGGAAGTCTACTGCATTCCTATCGTATATCAGTAGAGAATCCTTGGGTCGTGCCGCGTCCACGTACGGAACTGGTCCATTGAAAGAGTTCTGGTAATAGTTAGGGGCGTCTCTCATGTTGTCCAACACTGGAGGGACACCGTCTCGGTTGTAGACTTTACTCTTCATCGGACAATTTACTTTTATTCTGTTGTGGTTGACACCAAGGCGGTGGTTCTGTGTGTCCCGGTAAGACAGCCTTCGAGTACGGAACATGAGATCTCGAGGACCTGGCACACCAGGGACCAGGTTCCCCGGGTTGTAGGCGGCTTGCTCTACATCCTTGAAGTAGTTTTCTGGGTTTTTATTCAGCACTAACCTCCCAATAGTAACCGTGTGGTACGTCCCGTTTTCCCACGTCCTTGTCACATCGAATGGGTTAAAGTTGACCTTTTTGAGCTGATACTCTGACATGACATCGATGTCCAGTCTCCAGGACGGGAAGTTGCCTGCAGCTATTGCGTTGAAGAGGTCTTTTACTGAATAGTCAGGGTCTTGGGCTAGCAGCGCGCTGGCAGCTTCATCTGTAAGGAATTCTAACCCTTGCTCGCTTCTGAAGTTGAATCTTACATAATGACTTTCACCATGTTTGTTGCTTAATTTGTACGTATGAATAGGGAAAGCGTCCATCTTCCTGAAACCATTAGGTAAGCCGTAATCAGAGAACAACCACATCAGAGTGTGGATCATATCAGGCGTCAAACCGTGCTGTAGCATCATACAAGAACCTTTGAGGATTCCTTTGAAACGCGTGTAATAACATAGTAAAACTATTTGGATCCCTGTAAAACAAAATGGGGAACATCAAGCCTAGAAGATCCAGGTTGCCTTCTTGCGTGTAAAATTTGACGACCATACAGAGAATTTCTCGCACTAGGTCGACACCGACTTTGTTTTGTTGCTGCAATGAAAATCTTGCCACGACTGGTGTTTTCTTTCCAATCCCATTGAAGATGTCAGCGCTGGTGTATCTGGAGACGTCATTGGTGACCTCGAAGTACCCGTAGGCGCCGGCTCCTTTGGTGTGGACCACGCGTTCCGGGATGACCTGTTGGTCGACGCTGGTCTGAAGGTCGTAGAAGTACGCATTGTTGAATACGTCTGTGTTGAGCGTGACGGACTCTCGGACCTCCACTGGCTTGCCCGCGCTTGTGGTCAGCACGCCAATAGGTTTCTGAAATGACGTAATATTTTGAACTTTGACTATTTTACTCTAACTATTACTCAGACTCCCGGGACTCACAATCACTCAATTTTCCAACGCTTGGTAAATATCTCTTCTTTTACACGCTATTTTGCCAATCCTATGCCAGTGTCATCCTTCCAGTCGACAGCCAGAAGTTATCTGACCGACAGACTGATGGTGTGATGACCTTCGACCTTAACCTGGCTATCCTACCACTCTGTAACCACCTTGGGCTATCTACCATTCCATCATATCCCTTGAGGACGGATTTTATAACACACACGTGTGAAAAATACCACTCGGAATTGGTGGATAATTATTAGTGTAATGGCAAAAGTACCGGCCGTCCGCCCGTGTTGAATTTTTATAAGTTAAGGATAATCACAAGTACCATATCTTCTACTAAGTACTCTGCAAGAATTTGAGATTCATCGCATTTTTACTCCATTTTCGATAGGCATTTTCATAGTATGACCTGTAAAATCGATACCTTGGATCGCTTCGCCTTAAGCTGTCAGCACGCGGATTTCAAGAGAATTGCACGAGCGAGTGGTAGCAACCGCGAGTGGTAGCAATCGCAAGTGTTAGCAACCGCGAGTGGTAGCAACCGCGAGTGGTAGCAACCGCGAATGGTAGCAACCGCGAGTGGTAACAAGCGCTAGTAGTAGCAACCGCGAGTGGTAGCAACCGCAAGTGGTAGCAACCGCGACTGGTAGCAACCGCGAGTGGTATTGCCTAGTGTCAATCACTGACCGATTTCTCGACAATTCTTGGACCGCGCTCTGTCCACTTTGTATTTGTTTGTGTTCTTATAATATAGACGGTCAAAGGTGGATACAGGTCACAATAGTATTTTTATTCCTCTCTAAAGCTGCAGATGAGACCAGAGCATCTTAGTGTAATCAACGGCCAAGAAATACGTCTCGAACGTGTTTGCGCTTTAGCGTTCAATAGTATGAGAATTATTTGTTGTCGATACGTGCCACTAGTGGCGCTCGCTGCTAATGTGTCCGTAGTAATTGTGACATAAACGCGGACGCGATCTAGACTTTTTTGGTCATTGATTACACTAAGAGGACTCTACCCAGCAATAGATGTAAAGTAGTAGCTCAAATTAGTATATAATGATAATGGTAATTGATAAGGAACTAAGTTAGATACCCATTCTTAGTAAAAAATATACAGAAGACGCAGAAAGAACTTACAGGGTGTCTTAGTTTAAAATCCAGCAACTGCCTAGAGGCGGGGTCAAGTGAAGAATTAGTATATTTATTTCCCGATGCATTTTCTATTGCAATAATACAGAAAAGTAACCAAACTAGACGCCTCATGGTTAAATTGCAAATAACGGATAACGGAATTAACACTTCAATTTATAGTCAATTGTCCATTACAAAGTAGGTAATGTTTTGCATGGCAAGTAAGTACATTTGCATCCCGCAATCTGAGGCACATAACGTAATTCGAAACATCCGACAGCACCTTGCATTTGTGAGTGATTACTAATTATGTTTTGAAGATGGAGCGACGACCTGGTACAGATCGCGGGATCACGGTGGATGCGGAAAGCACAAGAACGGTCTGAGTGGAGGCTTATGTCCAGCAGTGGACGTCTTGATGCTGTCATGATGATGATGACTAAGTAATAATTATGCCTTTAGGGATAGATATTAAAAATAACGATTCGGTATTGACGTAAAACTTTCTAGCTTTGATAGGATTTGACAAGATGTTCTAGACAGCGTTTACCTCGAAATATCTTTTGATTTACGATATATTGTAAAAAAAATCCCGATTAATCAATGAATATTGCACGAAAGGAAACACGAATTACTGAGCAAGCTAACACGGTTTACTAATAACACATGCGTGTTGCTGATATCCTCCGTTTTTGTTAATAATTACTTCATTATTCATTCAAATAAATAGACACAAATTCGAAATGAATTTCGACGGTACCTACTCTGAGTCAACCTCACATTTAATTTCTGACGAAATTGGAATAACCGCCTTTGGTTCGCGGTCTAGAGTGGTTATTCCAATTTCGTCAAAGTTTATACCGTCGATTTATTCGACACAGAACCAATGTCAGATGTCAGTGACATAGGTAGCTTAAAAATACATACAGTGGAACGTAGAACCTCCTCCTTTTTTGAAAAGTTGGTTAAAAAATTAGCGAGCTCGTATTTCGTCGGTATATTTTCTCAACCTCGTATCTTACCGACATATTTAGTTTCAATGGCGACTCTATGTTGATCTAAACAGTGTTGTTTATATCTCTAAGATACCAAGTTGGGAAAGAAGTATAGCGACGACTTGTCAACACAATAGATGTGTTGTAGGAGTGTGCAGGTCTCCTCGAGCTGTATTCCTTCCCCGAAAAGCTCATGATCAATTACAAATTTAATTTCGTACATTAATTCCCAAAAACTCAGAGATGCGCGCCGGGGCTCGAACCCACGACCCTCTGCTTGAGAGGCCATAGGTCAAACCCCTAGGCTACCAGGCTCTGTGGCTTGTACGTATGATGAAGCCAAATTTACATTACGAAGCTAGTGGCATGAAAGTAGTTTCGTGACATTTCATCAACAATATCACGTCAATTTCACGTGTAAACGTCAAGATTTATAATGCATGCAACGATTTCACACACTTACACACACACACACACACAGTGCGACACAACAGTTTCGTGTTGCGCGCGATTATATATTGGACTAGCTTGTGCCCCGCGGCTTTGCCCCCCTGAAATATTTCAAAATAGGATACTTCCCTATCCCGTGGGAATTTCTTCTAGGATATTCAAGGTATAACGTTTGCCAAATTTCAAGTCTTTAGGTTCAGTGGTTAAGGCGGTGCGTTGTCTGTCAGTCAGTAACGGAACTGTTTTATAAGTAGGTATAGATAGACTGTAGATGGGGTGCGGGTCAGGTTACCTCTTCGTGTGTCTGGGTGCTGCGGTTCCCTTCTGGATCCGTCCGGGGGGAAGAGCAGTGCTCGGGCCAGTGCACCCTGGGCATCGGTCAATGATTTCTTGGCCAAGAATTTATGGAACATCATTGGCCGATGGCTAAGAAGACTAAGAACTGGACAAGGGGAGGGGGGGTTTATTCAGACATCTTTTTTAATGTCACATTTTTTTATATTATATTACTCATGCAAATGATTGTTATACGTGTTTATTTATTATATTTACTGACGTTGGCACAAGGCCTAGAGGCCGCCATTACGAAGGAAGGAAGTAGACTATACATTAAACTATAGTGTCATGCAACTAGTTTCGTAAGGTAAGTTCGGCTTAAAAATCCTAAGCTGCTTTCGAGTCGTTTAAAAAACGGCATCCCGTGACGGCAGTGACGTAACGTCATACGGCACGGTAATTGGAGCGAAAACATCGATCTGCGCGCACGCACAAGTCGTGACGTCAAATTAGAGGTGCAGTGTTTTGTGAGTAACTGGATTACCTGCGCGTGCCATGCTAGAGAGAGATAGAAACACTACCTACTTGCTAATGATAATAATCACTGGTGGCTGTGTGAGCTTAAGACCTCGCGACCTAATTTTTCAATTTCACGAAGATCGGATAATTATTGAGCATTTTTCATTTTTTTTTTAAAACCAAAACTGAATCGGCAAAACAAACTATATTGAAGGTTACACGGAAAGAACATTTCTAGTCACCTTAACAACTTTTTGAGATTTGAAAGTGTGGAACGATGTAAAAAAATATCCATTATAATATTCGTATAAGTACGTCTTTTTTTAAACTGTTAAAAAAGTCAAGTTACATAAATATTTGTAACTGTAACTGAGTGGTAACTTATAGTCTATTGAGTGCTCTACATTTTGAGATTCACCAGAAAACTCGTAAGTAATCAATTACAAGTGTAATTTCGCACGTAAATTCCGAAAAACTCGGAGGTGCGAGCCGAGGCTCGAACCTACGGCCGTCTGCTTGAGAGGCAGAATGTTACGATGCCATTTTAAGTTTCTCCTTTCTGTAATTTTCTGCCATTTAAATTAGCCTATTCATCTTGTTTTCTGTATTTTGGTTGTATGTAAGAGGTCACTTTCAAGTGATAAGACCTTACCTACATGGGTTTTTGTAATCTCCATGTACTGTTTTGTGGTGTTCAATAAAGAATATTTTGTACTAGCTTTCGCCGGCGGTTTCGCTCCTGGGGCAGAACTCTCTATCCCGTGGGAATTTCGGAAAATCCCGCCTTATCCCGGGCGTGTTATAAAAGGAACCTCTATGCCAAATTTCAGCTTTCTAGGTCCAGGGGTTTGGGATGGGCGTTGATAGATCAGTCAGTCATTGTATTGTATTGTATTGTCATGCATGTCAATTTGCTTGTAGTCATGTCATGACATAGTCATTAAGCGTGAAATTGCCTTTTCAACATATACCTATAACATACAACAAAAATCACACAATATTTTTATAACACCTACCCTGCAATTAAAAAAAAACTTCATTCAACTCGCTTTTGAACCAACATTTAAAGATTCAAAAGTTTTTTAAGATCGGTTGTTAAACACGCCCCTTTCTCTTAAAAAAAAAAGGTACAGCTGGCATACGAAAAGCGATTTATTGCATTTTAAGTAACGGGCCCATGCTAACCGTACAGGGTCATGAATCATTTAGAACTAGTTCAGATTCCTAACAGTTAAAGGTACGGTCGAGGAAATTGATTCCTGGCCCACCATGGAACCTTTTCACAGTAAACGTCATAGTGACGTCGCATTGCTTGACAAGGAAAATTGTTATGACGTTTACTATGAAAATGTTCTATGGTGGGTCAGGAATTAATTTCCTCGACTGTACGTAGATAAATCTTACTTCCTACTTTATTATTATAAATGCGAAAGTTTGTGAGTGAGTGAGTGCGTGAGTATGTTTATTACTTCTTCACGCTGAAACGGCTAGACGGAATAGGATAAAATTTGGAATGGGGATAGCTTATACCATTTATTTCATCTTGGAAAATTGCACAGTTTCCGCGGGATAGGGATAACCAAATTCTACGCGGGCGACAGCTAGTTCAATAACAACGTATGTAGTATATATGTATGTCTAATTCTTTGGCACGCTCTGCAGCCTAAACCGTTTGACGGATTTCAACGTATAAGGTGCCATTGGATTCGTCGCAGTTGTGGAAGTGACATAGGGGTATATTTGTTTCCCAGAATTGCAGTCAGGTTTTTGTTTTTCATTTAAAGTTACCATAGGCTGTTTAGTCCTTGCGAACAATGACCTCAAAAATATTGTTAAAAAAACACTGACTGTCTGCACTTAGTCCTTGCGAACAATGACCTCAAAAATATTGTTAAAAAAACACTGACTGTCTGCACTCACTCTTTTGTCTAACAAGATATGAATGCTGACAGGTTTTTTTAGGGTTCCGTACCTCAAAAGGAAAAAAACTGAACCCTTATAGGTTCACTTTGTTTCTGTCCGTCTGTTTGTCTGTCTGTCTGTCAAGACCCTTTATCTCTGAAACGCGTGGAGGTAGCAAGCTGAAATTGATAACAAATACTCAAGGCTGCGGTCCCTTGAAGCCATGAAAAAAACAACCGTCTTAGTCAACGCAATCTAAAGATACAGTCGTTAAATCTATTTCCACGAATTGCCAAAATCCGAAAATCTAAAGGGTACTTCCAGCTGTCCTAGAAACTTGAAATTTGGTATGAAGGTAGCTCTTATAGCACAACCACTCCGAAAAGTCTCAAAATCTTAAAATTTTATGTCTGTCTGTAGATTTAGCAGACCAATATAAGTTGAACCCACACTGCGTACATTTTGCTTAGGAGCAGGGCTCTGCTAACACTGGACTACTTAAAACACTGGGGAAAAGCGTTAAAATACTTCTACGGAACCCTCGTGCGCGAGTCCGACTCGCACTTGGACGGTTTTTTTGGAATAGGAAGGCTAACTAGCATGCAAGAAGGAATTTTCGTGGGACCATGCGGTTGGTGAGACCCCGGCTAAGTATAAAGGCAGAACGTAACCGCCACTCCACCTCGACACCTACAATTATATTTTCAAGATATTTATATCTCTCATCGTAAATTACTTGCGACGGCTGCGGTACTACTACGGAAAGTCATTGTAAAGTCACTTTAAAAAAAAAAAATTTTTTTTGTGAATAAATTTTTTGAAAGAAAGACAGAAAGTAAATAAAAAATATGTTTATTAGACACTAATTCGACACATTCACATACAATTAAAAAAAAGAAAACAATAATCAAATAAACACACTATTATTTAACAAAGAAGCGTGATGCTGCGACAAGCTGTAGCGCTTGTTTTCAGTGTGATCCTTTTTAACAAATGGATCGTCTTAGAGACAGCAAAATTCTTACAACATCTAGGTAATAAATTAAATCATAAGCTACACTAGGCGCCTATTATCGGGGGTATCAAAATCGGCGCCCATTACCGCGGCGTTTTAAAAGCAAACCGATAGTTTTAGAAGCAAACCGATCGATTTAGAAGCAAACCGATCGTTTTAGAAGCAAACCGATCGATTTAGAAGCAAACCGATCGTTTTAGAAGCAAACCGATCGATTTAGAAGCAAACCGATCGTTTAAGAAGCAAACCGATCGATTTAGAAGCAAACCGATCGTTTTAGAGGCAAACCGATCGTTTTAGAAGCAAACCGATCGTTTTAGAAGCAAACCGATCGTTTCAGAAGCAAACCGATCGTTTTAGAAGCAAACCGATCGTTTTAGAGGCAAACCGATCGTTTTAGAAGCAAACCGATCGTTTTAGAAGCAAACCGATCGTTTTAGAAGCAAACCGATCGATTTAGAAGCAAACCGATCGTTTTAGAGGCAAACCGATCGTTTTAGAAGCAAACCGATCGTTTTAGAAGCAAACCGATCGTTTTAGAAGCAAACCGATCGATTTAGAAGCAAACCGATCGATTTCCTAAAAAAAGCATTTTACACGATTGTAGCTTATTTAGTTGACTAACGGACCTGTTAGCGCTATTGTGTGTTAATGCAACAAAGAGTTCGTTACTTGTCTGTCTGAGGTCGCGCCATACTAACGCGTGACACCACATGTAAGAGAACTCGAATCTTATTTAGTAATTTACGTATAATAACTATGGCGAATGAACTAATATTATGCGGGCGCTGTTCCAAACGTCAAACAAATTTCTCGATAACGTTACCACTCTTTTTTTTTATACAACAAGGAAGGTAAACGAGCCAGTGGGTCACCTGATGATAAGTGATCACCACTGCCAATAGACACCCGCAACTCCGGAGGGTTTGCAGATGCGTTGCCAACCCAGAGAGCTAAGATGAAATGCCTCTTGTGCCTGTAATTACACCGGCTGTCTTACTCTCCACACCGGAACACAATTGTGCAAGCACTGCTGCTTAGCGGCAGGATTAGCGAGTAAGATGGTGGTAGCGATCCGGACGGACCACGCACAAGGTCCTACCACCCGCAAAATTACGTTACGCAGGATTCGAATATTTGTACTCGGGCCTCAGAAATGCAGTAAGTAATTTCGAGTTCCAGTGGTACCCAAACTTTCCACCGAACTAAATACTCGCCGGGCCGTATGTATAAATTTGACATTTCATTCCTTAACAGTTTACAGTTCGCATAAATGTCAACGGTAATATACTCCTCGTGAGGCAATTGAGTAATGTGAGTAGTGTCTATATGAAATTTATATTTGTGCGAAAACAGCTAGAATTTAATACCATCCTTGTGTATTGCAGTGTGATTTAAAAGTTTATAATAAAAACCTCAGAAAAAAAACATAAAATAATCCCCAAAAAGTCATGAGTTTTATGGCCTAGCAGAAATATGAAGTCGGTGCGGTGCTAGCGGAATATTCTTGGAATGAAGCATCGACTTCATATTTCTGTTAGGCCATAAAACTCATATTTTCGAAAGCTATTCAAGTACCTGCGTCTGCTAGTCATCATCTCGTGTCGATAAGGTGATGATGGAAGGTACAACTCCTTAACGGTTAGGAGTTTGAGGATAATATTTCAAATATTAAAGTAACTGAAAATTGTGAAATAAAATTTCTTTTAACAAAAAGTAAAACCGCCTTCAAAAAAACCTCAGAATAAAAACATAAAATAATCCCCAAAAAGCCTGAGTTTTTTTTTGAAGGTGGTTTTACTTTTTGTTAAAAGATTTTTTATTTCACAATTTTTAGTTACCTTAATATTTAAAATACTATCCTCCAACTCCTAACCGTTAAGGATCAACACGAGATGATGACTACCAGACGCAAGTCCTTGAATAGCTTTCGAAAATATATGAAACACATGATACGACCCTATAAAATTTGAGGGTTGCCCTCGATTTCCCTGGGATTCCATCATCAGATTCTGACTTGGTGACAATGGGACCAACTAGAAAGTAAACCCTTTCAAAGAAAAAAAGAATTTTTGAAATCGGTACAGCCGTCTTCGAGTAATCGGGCAACATACATAAAAAAAATAAAAATGTAAATCCGACGAATTGAGAACCTCCTCCTTTTTTTTAAGTCGGTTAATAAGTAGACAAACAAGCATTTTGAAAAAAAACCGCTTAAACTTTTAAGTTCTTCCATGCCATAAACACATAGATGCTATAGATTTTAATTCATGATTAAAGTTGCAGTTAAAAACATAGCCCCTTAATTGGTCCACGCAGCTATAATCATTAGAATCATAATTAGCACTTATTTAAAATTTATGACGCGATATATCAAATATTTATGCCAACAGTGATACAGGAGATCTCGAGTTACAAAAGAAACGTTTTTGAATTCACCGATTTAAATATAATAATGTTTTCTAAGAAATATGGTGATGCTTTTGTGACAACGTTGAGTCAAAATGTCAGTGTCAAAAAATTACTTTCACTAACTTTACAAAATGTCAGTTTACAGTGACAATTAGATGTAAAATGTCAGTTTACAGTGACAATTAGATGTAAAATGTCAGTTTACAGTGACAATTAGATGTAAATGTCAGTTTACAGTGACAATTAGATGTAAATTTCTGATTTGAAGATATTTTGCTTACTACGACTTTTGTAACGCTTAATAAATGTGAAATGGGGATTTGAATTGGAACGAAAAGTTTCTTAATTTAATTCCGAGGATCCCATCTCTTAGCTCTGAATCACTGTTATTTTTTATCACTTCAAGTTTCCCAAAAACGCACTTAATAGTGAATATCCCGGTATCCGACACTGTCCCGATTAGTTGACACCTTCCATCGTCATACGTAGCATTAAAGGTTTTAAGAAGGGTGTCAATTATTGCAATCATTGGGATGTTTACATTAATGAAATATTTACCTAAAATAAACAAGTAAACGAAGAAAATTACAATAAATAAAACCCTGAACATTAGTTCGACGGAGAAGGTGATTATCGTATTTCACCAACTTTACAATTGTCAGCTTTCAATGAAAATTCTGTGTCAACTGCTGACTTGAAGAGCTTTTGTTTTAGCGCGCTTCTTAATGAAAAAGAAATATCGATCGAATTGTCATATAAAACTGACAATTGTAAAGATGGTGAAACAGGGGCATGGAATGAAACCGTACTCCAGCCTGTTGATGTCCCGGGAAATGTTGTCATCTATGTAAAGGTGCAAGCTAGAGTATCTCACGTGCTTAGGAACGACAGATACACGCTGCTGCTGATAATTATGTGCAAAGTAGAGGGGAAGAGACGCGCTGGACGCAGAAAGAAATCATGGCTGCGGATCATCCGTGAGTGAACCGACATCGCCTCTGTCGAACAACTGTTCCGGCTGGCTGTTCACAGAGACGAGTACAAGAAGCTGATGGCCAACCTTCACGATCGAAGAGGCACTGGAAGAAGAAGACGAAAACCATGAACAAAGTAAAAACGACGATAAAAGCTGCTCATTCAATGCATAAGTGTCTTGCAATAATGGACTTCAGGTTAGCGCTTGAAAACATCGCTGTTCAACGGGGAAACGCCGCCAGTCTTTTGGGCACCATGCCACGGGGGCCATATTTAGATTTAGGTTAGTTTTATTTATTTATGGCTAGTTTCGTATTTTTAATTGTTTTTACCGTTTTTACCTATGTCATTGAATTACTTAAGTGTGACATTATACTTCCTAATTAAATTACCAAAACGACGATTAAATGAAAAAACTAAACTTAATTTAATTCGGCCTATCAAAAATGCGGTATGAAAATAAGCATTGTAACAGTAAATTGTACGATGTAATAACTGCTAATCTACACGGTAATATGTACAACATAAAGCAGTGTTAACTAATTAAAATACAGTTTAAGCTCGGTGACTTAATTACCAATTGTTTTGTCATAATTACAATGTGTAATAAGGGCGGGGCGACAGGCGCAGACGAAACGGGAGCGATTTTGAACGCACAAGCGTTGCAATCTTGGGGTCATTGACTTACTGACACTATGGACTTTGGGTCTAGTACAAAATTCACGAAAAATGTCTCCCAGTGTAACTCGGCATTTTCCGATGACAGCCATACGTCATAACGCTGTCGTTCGACCAAACTAAGACTGACTGACGCTCGATTAGTGGTCTTTTTTGCAAATTAGTGGTCTTTTGGTTCGGACGTTTTCAAGCGCTAACCCGAAGTCCATGGCGTTGGTAAGTCAATGATGAGGTGTCCCATTTTTACTATTTATTGTAAGAGAATGATTAATTGAATAAGCAGTTGTCATTTTCACAATAATCAGGGAAAGTGAGTGGTGAGGGGTGATCAGATCAACTTTAACAGAAAGACAGAAATGTTTTTAGGTTCATGTCTAAACCAGAGAATTCGACTCCTAATTTTAAACTTTTATAAAAAAAGGCAAACGGAAATGGTAAGCTATCATCACTGCCTTCAATACCTACAAAAAAAATGCATAACGTTGCCACTTGATATGCCTTTTGTTCCATTATTTTTACAGCTTGTCTTCGATACTAGATGGCGCTATCAATCACCACAGTTTCTTAATCGCTACCGCTCATGTCTGTAGCAGCAGCCTAACGTTTTACATACCGGCCACATTAACATTATGCCGGCATATTCATGTAGCCACCGTTTGCGACCAGGTGGTCGCCGGTTTGGATCCAACGCAAGACTAAGTGAAAACGTGGGTAGTCAGCACTTGAATGAAATATCCTTTGACCAGGGAATGTAAGTTTTAACTAGATGTAAGTTGTACGTGAACTATAAGCTTAGTGCTGATTAAAATAGTTATAACAGCGCAAACGCTGCTGGTTGAGGGTCGTCCTAAAATACTTGATGTTACCCGACTGCCGTAGGACGGTTATGGTTTTCGAGTGTATGTCTAGTTCTTTGGCACGCTCTACAGCCTAAACCGTTTGACGGATTTCATCGTATGAGGTGTCATTGGATTTGTCCCAGTTGTAGGAGTGACATAGGGCAGTGTTTTTCAAAGTGTGGGTCGCGACGCCCAGGGGGTCGCGGCATTTACACGGGGGGTCGCGAGGATCAGCTTCGAAAGTCTCGTGCTCGTGACTACATGAAATGAAGATTATTTTAAGGATGTTTTAATAAAACAATAATATTTATTTCCTTTCAATATTAAAAAAACCGGCCAAGTGCGAGTCGGACTCGCGCACGATTTTAACGCTTTTCCCGGTGTTTTGAGAAGTCCAGTGTTAGCAGAGCCCTGCTCCTAAGCAAAACGTACGCAGTGTGGGCTCAACTTATGTTGGTCTGTTAAATCTACAGACAGAAATAAAATTTCAAGAAACACTGACATAGGGTGTTATTGTTAATTGTTTTTGCAGAGGGTTTTTTGCTTTTTGGCAACATTTTAATACTTTATCAACCGTATAGCCTTAGGGAATAGGGAATAGGGAGCCTTAGGGAATAACACCTCAGTGCCCACCCAAAAACAAGGACTTCCAATTTAGCCAACTAGGTTGGCAATGTACCTGGAACTCCTCTACTGTTGTGGATATCTATAGCCACTCAATTGCTTTTGACAACTAGAGCTACCTGTCAACGCTCATATTTTGTTATAAATAGAGTTCAACTCAAAATTCAAAGCAAGTGAGTGGATTGGCAGCTGTGGGCATGATCACTTACCATCAAGTGTCATGCTTGCTCGTGTGCCACGATTGGCCGCGACTTTATTTGTAGCAATTCTCATACTAATTGACACTTTAACGCAAACGCGACCGAGACGTATTTTGTGCTTTTTGATTACACTAAGAGCACAGAGCGTCTAGTGTAATCGACTACCAAAGGATACGTCTCGAACGCGTTTGCGTTAAAGTGTCAAATACTGAATAGTTGTTGTCGATATGTGCCGCTAGAGGCGCTGCCGATTTGCCCATACTAATTCAGACGTCAACGCGAACGCGATCGAGACGTTTTCTTGCGTCAAAAATGACACTTAGGGACTCGGAAAAAAGAGCCTCGACGTACCTTATAAAGTTTAGTGTGACCAAGGTTTAGCTTAGAGATTATCCGATTCACAAAATAAATGAATAAATTTTACTGTACACTAATAAAAATTCAACACTTAATGTTTATTTTGTTGGTTAATTGTCGCCCGTATTGGTAGGGGTTAGGGTTCAAATTGAGGTGTGGGAGAGGTGTAAATTGCAGTGTCTATCTATTTTAATGCAGTAATTTATTTTGACAGGTCCACAGCCATTTGAGGTTATCACCGGAGAGAGTAGGGTGACCACGCGGGCAGGACTATTTAAAGAATAAATATTATTATCACACAACGAAAAAACATTAATATAAATACTAGTAGTGTTTATGAAAGCTGGCTAAGTGCTAGTCGGACATAGGGTTCTGTGCATTTTTTTTTAAATTTTGATTAATTTTACTACTATATTTGTAAATTTTCCCATACGCAAAAACATCTTTGATGTTCGTAGAAACCCTGAAAATTTCTGAGGCCTTACTTCTTTACCAAATTTCATAATTTTATGTAAGCCTGAGGTACCCTTGATAGGGTTTTAAAATAAATGTACCCCCTCAAGTCACGTCTGAAACGTCTAGGTATTTAAATAATAGATACATTTATTTTAACGCGATTTATCATAATAACAAAATTCCACTTTCAACAAGTCATAAACTTACAAAGAACGTGGTTTACTGAACACACGCGACAATATTAATACGCGAAACACAATGGTTATTTGGAAATGACCGTAGAAAAAACTGTAATAATATACTTGTCGCACATAATTGTGCTGTAATGCTAAATAACGGCATATTTACCAGTGATTAGTAGTCTACCAAAATGAACTTTACTGTAAAATATTCCAGGTTTTATTTCAAGATAGGTTTTCGTCACCCTATTTAGGAAGTTATGACTTATCCTGTACACAAAAACGTTGTTAAAAAAACACTAGTAGCAACAATTGGTTGGACTTTTGTTTGTTTTTCAAGAGTTAATCCAAGTTATTTTAAAATTGTAGCAAAAATGATACAGGTTAAGATTTAAGTTTTAACGTAGATAAAGTTCATACTTGCCTCATTTACGTACCCTTTTATTTATGTATTCGTTGTTATTCGTATAATTTCCTTGTTTGTCTCTCTTTATTATCTCTCATGGTCACCCTACCAGATAAGATGACAGAACGCCAATCAAACTCCTATAAAAAACCTAACAATAAAACTTTAACTGCCCAAAACCAAATTACAAATACATTGACATAACTGACAGCACGGACATTTTATTATCCCCATAAGGTCCCTTTTCGATTAACTTTCGGTTGCTGAATGGATCATAAAAGCTGGTTTTCGTATGTTTGTTTGTGTGATATTAGTGAGATAAGTTAAAGGAGGTTTGTGAGTGGGATGCGTTGCTAATGTGTTTAAAAAAAAGGGATGTGATGATGTTATTGTTATTTAGTAATTTAAAATGAATTTTGACCACTAAGCGGTCATCATGAAGTTTCTACTAAATGTGTTGCAAAAATTAAAAAATTAGAATTTATTTTGGAGTTGTGGAGACGTACTTTTTGGCCGACGATTACACTAGAGGCTCTGAGTGCTTAGTGTAATCGACGACCAACAAAATACGTTTCAAACTTTTGCGTTAACGTGTCAAATACTAAACGTTGCCAACACGCACCGCTAGAGGCGCTGCCGGTTCGACCACAGTAATTGAGACGTTAACGCGGACGCAATCGAGACGTTTTCTTATTTTAACATGAAACTACAGTGAGATTCAATCATAGTGAAATAAACGGATCACTCACGTATGTCAGTCGACGTGGGCTTACGACTCGCCACCGGCGTGGCGTGTGCTCCCAGAGGAAGGACTACGGATTAGTCCGAATCATGTCTAGCTATAAGTACTCGACTGACATACGTGAGTGATCCGTTTATATATACTAATAAATTGCACAGCTAAAACCAGAATTTTCTGACAAAAACAAAAACATTTTTAACAAACTCACTAATAATATTCGAATTCAATAAAAAATTACCACCTAGTTTTTAAATCCTATTTAGAAAAAATAAGGTTTTTTTTTTGTAACGGAATAATTTCGCGATCATAAAACCGCGCGTAAAACCGGGCATTCAATACCGATTTTTAGGATTGTAATGTATTTAAAGATGATCGCGATGTTGTAAAGATCTTGGGACCGCAGTGGATGCGGAAAGCACAAGACCGGTCTGAGTGGAGAGCCGCGGGGGAGGCCGCCGGCCAGCAGTGGACGTCTTTCGGCTGACATGATGATGATGATGATGATTGTATTTAAAGCCGCCATGAGCGGGCTCGTATTGAGTAGAGATTGGCTTTTTTATGGGCAGGTACCTTCAAATTAAATATGCTTAAGTATCTATTACATAAAGCCGAAAAACCAGAACGAGATAAAAGAAAAGAGGCAGAGCGAGACGGCGCTCTACAACACCATTTTGACACGTTTCTCCCAAACAACGCATTATTTCTCCGGATTTTTAAAGCAATTCGATTCTTTGATCTTGGGAATCGCGAAAAACTTGAGAAAATATAATATTGGGTGTGTAAGTTTTATACTTATATTAAGCAAAATAAAATCGCAAGTTCAAATTTCGAGCCAAAAGTTAGTGATCTGTTGTTTATGCCAGTGTTGCCGATCAGTGTTGCCGAAAGAAAGCCATTCATTATCCTGCATTGCAGTCTACGGAAGTTTAAAATTTTATCTATGTAAAGAAAAAATACGTGTCCAATGTTTTTTTTCCGATAATCTGTCTGACGGACTAATTAGAAATATTACTTTTTTACCCAGAGGACACATTCCTATTGCTACAGAGATTCCTATAATATTCCACGCGGGCGGAGCCGCGGGCGCCCTCTAGTGTATTTTATTTGTGGCTGTGTATTCACAGGAGTTGCTAGTGATCGCCCATTGGTTGAAATTCGACAGTAGTCTTTTTCGAATATTTTTTTTTTTACACTCAATTTGTATATACGGCATTACAGCGAACCAATACGCCGAGAAACCAGTGCCGTAAGCACGACTTGTCGAATCCTGCGTCACGTAAAATTCGAATAGTAAACTATAACGAGTTTGTATGGCGTTTGGAACAGCGCCCGCCCGTGAGCGTATTAGGAACTAAAATTTAGTATGAGATTTCTCGATCTCGATACGATAACCGGTTATGCCCGATAACCGGTAACGCAGGATTCGACAAGTCGTGCTTAGGGCACTGATTACTTAATTAACAAGAACCGCGTTCGCGTATAGTCTGAATTACTTACTATGGACACATTAGCAGCGCCACTAGTGGCACGTCTCGACAACAAAGATCTAGTATTTGACACGTTAACGCGTAGGTGAAATAGGGGTCAGGTTGGTCTTGACGAAATTCAAAATTCAAAATTCAAAATTCAAAAAAATCAAAATTCAAAATTCGAAATTCAAAATTCAAAATTTTATTCAGCAAATAGGCAGTTGAATGCTCTTTTACGCGTCATTTTTTTTTTTTGTCTACCAGCGCTTTCGGAAAGACCATGATTGCCAAGAAGAATGCGCCGCAAGAAACTTGGCACAAAGTATTTTTTTCTAAAAACAAGTTACATTAGCTCTTACAATACGCAACCACAGACAAACTACACAAAGAAACCTCACTCTATCATTAAAAAATTAAGAGAGAAAAAAAAATACCGTATTTTAGAAACAAGTGTAAAAAATAATTATTAGAACAGCAAAACCAGAACACTTTACTTTACTGGCACGTTTTAATTGAGCAGGAGATGTATAAGGTCTCCAGGTCAAATATCTGTGAAAATTTGAATTACAAAGGGATGTATAGGGTCCCAGAATTAATACTACAATATAATAATTAATCTAAATGGCTTAGAGATGTATAGTCCCTAGGGTCAATTTAAACTAAATTTAAAATCAGCAGAGGTGTAAAACGCCTACACGGTCAAATAATAAGTATAATAATACATCATCATCATCTTATTTAAGAGTGCTACTCTTGTCGATGCAGTCATATTGCAAAAATTGGGAAAATAGTGCAGTGGTTGCCCATTGCCTTCTGCACCGCAGTATCCTAACCGGTGTAGCTGATGCAGCTGCGCTCAGGAAAGTCTACTACAGAACCGTTCTGGGACACTGTCCCCACGCGACTGTGTAGTACTAGCAGTACAGCTGCCCCCTGCTAGGATCCAGGTTTCTGTCCCTGTGACATGCCTCTTCCGCCTGTTTCACCGTACCGATGATCTTCATCTCCGCCTACCAGCCGTTGAGGTCTTCACCTTCTAATCTATCTATCTATTCTATATATATAAAAATGAATCCCTATTTCCCTTGGTCACGGCATCACGCCTGAACGGCTGGACCGATTTCGCTAATTCTTTTTTTGTTCTGTTCGTTATTATCAGGAGAAGGTTCTTATGAAAGAAAAAAATAAGGAAATTGCGCGGAAAATTAGAAAATTTAAAATTACTTAACCATCATATAAAATTATTAAACTTTTTTAATGTAACCTTAGTCATAACTATCGAGTCAGCTAGATCAACCTGACAACTTTATATATAAAAACAATTAACTTAATAAAATCAAAAATCTGCTCATTTATGGCGTCTAAGGCGGAACAAAGTTCGCCGGGTCAGATAGTAGGTACATTATATAGAAGACACTACTGTGCCCCCAGATGCTAAATGAACGCAAGTGAAAAAAGTTGTGGCGACACCCGTATCCCACTAATGTTATGATTTCATTATACGACTAATTTACCACTTTATCTCACTAAGAGCGTAATCAATCACGTACAGTCAACAGACAAGAGCGATGGCGTATAGTTATCTGTTGACTGTACTCGATATAGGCTTTTGTAGTGCCGCTGCTTTAAAAACCGGCCAAGTGCGAGTCGGACTCGCGCACGAGGGTTCCATAGAAAGATTTTAACGCTTTTCATGCTGTTTTAAGAAGTCCAGTGTTAGCAGAGCCCTGCTCCTAAACAAAATGTACGCAGTGTGGGGTCAACTTATATTGGTCTGCGAAATCTACAGACAGACATAAAAAATTAAGATTTTGAGACTTTTCGGAGTGGTTGTGCTATGTGTATAAGAGCTACCTTCATAGCAAATTTGAAGTTGCTAGGACAACCGAAAGTATCCTTTAGGTTTTAGGATTTCGTCAATTTGTATGGAAATAGCCTTTTTAATGACTGTATCTTCTGAAAGCGTTGACTTAGAAGGTTGATTTTTTCACAGCTTCAAGGGACCGCAGGCTTGAGTATTTGATATTAATTTCAGCAAGCCACCTCCAAGCGTTCTGGAGAAAAAGGGTCTTGACAGACAGCAGACAGACAACAAAGTGATCCTATAAGGGTTCCGTTTTTCCCTTTTGAGGTACGAAACCCTAAAAAAGGATAAAAGTTGGTTAAAAAACATCCGGTTTTATTTTGTTACAGGTAGTCTTTGTCTTCCAGGGTACTACAGAATGTACTGTCTGTTAATTACTGTTGCATATTGCAACGAAAAGGCGACGAAGAAAAAAAAATCTACTAAAAATTACTTTTAGTACAAGCTTTTTTGCTGTCTGCACTCGTGTTGTCATCCCACTTACACATCCATACCAAATTTCAAGTCAATGCCATTAACCGCTGAAGAGTTTCGTCCTGTGGGGACGATCCTGGCCTCACCACCAGGATTTCACGACCAGATTATTGTATTGTCACCGGATTTACATAAGTACGCCAAATCTCATCTCAATCGGTTCAGAATATCGGCTTCAAAATTGAGTTGCAAGCTAAATAAAACTTGTAAAAAAAATGTTTTTCATTTTCTTCCAATTAGGTAAGTACATAGACACAAATAATTATGATACCTAGGAGCACGGACCAACCACCCTCTGGACACCGCATCTTCTATAATTTACTTGGAAAGTCATTACGAAAAAAGCCGGTGAGCGGGCCGGGGGAATGCGTCGTGATTGGTTCATAGCTTGTCATGTCGCTTGTCTGTCGAAAGTGAGCCGCGATCGGTGGCTAATAAGATTTATAGGTGCAAATCAGCATGCGTTTCGGAAACGTTCGCCCTGACATTTGGTGTCCAGAGGGTGGTTGGTCCGTGCCTAGGAGTTCTGTACTTATAATACAAAAAGTAGGATTAATTAATTAATAAGTAGTTATACATAGTACGAAGAAGTAAACTATTACTACGGTAACAATTAACGATGTAGTTATGGAAGAAACAGAAAAAAAAACTTTATTACTTATAAGCCTTTTTCTGGGTCTTATGATTTTCTCAATAGCAAAAAATCTGTCAAAAAGAAACATTATAGATAGACAAAAAAAAAAACACCGCAAAAAACATCTTATTGTTTTTTTAAGCTCGACTTAAACACGTTACTCACGACAAGCATAGTCAGCTCAATCAATGTGACAACGTGATGAATCAATTGTAAAAAAAAAGCTTAAGCGCCAAAGCTGTTTTGATAAGAGGGTCCCGTACAGTTTTTCACATACATTTTTCGATTTGGACGGAGCTAAACTTTTTTATTCACGAACCAAATAAGGTTACATTTTCCCGACTGCCTAAAGAGGGCTATGTTTTTCAATCGTATGTATGTATGTATAATTCTTTGGCACGCTCTACAGCCTAAACCATTTGACGGATTTTAATGTATGAGGTGTCATTGGATTCGTCTCAGTTGTGGAAGTGAAATAGGGTATACTGTTTCCCAGAATTGCAGTCGGGTTTTCTGCCCCCATACTACGAAATTCGAAAATCGAAGTTCGTATCGTATCGTCCCGCTCACTCTCGTGTTAAATAATGTTAGCTTGAGAGGGACGGCACGATACGAAGTCCGAATTTTGCACTTCGTAGTCGGGGGGCTGTTTTTGATTTTAAGTTGGTTATTTTATTAGGGTTCTGAAACAGTGCGATGACAAATCCGAAGCCTGGTGATCACCGGCGCCAATAGTATAGACAGAGCAACATAGGAAGAATTGCAGACGCGTTGCCAACCTCGAAGGTTAAAATGAAGTACCTGTAACACTGGTAAGTCCTCAGCTGTCTTCCTTTCCACAGGAACACAACAGTACAAGCGTCGCTGCTTAGCAGCAGGATTAGCGAGTAACATGGTGGTAGCGATCCAGACAGCCCTTGTAGGTATAGGGTCTTACAGACCTACAAAAAAGTAAAAATTCACAAAAAGTACTACACTTTTTTCGGGTAAGTTGTAAGTATAAGTATAAGTATCTATGTAAGTTGGGTGCCAAGTTTCTTGCAGCGCATTCTTCTTGGCAATCATGGACTTTTCGAAAGCGCTGATAGACTCAAAAAATGCGTATAAAAAACATTCAACTTCCTATTTGCTGAATACGATTTTGAATTTTGAACCCTAAAATTAAATATCGGTAAAAAAAACTCAGCTAACTCAGTTCTTTTGTACAACTTCATTAAGCGGTCAATAAATTCAAAATGATGTTTCATGCTAATATATTTTCGCGCGTCCATACAAAACCGGTTCATGTCTACTAATACATAATGAGATTGTTCGGTTGACGTGTTCAACGGCGTTCGACGTTTAGAAAAATAATTGAATTGCATTTTGATTAAATCTAAAATCGACGCCATGGTTCCTAAGAACAGATTTCCCCATCTCTTATAGTTTCTGACTTCTCCCTTATTACTGATGGATGGATTGATCAACCTGTACATATAAGTCCAAAATTTCCAGACGTCAAGAAAATGTATGCATGCAAATATTTCCTGACGGGACTACGTTTCCCGCAACGACCTGGTAACGATCGCGGGACCGCGGTGGATGCGGAAAGCACAAGACCGATCTGAGGGTCGAGCACGACTTTACGAATGCTGCGTAACGTAAAATCGAATAGTAAACGTTGTTTAGTATGTTTGACGTTTGGAACGGCGCCCGCCCGTGAGCGTATTTGGAACTAAAATTTAGTATGAGGTTTCTCGATCTCGATACGATAACTGTAACGTTACGCAGCATTCGTAAAGTCGTGCTCGACCCTCTGAATGGAGAGCCGCGGGGGAGGCCGCCGTCCAGCAGTGGAAGTCATTCGGCTGACATGATGGTGATGATGATGGGACTACTTTTTGAGAAACAGTCATCTATGTATTTTGACGACCTGATAGCCAAGAGACCCTAACTACGAAGCTTGAGGTCCCGGGTTTGTATGATGAATACGAATGTTTAGGTATTCTTGAGTCTTGGATGTTTGATATGTATTTAAGTAGGTATGTATGTATTTATCTATATAAGTATGTTTATCCGTTGTCTAGTACCCATAGTACAGGCTTTGCCTAGTTTGGGACTAGGTCAATTGGTGTCAATTGTCCCAGGATATTTATGTACATTACACATCTAAAAGAAAGTCGTGTTGGTTAGAACACTTATAACATGGGAAAGGCTGAACCGATTTTTGTGATCATTGATTTGTTGAATTTAGCTCTTTTACGAATAGCAGAATAACTAATAAAAGAGAAGAAAACTTCACAAAAAAATATGAAGAATAGGTATTCATTTTCTCATGCATTTTCTATGGAACGTCCTATGACGATACTACCGAGTCCCACTGGTACTATAATTAAACTGACATGTTTCCGCGGTATGACACTAGTTGTTAATTATTTATTATTAAAACATACTTTAACAAGAAACCGGGAACCGGTCTGCGCCTACGCAGAAAAAATCGCACTTTTGCTGTGGGCATTAGACATATTTCTTTCCGATAACGACAGACTGACGCGAGGATAGACCTACAGAGGTAGGTTTTCTGTAGAAACTCCTCCTAACCCTCCTCCCCCTCCCTCCTCCTCCTCCTAAAGGAATAAAAAAAACACATTTTTTTTAATTACGACAAGGAAAGCAAACGAGCAAGTGTGTCACCTGATGGTAAGTGATCACCACTGCCCATAGACACCCATAACCGAGGGGGGTTTGCAGTTGCGTTGCCAACCTAGAGAGCTAAGATGAAATGCCTCTTGTGCCCGTAATTACACCGGCTCTCTTACTTTCCACACCAGAACACAACAGTGCAAGCACTGCTGCTTAGCGGTAGGATTAGCGAGTAAGATGGTGGTAGCGATCCGGACGGACCTCGCACAAGGTCCTACGAACCGCAAAATTTTGTCTGATCAAGGTACGTTTCCTTCAAATTTCAATTAAGTCTACATTTTTTAAAAGCCGTGATAGCCTAGTGGTTTAACTTATGACCTCTCAAGCAGAGGGTTTGAGCCCCAGCTTCTGAGTTTTTCGGAATTTACGTGCGAAATTTCATTTGGTTATTGATTACGAGCTTTTCGGTGAAGGAAAACGTCGTGAGGAATTCTGCACACACCTGCTAAGCCTAAGCAATTCAATAGTGTGTGAAGTTCCCAATCTGCACTGGGCCCGCGTGGGAACTACAGCTCTGGCTGGTGATGACGATGATTTGCGTCACGAACTTTTTCGTTCATCGCATATTTTAAGTGAAAAAATTCACTTAAAATTTGCCGTAACTAAAAAGCAAAGAGCAATATCGAAATTATTAAAAAAAAAACGAATAAAATAATACTTAACAGCTTTTTAAAGCCCGCGGGACATAATTGAGCGTAATAAGGCCAAATGGGCGAATAAATTTTAAAAATTGAACTTCCAAAATGGCGCCCAAATTGTTATTTGCCGGACTTTATGGCGCGGCCAAGTTTATGGTGTCTTTTTCAGTTTTTATTTAACGAAATTGTGTGTATTTTGCTTTTATTTCCAGTTTTATTACTACTGCTAAGCGACATCAAAAAACCGGACAAGTGCGAGTCGGACTCGCGCACGAGGGTTCCGTACAAAGATTTCCCTGCTTTTCCCCAGTGTTTGAAGTTGCCCAGTATTAGCAGAGCCCTGTTCCTAAGCAAAATGTACGCAGTGTGGGGTCATTTTACATTAGACATATGAAAACGGGATATTGACCGCAGTAACCTTACAGGTTTGATGATTTCAAACCAATAAGGTAATCACGGTCAATAGCCCTTTTTCATTATGACTTATGCAATTAACCGCGAATCATTTAAAACTGTCATTTTACATTGGCCTATGACATATACAGACAAACATGAAAATTTAAGATTTTGAGTTTTTTCTGAGTGGTTGTGCTATAAGAGTTACTTTCATAACAAATTTCAAGCTTCTAGAACAACTGGAAGTGCGTCAAAATCTTTCTACGGAACCCTCGTGCGCGAGTCCGACTCGCACTTGTCCTTTTTGTTTTTTTAAGTTAGGATCATGAAACTTAATAAACATAATTTTCAAAATAAACAAATAATCACGTGTTTTACCGTTTTTGAAAGTTTTACCCTTTAGGGGGTGAAAAGGGGGGTGGAAGTTTGTACGAGAAAAAAGTTATTTTTAAAGTTACGATAGGGAGGGATTTCGCGGAATACCCACGGGATAGAGTTTTGCCACGGGAGCGAAGCCGCCGGCGAAAGCTAGTACAAAATATTTTTACCATTGACTTAATTGTCAATTAACTCTGAGTTAGAACGTGGTACCTAGTGACTTTATCGGAAGCTATAAACCTCCCGCACTGGCTTTGTCCGAATTTTGGGAACCACTGCCATGAATGCTTAATGCTAGAGTCAGGATATGCTACATTGGCTGTTTCGATCAAAATTCTAAATATTTTTTCATGTAATCTTTACATGAACCTCTATTTATAATGATTTCAAAATTTAGAAAGTCACTTTTTGTCGGTCCCTAGTAAACTATTCCTCCCCATCACTCTAAGGTTGGCTGATAGAGATGCCTTAAAGGGATAAGGCCTTTGTACTCTAATTTCATTGTCTGTAAATTGTATTTTTATTTACTTGCTTAAAACCAGGGAGTAACTGGAGAACGTTTGTATGGAAAAATAACCACTAATGTAATTTTTTTTTTAATAGCCTGCTGAAGTGTCCCACTGTAGGGCAAAGGCCTCTCCCCTGGATCTCCACAACTCCCGGTCTGGCGCAATGTCAGGCCAGTCCTTAGCACACGCGTCCAAATCGTCCCGCCATCTCCTTCTTGTTTTAAATACTAACAAATGTAAAATACTGGCTTTAAAAAGTTGAAAAACTATTTTGTCATTTCAAAGTTCAATAATTCAAAAACGTGTAAACCAATTTTGTTGAAACTTAGCTAAGAACCATTTCGATTAATCTAGCTTTCGATTAAAAGTCGGTCCATCCGTATGGGAGCTATGGTGCCACTGACAGATTCACAGGTCAAACCTAAAACACCCTTCTTTCTCGCTGTGGGTTAAAAATAGCCACGAACCAATCCACTACATGCCTACTACCCAGCTATTGAAGGCACATTCTGTTTTGCATATTAACGTGCCAGTTTCCTACGTCGGGGAGGAATAGTCGACGGCATATCGATGGGGCATGATGGGACATGTAAATACATTCACATATTCTCTAGGAATACATAATAAAAGCAATTTACAATGACATTAAATCTAAACTTAAACTAAATAAACTACAACTTAAAACTAAATTAAATCTAAATAAGGCCCCCGTGGCATAATGCCCAAAAGGCTGGCAGCGTTGCCTCGCTGAATAGCGATGCTGATTCTTTGAGAGAGAAAACTGCCAGCCCTTTGGTCACAAGTTGCATCAACTAAGCGCTTTTGTAACTCAGAAATAAGCTTGTAAGCGCTGGGACCCCATGGACCCAAAGTTTCAAACCCGACAGGAACAAAATTATAATTCGGACCGAGAGATTGATACTTAGATTTTTTTCTATTTTCGGAATACATACATGTTAAGCTATAAAATACGGTTACTTATCTCAACCTTCGTCTGTGTCGTCCGCGTAGATTTCGGTTATCGCTATCCCGCGGGAACCACATAATTTTTCCGAATAAAAACTAGCCTATGTTATTCCTCAATATTCAAACTACCTGCTTACCAAATTTCATCTAGATTGGTGCAGCGGTTTTCCCGTGAAGAGGTAACAAACAGACAGACAGAGAGACAGAAAGAGAGAGAGACAGAGATTTATGGTAGGTATTTCCAACTTTGGGAAAGAGGTCACTCGTCGAGTCTGACTCGGCTGGGCAGAGGGTCGAGCACGACTTGACGAAAGCTGCGTAACGTAACGGTTATCGTATCGAGATCGAGAAACCCTATACTGAATTTTAGATCCAAATACGCTCACGGGCGGGCGCTGTTCCAAACGTCATATAAACTCGACAACGCAGGTTTAGAAATGTCGTGCTCGACCCTCAGCGTTCGGGAAGCTTTGCAGTGTCTTTTCGTCCAAATCACCGCAGTGTTTGAAGCTTCGATCAACCATTAATTGTTGATCGAAGGTTTGAAGTCAAAAGTCTTTGACCAGTGTGTGTTGCCAGTGGTGACTTACGGATCTAAGACCTGTGCGCTAACGATGGGCCTCATAAGGAAGTTCAAAGTACCTCGGTGCGAGATTTCGACTTGCACCATAGGTACCACACATTTTACATGTACCAACAATGCACATACAAACAACACTTATCTTAATAATGGTGATAACTGTAAAAACTAACATAAGTATAGTGAGCGACTCTACCCGCCCACGCCATGTTAATATAGCTTAACAATATAATTATAATATATAATATATGCGGCATGCGTGATAATGATATGATTGATCGTCGAGTAAGTGTGGGAGACGTGGATGTACAGTCACGAACAAAAGTGTTAAGTACAAATGCAAATAATCTTTATTGAAAACCACAAAACAGTACAAGGAGATTACAGAAAAACAAGTATGGTAGACAATAGGCGGTCTTATCGCTTAAAAGCGATCTCTTACGGACAACCAAAATACAGAAACCAAGATGAAAGATAAGGAAGTATAAACTAAATGTATAAATATACAGAAAGGCCAGAAAAATAAATTCTCGAACCGGAATTCGAACCCAGGACCTCTTTATTTAGTGAAATCAAATTAATGCAGATATAAATTTAATTAAAATAAAAAGAAATGCAACGAAGCCTGCGTGCTCCCAGAAGTAGGACTACGGATTGGTCCGAAACATGTCAGGCTACGCTCGACTGGCGTAGGTACGTGATTGATCAGTTCATTTCACTTAGTAACATTAAGGCTAAAGTTGGCGAGCAATGCGAGAATAACCTAACCAACTTAAAATTAAAAACAGAAAACCCGACTGCAATTCTGGGAAACAATATACCCTATGTCACTCCCACAGCTGAGGCGAATCCAATGACACTTCATACGTTGAAATCCGTCAAACGGTTTAGGCTGTAGAGCGTGCCAAAGAGTTAGACACATACATACATACATGCTCTCGGGTAAAAAATGGCTTCTTAATAGACCTAAATGTTATTTGGAAGGCATAGTATATGGGAAAGTTTCAGTTCTCTGCGTCGGAAAGTTTCAATTCTATGCGTCATTGGTAGACGAGAATAGAAACATTTTATTGATGTATTTTACTAACTAAAAAGTCATCATCAGCACAGGCCTCCTCTCAGAACAAGTGGCCTTGGGCTTTAGTTCCCACGCAGGCCCAGTGCGGAATGGGAACCTCAAACACACCATTGAATTGTTTCACAGGAGTGTGCAGGTTTCCTCACAATGTTTCCTTTACCGAAAAGCTCGTGACAAATTGCAACTGTAATGTCGCACATAAATTCCTAAAAACACAGAGGTGCGAGCCGGGGCTCGAACCCACGACCCTCTGCTTGAGAGGTCATAGGTCAAACCACAAGGCCATCACGACTTTTTTAACAGCTAAAAAGTAATTAGGCCTTATATATGTAACAGTTGCGTAAACTACTATTATTGACTCAGCAACGGTAACACCGCCGTTGTCGTAATAAGTACGCATTTTTTCCTAACACTTTTCTATACGACAGCACAGCGTAAAAGCAAGATTTAGCAGCCATACATTTTCATTCGGTATTTTCGATTGTAAATTCTTTTGTCTATTCGACTACGAGCCACAATTCTCATTTGAAATTATAATTTTACTACACTTAAGCTTTTTGATTTCTGGGCTGTATATTTACAACTAGGTACTGAACCATATTGTTATGCTAAATATGTAATACTTTATTTACATAATAAAAGCAATTTACAATGACATTAAATCTAAGCTTAAACTAAATAAACTACAACTTAAAACTAAATTAAATTAAATCTAAATAAGGCCCCCTGTTATGCTTAGAACGTTGACTGTATGTATATGTTACGCAGTTCGATAGCTATGACGTAAAATATTAACATTAACCAGCGTTCAAGCTCCTGCACCCCGAGCAAAAGTTTTCACTCAGAGGGTCGAGCACGACTTTTCGAATCCTGCGTCACGTAAAATCGAATAGTAACGTTGTCGAGTCTGTATGACGTTTGGAACAGCGCCCGCCCGTGAGCGTATTTGGAAATAAAATTTTGTATGAGGTTTCTCGATCTCGATAGGATAACCGTAATGTTACACAGGATTCGACAAGTCGTGCTCGACCCTCAGAATGGAGTAGTAACGTTCATCATCGTCATCATCATTTATTCAGCAAACATGTAGGTACATTTGTCTTAAAAAAATATATACTTGGACCCTGGTAGGGTATAGCGGTAGCCACAGTTAGTACATAAAATCTAACTAATTAGAACAGCGTGAAATTTTAAACTTGATTTGACACATCTGTGATTCCCCTCGTGTTGCAGGTGTCCATGGGCTGCGGTGATTGCTGATGAGGTGACCCGCCGGCTCATTTACCCCCCTTATATGTAAAAAAAAAACTTTAACAAAAAGCGGTGTAATCACAGGCACAAGAGGCATTACATCTGAGCTCTCTAGGTTGGCAACGCATCTGGAAACCCCCCGAGGTTATGGGTGTCTATGGGCAGTGTTGATCACCTACCATCAGGTGACCCACTTGCTTGTTTGCCTTCCTTGTCGTATAAAAAAAAAAGCTCAAATTCACTTTTGACAATGTCCTATCCTTTAGAAAGGACTTCGGATCTCACGAGGCTAAGAGCACCTGCTTTTAATATTCAAATCGGGTCACCCGTTTACCGTTTAAGAGCTACAGTGCCACAGATACACACACATAGCGGTCAAACTTATAACACCCCTCTTTTAGCGTCGGGGATTATAAAACTTTTAGTAAACCATCAAACCAACCATCTTACTCGCTAATCCTACAGCTAAGCAACAGTGCTTGCTCTGTTATGTCCGGAACATAACAGAGCAAGCACTGTTGCGGTGGAGAGTAAGGCAGCCGAGGAAATCACAGACACGAGAGTTATTTCATCTTAGGTTGGCAACTCATCTGTACACCCCCCGGGGTTGCCGGTGTCTATGGGCAGTGGTGCACTTACCATCAGGTAGCCCACTTGCTCGTTTGAAACAGCTTATCGTATAAAAAAACGGTTTTACCATTTGCCGGGTTCCGTGGTAAGGACCTCAAAAGTTGGGGAGTTTATGAATATGAATATGAATATGATTAGTCATCCCAACAACGGTTGATGATACGGCTAGATTGATGCCGTACATAATTTAGTCGTAGAAAGTGTAGTCATTGCGTGTAATGACGAGACACTCTCTGTTATGGTGGTTAGAGATGTCAGAAATACTGGATATACCGCGTCTGACTTGAAGATTCTTAACCACACCCCATTATAAGTGTTGCAAATTTATTGAAACTAAGTCATAGGGTTGTCGCTCGATACCTATTTATTTCGTTGTCAATGTGATATATTGGTATACCAAACGTTTTTGTCACAAAATTATTTCTACAGGTAAAACAACAGATTTGTATAATTTCATTCGTTTTCTGAATTAATTATTAAGAGATTTTCGAGTTTTCTAATTTCGCCATCAGCTCTGTTTTAAACTGGGAAAATTCATTATTTTAACTGAACAAAAAGTTAACAAATTATAATGATATATGACATTTATCATTACTGACAAATAAATGACACAATCGCCTATTATAGAGTTACAAAACAGCATAAAACCTCTTTTAAGTCCGTACACTTGAAACATATAAATAAAAAAGTGAATTGTGAAGTTCACATCAAATAGACCAGGTGCATCGAATTACATATTGCAGGCGAATTGCATATCCCTAGGGTTTTTAATGAATCCGCAACACTGATAAAAAAAAATAAAAATTTTATTCAGCAAATGGGCAGTGAATGCTCTTTCACACGTAATTTTTTTTGAGTCTACCAGCGCTTTCGGAAAGACCATGATTGCCAAGAAGAATGCGCCGCAAGCAATTTGGCACAAAGTAATTTTTTCTAAAAACATGTTACATTAGCTCTTACAATAAGTAGGTAACCACAGTATATACGTAATAACTTAAAAAACTTACTTAGATTTAATTTCATTTAGTTTTAAGTTTTAGTTTAATTAGTTTAAGCTTGGATTTAATGTCATTGTAAATTGCTTTAGTATAATAAACACACCAATTTTGGAAAGTTTGAAAACCCCCGACATTGTCATTTCAAAATTCAATATTTCAAAAACTTAGCTAAGAACCAATAAGGACGAATTTCGACGCGTTTTTGCAATCGAAAGCTAGTTTTATCGAGATGATTCTAGCTAAGTTTCATTAAAATCGGTTTCGCCGTTGTTGAGATATTGCACTTTGAAATGACAATGTGGGGAGTTTTAACATGACGTTCTAAATTCGATTTACCTATAAAAGTAGTTAAATAAAACGGATCACTCACGTATATAAGGCGAGTTTCGCCAGACATGTTTCGGACTAATACGTAATTAGTCCTCCCTCTGGGTTTTATTTCACTACGATTGAATCTCACGGTAGTTTCAATGTTATAAGTAATGTTGTTTTCAAGCTTATTTCAGAGTTGCAAAAGCACTTAGTCAATGCAACTTGTGAATGAAGGGCTGGCAGTTTTCTCTCTCAAAGAATCAGCATCGCTATTCAGCGAGGCAACGCTGCCAGCCTTTTGGGCACCATGCCACGGGGGCCTTATTTAGATTTGATTTAGTTTTAGTCTAGATTTAATGTCATTGAAAATTGCTTTTATTATGTAAAAGAAATTAGTAATTTGGCGTATCCAGTTTAGTGGGTATTATGTTGATGTTGAAAAGAGACAGTTTACCGCTCGGCGGCGTTATGCGGGTTTCCACTTAGCACCGTCAGATTATGCCCGTTTGTACGAATTTGTGGGTTATTATCCTTCGGAGGCTTTGAGTTTCGTAGGTAACGTTTTTTTGAAAATAAACGTTATCTTGAATGGGGAGATTTATTTATTATATTATTTATTAATCCCAACAAACAGCGAAACATAATCCTAACTTCCTTACTAATATTACAAATGCGAAAGTAATTCTGTCTTTCGCCTCTCTGTCTGTCTGTTTGTTACCTCTCCACGAGAAAATCGCTGCACCGATCTAGATGAAATTTAGTAAAAAGATAGTATGAATATTGAGGAATAACATAGGCTACTTTTTATTCGGGAAAATAGTATAGTTCCCGCGGGATAGCAATAACCGAAATCTACGCGGACGAAGTCGCCGGCAACAGCTAGTTCTTAATAAGTAAGCACCTAGTGATAATAATAAGTTATTTACAAAACTAAAAACCCGACTGCAGTTAGTAGGTAACCATTCACTACAATAGGCAGATTACACTAGAGCATCAGTTCCCTCAACAAGAATGCGTAACGCAGTAAGCAAATGCTTTTAACGAAGCAACGCTGCGTGACAGAAAATTAGTACGTTTAAACACGAGTATAATAATATCAACACCACTTTGACAGACCACCCAGAAAAAGTCAACACGTTTTTTGGTCGTGTGTGAAGGGTTAGCAATTGTTAGACCAGCCTATTTCACCAACTCTACAATTGTCAGTTTTCAATGACAATTCGGTGTCAACTGGCCCCTATTTTACCAACTTTACAATTGTCCGTTTTCAATGACAATTCGGTGTCAACTGGCCCCTATTTTACCAACTTTACAATTGTCCGTTTTCAATGACAATTCGGTGTCAACTGGCCCCTATTTTACCAACTTTACAATTGTCCGTTTTCAATGACAATTCGGTGTCAACTGGCCCCTATTTTACCAACTTTACAATTGTCCGTTTTCAGTGACAATTCGGTGTCAACTGGCCCCTATTTTACCAACTTTACAGTTGTCCGTTTTCAATGACAATTCGGTGTCAGCAAGTCAGCAAACTTGAATAACATCTGTTTTAGCGAGCTTCATATTGTCAGAGAAATGTAGTTCGAATTGTCATCATCGTAAAGATGGTGAAACGGCCCCTGTTTCACCAACTTTACAAATGTCAGATTTCAATAACGATTCGGTGTTAATGAAGATCGAATTGTACTAACAACTTTATTTACATAATAAAAGCAATTTACAATGACATTAAATCTAAGCTAAAACTTAAAACTATATTTAAATCTAAATAAGGCCCCCGTGGCATGGTGCCCAAAAGGCTAGCAGATCGAATTGGCATTAAATAAATAAATATCATGGGACAATTGACACCAATTGACCTAGTCCCAAATTAAGCAGAGCTTGTGTTATGGGTAATAGGCAACGGATAAACATACTTATATAGATAAATACATACTTAAATACATATTAAACATCCAAGACCCAAGTACAAATATTCGTATTCATCATGCAAACATCTGCCCCAACCGGGATTCAAACCCGGGACCTCTAGCTTCATAGTCAGGGTCTCTAACCACTCGGCTAACCGGCCGTCATTGTAAGCTGACATTTTGTAAACAGGTCTTGACTTGAAGAGCTTTTGTTTTAGCGTGCTTCATATTGTCAAAGACCTACCACACTGAACGGGCTGTACGAAAAGTACCTAACACACGTAACAACACTTTTTTTTACTGAACAAGGGAGGCAAACGATCAAACGGGTCACCTGATGATAAGCGATCACCGCCGCCTATGAGAACCAGCAACCCCAAGAGAGTCACTAGTCCGTTGCCGGCCTGTAAGGGGGAAAAAGGATAGAGAAAAGGGGGGGGGGGGGATCGGGCCTTCGGCACTCTCACTGACCGAAGGAAACGCAACAGGGGTGATGTTGCTTCACGCCGATTTTCTGCGAGAGGGTGATACGTCCCCGGACGAGCCGGCCCATTCGTACGGCAGCAAATAGCTACAGTATGGCTCTCCCACTACACAAATTTTATTACTATTAGTACTATGGATGGTGGCTCGGAACCCTCTGTGCGCGAGGCCGACTCGCACTTGACCGGATTTAAGTCACTTCTACTTCACAGCAAGTCTGTAGCATAATATTGACAATATTAGAGTTGGTCCATCGCTTTCGTATTTGCCGACGCCTCGAACGGAGCTAGTTGTCTCTTTCTACGTAGATTGTTTATCAACGGAATATGTAATACTAGCTGTTGCCCGCAACTTTGTCTGCGTCCCGTGGGAACATCATCATCATCATCATCAGCCTATTTACGTCCCACTGCTGGGCACAGGCCTCCTCTCAGAATGAGAGGGCTTGGGCTATAGTTCCCACGCGGAACATAACCCCCGTGTTCCCGTGGGAACATAAGTATCAAAAATTAACAAAGTAAGATCAAATCAAACTTATCAAATCAGAGCGTCTAGTGTAATCAGCGGCCAAAAACACGTCTCGACCGCTCTTGCGTCAGTGTCAAATACGAGAAGTGTTTGTTGTCGATACGTGCCACTAGTGGCGCTGCTAATGTTCCCATAGTAATGGAGACGTAAATGCGAACGCGATCGAGACGTTTTATTGGTCGTTAATTACACTAAAGGCTCAGTGCCCTTAGTGTAATCAAAAAGCACAAAATACGTCTCGATCGCGTTTACGTTAAAGTGTCAAATAGTATGAGAATTGTTAAACGCGAACGCGATCGAGACGTATTTCTTGGGTCGGCGATTTCACACTTTAACGCAAACGCGATCGAGACGTATTTTTGATTACACTAAGGGCACAGAGGCACTGTATACTGAGATCTCGACATACTGTAGCAACAGTTTGCTAGATAGTAAAAAGATTTCCCCTGGCAAAATGCTTATGCCATTGTCATAAGATTGTTTTTTGCCTATCCCGTGGGAAAGGTTTTTCTACTATCTACAATATAACTTAAATGATCTCAGTAGGAGGAGTATGTTTTACGGTTTTCCCGTGTAAATCAATTACATTTTTTACAAACTCACTGAAACACGAATACACAGAAAAAAACCAGAAAAATGCCAACCCCGGGAATCGAACCACGCACGCGTGCTCGGGAAAAAGCACGCGACCCGGTGTGTCGAGGATCCGGGTTCGATTCCCGGGGTTGGCATTTTTCTGGTTTTTTTTTTCTCTGTATTCGTATTCATGTTTCAGTGAGTTTATAAAAAAAATATTATATGTTTAAAATAAATATATCATAGGACAAATTGACACCAATTGACCTAGTCCCAAACTAGGCAAAGCCTGTACTATGGGTACTAGACAACGGATAAACATACTTATATATTTACACGACTTGTGTTTTGACATATTATTTGGCGATAGCGTGATTTGTCCCAGCTATGCTGCCGGTAATGATGTTCTAATGAACAGTATGGCTTCTTTAAACGCCTGTCAAAACACTCTGTAACACGATACTACGCTATACAGGGCGATGGTAAACTTTATTCATGTTAATGAACAGGCTTTTTTTTCGTCGCTGGGCACAGGCCTCCCCTCAGAATGAGAGGGCTTGGGCTACAGTTCCCACTCGGGCCTTTGCGGATTGGGAACTTCACACACATCATTGAATTGCTGGAAACTGAAAACTTTATTACCTAATGTAAATGGATGAAAATTCCATGCCATCATTTTATTCTATAGTCGAATTAGGTATTTAATAAAAGCGGTTTAATATTATTGATTTTCCTTCTTTGATAATTACATAAAATGTATTGTGGAATAGTCCCATAATGGGACACGACTTAACAAATTTGACTGTGAAAAAGAGTTTGTCTAACTCAGCCACTTCTTGGCAATGTCAATAACTTTACAATGTTTTTTAATGAATTGTGTAAATTCGATAGGTACTTACATCTTAGAAAAGTTAAAAACCAGCGACATTTTCATTTCAAAGTCCAACATCTCAAAAACGGCTTAACGGATTTTGATGAAACTTAGCTAAGAATCTACTCAATTAAACTAGCCTTGGATAAAAAAAGCCACATTCAAATCCGTTCATCCCGTTTAGGAGCTACAATGCTACAGACAGATGTACACGTCAAACTTGTGAACACCCCTCTTTTTGCGTTGGTGGTAATAAGACCGCTTCCTAGGCCCATCCGTTAGGAGCTACGACGCCTCAGACAGACACACGTCATACTTCATTTTGCATCGGGGGTTAAACACCAAAGATACAATAACACGTGGTTCGTTTCTGTAATTGACAAAATACTTTTTTTTTTTTTTTTTTTAATATAATGAAAAATTTAAAAAAAACGCATAAATAATATAAGTCGGATGACAATACACGTACAGACAACAAAAAGTACAGTCACCAAAAAAAGTACATTTCAAAAATTTAATTTTTATACTTAGGCTGGATGCGATTCTACGTGCACATCGCCTAAATAGCCTAAAACTAAATTTTCTAATTTATAGTTAAAATTTAGACGGCGGATTTAACAAGTGCTATTCCAGAATGTCAAGCTGACTAAATTTAGCCGGGTTTTATCCTTATCCTAAAATTTCTAAATTAAATTGAGCGTGTTGCTACTTGAAAAAAATAAGTGAACGAATGAATGAATGAAATTCGTCAAAATGTATGGGATCGTATTTTCTTAAATTTGAATGGGCAACATTTAGAAAATGGCTGCTGGCATCGTGTTTAAGCTGATAGCCTTGTAGCCAATGCTTTATAATAAAAAAAACTGTCCTGGAGGAAAACTATCTTGGAACTCCTGGGTCGTGTTTCATAAAGCTACAAGTTACAATTCACAAGCGGAAGTCTCATTCTATCACCTTTCGTTAGAAAGAGACTTCCGCTTGTAATTTGTAAGTTGCAGTAGCGCATCCCCTGCACACAAAGTTTAGTGTCCGCAACGTGTTGGCCCATATCCCGCGACAGCCTAAACAATTTCCGAAACTTCTGCTCGGACCGGTCAAACGGGTTAGATTCATCTCGCAACCTCTTCAAATAATTTTTTTCACCCTCACCCTTGCCATACTCCCTCTCTTCGGCCACCAGAGCAGCTATCACGTATTCGCCATCCATCTCTAATGAATAACATAGTAAGGAATCGATCCGACACAACTTGATTTTATGCAATCGGGGTTCAAACGGGACTATTTTAGTCGCCGCTAAAATTAGGCAGTTTAGCTCGACTTTTGCTTAAAAAGGACATGCAAAGAATAGCATTTAAACGGCTAAACCTAAATTGAATAGACCGCCTAAAATAAGAAACGTCAGATTCAAATTGGCCTTGTCATTTGATTATGACAGCCGCTCATAGAATAGCAAAGGGACTTAGCGACGCCTAAATATAATTAGGAATTTTAGCGGCCGCTGTAGAATCGGGTCCGTTATTTACATAAAAAGGTGCATTCCCAAATGCAGTACAAATAGGTCGTAAATAACAGTCTTTCTATGCCGGTCAATTGTTCTTGCGTTTTTGGCATCACCCTGTGCACAGAATGTGGCACCGCGTATCCTGGGGTTGCGGCGAAAGGCCAAGACGCCATGGACAAATTAATATGGAGCACGCTTCTATAAATAATTATTAAGTTTATCTATCTATACCTATAAAACAGTACCTTGACTGCCTGACTGACAGGCAACGCATAGCCTAAACCACTGGACATAGAGACTTGAAATTTGGCAAACATATACCTTGAGTATCCTAGAGATGCAATAAGAAGGGATTCTTCGAAATTCCCACGGGATAGGAAACTAGGCCATTTTGAAAGCGATATTGACTCGCTAAGTAACAAGATCTGATGCGTGAATATATAGGGGTTTTTCGTGCTAACTTCCAATTGCTCGGAGAGCGTAATTGGATTAGCGCGTTACCACGGTATGGTAAAGGTTTGGGTTCGAACCCCAATTCGAGAACAATTTTTTCTGGTTTTTCTGTATATTTACGCATCAAATTTGAAATTTGTGAAAAATTAATTTCAAACGGGATGACCGTAAAAATAAAAATAATACAAAAAGTCCCACTAACAAGTAAACGGGCAGGAGCGGCAGCGGACGCCCGGGAGCGCCTCAAGGTCAGCAAGTACAGCTGTCTCGGCGCCCAATACGAGTAACGAGTAAGTCCTTGGGGTAAGGGTGCGCTCGGGCTCCACAAGGAGCTGAGCAAACGCCTGAAAGAGGCAACAGGCGACCCTCGCGCGGGCAGCTTTCTCGCGCAAAGAATTGCTATTGCAATTCAGCGCGGGAATGCTGCCTGCGTGATGGGCACCCTGCCGAGAGGTCCAGGCTTGGTAGGTATTTAATTTTTAAGTTAGTTTTAGTTTTAATATTTTAATTTACTTTGTAGGTAGTGTTACACTTAGTTGAATTATATTAAATACCTTTGGTTATTAAAGAAATCTGGGCATAGTCGGATTATTACGAGTAAGCATTATATTATCTTATCTATACAAAAAGTTCATTTTGAAATATTTCACGGGGGCAAAGCCGCGGGGCTTAAGCTAGTTTAAAACAAATGTACAAAACACTAAAATTACAAAGTAAATAAAGAGATTAAAACTAAACCCAACATAAAAAAAATAATAAAATATTTCATGGCACCTCTCGGCAGGGTGCCCATCACGCAGGCAGCATTCCCGCGCTGAATTGCGATAGCACACTTCTTATTTTTAACATGGATTTTTTTTTGCGGTTGGTAGGACCTTGTGCGAGGTCCGTCCGAATCGCTGCCACCATCTTACTCGCTACTCCTGCTGCTAAGCAGCAGTGCTTGCTCTGTTGTGTTTCAGTGTGGAGAGTAGGATAGCCGACTAAATCACAGGCACAAGAGGCAAGAGGCAAGTCAGAGTTCATAATCAAAAACCAATTAAGAAATCGAAAAAAAAAACTATTTATTTTGCGAACCTGCTTACAAAATTTCACGGGAATAAGTTGAAAAATGAGACAATTAAGATGAGTACGAGTTTTCAAATCCTGCGTAATGTTACATTATCGTATCGAAATCAAGAAACCTCATACTAACTTTTACGTCTTACGTACTTTCCAAACGTCATACAAATTTCTCGATAAAGTTTCTACCCGTACGTTACGCAGGATTCGAAAACTCGTGCTCGACCCTCAGAAGAAGAGAACAGCTGGACAGTCGGACAGCGGGACATACATCATCATCATCACAAGCCTATTTTTTACGCACACTGCTGGGCACAGGCCTCGTCTCAGAATGAGAGGGCCATACATACGAAAGAAATTGCCCAAGCTGAAACTGAGACGCGTCGCTCACTTCGTCGTTCACTCGGCGAATAAAGGAAAGCCTCTTCTATCATGACTTGCCTTCTACATCGCGTGTCTACGCACCACGCAGTTATGGCTTCTCAAAGCATCCGAGGCTGGTAACTCGACTACTGCTACATTACCTCCCTGTACGAGGTCGGTTAACCGGCCCGGCCAAGTCAGATGATAAAGCCAGGGGCGAAGTACTCTTTTTTTTTATGCGACGAGGAAGGCAAACGAGCAAGTGGGTCACCCGATGGTAAGCGATCACCACTGCCCATAGACACCCGCAACCCCGGAGGGTCCGCAGATGCGTTGCCAACCTAGAGAGCTAAGATGAAATGCCTCTTGTGTCCGTAATTACACCGGCTGTCTTACTCTCCACGCCGGAACACAACAGTGCAAGCACTGCTGCTTAGCGGCAGGATTAGCGAGTAAGAAGGTGGTAGCGATCCGGTCGGATCTCGCACAAGGTCCTACCACCCGCACAACATTAACTCAGTGTACGCGGTCGGTTAACCGGCCCAACCAAGTCGGATGATAAAGTCAGGGGCGAAATACTTGTCAAGTTTCTCAAAATGCTTTAAAAAACTATGTATTCGTTTAAAAATTACAGCTTTCTAGTACTTAAGTCAAGTGCTTAAAAAATAATAAGTATGTTTATCCGTTGTCTAGTGCCCATAGTACCGGCTTTGCCTAGTATGTATCGAATCAAGGACGATAAAACCAAGAGGACTGCCAATGGCTATACAATGTCGCGTTCCTGTAAAATAATGAGCCTGCTGTAGCTAGTTTCACTATAGAGAGGTCTCTGTACCATTAATTTTGTATGACACTAACACCTCTGGCTAACACAATAGCGCCAATGAACTTAGATAGAACGAATTTAGATGGCGCTATTGTGTTAACCAGAGGTATAAATGTCATACCAAATGAATGGCACAGAGACCCCGCCGTAGTAAAACAAGCTACAGCGGGCTTATTATTTCAAAGGAACGCGTCATCGTATAGACACTGGCAGACATCTTGGTTTAATGGTCCTTGATAGAATTAATTCACAACAACAATACTACCTACAACCTTAATTCGCCGACATAAGAGCTATGGGGCATATTTTTCACTAAGTTGTACGCACCCATATTTTTGCACTGACTGTACTTACCAATAGTCTCTGAGCTAAGCCGCGGGCAAAGGACAGACCAACAGACCGACAGACTATAAGGGTTTCGTTATTGCCATTTTGGTAACGGAAACCTAAAAACCGGCTAAGTGCGAGTCGGACTCGCCCACGAGGGTTCCGTAGATAGATTTTAACGCTTTTCCCCCTTGTTCTTCGTACATAACTGAGTTACATTACTAGCTATGTATAAAGAAAAAATATTCTTCGTACACAACCCGGTAATGTACCAAGAAATCCTTGTTCTTCGTACATAACTGAGTTACATTACTAGCTATGTATAAAGAAAAAATATTCTTCGTACACAACCCGGTAATGTACCAAGAAATCCTTGTTCTTCGTACATAACTGTCGTATGTAACTCAGTTATGTACGGAGAACAAGGGGCTTTTCCTCAGTGTTTTAAGAAGTCCAGTGTTAGCAGAGCCCTGCTCTTAAGCAAAATGTACGCAGTGTGGGGTCAAGTTATATTGGTCTGGAAATCTACAGACAGACATAAAAATTTTAGATTTTGAGACTTTTCGGAGTGGTTGTGCTATATGAGCTACCTTCATACCAAATTTCAAGTTTCTAGAACATCTGAAAGTACCCTTTAGGTTTTTGGAAATCGGCAATTTGTATGGAAATAGCTTTTTTAATTACTGTATCTTTTGATTGCGTTGACTTAGAAGGTTGATTTTTTTCACAGCTTGAAGGGACCACAGGTTTAAGTATTTGATATTAATTTCAGCATGCTATCTCCACGCGTTCCAGAGAAAAAGGGTCTTGACAGACAGACAGATAGACAGACAGACATACGGACAACAAAGTGATCCTATAAGGGTTCCGGTTTTTCCTTTTGAGGTACGGTACCCTAAAAAGATTCAGAGCAGGTGATTTTTGACTCTCAACTGAAAAAGAGGGGTGTTATAAGTTTGGCCTGTGAATCTGTCTGTGGCATTGTAGTTTTTAAATGGGTGGACAGATTTGGATGCGGCTTTTCCGTTTAAGCACCTAAAATTTGAAAGAAAAAAGCAAATAAATGGACCGTGTCCAAGATAAATTTCGAATCGCCGATCAGTTGCTGAGTTTGCAGTGGTGTGTAAAAATATGGAAGTTCACCTAATTCAGAACGTTTCAAAATTTTTACCTACGACGAATTGAGGACATCGTCTTTTATGATGGCAGTTAAGTCGGTATCTACGGGTGGTAAGACCTTGTGCGAGGTCCGTCCGGATCGCTACCACCATCTTACTCGATAATCCTGTCGTTAAGCAGCAGTGCTTGCACTGTTGTGTTCCTGTGTGGAGAGTAAGACAGCCGGTGTAATTACGGGCACAAGCGGCGTAGCTCTCTAAGTTGGCAACGCATCTGCAAACCCTCCGGGGTTACGGGTGGCTGTGGGCAGTGGTGTTCTTACCATCAGGTGACCCACTTGCTCGTTTGCCTTATGCGTCATATAAAAAAAATCGAACTCTACGGAAACAACGCCGCAGTCAAGATATACCAAATTAATTAACATTGGACGATAAATTTAAAATTTAGATAAACATCACGAAACTGGGTTTTTAACTAAATAATTACCAATTAAACTGGGTAACGATTAAAATCAGGTGATGTTAAATAATCAATTTAATTTTTTCAATAATTTATCAAGCAGCGATAAAGATCGCTAACAAAATGGCGTCGGTATTCACAAGATGGCCGATGTGGAATCTTCGCAGAGTAGTTGACGAACAGAGACGTACCATTTCTATTTAATTTCGTAATTTGCTGTGGACTACTTAGTTTAACTAATTCTAGATAATTCTAGACTAGAAAGCTATTCCCTTGTGGCCTTATAGCTTAGCTTTGAGATTTGCTATTCAGAACCCGTGTAGTGTAATTTTTGACACAAGGAAACGTCTAGATTGGCTAATTGTATTGGCAACATATTATTCCTATGCTCTGGTTTAGTTGGAAGGTCGTGGGTTCGAGTCCAGGAACACGCCTCTGACTTTTTAAGAATTTATATGTGAAATTACATTGTAATTCATCACGAGGAAACACCGTAACGCAACATGTGTAGTATGTGTGAAGTTCCCAATCCGCATTGGGCCCGCGTGCATGGGGACTACAGCCCAAGAGTCCCAGGACCTCTAATTCTGAGAGGAAGCCTGTGCCTGGCAGGGAAAAAAGGCTGGTGATCATCATTATCATCATCATGTCAGCCGAAAGACATCCACTGCTGGACAGTGGCCTCCCCCAAAGTTCTCCACTCAGACCGGTCTTGTGCTATCCGCATCCACCGCGGTCCCGCAATCTTCACCAGGTCGTCGCTCCATCTTGTTGGAGGCCTACCGACAGCTCGTCTTCCGGCCCGCGGACGCCATTTGAGAACCTTCTGTCCCCATCGGCCATCAGGTCTGCGAGCAATGTGCCCCGCCTACTGGCACTTAAGTTTCGCAATTCTTTGGGCTATGTCGGTAACCTTAGTTCTATTGCGGATATCATCATCTCTGATTCTATCCCGCAGAGAAATCCCGAGCATAACCCTCTCCATAGCCCATAGCTGAGTGACTTTGAGCTTCCTTATCCTTATGATGATGGTTTTAAAATGCTATAAAAAACAAGCAGTGTTCCCGTCTGAATGACGGATAAAATACTCTGTACTTCATTACTCTGCACACTATTTTTTAATAATTAATTGGCGCCAAATTCAAGGCAACGCAACAATGTCAAATACTTTTTGCGTTAAACATTTCGAACATTTAACTAAAAAAAAAACTACCGCAGGGACAAATTTCTTTCGGTTTTCTGCTCGATGTATTTGCTTTTTAAAGATAACTTGTTTCCTTACTTAAACTTGACTGTATAACCTTTAAGATTCGGTTCAAATTCCATTGGCAAATTGAGGAACTTTTTTTACACAAATTGTTTCATGCGTGTTTCGCGATACAACTCAGGAGTTACATCGTATTGCTAGTTGTCCTAAAGGGCTTTAAGTCGGTACAGTAGAGTCTATTTTTAACTGAGTTTGTGTTTTTTTTTTTACAGTAAAAATTGGTGGGACTGTATTCCTTGACTAATTATATTGGCTGTCGAGTTCAGGTGACGATAATTAACCGTTAAGTTAATCTTATTTAACTTGTGTTTGGATGGTGACAATTTGGGATTTTCTCACGCTTTCAAAAAGAAAGTCAATGACAATAATCGAATTTGATGATTGTTGCTATGTTATGTATTTTCGTTAGTTACCTATAAAATAAACGAAGTGAGTAAGTAAAAACACTAGTTACTTATCAAATTTGACTTCAAAGGCGGGCTTATCCCTTTTTAGGGATATCTACCAGTCAACCATTGAGTGGTGGGTATTTTGGGCGCCGGCAACAAATCGGGGCGAGCAGATGTGCCGGGCTGTCTACCGACGCTTCCTTTGCAGCTATTTGTGGCATTGGGGCACATTCACAGGCAGCAGAATTTCCAGTAATGTGCTATTTCCATATAAAATTATTTTCATGAAAATCTAAAAATTTGACAGTAGACATAATGACAACGAGATATTGACCGCGATTACGTTATACTTGGTCCATATCCCGTTTTCATTGTCTAATGCGCGAATCATTTAAAACTGCTAATTTTGACATTATCATTAATTCGTAGTATGCATCTAGGGTAGTATAGGATAGGGTAGGTTAGTGGGGTAGGGTGGTCGGGTAGGGTAGGGTGAGGGTAGGGGGTAGGGTAGGGTAGGGTAGCTAGGCAGGTGGGGTAGGGGGGGGGGTAGGCTAGGTAGTTGTTTGACCGGATTTTGTTCAATTTCTTACCTCTGTAACAATGACGATCCTACGATTTTGTTTCGATTTTGTCATGTTTGTTTTTGATGTACTTATTTTTTAATAATTGAATGATTTTTTTATACGACAAGGAAGGCAAACGAGCAAGTGGTAACCTAATGGTAAGTGACAACCACAGCCCACAGACACCCGCAACCAAGGGGGGTTGCAGATGATATTTGTTAAAAAAACTAAAAAACAATTACTTTGCTCACCCGCGACCACTAATGACAAATAGTTATATCTGTGCGGCAAATGTATGTTTCCATGCAACACCTCCACCTCCACTGCTACACGAATCAACACATGCCACACAGACCCAACTATCACCACCACCACTATACTAAACGCTGACGCGTTTCGGCACTCTCCACGAGGCCATTTACGAAGCACAACAACAACCGCTCAACATGCCACCACTTCCACTACTGACATATGTAAACCATGTACTCAACTTAGTTAATGACAAAACCAACGTACCCACTAATATTTTATAAATTCCAAACTACCCTTTTATGTAAGTCCTAAACTACCCTTTTTTAAGAAATGAATTTCAAACTACCCTTTTTATTTTTATTTTTAATCTACGCCAGGTACCCCGTTATTTTTAACCGAGTACGGTAAAAAGAGAAGTCATGTTCTCATTATTACTATGACACATTATTAAAATTAGAACCAAGTCGTAACAAAGGCGAAGAAACCAAATTAACTTGTTCATTAATAATAGACCCCATGTTGTTGTACCTAATTATTTCCAATTGTTCTAAAACCGATAGCCGCAAACCCTTATCACAATAATGTAAAATTTCGTACGTATCTGAGTCTAACAACGAATGATTCGTTTCTAATAAATGCTTGGCAAAGTTTGATTTCTCTGGATGATCATGCCTATATGACGAGACATGCTCTTTAAATCTAGTATCAAAGCTTCGACCGGTTTGTCCAATGTATACTTGACTACAGTCGCCACAAGTGAGTTTATATACGCCCGACCTGTTCCCTTTATCCACCTTTTCTTTGTTATTACAAAGTCTAGAACGTAAAGAATTAGTAGTCTTAAAGGCAACATTGATGTTATTTGATTTTAAAATATTATAAATCTTGTCAGACAACCGGCCAACATAAGTAATACTAGATCTAAATTTGTTAGTAGGCTGAGATGGCAACGCAGAGTAAAGCATGCTATTCACTATCCGTCCCTGCTTCTTTTGAACCAGACTATTAACCATTGCTGTACTATAACCATTTGTTGTTGCTATCTGATATATAGTATGTAACTCAGAATCATAATGCTCTTTCGAAAGAGGTACAGTTAGTAGTCTATGTACATAACAATGGAAAGCAGCCAACCAACCAATATAACTATTTGTCATTAGTGGTCGCGGGTGAGCAAAGTAATTGTTTTTTAGTTCATAAATATGGACCTCCGCAAAGTAACGCCTGATTCAATAAATTATTTGTTAAAAACTCTTGACAGTTTCAATATAAATTCTTGTATTATGACATTATACTATGATAATATGATTTCTTATGAACAAATAACGTAATTTAATCTAATAATCGCAAAATGACCCTGATAAAGTTCTAAATTGATCTAAACTTTGACGATATTTCGATCAGAATTTAATAAAGTTTATCTCATAAACACGCCCTAAGCTGAGCTCGCGAAATTATTTATGACTAATGAATCAAACAGATCGGCGGATGCGGATGTCTGCTGTCCCGCTCGCACGCGATTAGCTGCTTCATTAACTGATCAGACTGTAATTGCTGTCACTGTCACTGTCATCGAGGGAAATCAAAGATTAAGAACTGTCAGAATACAGTACAAACCAAAAAGCCACCATACCCACCACTATTGCAGTTAATTATTTAAAAGTTCAATTTTTCAAAAACGGGTGAACCGATTGTAATGAAACTTAGCTAAGAACCATCTCGATTACACTAGCTTTCGATTAAAAAAAACCGAATCTAAATCGGTCAATCCGCTTGGGAGCTATGATTCCACAGACATATACACAGATACACAGACACATAGACACACAAACACACAGATACACAGATACACAAGTCACACTTATGACGCCCCTCTTTTTCGTCGGGGATTAAAAACAAAAACTCTACCGCAAAAACATTTTTTTTTATACGACGAGGAAGGCAAACGAGTGGTCACCTGATGGTAAGTGATCACCACTGCCCATAGACACCCGCAAACCCGGCGGGCTTGCAGATGCGTGGCCAACCTAGAGAGCTAAGATGAAATGCCTCTTGTGCCCGTTATTACACCGGCTGTCTTATATTCCACACCGGAACACAACAGTGCAACCACTGCTGTTTGCGGCAGGATTAGCGAGTAAGATGGTGGTAGCGATCCGGACGGACCTCGCACAAGTTCCCACCACCCGCATACATGCGAAAAACAACGATAAATAAAGTGAAGCGAATATGTATGTATGTTTGTACGTATGAAAGGCAAGCATTAGTCATGTATGGAAGCACTTGACTCGCCCTTATGTATGACCGCCCTCAGTCTGTCCTACACCTTAATGAGACTACAGCACAGAGAAAAGAGGGGTCAGAGAGTCTAGTGTATTCAACGGCCAAAAATACGTCTCGATCGCGATCGCGTTTACGTCTGAATTACTATGGGCACATAAGGCACGTATCGACAACACACAATTCTCATACTATTTGACACTTTAACGCAAACGCGATCGAGACGTATTTTGTGCTTTTTGATTACACTAAGGGCACTGGTCGGCGATTACACTAGGCGCTTAGAGCGTCTAGTGTCATTTTTGATACAAGAAAACGTCTTAATCGCGTTCGCGTTAACGTCTCAATTACTATGGTCGATTCCGCAGCGCCTCTGGCGGCGCGTATTGGCAACGTACTATTCTAGTATTTGACACCACATATATTTCGATCAAACCAATTTATAGCCTAGTGGTTTAACTTGTGGTCTCTCAAGCAGAGGGTCGTGGGTTCGATCCCCGGCTCGCACTTCTGAGTTTTTCAGAATTTGTGGGCGAAATTACATTTTGTAATTTATAACACGAACTTTTCGGCGAAGGAGAACCTCTTGATGAAACCTGTACACTCCTGTGAAGCAGTTGAATTGTGTGTGAAGTTCCCAGCAAATGAACGTAAAACAAAGCTTACGGTAATGATACACACAGACACACACAGTCACACATCACACACACACACTATTTTATTTTATACCATAATCAAAATAAATACTGTTGTTGTTTTGTTTAGTTATATTTAGTATAATTAACCAATAATTTGATTAAGTATTGGTTGTACCTACACATAATCTAATGTATTAATTGCGGAAGAGCGGGATCTCCTAACACAGGTATTTTGTACTTAATGGGAGGTCCCAACCTTCTCTAGCATTTAAAAGGCTGTTTACCAATAAAATTATTTTTGATTTTTTAGATTTTATTTTTAATGATGATGATTTTTTTGATCGTCGATTACGCTACGCACTCAGATATCAATCACATTTACTTAATTACATATTCGTTCTAAATATTTGCTGGCTTCATCGAATTCCAAAGTGCACCATCTGTATCTCTATTTCGCTACGACAGCACCAAAGCAGGGTAAGTCTGAAACCACTCAAATTTAAATCCAAATAATTGAAGAGGCGACAAGCGCTCTGCTTAAGTCTAAAATAATTAATTTCTTGATTCGTTTGTGCCAACGTTTTGGGCGGGCGGAAATTTAATGTTTTGCACTTACAATGTATTTTTTAGGACCTATAAAACTGTAAAAAAAAATCTAAGGTAAATGTTTGTACTTCTGAAATGGTAGGGTTTAGTGAAACCATATTGTTTGCAACAATACCTGTATTATATTTATGTGTAACCTGAATTCCAAACACAATAAATGAATGATTGATTGATTGTATGTCCCGGTCTCTGATATTGGCCCAGTAGTGGGCACCTTCGTAATTCACAGCAATAAAGGTCGCAGGGTGTCAAAGATTGGGTATACACGCAAGATGAGGTAAGTACGCACGGAAAATGGTGTTATTATCTAAACTCGTGAATACACGATTGTTTCAGTGACTTGAAAACGCTCGTTGACTTCTCCTGCAATTAAGTGCTTTGTGACAGGCAGCGCTGATTACTGACCATGGAACCCGCTGGCCAGTTTTCCCCATTTCGTATTCGAAAACACGTCGAAGACAAAAAAGAGACCAAGTTCTAAATATACATTTGCAAAAACGACATAGAATCGACATAACAACGGCATAGCGACAAAATTCGACAAAAAAAGAACTATTCAACATAACAGCTGGGTTAAGGGATTTTCTACTTTATTCGTATGGTTGTTAAGATTGTACGAGTGCAAGGTTTAGTTTGGCGCTTCGAGTGTAAAGCGATACCCTAACACCACATATCTTGTTAGGTGTTCCGCTGGCAAAGTTGAATAAGTTGTTTTTTGAAGATTTTGGGGATCAACTGGAGATAATGACAAAATTGTGGATCAGTAGTTACTTCTGAAATAATACTTCTTTTCGCGTTGGGGGTGAAACCGCTACATTTTGCGAGCATTTAGAATCATCATCATCATCATCAGCCTATTTACGTCCCACTGCTGGGCACAGGCCTCCTCTCAGAATGAGAGGGCTTGGGCTATAGTTCCCACGCGGGCCCTGTGCGGATTGGAAACTTCACACACACCACTGAATTGCTTCGCAGGAGTGTGCAGGTTTCCTCACGATGTTTTCCTTCACCGAAAAGCTCATGATAAATTACAAATGTAATTTCGCACATAAATTCCGAAAAACTCAGAGGTGCGAGCCGGGGTTTGAACCCTCGACTCTCTGCTTCAGAGTCGATAGGTCAAACCACTAAGCTATCACGGCTAGAATTTAGAATAGGTTTAGAGTTTTAGAAATATTTTGGCTTCATGTGTTTAAGTAAGATATGTTATCCGAATCTGTGCCCTTAGTGTAATCAAAAAGCACAAAATACGTCTCGATCGCGTTTGCGTTAAAGTGTCAAATAGTATGAGAATTGTTAAACGCGAACACGATCGAGACGTATTTCTTGGCCTGGTCGGCGATTACACTAGGCGCTCTGAATTCTATTACAGTTAGTGAAGATATCAAAATGTTAGATATTTTAACCCTCGATGTTGAACAGAGAGGTTTTATAAAGTTTGACGTGTGTGCCTGTCACTCATTTATATCAGTCACTCTATTGAGTCACCTAGGTTTCCCACGCAGGCTCAGTGCGGATTAGGAACTTCGCACACATCATTGAATTGTTTCACAGGAACTATAGCCCAAGCCCTTTCATTCTGATAGGAGGCCTGTGCCCAGCAGTGGGACGTTAAAAAGGCTGGTGATGTGATGTGTGTACCTAGATTTACACATAAATAAATTCAAAAGAATGCTTTTTAAACTTTTCCGCGAAAATGCATACCTAATATTCTATCCAGGAATATTTAAATGTCAATTTGAACTTCTGATCTGTTGTAATAATTGAACAGTTTATTTATAAATTTGTGATGGCAATTTTGAATATTTATTTGCACATATTTGAACATTTTAATGCATAATTATTTGCATGCCTTATGGCAAGCATAGTATGTATGTATGTGTATCTCTTTCCACATAAAACATGAAATAACTGGCAGTACAAAAGCAAACGTATAAAGGCGAACTTATCCCTTAAAGAGATCTTTATCATACTGATACAAAACTTTATGTAACATCTGTAATACTTGTATTATGTTAGCAAATAAATGATTTGATTGCTTGATAGAAAGCTTATTAAAATGCAATGGTTCTTTGCTAAAGCTATATTAAATCGTAGAGTTTCACGGTTAGTTTAGTTCATATTTTTAAAAAAAGCTACTGAACCCTCAACAAATCAAGTTGGTCTCATTCTTTTTTTCTTGCATTTCGCGACTCGTTCTCGGATGTCGCGGCCGTGTTAGAAAACCAAAAAAACTGAGTTGGCGTCTTTTGTTTTGGTGTTAGGAATGTCTGCCCTATTTCAGCATGGGAACATTTGAAGAACAAAACTATGAAATGAGATCAATAGACAGCTTTAAAGATCTTAAACAACCTACCTGTTTCTACTTGAGTTAATTATTTCTATTTTTAAACCCCGAGGCAAAACGATAACGAACGATGTTTTTTTTTATAATTTTGACCCGTGTATTGGTGTATCTGTGGCATCGTAGCTCCTAAACGGATTTGGACGCAGCTTTTTTCAATCGAAAGCTAGTCTAATCGGGATGGTTTTAGCGAAGTTTCATCAAAATCGGTTGTGCCGTTATTGGGATATTGAACTTTGAAATTAAAACCGACTTAGAAAAGTTGAAAAGGCATGACGTTTTCGTTTTAAAGCTTAGTATCTCAACAACGGCTGAACCGATTTTTATGAAACTTATTAGCTAACTTTCATAAAAATCTTTAAATCCGTTCATCGGTTTAGGAGCTACAATGCCACAGACAGATACACAGATACATCCATAAACTAATAACACCCTCTTTTTCTGGGCATCTTATTACAAAAATTTAATATCTCACCTCACAACAAAAGCTAGTAAGTCAATAAAACGAAAATCGGGACCGGTCCCCGCCGCGGCAAAGGCGTCTAACCCTGCTTTTATACTTTTTTGAGCGCCACAATACTTTTATTTTATTTTTTACTATTAGCGAGCGACAACGGTTATGCTTTTTGCCTTAAAAGCCTGGACTCGGATAGTTTTGCTCGTTTTGAAGGTTACATTTTTGTTTTTTGACGAATAGGACTCGAAGTTTGACGTGTACCTAAACCAAATTGAGTTTTCTAGTTCTGTTGACCAATGTACTGTATATGTGCTTTTTACTCAAGACGTGTAAGTGTACATTTATTATTTTAGGGTAAGAGATATTTGTGTTTGTAATTGAGCAAAAAAATAACATTCATGGTACCCAAAATAATAGAACAAAAAAATATATACATATTCCGACGAATTGAGAACCTCCTCCTTTTTTTGAAGTCGGTTAAAAATTGACCCGTTTTATTAACCTCCGACGAAAAAGAGGGGTGTCATTAGTTTGACCTGTGTATCTGTGTGTCTATCTGTGCCATCTTAGATGCACCGATTTCGATGCGGTTTTTTTTTAATCTAAAGCTAGTTTAATCGAAATAATTTTGTAGCTAAGTTTTATTAAAATCAGTTTACCCGTTTTAGAAATATTGAACTTTAAAATGACAGTGTCGGGGGTTTTCAACTTTTCTAAGTTGCTTAGGTTAATCAGAACTACTTATAGTACCTATCATTTTATTTCATAACAAAATGTTGTGACGGTTTCGTAAATATTCGTAAAAGGTTAAGTCAGCTAGGCCACAGAGTATTTTTTATTCTTATAACACATTACCACCGCTTTATCTGTAATCGGTTAGTCCGCTCCAATATTGACTATGCGTATGGGCACCTCATTAAAACATAGTTTGAGATATTTAAACAAGTGACAGCCAATACATTATCGGAACAAAAATGAGAAGGAAATAAAAAAAAATGTGTTAAGTTCGAGATGGTATAAAGCTTTGAAAGTTCCGTAGGTAGGTAGCCAACCATAACCTAACCAACTTAGTAAAGTTGAAAAACCATTAAATAAAAAATATGTATGTTAAAAATAAATGTCATGGGACAATTTAATTGACACCAATTGACCTAGTCTTGAGACTAGTCGTGGTCATAGAGGCTTTGCCTAGTTTGGACTAGGCAAAGCCTGTACTATGACTAGACAACGTATAAACATACTTTTATAGATAAATACATACTTATTTACATATTTAACATCCAAGACCCGAGAACAAACATTCGTATTCATTATACAAACATCTGCACCGACCGGGATTCGACCCGGGACCTCAAGCTTCATAGTCAGAATCTCTAACCACAACTAGCACACTAGTGGAAACAGCAGCCTAATTTGTAACTTAAGGCTGTAAAATAGCTGCTTAAGGGTTCAAAAAGCAGTTCAAAGTTGCATAACTGCGTCCTTAAGGATCTATAGCTATAGGAGTTACTAAAAGTGCCATAAGCTGAACTAAATATTACCCTAGCCTTCACAGTAGTTCAATTCAGAACTCATTGCCGCTTACACCTTTATAAGAGAAATTAAAAGGCCATTCTGCTACTTAAAGCTGCATTATGGTTTCCATTGTTACTTTTATACGCTACTGAACTATAAAATGGAGTTAATTGTATACTGTTTGCAGCAACTGTACAGGAGTTACAGTAGCCACTATTATATTACTACACGTTTCATTATAGTAATAATAGACGCTCTTATGCCCACTATAATTATAAAAAAATTATCAGTGCAACTAAAGACTACATCAAAGTTCTTGAAAAGCAGCAAGAGGTACTTTTAGTAACACAGTAGAAATTACCTCCTCCTTAGTCAGTCAGCTTCAATTCTGTCCGCCATTTTGTAACAAAAAAAAACAGGACAAGTGCGAGTCGGACTCGCGCACGAGGGTTCCGTAGAAAGATTTTAACGCTTTTCCCTAGTGTTTTAAGAAGTCCAGTGTTAGCAGAGCCCTGCTCCTAAGCAAAATATACGCAGTGTGGGGTCAACTTATATTGGTCTTCTAAACCTACAGACAGACATAAAAATTAAGGATTTTGAGACTTTTTCTGAATGGTTGTGCTATAAGAGCTACCTTCATACCAAATTTCAAGTTTCTAGGACAACTGTAAGTACCCTTTAGGTTTTGGATTTCGGCAATTTGTATGGAAATAGCCTTTTTATTAATGACTGTACCTTTTGATTGCGTTGACTTAGAAAGATGATTTTTTCACAGATTCAAGGGACCGCAAGCTTGAGTATTTGGTATTAATTTCAGCATGCTACCTCCACGCGGTCTAGAGAAAAAGGGTCTTGACAGACAGACAGACAGACAGACGGACAACAAAGTGATCCTACAAGGGTTCCGTTTTTTCCTTTTGAGGTACGAAACCCTTAAAACAACTTGAATTGTCAATAAGTATTGTTATGTTTACCTGCACAAAAATAGTGAGTGTAAGTCCTGCAAGTAATGCAATTAAAAGCACTAGATAATGTATTGGGATTTCGAGACTGGTAGAATTTATACGTTGAGTAAACGTTTTTAAATGAAGATCACGGATCTCCAAAATGGTAACCATACGAATAAGTGACAGATAGATCTTATAGCCGCAAGAAAGGGATAATAGTAGCTCTTTTGTGACTATGAATTGTAATAGAGAAACAAAAATCGCTCGAAGCTTTACATAGGTGAAAATTAGTGGTCGGAGTCTCTGAAGGGAATTATTAGAGCTAAAACTGCAAGTTAAGACTGTAATAAAAGGACAACATGATTTTTTAAGAAAATTTGTATTTCACTTGCAAAATTGGGACGATATACGGTGTTTTTCTGTTAAACGTACACTAATTTTGCCGTTAGAAAAGCGGCCACTTGCACAGAGTAAGTTGTCGATGCATTAAAATATAAAAAAAAAAACCTTTTTTTTTGTAAATCTAATAAAAAATATCAAATAAATTTTAGCATTTTAATAAAATCCTGAAAGCGCGACAAGATTACGTGGATATTATCATATGTATTCACAGTAAACTGGATTGCGTTTTACGCTACATTGTATAACTTGCTAATACGGAACATAAACTTATAATAACCTTTTATTTCATTTTAAAAATGGCCGCCGACAAAACACTTTACCAAAAACAAACATATTATAATGTCAGCAAAGAACTGTCACATTCACGTTTGAAGTTTGAATGAACGAATGAATGTAATATTATTCGTCTCATTCAAAGAAGCGCCACAAGAGCTTTAGTATAGCGTTAATAATTTGTTATAGCTCTTGAGGCACCTTAATGCAACTGTTGTACAGGTGAAATGGAACTTAAGGCTGCATAAATTTGTGCCTATTTAGCGTCAAAGCGGCTACATTAGGACTGCAGTAGACGCTCTAGCACTTACGTCGAATACCTTAAGTGATAATGGGATACGCTACAAAGCCCCAATGCAGCTAATTGTGCTAGTTGGGCTACTAAGTAGTATAGTAGTAGCATTAAGTTCAATATCTCAAAAACAGTTTGACAGATTTTGATGAAACTTAGCTAAGAACTATCTGGATTAAACTAGCTTTCGATTAAAAAAGGCGCGTCCAAATCGGACCAAACGTTTAGGAGCTACGATGCTACAAACAGATACACAGATACACAGGTCAAACTTATAACACCCCTCTTTTTCGTCGGGGGCTAAAAAGGGGTTTCGTAGGACAACCAAGTGACCCAATTAGGGGTCCGTTTTTACTGATACGGAACCCAAAGAAGTGGCTTAAGTGTGCCTCCGAATTACTGTCGTAAGAGTGACATTTTATTTACCGCCTGTTTTGACAGCTGCCGGACAGACGGACGGTTTTAAAACGCTCTTTTTATTGTTTTTTTTATAAAAAAAAAATTACCTAAGTTTGTACTTTGTCTTACGTATAGTGCAGATTATTATGAGGCACGATGTTTTTATATAATTATATAAGAGGGGGCAAACGAGCAGGTCGCCTGATGTAAAGCAATCACCGCCGCCCACGAACACCTGCAACACGAGGGGAATCACGAGTGCGTTTCCAGCCGTTTAAGGAATAGATAGGCTCGTTTTTTAAAGATTCCTTAGTTGTATCGCTCCGGGAACGTTGCCGCAGGAAGCTGATTCCATATCTTCGTCGTGCGAGGGAAAAAAGTTTCGTTTAAATCGGACAGTGCTAGACTGCCAACTAACCTAACTAACTAACTTAACTTTTCATCATCATCATCATCCTTTAAAACCTAAACTTTACCTAAACCTAAACATTATAAACTTTTTTAATTAGCACCAGCTTCTTTAATATGTTCTTATCTTTATTCCATTATGGTTGCCTGGTAGGGATCGCTCTGTAGCGATAAGGCCGCCCATTGCTACCTTGTATTTTCTTTGTGCCTTATTTCTTGTTTTGACTATTATGTGGTGTTCAATAAAGAGTTATTGTATTGTATTGTATTGTATCATCATGTCAACCGAAAGACGTCCACTGGTAGCCGGCGGCCTCCCCGCGGCTCTCCACTCAGACCGGTCTCGTACTTTCCGCATCCACCGCAGTCCCGCAATCCTTACTAGGTCGTCGCTCCATCTTATTGGAGGCCTACCGACAGCTCGTCTCCCGGTCCGCGGACGCCATTCGAGAACATTCAGTTCTGCGAGCAATGCCTCGATCTTTTACTAACTTTCTCCTCTCCTACTAACAGTGTCCTAAACCTATCCCCAATCTTTAATTATTCTTCCGATACATATCCATCGATGTTGCAGAAAAACCCTAGAAGACCTACACACCTATACTACTGACTACTATACCTACCGACGTCTCTTTTGCCATGGATATTATTGACTTTGTTGCTGTGTTGTTGCTTAGGTAACCTATCCTTTTTATTTTTTTGTATAATCTGTTAGTATTATTACTAAGCGATTTTTATCACTGTGCTTGTTGTATTTAGATCGCCGAAGTCGGAGAATCAATCTCGGTCCCCCAAGACACAGGTCTTTACGTTGGGGGTCAGAACCACGACGTTTTATGTGATCTCTCGGTACATCCCTGCTACTTTCTAAGTACTGTAACCTGCTTAATTTTGATTGTACAATAAACCGTTTTTATTATTATTATTATTATTAACAACACTTTTAAACCTACCTACTCATAGAACACTAAAAGCCGTTCCAAATGTTCAATGTCATACAAATTATAAAATAGGTAAATAATAATCGTTTAATCTTTTATTTATGTACCTACACAACTGAAAGTGTCTACTAAATTTTAATTTTAATTTTCATTTTCATTTTATTTCATTTTCATTTAATTTTCATTGTCATTTCATTTTCATTAAATTTTCATTGTCATTTCATTTTCATTAAATTTTCATTGTCATTTCATTTTCAATTCATTGTCATTTCATTTTCATTTTCATTGTCATTTCATTTCCATTTCATTTTCATTTCATTTTCCTTTCATTTCCAATGTACCTCTTGTTTTGATCTCCTGACGTTAAATGGAGTGTCTTTTTAAACCCCCGTTGGAAAAAGAGGGGTGTTATTAAATTTTACAGCTGTGTGTGTGTCGGTCTGTGGCACCTTAGCTCCTAAACCGGTGAACGTATTCGAGATGGTGCTTAGCTAAGTTTAATAAAAATCGGTTCAGCTCTTTTCAAGATTTCTAATTCAACTTTCTAATGAAAATGTTGGGGTTATGCACTTTTTATTATTACGATTTTCCTGATAAAATCTATTAGGTATACCTAATTTAAATATATCAGAGAAACAAGAATACAACAGCACCTAAAGCAGAAAAATGTGAGTAACTCTGGGAATCGAACCCGGATCCTCGACGTTCCGTATCACGTGCCACAACCATTACACCAAAGTTAAACACTAATGTATCTTGAAAAAATACAGCCCGTTGTCCGCCCGTCTGTCCTGCGCGTCACATCTTATCTGGCACCGCGACCCATGTCATTGCCGCGTCTCGATGTGCGTCTGTATTGTGGCACCTAGCTACCAAACTAATGGTGGAGTGGAACAAACGGATCACTCACGTATGCAAATCGAGTTTAGCCCGACCTGTTTCGGACCAAGTCGTAGTCCTTCCTCAACGCAGAAAACCACCACGAAGAATTTTCAATAAAAAGTCGTGTCGAGATTGTTTACCTCCTTTCTGATGCTAAAAAAAAAGAAGTCCATCCATGGTTTTAGTAAGTTCATACCTACATAGAAAATTAAATAAAAAATTGTAAATAAGAAACATCCCAATCTGTACAAGCATACATTTTGTTGACCGCTTCCTGTTGGAACTATTTTCAAATAAGTTACTTCTGACTGTCAAACCTGTCACATAGTTTACCGTACGTTGGGGTTGCTTCCTTTTTTCAGTTGAAATATTATACTTACCATTATGTTTGTGTAGTTAGATACTTCATTGACGTAGACACATAACGTAGACGTAGGGACATAAATAGGCTGATGATGATGATGATGAAACCAGGGTCAGGTTGACATTTCAAACAACCTGGCCCCTACTTCACCAACTTTACAGTTGTCAGTTTTCAATGACAGTTCGGTGTCAACTGCCGACTTGAAGAGCTTTTGTTTTAGCGCGCTTCATATTGTCTAAGAAATGTATTCAAATTGTCATATAAAACTGATAATTGTAAAGATGGTCACATTGGGGCCTGCAAGGTGTATTGTATGATTTGTATCATCACTATAGCGCCATGAAACATGTTTTTTTACGACGAGGAAGGCAAATGAGCAAGTGGGTCACCTGATGGTAAGTGATCACCACTGCCCCTAGACACCCGCAACCCCGTGTACCAGACCTACTATAATATTGCCTTAATTGGCTATATTTTATAAGAATAGATATGAGAATAAAATTTTCAATTCTAAATAATATTAATTGACTTTAATAAAAGCATACATTCTATTCCAAATCACATCTTTCGTCAATTTAATAAATAATTCCAAGATTAAACTAATCAATCATTTTATGCATAGAAACTAGTGACATCTCTGGACAAGTAGTGAAGTTAGTCCCTTAATTAGAAAGAGTTTTCAGTTTATCATACAGCTGTGTTGATTGGGTAAAGAGTTTCCCTACTCAACAATAGATGTCACCATGTAGGAGGTAATTGGATACTTAAGCGACACCTAGAGTGAGTTGACGAACTAAAAGCTTCAGGTTATTGGTTTAAAATTAGGAAACTAGCTACTCGATAATAGATGGCGTTGTAATAGAAAAATCAATAAAACAGGGTATAATATATGAGGTTTATTTATTCTCCTTTTGTTGTTTTATAAGCATAAGCAATTAATTCTACAACAGGCGATACTATTACTGTGAACTTCTAGCAAAAGCAGGTCTAACTAATGTAAAATAGTTATAAAAATGTTCCATTTATAGGATTCTTCTTATGATGTCCTCCATCAGCTGAAAAGTCTATTGAATCCGTGTCCAATAAAGCATTTCTTTTATTTTCTGTTCATTTCAGCGGCACAGGCAATTTTGATACCAAATAGTTCAACATCCATGGCGTAGTTTAAAAGTTTCTCTGTAATAGGAATTTTTACCGAGTTAATCCAACACCATTTTGAATGTTTCATTCTCATTTTAAATACAAGCTAGATCTAAGCGCTTATGCTTACATCTGTTCCTAATATCGGTTCTAAAATAGAATTAGTTAGTTCATTTCGGATCTATTAGTTAAATGATTCAATATAAGTAATTTATTGTATGGGATATTTTGCTCCGGAGACTGAAATTGTTATGTCATCTAATATTATACAGTATTGTGTGTTTATAGTCAAAATCTTTATAAGCCTTATCCCTACGCCCTAATACACTATATTTATACAATAATTAGTCTTCTAGATCCTATGGATTTTAACCAAGTCATCGAGGTGAATTCTCCATATTAGACCAATTTAGCGGTCTTAATAACTTGTATAATAAAACCTGGATTAGTACTGTTATTATAAATCTGTTCTTTGTGCACTACAAATACTATAATTTAGTATACCTTATCTCATTTGGTTATATGAATTAGCTGTAGTTAAAGTTATAAGAATGGCTAATATGAACACAAAAATATTATTAAAATAACAGTATGAGGTTTAAGTTAAGATATGAAATTTCTATTATACTCTTACCTGGGATTTAGGTGGACATGACTAAGAGTAAAAATTTGGCGTTTCATGATATATTTTCAGCGTTTTCAGTAATAGCATGAAACCCAACATGGGATTAAAAATGCTTTTGGTTCATAAATTCTTGAATTTTACCTGAAACATAAATTAGGTTTAACACGTCATTAAAGATCATCGTTTTGTAACATCAAGTGTAGTTCGTTAAAAGATACACTTTTATTTTATGAAATAATCATACGAAATCATTCAACTTAGAGTGAGGTTTACCTGTATTTTGAGGCATGTTTGCTGAAGCATTGAGGAGGTCACATGCTGAAGTAGCACTTGTGATTGTTAATTGTGTTATCTACTATAATACACACATTTATGGTAAATCAATATTTAATAGCAAATACCGATCAGACGTCAAGTAACATTTCACTCATTAAAGTCAAACTAGACTGTTTGAGTCAATGATTTCTGTGAGCCTAAAAATGACAGAGTCGATTTGATTAATAATTTTCATCTCAAATTATAATAAAATTCTCTATTTGAATTCCATTGTGGAAAATTTAAATTCAAATAATGTGCATTTGATTTACTTCTAATAAATTTCGCACCTGATAATTGATGTCCTGCAAACTACCAATCAGACCCTTATATATTTGGCTTGGTTTTAGAGCATTAGCCAATCATGTTTCAGCTGTTGTAATTCCCCAATTAGGAGACGGTTTTGCAAGAAAGTTGGGATGCTAGGGTTGGGAAAATGTTCGCTATTTTCGAAGATCTAGAAGATATTCTAATTGCTGTTTTATGCTTTATTTGAAATTATGACTAAAATACTACACAGTTGTAGTTCAAATTTTGACAAAGTATTTATTTTGACAAAAGGATTGAGAAGGCAATTGTGTAACCTGTTGGAGGTGTTTAATATATTTAAACTACACTTCTTGAAAATATTTCAGAATTGATATCGTAACATCACTAAAGTGGTGGGGCGAAGGGTCCAAGCGAAGAGTGCCTTATATGTTACCATATTAGGTAATCTCGCGATCTCGCGTTCGAACGATTCCTTATGGAGGACCAAATATGGGCATGGAGGCTTTTTCGGTTGTAACGCTTCCCTGGACATGACCATATAAGGTAATGTTTGCGATCCTTCGGGAAAGCTATAAATATGAGGCTCCAGGTGAGCTTCGGGACAGTTTTACTCAGTCTTCAGTCGGGTTCGGATCAGCTTTGGAAGAGTCGAGTCTTCGGAACGCCCTTCCTTGTGAGTGCCTTCAGGTAAAGCCAGAAACTTCTTTTAGTGAGCAATCCTGTGTTTCCTTGGTTTATTGCAGTTAATTATACAATAATACTGTGCTACTGAAGTGTTGCTGGTTTTCAGCAGGATTTCATTGTTATTTTAGCTTATTTATCCTGTATTTAGTTGTTACTGGATAAATCTAGTATTTAACTAGAATTCCTGGATTTGCTCACTGCATGAAGGTTTTCATTTGTTTTTAATACAAATGGAAGTGCTGGGTTTTATCTATGGCGATTCAAACTCCGTAGTCAGATCCGTGACGGTTTGAATTACGCGTATTAGAAGTTTAGCTAGGTAGGTAATATTTTAGAGGGTAGTCTAGTTTATGGGTTTTAGACTAAATTTCAGTTCGCAATAGGGAGTGATTCTAGCTAGGGGTGTTTTTTTTTAGTGAAATTATGGGCAATTTGTGTTGTGTCTTAGTGTGGTAGGGTGTTCTTGTATGCAGGTTGGATTTTTATATATATATATTTACCTAATCTTGGTAAATAAAAGGTATGTAAGCATGCTTTTCTGTGGTTAGGGTGTATGTCGGACTTCAATTGAGTCTTTGCCTCATTTTTCATTGTGTTGTAATAAAATTTGTAATGAGTAGTGTATAGTAAGCATAACGTAGTATGGAGGCTAAGGTTCTTTCTAATTCTGACTATACAATGCTAGGGAGTAGGACAATTTGTAGGGAAAAGTTAGGGAATTTATATTTTACTTTGTGTGGTTTGCACTGAGAATGTTTTATTTTCTGTTAAGATATTAATTTGTGTTATTGTGTGAATGGATTGGTGGTTTTTCTCAGAAAATGAATTTCTATAATTTTGTAAGCAAAATTAGATCTATTTTAACAGAATAGATTCCATTATGAGAATGACATCACCCGTTCGAACATTACATTTGTGTTATTTATACAAAATATGCCTGCAACATGCAACTAAACTATTAGCTATATGCATTTATGTATTTTTATACATACACACTATTCACACAATATACTATCAGTACACAAACTCCATACTATATTTGTTGTGTAGTTCTGAAGGGATTAGCTGTATAGCGTTCCATGGAAATTCAGAGCGAGGTATTTGTGAGAAGTAGTTTCTATAAAGTAATGTCTAAAGGTCTAATGAGACTATGGACGGCATTATGTTGTAGAAATGAGGTGTAATGCAGAGCTGCCTTAATCTTATAATAATACATTTATGATTAGAAGTGTCTGGATGTATGGTCCAGGAATGATCATAATCGAACTGTGTTTTACTATAGGTTTTCCCCTGAGTGAAGGCCTAGCCAGCAACGTGTTATCTATTCTTCATGGCTAAGTGAGTGAAGTTCTTACTGTAGTTATGTTGAATTTATAACATATCATTCATTATGTCTGTTGAACGACAATCTTTTGATTGCCTGTCAAGAGCTATCTTGCCTGTATGTAATTCGGTTATTAATGACTGGTTAAGTATGAAACATGGATCTTACACTTAAACTGGGTTAGGCGGACCTGCCACCAGTAAGTCTGTGTAAAAGACATATTCATATGCTACTTCAAGTCAGTGTTAACTGAAGGTCTAGACTTTGATATTTCCTCTGGATTATCTTAGTGTCGCAATCACTCAAATCTAAAATTCTGTTTTGGTATACCATTGATCCAGGATTATTGGTAGAACAAAATAGAGTCCAATGTCCTCTTGTGTTACAAAACATATTATGACCATTTATTGGACCAATATATCTGAGACTATTGCATTGTAGGATTTGGGAAGCTCCTGCGATGGTGTTGATTATCTGAATAAATGAATTCTACTTAAGGTGTTTCATTTAACTCAAGACAAATATTTGTCTATCATAATCCTACCATTCCTTGTGAGTGCCTGATTTACAATGTTACTATAATTATTGAATTGTTCAAGTTATTGCAACTCGAACCTTTCATCCGGTTTTACCAGATGCTTTTCGTGTGCTGTTAACCTGTGTTTAATACTCAGTGCCTACACACCACACTCTACAATTCGGTAGTATGTTTACATGCTACTTTTATCTAATTATTTCTTGTTATGAACCTTTGGATACCTGCCGAATCGCCTTTCGATGTAGTTATGTCTATTCCATGAGGCCCACTCAGTGGGAAGAGAAAGCATAATGAAAAGACTGGTGGATTCCGCTCTCCTTACGTTCTAATGAGACCCCACACTACCTTGTCTGCTTGCAGCTTGGTTATACCGAATATTTTGTAATCCATTGGTTATGCTTAGGCATTCCAACTGATTACCCAACTTTACCTGTGTTTTATGCACGGTGACGCAGCAGAATGAACGAGCATTGGTTGGATTGGATGTATTTCCATCTAATTACTAAATCTATCTTGGAATTGGGTTTACTCATTCCTCCTAGCCAGTCTCTTTATTTGAGTTGACTTAGCGCCGTGGTTAGCGCTCTAAATTTAACCTAAACTATTATTATTTTTCTGCTGGTGTGTGAAGGTAGCAAGGAGGGGGTAATGTTGGTGACTGGTGTCACCTCCATTAGTGGTTGGAGCCTTGCCCGGGGCCAATGATGGCCCCGGTATCATCATTCCCATTCCCAGACCCTACCTACTATTCTACTCACTTACTATAGAAATCAGTACACTTACATTATTTATTTTTATTATACTGTGTTATACTAGTTATGTTTTATTTTTATTATACTGTGTGACATTAGTTGTGTTTAATTATAAGTCTTTAGTTTGAATACATGAATACCTCTAAAACTTACACCTTGTTTTAATCCAGACATACCACATCTTAAAGAATTTTGGGATTACTAAAACAAAAAATTACACAACGTAGGGAGTCCTAATCTTTCTAGACGATCACAATCTAATTTGGTCAATTCAATTTATACTCTTCTTATTATGAGTATTTATTTCAATCCATAGTTATTGAAGGATATTCACTTAAGTTGAGCGAAGTATGGAAACCTCCATTGACCAGTAATGAGTAATAACCTGGTTAAAATTTATTAAGAAATACCACTGGGTTAGGTACAATTTGTTGCCGTGACGGCAGGATGTGGTTTTACAAATGTCTGGGTTAAGCGGGTGTTTTGGAGGTGGTTTGGATGTTAACATATTTGCAGACATTATGTATTTCAATTCCAGAGTAGATCGAAATACTATTGTCACATTCTTGCTTAGCAAAGTTACGAAATTATGGTGTGGGCTTTAAAATGTTTTATGCATAGAAGCATACTTATTTGTATAAAAATGCATTTGCACACTCGTGCAAAGACGCACTTGATTTTCGTGACTTCACTTGTGCTACCTTTGATTGTCACTTAATAAGGATAGGGACCATGCAAATAAATAAACAGGGTATGACAATTTATTATGCTTTGCAAATGCTGCGCTTTTAATTTTGGTCAACCGTTATGTTCTCCGTTCACCTTATTTTGTTTTCACTAAGCATTCTTGTTCGTCTTATTGTTTTACTGTGTGTCTCGTTTATTTCGCTTATATTTTTAGTGCATTTTATTTGGTTCATTCTTCTCTTTATTGTATTTAGAAAATGCATGAAAAGTTATGCATAATTAAGCCATTAACCCATGAGTTGCGATAGGTTTTCATAAACATGCTTGCAGAGTGGGCTGAAATAAAAGTACGTAGGGTTAGAAGCGTGCCAACCAACAAAATTGCGTATTAAGAAGTGATAAGATTTGCGATTAATTCATAGAGATAGATTTGCATAAAATTGAAAAATAGTAATAGAAAACCATAGTTATGATGACTATTGCAACTTAATTTACCTTATTAGAGGCCAATTCTTACAGATTTCCATTATTTTCTCGTGTTAAAATCATATTTTCTCAGTGCCAAACTCGCCTTTTGTTGCAACGTTTACGTTAATATGATGACGCAAATACTCTTATTTTAATTCTAAAATTAGCTTTTGTGTATGTGTATACTGTAATATCTACATAAAGCTTCCTTCATTTAATTGAATACTGCGTAGGAGTTGAATTCGCTAGTCATGAACCTCGTTTACGTAATTAATTAACCTCTGAATGACGTTCGAGGCTTGACAGTTATTGTAGTGTTGCCAGTAGTAAAGCTTGAAAAGCTGTAGAAAATATTTAAGTCAATTAAATTTTCCGGAAAATTTATCTTAAAATTTACTTTAAATAGTAAAAATGTTTGCTCCGATTGTTTTAATTGCATTTGATTAAGTAAAAGATAATATGTCTTATAGAACTTTCATTTGTTAGAGTATTTCTTATACAAAATAATAGTAGTTTTGTTGATGCAAAACAATTACATCGTTGTGTTAAATATTTGGTATTAAGTATTGGCTTGTCTATGAGTAGTGCTCGACATGTTAAAGTTACAAAATTTTAATACTATTGATATTATGATGACAGGTTAAGGCTAGAATTGCTATACTTATCGAGTATTCTGGTTAGTCTGGCAACATTACATAGAGTATGCCGAGTTTTTTTTTAATTTTCGTCAGGTCGTGGTTTGTGCGGTTTGAGCGTTTAATTCGCTAGTAGAAAGAGGCAGGAAGTGAATTTTAAAGTGGCTCTAACTATTTTAGCTTGACAGTTGTTTTGTCTGTTTTTTTTTTTTATTGCGTAGTCATAAAGCAAATCAGAATGAGATGGAGAGATTGATTTTATTAGTTTGTTTTAAAGTAAAATGATATTTACGTATATTCTATTAAAATGATTACTTTTTCAATTTTCTTTAACGTAGTGTGCACACTTAATTTTTTTTTTGTGCGATCGAGATATTTCTCGATTGCGAGATTTTAAGGGAGATATGTAAGTCGTTTTGTTTTATTTAGCTATTTGATTTGTAGGAATTAGTTCGGATTATGGTTTTAATTGTGTTTTTATGTAACCGATAATAATAAAAGAGGTTAAATTGGGGTTAGGGTACCATAAATATTGCTATGCTTTATGAAGTTTGATGTTGTGTTAGTTCGCGCTCCATAGCATAGGTGGCGTATTAAGCTTTAGTAGTGTCGATACAGATTTCCTTAGCACGTCGAACTTTTTTTTTTCTCATTAGTTCGTGTAAAGCAAGACAGGTGGCGATAATGTCACCATTTCAAGTTTCACCTAGCGGACGTTGAACGAACTGAATTGTTGTGAGCGTACGGCTGCGCATCATACGTTGGGCTGTGGTTGCTTAGTTCGCCACAAATGACACAGATGGCGCCAGCCATTGCTTATTGATTTCACTTGCGGATTTTATTGGTAGCGTGCAGTTGCGTATGATAGATGTCGTGTTTGTTAGTTCGCCACAAATGACACAGATGGCGCCAGCCATTGCTTATTGATTTCACTTGCGGATTTTATTGGTAGCGTGCAGTTGAGTGAGTGCGTATGATAGATGTCGTGTTTGTTAGTTCGCCACAAATGACACAGATGGCGCCAGCCATTGCTTATTGATTTCACTTGCGGATTTTATTGGTAGCGTGCAGATGCGTATGATAGATGTCGTGTTTGTTAGTTCGCCACAAATGACACAGATGGCGCCAGCCATTGCTTATTGATTTCACTTGCGGATTTTATTGGTAGCGTGCAGTTGAATGAGTGCGTATGATAGATGTTGCGGTTGTTAGTTCGCCACAAATGACACAGATGGCGCTAGCCATTGCTTATTGTTTTGAAGTTGGGTTATGGGTAATGTACTGATGTTGCGTATTGGTTAGTTTCGTTTTGGACTTAGTTCACTACAGATAATATAGGGGGCGTTAGATACATGATAGCAAACTTTAACTGATTTTTATTTTTACTGGATTTTGTATTTATTAGAAGTTGAATTGAATTAAATTGTAGTTTTAATTTAATTGAGTTAGTAATATTTTTTCGTAATTGGGGTCTTCTTTAAATTTTAAATATTTCTTCTGTTATACTTACATAGTACATATATGGATGTCTTTTGATTAGGTTCACTAGATAATAGCTTGGTTTTATTAGATTCTTTTGGGGTGCAGTTTTATTTTTTTAATACCCACCTAGGTTTGGGTAAAGAAGTAGGTATTTATATTTATTTTAAAGTGATCGTTTTATTAGGGAGATAAGATTGGGTCACAACAATGAGTTGGGGTGCAGGGGCGGACTTCACCATTGGGGAGTATCTGCCAGTCCACCTTTGAGTGTTGTAAAGTTAGCTAACTAGGAGACAAATGAAGAGTACGGTTATTTATACCTAGCTTACCTATTGAGTTATCATTGGACCAGTCAGTGGCAAGGTGAACTGAGCACTCATGTGTGTGTACCGTGAATGACCCGACAGGTTTCGGACTGATATGGGGTCCTTTCTCTGTTGTCTGTTCGTTAAATAGTCATTCGTATTATCTGTTTATTATTTAGCAATGAATAAATACCATGTATTAGGGTGATTATTATATTTGAATTTTCTATATTACTTGTTTTTTTTTTTTTTTTTTTTTCTTTCCTTCAAGGACAGTGTTCCTCGTTGATGGTTAATGCGGCAATTATTATAGTATTGTCTTCTTTTGTGTTAGGTAATTTATAACTACGGTAAACTTCTTTATAAATTAGGGGCGGTTGTACCAGACCTACTATAATATTGCCTTAATTGGCTATATTTTATAAGAATAGATATGAGAATAAAATTTTCAATTCTAAATAATATTAATTGACTTTAATAAAAGCATACATTCTATTCCAAATCACATCTTTCGTCAATTTAATAAATAATTCCAAGATTAAACTAATCAATCATTTTATGCATAGAAACTAGTGACATCTCTGGACAAGTAGTGAAGTTAGTCCCTTAATTAGAAAGAGTTTTCAGTTTATCATACAGCTGTGTTGATTGGGTAAAGAGTTTCCCTACTCAACAATAGATGTCACCATGTAGGAGGTAATTGGATACTTAAGCGACACCTAGAGTGAGTTGACGAACTAAAAGCTTCAGGTTATTGGTTTAAAATTAGGAAACTAGCTACTCGATAATAGATGGCGTTGTAATAGAAAAATCAATAAAACAGGGTATAATATATGAGGTTTATTTATTCTCCTTTTGTTGTTTTATAAGCATAAGCAATTAATTCTACAACAGGCGATACTATTACTGTGAACTTCTAGCAAAAGCAGGTCTAACTAATGTAAAATAGTTATAAAAATGTTCCATTTATAGGATTCTTCTTATGATGTCCTCCATCAGCTGAAAAGTCTATTGAATCCGTGTCCAATAAAGCATTTCTTTTATTTTCTGTTCATTTCAGCGGCACAGGCAATTTTGATACCAAATAGTTCAACATCCATGGCGTAGTTTAAAAGTTTCTCTGTAATAGGAATTTTTACCGAGTTAATCCAACACCATTTTGAATGTTTCATTCTCATTTTAAATACAAGCTAGATCTAAGCGCTTATGCTTACATCTGTTCCTAATATCGGTTCTAAAATAGAATTAGTTAGTTCATTTCGGATCTATTAGTTAAATGATTCAATATAAGTAATTTATTGTATGGGATATTTTGCTCCGGAGACTGAAATTGTTATGTCATCTAATATTATACAGTATTGTGTGTTTATAGTCAAAATCTTTATAAGCCTTATCCCTACGCCCTAATACACTATATTTATACAATAATTAGTCTTCTAGATCCTATGGATTTTAACCAAGTCATCGAGGTGAATTCTCCATATTAGACCAATTTAGCGGTCTTAATAACTTGTATAATAAAACCTGGATTAGTACTGTTATTATAAATCTGTTCTTTGTGCACTACAAATACTATAATTTAGTATACCTTATCTCATTTGGTTATATGAATTAGCTGTAGTTAAAGTTATAAGAATGGCTAATATGAACACAAAAATATTATTAAAATAACAGTATGAGGTTTAAGTTAAGATATGAAATTTCTATTATACTCTTACCTGGGATTTAGGTGGACATGACTAAGAGTAAAAATTTGGCGTTTCATGATATATTTTCAGCGTTTTCAGTAATAGCATGAAACCCAACATGGGATTAAAAATGCTTTTGGTTCATAAATTCTTGAATTTTACCTGAAACATAAATTAGGTTTAACACGTCATTAAAGATCATCGTTTTGTAACATCAAGTGTAGTTCGTTAAAAGATACACTTTTATTTTATGAAATAATCATACGAAATCATTCAACTTAGAGTGAGGTTTACCTGTATTTTGAGGCATGTTTGCTGAAGCATTGAGGAGGTCACATGCTGAAGTAGCACTTGTGATTGTTAATTGTGTTATCTACTATAATACACACATTTATGGTAAATCAATATTTAATAGCAAATACCGATCAGACGTCAAGTAACATTTCACTCATTAAAGTCAAACTAGACTGTTTGAGTCAATGATTTCTGTGAGCCTAAAAATGACAGAGTCGATTTGATTAATAATTTTCATCTCAAATTATAATAAAATTCTCTATTTGAATTCCATTGTGGAAAATTTAAATTCAAATAATGTGCATTTGATTTACTTCTAATAAATTTCGCACCTGATAATTGATGTCCTGCAAACTACCAATCAGACCCTTATATATTTGGCTTGGTTTTAGAGCATTAGCCAATCATGTTTCAGCTGTTGTAATTCCCCAATTAGGAGACGGTTTTGCAAGAAAGTTGGGATGCTAGGGTTGGGAAAATGTTCGCTATTTTCGAAGATCTAGAAGATATTCTAATTGCTGTTTTATGCTTTATTTGAAATTATGACTAAAATACTACACAGTTGTAGTTCAAATTTTGACAAAGTATTTATTTTGACAAAAGGATTGAGAAGGCAATTGTGTAACCTGTTGGAGGTGTTTAATATATTTAAACTACACTTCTTGAAAATATTTCAGAATTGATATCGTAACATCACTAAAGTGGTGGGGCGAAGGGTCCAAGCGAAGAGTGCCTTATATGTTACCATATTAGGTAATCTCGCGATCTCGCGTTCGAACGATTCCTTATGGAGGACCAAATATGGGCATGGAGGCTTTTTCGGTTGTAACGCTTCCCTGGACATGACCATATAAGGTAATGTTTGCGATCCTTCGGGAAAGCTATAAATATGAGGCTCCAGGTGAGCTTCGGGACAGTTTTACTCAGTCTTCAGTCGGGTTCGGATCAGCTTTGGAAGAGTCGAGTCTTCGGAACGCCCTTCCTTGTGAGTGCCTTCAGGTAAAGCCAGAAACTTCTTTTAGTGAGCAATCCTGTGTTTCCTTGGTTTATTGCAGTTAATTATACAATAATACTGTGCTACTGAAGTGTTGCTGGTTTTCAGCAGGATTTCATTGTTATTTTAGCTTATTTATCCTGTATTTAGTTGTTACTGGATAAATCTAGTATTTAACTAGAATTCCTGGATTTGCTCACTGCATGAAGGTTTTCATTTGTTTTTAATACAAATGGAAGTGCTGGGTTTTATCTATGGCGATTCAAACTCCGTAGTCAGATCCGTGACGGTTTGAATTACGCGTATTAGAAGTTTAGCTAGGTAGGTAATATTTTAGAGGGTAGTCTAGTTTATGGGTTTTAGACTAAATTTCAGTTCGCAATAGGGAGTGATTCTAGCTAGGGGTGTTTTTTTTTAGTGAAATTATGGGCAATTTGTGTTGTGTCTTAGTGTGGTAGGGTGTTCTTGTATGCAGGTTGGATTTTTATATATATATATTTACCTAATCTTGGTAAATAAAAGGTATGTAAGCATGCTTTTCTGTGGTTAGGGTGTATGTCGGACTTCAATTGAGTCTTTGCCTCATTTTTCATTGTGTTGTAATAAAATTTGTAATGAGTAGTGTATAGTAAGCATAACGTAGTATGGAGGCTAAGGTTCTTTCTAATTCTGACTATACAATGCTAGGGAGTAGGACAATTTGTAGGGAAAAGTTAGGGAATTTATATTTTACTTTGTGTGGTTTGCACTGAGAATGTTTTATTTTCTGTTAAGATATTAATTTGTGTTATTGTGTGAATGGATTGGTGGTTTTTCTCAGAAAATGAATTTCTATAATTTTGTAAGCAAAATTAGATCTATTTTAACAGAATAGATTCCATTATGAGAATGACATCACCCGTTCGAACATTACATTTGTGTTATTTATACAAAATATGCCTGCAACATGCAACTAAACTATTAGCTATATGCATTTATGTATTTTTATACATACACACTATTCACACAATATACTATCAGTACACAAACTCCATACTATATTTGTTGTGTAGTTCTGAAGGGATTAGCTGTATAGCGTTCCATGGAAATTCAGAGCGAGGTATTTGTGAGAAGTAGTTTCTATAAAGTAATGTCTAAAGGTCTAATGAGACTATGGACGGCATTATGTTGTAGAAATGAGGTGTAATGCAGAGCTGCCTTAATCTTATAATAATACATTTATGATTAGAAGTGTCTGGATGTATGGTCCAGGAATGATCATAATCGAACTGTGTTTTACTATAGGTTTTCCCCTGAGTGAAGGCCTAGCCAGCAACGTGTTATCTATTCTTCATGGCTAAGTGAGTGAAGTTCTTACTGTAGTTATGTTGAATTTATAACATATCATTCATTATGTCTGTTGAACGACAATCTTTTGATTGCCTGTCAAGAGCTATCTTGCCTGTATGTAATTCGGTTATTAATGACTGGTTAAGTATGAAACATGGATCTTACACTTAAACTGGGTTAGGCGGACCTGCCACCAGTAAGTCTGTGTAAAAGACATATTCATATGCTACTTCAAGTCAGTGTTAACTGAAGGTCTAGACTTTGATATTTCCTCTGGATTATCTTAGTGTCGCAATCACTCAAATCTAAAATTCTGTTTTGGTATACCATTGATCCAGGATTATTGGTAGAACAAAATAGAGTCCAATGTCCTCTTGTGTTACAAAACATATTATGACCATTTATTGGACCAATATATCTGAGACTATTGCATTGTAGGATTTGGGAAGCTCCTGCGATGGTGTTGATTATCTGAATAAATGAATTCTACTTAAGGTGTTTCATTTAACTCAAGACAAATATTTGTCTATCATAATCCTACCATTCCTTGTGAGTGCCTGATTTACAATGTTACTATAATTATTGAATTGTTCAAGTTATTGCAACTCGAACCTTTCATCCGGTTTTACCAGATGCTTTTCGTGTGCTGTTAACCTGTGTTTAATACTCAGTGCCTACACACCACACTCTACAATTCGGTAGTATGTTTACATGCTACTTTTATCTAATTATTTCTTGTTATGAACCTTTGGATACCTGCCGAATCGCCTTTCGATGTAGTTATGTCTATTCCATGAGGCCCACTCAGTGGGAAGAGAAAGCATAATGAAAAGACTGGTGGATTCCGCTCTCCTTACGTTCTAATGAGACCCCACACTACCTTGTCTGCTTGCAGCTTGGTTATACCGAATATTTTGTAATCCATTGGTTATGCTTAGGCATTCCAACTGATTACCCAACTTTACCTGTGTTTTATGCACGGTGACGCAGCAGAATGAACGAGCATTGGTTGGATTGGATGTATTTCCATCTAATTACTAAATCTATCTTGGAATTGGGTTTACTCATTCCTCCTAGCCAGTCTCTTTATTTGAGTTGACTTAGCGCCGTGGTTAGCGCTCTAAATTTAACCTAAACTATTATTATTTTTCTGCTGGTGTGTGAAGGTAGCAAGGAGGGGGTAATGTTGGTGACTGGTGTCACCTCCATTAGTGGTTGGAGCCTTGCCCGGGGCCAATGATGGCCCCGGTATCATCATTGCCATTCCCAGACCCTACCTACTATTCTACTCACTTACTATAGAAATCAGTACACTTACATTATTTATTTTTATTATACTGTGTTATACTAGTTATGTTTTATTTTTATTATACTGTGTGACATTAGTTGTGTTTAATTATAAGTCTTTAGTTTGAATACATGAATACCTCTAAAACTTACACCTTGTTTTAATCCAGACATACCACATCTTAAAGAATTTTGGGATTACTAAAACAAAAAATTACACAACGTAGGGAGTCCTAATCTTTCTAGACGATCACAATCTAATTTGGTCAATTCAATTTATACTCTTCTTATTATGAGTATTTATTTCAATCCATAGTTATTGAAGGATATTCACTTAAGTTGAGCGAAGTATGGAAACCTCCATTGACCAGTAATGAGTAATAACCTGGTTAAAATTTATTAAGAAATACCACTGGGTTAGGTACACCCGGAGGGTTCGCAGATGCGTTGCCCACCTAGAAAGCTAAGATGAAATGCCTCTTGTGCCCGTAATTACACCGGCTGTCTTACTCTCCACACCGGATCACAACAGTGCAAGCACTGCTGCTTAGCGGCAGGATTAGCGAGTAAGATGGTGGTAGCGATCCGGACGGATCTCGCAAAAGGTCCTACCACCCACCCATGTTTTGATATATTAAAAAAAAAGTTCGTTAAAGACAAATGCCTGCGCAATTAAAAACAGATAATATCTCGCCCTCTCATTCTTTATTTGTGGACAAACATTCCAAGATGGCGGCGGTACAAGAACTAGGTTATTAGTTTTTGGTTTTGTTATGATATTCGGCCTGTGTTGGTATGTTAGACATGTTCAGAATGTTACAAATTGTCACTGTAAAACCGCTAATATTTGACCTACCAATGTAACTAGTGTATATGTACAGTCAAACAATAAAGTGATAGTGATAGGATAGTTTGTTGATTCTTAGCGTCTAGTGTAATCGCCGACCAGGCCAAGAAATACGTCTCGATCGCGTTCGCGTTTAACAATTCTCATACTATTAGACACTTCAACGCAAACGCGGTCGAGACGTATTTTGTGTTTTTTGATTACACTAAGGGCACTGGCCAAGAAATACGTCTCGTTCGCGTTCGCGTTTAACAATTCTCATACTATTGGACACTTTAACGCAAACGCGATCGAGACGTTTAATTGTCATTGAAAACTGACAATTGTAAAGTTGGTAAATTATGGTCCTGACAGTTACATATAATTAAATATGTTATACAAAATGCTATTAATAGGTATGTACTCATTTAAATAACATTGGTATAGTTTGTTCGTGTTGGCATACACGCAATTAGTGGACAACTTACGTAATTAAATTAGATGCATTTTTAAGTCTGTAATTGACATAAATGTAATACTTAATTGTAATTTAACGTTTAATAATTATAATTAAACTTTGTACTTTCTGGTTATTGTAATTTAATTTAATGTTTAGTAATTTGAATAAACATGAATTAAGATTTATTAATCCTAGCTTAATATTATAATTATTACGGTATTTTAATATGCATCATATTTAATTAATAATTGTAACTCGAATGTAATTCTTCTAACATTGTGAATGACTTGGTCTTAACTGTTAATTCGAAATGTGATAATAATTAATTAATTAAATAAATAAGTAAATAAACTGCCGTTTTAGCGATGCACTGTACCTTCATATTTGGCGGACCCTATCATAAAATTAAAAGAAAGACTGTCGTTTTGACAAAAACTGTCACCGCGAGCTGACAAGCAGGCATCTTAATGACAGCAAATTGCTGTCAAACACGGCCATGTAATTTTATGGCGTAACTATAAAACGTGTTATATTTAAGTGTGCACTTAACACACACTTTTGCTTTGAACATTTTTCATATCGTCGGGGATAGCGCAATACCGCGTAACTAGCTCTGGTAAAAACTGCGTATCTACCAAGGACCATAAAACCAAGAGGACTTCCAGTGTCTATACGATGTCGCGTTCCTTTGAAATAATAAGCCTGCTGTAGCTAGTTTTACTACAGGGGGTCTCTGTATCATTTATTTGCTATGACATTTAGACCTCTGACTAACACAATAGCGCCATCTAAATTCGTTTTTTCTTTCAGTTCATAGATGGCGCTATTGTGCTAGCCAGAGGTTTAAGTGTCATACAAAATTAATGGTACCGAGACCTCTCTATAGTGAAACTAGCTACAGCAGGCTCATTATTTTACAGGAACTCGACATTGTGTAGCCATTGGCAGTCCTCTTGGTTTTATCATCCTTGGTATCTACACAACACCCATAGTGCAAAACCACGTAACTAGCACTAGTAAATACTGCGTATCTACACAAAACCCAACTTTACAGGAGAAGCTTAAAACGTTGTCCTTATTATATTGAAAGATACAACGGGAAATCTTAATTTGGCTACATTTGTTAGATACGCGGTATTAACCAATGCCAGTTACGCGGACTTTCCCTATGGGTGTTGTGCAGATACGTGGTATTTACCAGCGCTAGTTACGCGGTATTGCACTATGGGTGTTGTATAGATACGCGGTAATAACCAATGCCAGTTACGCGGACTTTCCCTATGGGTGTTGTGCAGATACGTGGTATTTACCAGTGCTGGTTACGCGGTATTGCACTATGGGTGTTGTGCAGATACGCAGTATTTACTAGTGCTAGTTACGCGGTTTTGCACTATGGGTGTTGTGCAGATACGTGGTAATAACCAATGCCAGTTACGCGGACTTTCCCTATGGGTGTTGTGCAGATACGTGGTATTTACCAGTGCTGGTTACGCGGTATTGCACTATGGGTGTTGTATAGATACGCGGTAATAACCAATGCCAGTTACGCGGACTTTCCCTATGGATGTTGTGCAGATACGTGGTATTTACCAGCGCTAGTTACGCGGTATTGCACTATGGGTGTTGTATAGATATGCGGTAATAACCAATGCCAGTAACGCGGACTTTCCCTATGGGTGTTGTGCAGATACGTGGTATTTACCAGTGCTGGTTACGCGGTATTGCACTATGGGTGTTGTATAGATACGCGGTAATAACCAATGCCAGTTACGCGGACTTTCCCTATGGATGTTGTGCAGATACGTGGTATTTACCAGCGCTAGTTACGCGGTATTGCACTATGGGTGTTGTATAGATACGCGGTAATAACCAATGCCAGTAACGCGGACTTTCCCTATGGATGTTGTGCAGATACGTGGTATTTACCAGCGCTAGTTACGCGGTATTGCACTATGGGTGTTGTATAGATACGCGGTAATAACCAATGCCAGTAACGCGGACTTTCCCTATGGGTGTTGTGCAGATACGTGGTATTTACCAGTGCTGGTTACGCGGTATTGCACTATGGGTGTTGTATAGATACGCGGTAATAACCAATGCCAGTTACGCGGACTTTCCCTATGGGTGTTGTGCAGATACGTGGTATTTACCAGTGCTGGTTACGCGGTATTGCGCTATGGGTGTTGTATAGATACGCGGTAATAACCAATGCCAGTTACGCGGACTTTCCCTATGGGTGTTGTGCAGATACGTGGTATTTACCAGTGCTGGTTACGCGGTATTGCACTATGGGTGTTATGCAGATACGCAGTATTTACTAGTGCCAGTTACGCGGTTTTGCACTATGGGTGTTGTGCAGATACGTGGTATATACCAGTGCTGGTTACGCGGTATTGCACTATGGGTGTTGTATAGATACGTGGTACTTACCAGTGCTGGTTACGCGGTATTGCACTATGGGTGTTGATTAGATACGCGGTAATAACCAATGCCAGTTACGCGGACTTTCCCTATGGGTGTTGTGCAGATACGTGGTATTTACCAGTGCTGGTTACGCGGTATTGCACTATGGGTGTTGTGCAGATACGCAGTATTTACTAGCGCTAGTTACGCGGTTTTGCACTATGGGTGTTGTGCAGATACGTGTTATTTACCAGTGCTGGTTACGCGGTATTGCACTATGGGTGTTGTATAGATACGCGGTAATAACCAATGCCAGTTACGCGGACTTTCCCTATGGGTGTTGTGCTGATACGTGGTATTTACCAGTGCTGGTTACGCGGTATTGCACTATGGGTGTTGTGCAGATACGCAGTATTTACTAGTGCTAGTTACGCGGTTTTGCACTATGGGTGTTGTGCAGATACGTGTTATTTACCAGTGCTGGTTACGCGGTATTGCACTATGGGTGTTGTATAGATACGCGGTAATAACCAATGCCAGTTACGCGGACTTTCCCTATGGGTGTTGTGCTGATACGTGGTATTTACCAGTGCTGGTTACGCGGTATTGCACTATGGGTGTTGTGCAGATACGCAGTATTTACTAGTGCTAGTTACGCGGTTTTGCACTATGGGTGCTGTGCAGATACGTGGTATTTACCAGTGCTGGTTACGCGGTATTGCACTATGGGTGTTGTATAGTTACGCGGACTTTCCCTATGGGTGTTGTGCAGATACGTGGTATTTACCAGTGCTGGTTACGCGGTATTGCACTATGGGTGTTGTATAGATACGCGGTAATTACCAATGCCAGTTACGCGGATTTTCCCTATGGGTTTTGTGCACATACGCAGTATTTACAAGTATTACAGGTATTACACTACCGACGACATGACTGACACACACTGATGAATGACATTTGAATTGAAACGTACGCGTCTATTTCGTAAGACAATAAACCGAAGTGATACATTTAAGCTGGAAAGAATATTAAGTCGATAATTAGTGGTCTGAATGTTTGGGCGTGGGAATGGGACGGCGTAACTGTGGGGCTAAGGAAAGAGTAGAGACGACATTTTGGTAATTAAAATCGATTTTGATGTAAAACATGCATCGTAAATTTACACCGAAACAAGTAAAATGTAGTAAAAGTAGCGATCGCTCTGTAGCGATAAGGCCGCCCATTGCTACCTTGTATTTTCTTTGTTACGTGGTGTTCAATAAAGAGTTCTTGTATTGTATTGTATTTAAGTTTTGACTGTTGTTTATTTTTTATTTGTAATAATTAAAGAAAATACGAAATCAGTATATAATAAATTGATTAAAATATTGTTATTTTTATAAAATTTTACCTAGAATATAAGCGTAACGCACAGAGACTAATGGGAATGTGTGAGCAAGACCGGGATACATCCTATGGCCTTGACAATTTCCGAGGCGTACTTACTTACAACTATGTTATGTTCATTTGTTATACCTAATGAATTATATGAATGATATTAACTTATCATGTTTAATATTTTATGTAAAATAATGAATACTGACATTATAATGTAATTGTAACGCCCATAATTTACTTGTCTATCGCATTAGGTATCTGTAACCTGTAATTATAGATTTAAGGTATTTGACAATATAAATAAAATGAAATACACATAAGTCATGTTGACTCCATACATCTCCCTGTCTTCGCGCTACACCGAATTTCGTATAGGCGTGCGCAGGGCGTTACAATTATATTTATGTACTTACCTATCTATTATAATAATATGTCTATTCGTATTTCGTTTAGGTACCTAGAAAAGAAACCCCAGATATTACACATAATTGAAAATGACATTATTTTATCGAATACCGTGGAAAATCACAGTAAAATGAAAGGATCGTTTACGTATACAAGTCGAGCTTAGTCGTGTTTCGGACTAATTCGTAGTCCTTCCTCTGGGAGCGCTCGACTCAGTCGCTACACTCGATCCGTTTATTTCACTACGAACGCTACTGTGTAGGTATTGACGGGTGCTCAACTTTTGTGAAAACCTCTGCTGCATTTTATAGTATTGTCAAGTTACTTTAACATAATTATATATACCGGATAGCCGGGTGGTTAGAAACCCTGACTATGAAGCTTGAGATCCTGGGCTCGATCCCCGGTCAGGGCAGATGTTTGTTTGATGAATACGAATGTTTGTTCTCGGGTCTTGGATGTTTGATTTCTGTATAGCATGTATTATCTATATAAGTATGTTTATTCGTTGTCTAGTACACATAGCACAGGCTTTGCCTAGTTTGGAACTAAGTCAATGATTACCGGTATCAATTGTCCGATGATATTTTTTTCATTTTTATTTTATACAAGACCCCAGAGCGTCGTTGTATGAGAATTGTCTCGTCCAGGAATCGAACATAAACCTTCCCGTAATTATACGGCCCAGTGGTCTCATAAAATCTTAACTTAATTGGGTAGGAATTTCTCCAAAGAATTAAAGAAGAATCTGGATTATTTTGAGATTTTTCGCTGTTGAGGTTATTGTACACACTACAATACGGCACCCGTACCCAAAATACAAGTTTTCACAGCGTCTAGTTAGGTAATGGCCAAAAAAAACCGTCTCGATCACGTTACTTTACAAATTACTGTGCAAATTGGCAGCGCCACTAGTGGCATGGATCGACAACAAACAATTCTCATACTGACACCCCGTAACTCAAATGAGATCGAGATGTTTTTTTGGCATTTGATTACACTAAACGCTCTTAATCGAGTACCTTAGTAAACGTATAGTCGTATCATAGTCGTATCGCCATCGAGAAAATTGTATTATGAAATTTTAGTACAAATGCGCTCACGGGGGGGAGCTGTTCCAAATTTTCTCGATGGCGGTACGATAACGTTTACTATTCGATTCGGTGTCCTTAGTGTAATCAAAAAGCACAAAATACGACTCGATCGCGTTTGCGTTAAAGTGCCAAATAGTATGAGAATTGTTGAACGCGAACGCGATCGAGACGTATTTCTTGGCCCGGTCGGCGATTACACTAGGCGCTCTGGGTACTGGTGCCGCGTCGTAATGTGGCAACAACAACGTAATGTGAGCGAAAGATCTCAAAATAATCTAGATTCCTCGTACTGGGACGGATCGACAATGCCTCAACTCGCGCTGCGGATCTTGTGCCGTGTTGATATATGTGCAACTACCTTTAAGCACTGCGCGGTAGGCGATGTGACAAGGCGGTATCTTTGGAACCAAAAAAAGCTTAATTTGGCATTATTTTGGAGTAAAAAGTGAGTGAGTGAGTGAGAGCGTGGGACGTCCTCAGACTCGGTGGAGCGATGATCTTCGCAAGGCGGCTGGCAAGAGCTGGATGAGAGTGGCCGAGGATCGTGCTCAGTGGCGTGCCATGGGAGAGGCCTATGTCCAGCAGTGGACGAACATAGGATCATCAGATAGATAGATCAGATAGATCATCAGATGATGATGATGAAAAAGTGAGTTCAAATTAGATGTTACCTTTAGGTGATTAATTAACAAATGCCGTACTCCAAGAGGCGTTTATATCATCATCATCTGCTGGGCACAGGGTTTCTCTCAGAATGAGAGGGCTTGGGTAGTAATAATAATTCCCAGCCGGGCCCAGTGTGGATTGGGAACTCTACGATAGGTCACACCATCGAATTGCTTCGCAAGATTGTGCAGGTTTCCTCACGGTGTTATCCTTCACTAAAAAGCTCGTGAAAAAATAAATTATTATTGTAATTTTCTCACATGAATTCCGCAAACACAGAAGGTGAACCCACAACCTTCTGCTTAATTACTTAGCTTAGTGGTTAAACTAGTAAATTAATAATAGTAATTATTATTCATTCATACATAACTGCGGTTAATATATACCTAATAATTATGTAGGGGTTCAGAGGCATTAAACGATATGAAAGTGGGTCTTTTTTAACCAAATTTTATTTAGTATTTCGTTTAAAGTAAACACGGTCGAGGAAATTAATTCCTGACCCACCATGGAACCTTTTCACAGTAAACGTCATAGGGACATCGCATAGCTTGACAAGGAAAATCGTTACGCCGTTTACTATAAAAACGTTCTATTGTGGGTCAGGAATTAATTTCCTCGACTCTACATTACTTTTATTAGTGATCCATCTAGCGGTTTAAAAAAACGAACAAGAAAACCAAGACAGCTGCCCCCTATTTCACCAACTTTAAAATTGACAAATTACAATGACAATTCGAACTATTATTTCTTTGCCAATATGAAGCGCGCTAAAAGAACAGCTCTTCAAGTCAGCAATAGACAACGAATTGTCATTGTCAGTGGGCGGGGCACATCGCTCGCAGGACTGATGGCCGATGGGGTCAGAAGGTTCTCGAATGGCGTCCGCAGACTGGGAGACGAGCTGTCGCTAGGCCTCCAACAAGATGGAGCGACGACCTGGTAAAGATCGCGGGACCGCGGTGGATGCGGAAAGTGCAAGACCGGTCTGAGTGGAGAGCCGCGGGGGAGGCTGCCGGCCAGCAGTGGACGTCTTGAGGCTGACATGATGATGATGAGATGTCATTGAAAACTGTCAATTTTAAAGTTGGTGAAATAGGGGCCAGGTGCCAATCCGACAGCATATAGACACACACAGGTGAAAAGCAAAAAGGTTCCTAGCGCGTCAGTGACGCTAGGTATACATAATATGTAAATAATCGTTTTAATTGTATGTTACTAATTTTTGTGAGTGACACGCAACAATAAATATCAAAGAATAATAAAACACCAAACGTGTAATTATTTGGAACCTCCATATTTATATCAACGGATCGAATGAAATATAATTGTTCGAACTACGAATTAAAATAAATTAGTATGAAAACATGGTTTGGATATCAATAGAAATAACTTTAAATAAAGGGAACGCCGATGCTGTCAAAATAATATTTTTTATTAATCAAAGAAATAGTCCAAGAGTCGACAGACATTTTGTTTTAGTCTATTCAATTTAAAATGAACGATATTATCTTTTAGAAAATTGGAAAGATAAAAACAGCATTTTTTACGATTGACTGATCCTAACTAATAATTATAAATGCGAAAGTAACCCTGTCTCTCTGTCTGTCTGTTTGTTACCTCTTCACGGAAAAACCACTACACCAATCTAGATGAAATTTACTAAGGAGATAGTTTGAATATTGAGGAAATTACTTTTTATTTGGGAAAATTATATAGTTCCCGCGGGATAGTGGTAACTGAAATCTACGCGGGCGAAGTCGCGGGCAACAGCTAGTATGTTATAAATGATATAAACTGAGGTACTCTAACAACTACCCTTGAATAATAAAATCTCATTTGCTCAATAAATCACTGGATTTTTTAGACAAATGATAAAACTGAATGAATTTGATAAAATCCTGATTTTTATAATTTCAAGGAGGGTTACATTTTTCGAGTGTATCTATATAAGTATGTATGCATGTCTAATTCTTTGGCACGCTCTCCAGCCTAAACTTTGTGACGGATTTCAACATATGAGGTGTCATTGGATTCGTCTCACTTGTGTTCCCAGAATTGCAGTTGGGTTTTCTGTTTTTAATTTTAAATTAGTTAGGTTACTATCCGAGCTATTTACATTATTTTTTATTGTTTTTTGATTTGATACTGCATTCTGATGTTTCGACTTCCGAAGTCATCACAGTCATTCTTGGTGAAACTATAAGAGGTTATAGTTATAAAAGGAATATAAAAGATTATTCATAATAATTATGACAATGCCCACGTCACACGTATTTTGTATTAAAAAAATCCGATTTAGAGCAAATATGCAAGTAAAAAAAAGTGACGTGCTACCACATTTTTATGCAAACAGAAACATCGTACACAGTTTTCTAACCCTCCTTTTTAGAAACAGTTGAGTAGAAAGCACGCCACTCCTAGCCTATGATCCCGTTAAGGAGTTACCCGTTCGACTCGGGCGCATCTCAACCTATAATTTGGCTGTCAAATACTTTTTAACAGACGTCATTCAGACATTCATTATCTATGCTTTGTTCCATTTTCGAATGGATTCGGAATGTTTGGCTTTGTTCGGGGTTGTATTGTATTTTGTTTTCAGTTTTTTTTTTAGGTGAAGACAGTGTTAGGTATTTTATACAATTGGAATCGCCTAGTACTGGCCAGTGGTCACAGGTCGCAGGTGTATTATAAATATTTGCCAATATAATCTGTAAGAGAAAGAAATCCTGGGTCATGATTTATAAAGCTACAAGTTACAATTTACAAGCGGAAGTCTCTTTTTATCACCGTTTGTTAGAAAGAGACTTGCGCTTTTAAATTGTAATTTGTTGCTTTATGAAACATGGACCTGATATCTTGTAAACTAAAATGGATTATTATGGATGGCTCTCTGGGTTGGCAACGCATCTGCAAACCCTCCGGGGCGCGGGTGTCTATGGGCAGCGGTGATCACTTACCATCAGGTGACCCACTTGCTCGTTTGCCTTCCTCGTTGTATAAAGAAATATACTACTCAAAATAAAATATGGGCCACAAGTATTTTGATCGTTACGTGAAAATAGTGTTGCCTAAACACTAATATTATGTATTTTTTAATTATGGTAATACAGAGCTTCTGTTTTTATTTAGACAAGTAACCATTTAATTAAGTATTCAGTTGTTTCACTTATTTTAATATAATTTTCACAAAACGATGAAAATACTCAGTGACCCCCATTTTCTCTTAAATAGTATTCATTTTTTTTTTTTTATTTATCTTTTTACCTGAAAGTGATCTCAACTATACAAACATTCAGATCCAACGTAACATTTTAAAATTATTACAATTAAAATTGCATGATTCTATAGAACTGCAATGAGAGCGATGATGAATTTTTCGAAGTTAATTTTTATTAGATCATTTTAACGAAAGAAAACACGTTGAGAATCACACAGCTTATGATTCTTCAATAAGACCCAGTGCCCAGCAGTGGGGCGTTGAATATAAATTATTATAGTGTATCACTGTATAGTCGGTTATATTATAGTGTATCACTGTATAGTCGGTTATATTATAGTGTATCACTGTATAGTCGGTTATATTATAGTGTATCACTGTATAGTCGGTTATATTATAGTGTATCACTGTATAGTCGGTTATATTATAGTGTATCACTGTATAGTCGGTTATATTATAGTGTATCACTGTATAGTCGGTTATATTATAACTAACAAACATGCATGAAACGTGTCAAATTAGGGTCAACACACCCCCGAAGAAGACAACAAAAAAAACACATTTATTTATTTATTCAATTTATAATAACAAGCTTACAGTCAGAGACTTATTATTTTAACGGACAAAGAACAGAATGAGAAAAAAAACAACATGCTAAAATGACTAAAAATACACAAACGAGACAAATAGTATTAAAAACATAAAAACTTGTTGATTTTTACAAGTAGCGACTGCCAGCTGTCAGCAAATACGTCGGCGTCTTGGACCTCAGATATAAGAGTATTCAGTAGCTGTACATACATTATGACAATACCAGTGTATAAATGAAAGGTCCACAGAAAGAATATGTCTGTTTAGTCATCTTAGCAGCTTTTTGAGTTATCGCGATTTGAAAGTTTGGAACGATGTAATTATCCATATAATTTTCGCACACAGCTTTTTTTGAAAGTGATAAAAAAGACAAGTTCCATAAATACTTGTATCTGTAACCGAGTGGTAACATAGTCTATTGAGTGCTCTGCATTTTTAAACTAAAACCTCGTTTAAAAAAAGTGAGTAGACTTATTCTTTCCGTGTACCTCCATATACCTAGCTGATTTCTTTTCCGAAAAACTTCACAGGCTGACTTATCTGACACCTGTATAAAAGTTATTCTATGCTTAACCAACATTTATAAGCTCAAAGCAAACGTGACGGAAATCCCGCTTGTTATTCAAATGCGTCAGCGGGATCTGAACCCGCGACCCTTGACTTCACAAAAGGAAGTGCACTTTACATTATCTTATTTTATTCGTGACAATACCATGCACTATCACAGAATATTTTATAGTACTGCGTACAGAATGGCCACTGCAAGCCACCCGCCGGTATCATCCCCCCCCCCCCCGTCCCTCCCGCAGGCGATTCACGGATTTTCTACTAATCGGATTCACACTTTTTTTTCACAAAAAAAACTGACTACCGATTGACCCCGATCCCATCCAGAGGGTCGAGCACGACTTTACGAATGCTGCGTAACGTAAAGTCGAATAGTAAACGTTGTCGAGTTTGTATGACGTCTGGAACAGCGCCCGCCCGTGAGCGTATTTGGAACTAAAATGTAGTACGAGGTTTCTCGATCTCGATACGATAACCGTAACGTAACGCAGCTTTCGTAAAGTCGTGCTCGACCCTCAGAGCCTCTATCTCTAGCGTAATCAACGGCCAAAAAATACGTCTGGAACGCGTTTGCGTTAAAGTGTCAAATAGTATGAGAATTATTAGCTGTCGATGCGTGGCACTAGTGGCATTGCTAATGTGTCCATAGTAATTCAGTTTTTTTTTGGTCGATGATTACACTGTGCTCTAAGTGCCCACTATAATCGAGACCAGGCCAAGAAATACGTATCGATCGCGTTCGCGAATTCAACTCTCATACTATTTGACACTTCAACGCAAACGCGATCGAGACGTATTTTGTGCTTTATGATTACACTAAGGGCACTGAGCGTGTAGTGTAATCAACGGCCAAAAAATACGTCTCGATCGCGTTCGTGCTTAACAATTCTCATACTATTTGACACTTTAACGCAAACGCGATCGAGACGTATTTTGTGCTTTTTGATTACACTAAGGGCACTGAGCGTGTAGTGTAATCAACGGCCAAAAAATACGTCTCGATCGCGTTCGCGTTTAACAATTCTCATACTATTTGACACTTTAACGCAAACGCGATCGAGACGTATTTTGTGCTTTATGATTACACTAAGGGCACTGAGCGTGTAGTGTAATCAACGGCCAAAAAATACGTCGCGATCGCTTTTGCGTTACGGGAGTCAAATAGAATGAGAATAATTTGTTGTAAAATTAATGTGCCCATAGTAATTCAGACGTAAAAGACTTATTTTTCCGTTGATTACACTAGACGCTCAGAGTCTCTAGTGTAACTTTTGACATAAGAAAACGTGTCAATCGTGTCGACGTTGCGTCGTTATGTAGTGGCATGGTAACAGCAAGTGAGTATTTGGCAAGGCGGATAGTATACGGAGTGTCAAAGCCCATACTTCGAATCGTTTAACGCAGTCATGTTAAAATTCAGGCAATTTCTAGATGGCGCCAAGGTCGTAGCCAGCGGGTCAAATAATAACAAAACAGCGGTACGAATGTGTCACTCAAGCAAGGTAGATGGCGCTGAATGTAAACAAGAACGATTCAAAGTATGGGCTTTGTCAATCCGTTTACTTTCCATGATCCGTGGTATTTGGTATGGTGTGTTCGCCCTGTATTTTCACACGGTATTGGGTGACAGTTTTTCTGTCAAAACATGTTTTTTCGTCATCCTTGTTTTACATGATTTGTATATGGAAGACAGGCGACGGCAGCAGAAAAAGTCAAGTGGTTTTAAATGAGCCACTTGAAACTATTTAAGCGGGACCGGTATTGAGAAAAATGATTTAATTTATATTTTAGAAATGACACAGGATAAGGTCATGTACCTAAATATAAATAAAATTACAAGGAAAGAACATGTCCAATAACTTTTTTTTTGTAGAGCACTCAATAGGCTACTCTGACGACCGAATAGCCTAGTGGATAGAGACCCTGACTATGAAGCTTGAGGTCCCGGTTTCAAATCCCGGTCGGGACAGATGTTTGTATGATGAATATGAATGTTTGTTCTCGGGTCTTGGATGTTTAATATGTACATAAGTATGTATTTATCTATATAAGTATGTTTATCCGTTGTCTAGTACCCATAGTACAGGCTTTGCCTAGTTTGGGACTAGGTCAATTGGTGTCAATTGTCCCATGATATTTATAAGTTACCACTCAGTTACAGGTACAGATATTTATGTAACTTGTCTTTATTGTCACTTTAACAAAATATGTATACGAAAATTACATGAATAACTACATTGTTCCAAACTTTATAACTCATGCAACAAGTAGCTATGGTCACTTAGACATTTTTTTACCGCTTACCCTTCAATTATCGTGGTACGCTTAATTTTTACTAATTTACCTGAGGCCTTATTGCCTACGGATGAAATATCAGTTTTTGTACGAATGTGACAGCTATTTGCGGTATATCAATTTGTTAGCCAATTGTCCGAAATAATGAAACACTTAGCTTAGCCCCAGCTTAGTCCCTAAATAAATAAAGAAAAAAAAGGCTTAGCTTAGTAATTCAAAGAATTCGAATTAGATTAGAATGTTGTCGATTTATCGATACGTACCTACTGGTGCCTAATGGCAGCCATTTTAATCAGCACACAAGAAAGCAAAGCCGCGCGTGAATGCCTTGTTAAGATTGAACAAAGACAACCATATTGAGTTATTGAACAAAAAAATGATGTACCTATCTTTCTCCCGTGACGGAGCAAAAAAGGTTTAAAAAAAACTTGTTTTGTGTCAAGTTAAACTTAAGCAATGGGTGTCGTGTTATGCTGTCACAGATTGCTTTTTTGTTAAAGTACAGTCAGTTTTAGAAAACTTAGTTCGCATAGCTCCCGAAATTTCTTATGAGTAGGTAAGTAGTTTTACTTTTGATGGAAAATGTCACCCGTTGATATTTAGGTAAGTACTTAGTTTGTGAAATTTTAATCAATAAGAAAAAAACGAAATCATTTTGTACATTTTAGTTTTAGGTGTACTTTTGCGTGATTCTCGTTCATCGTCACCAACCTTCTTTTGCATCCCACTGCTGGGAAAAGGGCTCCTCTCAGAATGAGAGAGCTCCCACAGTTTCCACGCGGGCCCAGTGCGGATTAGGAACTTCACACGCATCATTGAATTGCTGCGCCATTGTTTTTTGAAGTACTTTCTACGCTACGGTAATTTCGCCTCATGAAAAAGATAATTTAAGAAAGAGAAATTGCTGTGATCTCACCAGCACTACCAACTAATATAAAAATAAACTAAAATTGTAAAACTTTCCGTCCAATTCTCAAGCTAACTGTACCAAAAAACTCCCTAGCGTATCTCCCATCTGTCGCCCGGCTCCTACTGTACGCCATTCACGTCGTCTGTCTGTCTGTCTTACTCAACCAACCTCGACAATGTTGGAAACACGAACGCTATGATTGTATCACAGAGATAGAGTTAAAAGTTACCTATTCACTAACCTAACCTAACCTGAAGGGTTCTACGAGATGGTTCCGATATGTAGTCACCAACTTTACAATTATTGTCAGTTTTCAATGACAATTCGGTGTCAACTGCTGACTTGAAGGGCTTTTGTTTTAGCGCGCTTCATATTGTCAAAGAAATGTAGTTCGAATTGTCATAGAAAACTGATAATTGTAAAGATGGCGAAATAGGGGCCTAAAATAATTACAGTTTTTGAAAAAAAAAAAGCATTTTGGGAAATGAATCAGTTTTTTTTTCAAATGAATGGATGCCGGCACGCAGACATACAGACACACAGACACACATATCTGTCAAACTTATAACACCCCTCTATTTGCATCAGGGCTTAAAAAAGAAGTAAATAAATATCTACCGCCAGTTTCCATTTTTAAGCCACAAGCGTATCACACGTCGCCTCTACCCCCCTGTACTTCATTCAATCTGTCTGTCTGTCTGTCTGTCGCTGTGACATTGAATTTATTTCGTTACTAATTCCAGTTAGAACGCAATCGAGTGTTTATTGGCTGTTCAAGAAAGTGTATAGGTATCAGTAGGATAAGATTGGGTGGTCAGTGGTCACTCTGTGGCAATTCTCTAAAAATTAAATACTGATTCTCCAGGATAGCTCAATTAACTAAAGTATCAAATAACAGTTTCCGCTGAAACAGTGATTAAACCAATCTAAATATCGAATTTCAAAGCAATTAACAAAGCCCTTAGTACCGCAACGAAACGTAATACTTTACAATTTAGCGATCGAACTAAACGCAAATTTTGAAAGTAAAAAAAAAACAGCCACAGACAACTTTAGTGCAAAACCGGGAAACAAAGTTACGTTTGCATTTTGGAAACTAGGAGCGTTTCGGCTATCGGCTTAAAAATAATCCAAAACAAAGTCGCCAGTACTTTTTCCGAATGTCCAATTTAAATTTGTTAGAAAACCGAAAAACAAATTGCAACGATGCGGTTTTAAAACTAGACGTATTTGAAAATAGACGTTACCACTGCGGCATAAGAGTTCTAAACTCATTTGTGAGACGTAGTTGTAACTTGGTGACTTCGACAATGCATCATGTCTTTGAAGAGATCGAAGAAAAATTTTACGCCTCAAGGATTTTTAACATACGCCATTGTGATATTTCTGAATGATGTTTTTTGCAGCAGATGTTCGCAAATGCCTATTGTTGTTCGAGAGGCAAAGTCGAGTAGATAATAATTGTCATTAAATGAAGTGTCCCTGTGATTTCGGAGTACTTGGGGGCCCGCAGTACAATGTGTGTTGCTGACAGAAGATTTCTACACCTTGCAAACTGTCTTTGATTTTATCGTGAGAATCTGTAGTTCCAAAAAAAAGTAAGTACCTACTTACTTAGGTAAGTATGATTGTTTTTTTTCGACGGAGCACAAGCGTTAAGTAAACATTATACTGTACAAAAAAACAGGATAATAACACAAGTTACAACAATCGAGTACAAAGGTGGACATATCCCTTTAAAGGATCTCTATCAGTCAACCTTTGAGTGGTGGAGAGGAATAGTTTACTGGGGCATTAGCGTTTTTTCTTGATGAACTAAAAACAATTACTTTGCTCACCCGCGACCACTAATGACAAATAGTTATATCTGTGCGGCAAATGTATGTTTCCATGCAACACCTCCGCCTCCACTGCTACACGAATCAACACATGCCACACAGACCCAACTATCACCACCACCACTAAACTAAACGCTGACGCGTTTCGGCACTCTCCACGAGGCCATTTACGAAGCACAACAACAACCGCTCAACATGCCACCATTTCTACTACTGACATATGTAAACCATGTACTCAACTTAGTTAATGACAAAACCAACGTACCCACTAATATTTTATTAATTCCAAACTACCCTTTTATGTAAGTTCTAAAATACGCCTGATTCAATAATTTTTTTCTTGATCTTTTTTTTACATAAACTAGTTTATGTCTTATTTGCACTAAAATAGTGTAGGTGCCAACAATACGAAAAAGGTGCCAACGTAACAGATTAATCAGATTATGCGGGTGGTAGGACCTTATGCGAGGTCCGTCCGGATCGCTACCACCATCTTACTCGTTAATCCTGCCGCTAAGCAGCAGTGCTTGCACTGTTGTGTTCCGGTGTGGAGAGTAAGACAGCCGGAGTAATAACGGACACAAGAGGCATTTCATCTTAGCCCTCTAGGTTGGCAACGCATCTGCAAGCCCTCCGGAGTTGCGGGTGTCTATGGGCAGTGGTGATCACTTACCATCAGGTGACCACTTGCTCGCTTTCCTTCCTCGTTGTATAAAAAAAAAAGATTATGGGATTAAGTAGGTACAACATCAAAATCTAAATTTTATTCAGTACCTAAGTAGACAGTTAAAAGTTATTTTACAAGTATAATTTTTGAGTCTACCAGCGCTACGCATAAAATACTGCTTGGTTAGTTCGGTCTTTGGTCTAAACCCACCTTCAATTTCTACGGAACCTCCAATCCCAAATACGGATTACCTAATTTTTTCAAGCCAAGAAAAGGTGTCTTCAGTCTAGTCAAAATTAAAAAAAAATGCGATTGTCGTTGGATTGCTATTCGAAAGCCATTGAAGTTATTATTTATGTAGTGCAGGTGATCGAGTTTTTTTTTTCTTGTCTGCTATTGTAGATTTTTGCTGTTCCGATTTGTGCGATGTCATAAGAATTGACAGTAAAAAAACATGTCGGATACGCCAATCTGTGTGGTTATCGGTTTTAGAACAATTAGAAATAATTAGGTACGTTCGAGGAAATTAATTCCTGACCGACCATAGAACATTTTCATAGTAAACTTCATAACGATTTTCTTTGTCAAGCTTTGAAAAGGTTCCATGGTGTGTCAGGAATTAATTTCCTCGACCGTACAACAACATGGGATCTATTATTAATGTACAAGTTAATTTAGTTTCTTCGCCTTTGGTACGACTTGGCTCGGAGGATATGTATGTATTAATCTTTAAAAAGTATGTTTATCCGTTGTCTAGTTCCCATAGTAGAGGCTTTGTCTAGTTTGGGACTAAGTCAATTGGTGTCAATTGTCCCGTGATATTTATTTATTAAACCCCCGTGTCGGGTTTTCAGCCATCGGTCAATGATATTAAAAAAAAATTGCATGCCGCTGCAGTGGTGAATTGTGTTGTTCTACTTTGTCAATGTTCAACAGCCTGTGTACAGTCAGCGTCATGTACCATGATTCTTGCAAATAAATAAATTTTGTCTTTTGACTTTGATGTTCGTGTTGATGTTGATAAATTCTTGGCCAGGAAATCTTTGACCGATGCCCAGGGTGCACCTTCCCAAGCACTACTCTCTCTCGGACTGATCCTGGAGGGAACCGCAGCTCTTGGGCACACGAGGAGGTAACCCTGCACGCACCCTTAATAAAATAAACAAAATAAAATGCGTTTATTTCGGACAACAGAATCCATATATTGTTAGTGTTACATGGGACTTAAATAACTATGTTAGAAATCAAACTTAAATGAAGAGAGGACCAGCGCCTGATTAGGCCACTGTCCCACCTCTCAGCAACAACGGTCAGGAGACTGGCGGCTGGCTCGCACCCTGCAGAGCGTCGCGGCGCAGCGCCTGCGCAACGTCGCGTGCGTCCGCGAACTTACCCGACGCACTGCAGCACCGCGGCAGCCGCAACAGAACCCTGAACGCGTCGTTAATTTACCACTTTATTGACGACAAACATTTTGACATTCGCAAACGGATAATTTGACAACAAAAGCGTGAGGTAACATAATCAGCTCGTAAAACTGGTTAATAATGGATGGACTTTATTTCAAAAGTACTCTTGGTGGGTCTTTATCAATAGCGGACACTCCATTTTAAATACGGTTTATTAAAAAAACCGACGAAGAGAGACTCCAACCCGCGCACCGAGGGTTCCGTTGTGAATACTTGCTTCGTGCCAAATTTCATGATTCTATACCAATGGGCAGTGGATACGGAAAGCATAAGACCGGTCCGAGTGGAGAGCCTTGGGGGAGGCCTATGTCCAGCAGTGGACGTCTTTAGGCTGACATGATGATGATGATGATGATACCAATGGGAAGCACTCTATATTTGGGTTTGCTTCCAATTGACAGACGGACACACAGACAGACGGATGGACGGACAACAACCGCCTGCTCGTTTGCCTCCTCTTATATAAAAAAAAAACATATTTTTAATACAGTTGCTCAAAAAGTGGTATTTTTTGAGCTACGTATCATGCGGAAAGTTGTATTTTTCGTACTAGTGCTTTTTACTTTTCCAAGGCGCCGGCGGCTCCGGGCCGCCTACACCTTCCTCCTCCCCCCCGACAGGGCGCCCCCGCCGGCTCACCGCCTTTGGTTTTATTGTAATTTTCTCGCAAATGTATTAAAAAACGTCGTTTGGTACACGTGCGGAAGTGTCATTTTCATTCGTCCTGAGTCTCGACCCCAGGACTCGTGCATATATATATAATGACAAACTTTCCGCACTTGTATCAAAAAGTACTATTTTGCAACTTCGTGCGAATATAATATTGGTCAACTTGCCTGTTAGGTATCACGGGTAAACGTCTGTGAGATTTGACCTCTCTGAGTGGTCCCTTAAGTTGTCTGTCATAACGAATGATTTTATGACTCAAGTCCGTTCTCAGACTAAACTTTATATTGTAGTATTAACACTTAGGAATGGGACAATCGACACATTAAGACAGACTCACTTAGTGATAAGGAATAAGACACGCTTTAATACAGAATACGACGTGTGAAGATAGTCCACTGTGGTTTTAAAACGCTTTGAAGGTTTGTTAGACCTCAAAAGCACATTCCTTGTAGCGATTCCCCCAAATCGCATTTCGCTTCGATCGTGCATTTAATTTTTGCGTTGTCTCAATCGTAATTTTTTTTAGTCGCTGTTAGTTTTAGTCGTATTTCATCTCGATCGTGTACTTAAGTCCTAGAGCAGGAAAGGAATGAAGATGTTAACCCGCGAGTTCCCCTCTGCCAAAACTCTAACATTAACTCTGGTAAAAATTATCAGGGTCTGTTGATTGGGTGCGTGTTTTTGGCAGTTTTGTTTTAGTGTGCGTTTGTAGGAACGTAACAAATTTTGACAGGAGCGTAGACGTGTGCTATACGTATGTGTTCCTCGTCCCCCTAAAAAAGTGGCAGAAAAATTGTAGTGCATAGATAAGCCAAAGGCGCCTCCCGTCTGTCTGCTTTATGACTTAAGTAATTAATTTTCGCTTTGTATCCTAATCGTCTATTGCAGTATTACAGAGAGACAGATCTATTATTTATTTATTAGTCACAAACATAATATTTCTATGAGTTTGATAGCACGTAAGAAATGCAACTACAGGTACAAAACATGAAGCTGATTTCTATAAAATATGGACACATGAATTGGCACAAAATGGCAGGCGTTCAAAAGAAAGTCAAAGAGTTTGTAAGCTCCTACGATTTCTGTTAAAATTTGTCATTATACCGTTTTTCAAAATGTTTACAAACCAAAATGACTTGGTTTGTTACTGTTATTCTGTGGCTACGTTTTTCGTGAACAAGCCGTAGTTGTTGCTACAGCGTTTTTAAGACACAGTGCTCTTTCTGTTGCAACGTAAGCTTTCGCCGTTTCCATCACAACTTTATCTAAGTTTTAGAGATTTCTGTCGTTCCTATGTTAATTTATTATTATGTTGCGTGTGGTCGGCGAGTGGGTATTTTATTCATTCCTTGATATATAAATCTGTCGTCTTGTATGTCAATTAGAAAGTGTTCGCTGATAATTTTAAGTTGTTGTCGGTTTTTAAAATAACGTTCAAAACACCACAAAATGTTTTTTTACGTAGGAAACACATTTATGAAACACTTAGGTATTGCCAATCTTATGTCCACATAGCTACCTGTGTGTGTTAAAAAAACCGGCTAAGTGCAAGTTCAACACGCGCACGGAGGGTTCCTTACTTAATCATTTTCGGATTTTAAACTTTTAATTTTCATTAAATAAGCGACCTCCTAGGGAAAGATATTCGTTATAGACTATTTAATTTAGTTATATGTCTTTCGGTAGAGTATTTTTTTTAATTAGGGCATTTTTTGGAACAAAATGTGAAAGGAAAAAAACTTCATAGGTGTTACCAATTACATTCAAAGGCAAATTATTTAGGATTTTTGACCAATTGAGAACAAAAACTAGTTACTTTATTTACATAATATAAGCAACTTACAATGTTTACATAATAAAAGCAATTTACAATGACATTAAATCTAAGCTTAAACTAAATAAACTACAACTTAAAACTAAATTAAATCTAAATAAGGCCCCCGTGGCATAGTGCCCAAAAGGCTGGCAGCGTTGCCTCGTTGAATAGCGATGCTGATCCTTTGAGAGAGAAAACTGCCAGCCCTTTGGTCACAAGTTGCATCAACTAAGCGCTTTTGTAACTCAGAAATAAGCTTGTAAGCGCTGGGACCCCATGGACCCAAAGTTTCAAACCCGACAGCAACAAAATTATAATTCGGACCGAGAGATTGATACTTAGATTTTTTTTCTGTTTTTGGCCGTTTCCAGCTTTTTCTGTTATTTTAATTATAAAAGAAGGCAAGTGATGAGCGAGAGAGATAACTTCAAGTCAACTGAGACGGCTAATTGGTGCTTTTTGCAGTTCTAATTATCTTGTATGTTGGCCTTGTTGCACACCTTTAAAGCTAAACTATTGTTTGAAACTGCTTTGTAGCTAGGGATTTGAACACAAAGGAAGTATATATTTTTTATTTGGGTCTGTATATTTTCCCATACAACTGAAAGTCATAATGTAATTGTTGCCATAATCTATCACTATTAGTCATACCTAAATCTTTTTTTCTCTGAAACTATGAATTGTGCAGGATTATTATAAAATATTCCTAACCTAAGTATAGAGGTTCTACAGGATGACCATTACAAAATTCCTGAATCTTTTACGGTTTCAGAGAAAAAACAGTTATGATAGAGCTCTTCTTTAGAGTGACAGATTGTGACAAAAATTACTTACACATGACTTTCAACTGTATGGGAAACAATGAGACCCGTTTTTATTTAGTCAAGTAGGTACATTTTAGATTCTTTAGATTTCAGTAGTTCAATTTTAAGTAAATCATGGTTCGTTTTTATTTTAGTTTCGGACAGTTTTTCAACTATTTTTTTTAACTGTATTTGTTAACTTTTTTACTATGAATCAGTGGACTAATTTATCTGAAAATATTTTTAAGATCAAAATGAATTCTTTCCAGATGATCCAGTAAGCGAAGCGTCGGCGCCGCTTTATCTGCGTTCGTGGGTTAACAAGCATCAGCCAAGCATTTGAGCAAGTTTACTTATAGGGCTACAAGTTCAGAGTAACTACAAGCTATGTCCTCCTGTAGCGAAAACAGCAGCTGCCTAGAGTATTATACCAACAGGAGAGACCGACGATGAATCTGCTAATCCTTTACTTGGACGAACTGAAAAGAGAAAACCTAAATTCTAGTCTCTTCTGATTTCGCATCTACTAAAAATGTGTAATAAAATAAAGATACAAAAGACTCCTAACATAAATTGATGATGGTTCAAAACTAAAATGTTTCAAGTTAAATTTCTATTGCTAATGATATTTGGGTCAATCAACTTTTCTTTGCCACTCGTTGCCATGGAGAGGTCCCCTGGGTCACTCATCTAAAATAAGATTTTCTAAGGCGCCACTCCATCAAACGTTAGGAGTTTCGTCAGTTACATGCCAATTCCTTCATGCTTCATCTCCTAAACATGCAAATCCTGCCTTTCGGGGGAGTGGGTATTAGAAAAGCATATTTTTGTTGTATTACCCAGGGGACATCTCCATGGCAACGAGTGGCAAAGAAAAGTTGATTGACCTATTTGACATTGGGGTGCGTGTCGGATAGCCTCCTAGTGTGCTCCAACGCTACGGTTATCCCTCTAAGGAGGCTTTAGGCTTCAAAGCCTAACCTAACTAACCACATAGGATAAACTACTACCGAACAACGTCTTAATAAATAGTATAGTGTCTTACTTAAATTTGACATTGGCGTAATCATCGATTTATATCGATGGAGCCAATGGATTATTAAAAATTGAATTGAATTTATATTTGACATTCAGTTACTTTGGTTTGGTTTGGTTTAACGTTGAAAAGTATAACTAGGCAAGTAAGTATAACTAACAGCCATAGGTGCTCATTTATTCCTAATAGGATATTTATGTAGATTGTAGCGTTGTACAAGTGAACATGATGCATTGTAACTTAGTCCAAATATCGAGAGCTTAGTTGATGCAACTTGTGACCAAAGGGCTGGCAGTTTTCTCTCTCAAAGAATCAGCATCGCTATTCAGCGAGGCAACGCTGCCAGCCTTTTGGGCACTATGCCACGGGGGCCTTATTTAGATTTAATTTAGCTTTAAGTTGTAGTTTATTTAGTTTAAGCTTAGATTTAATGTCATTGTAAATTGCTTTTATTATGTAAATAAAGTATTTCCATCGCGGTTAACATCCCGTAGTTAATAATTATGTCTATCGCGTTACGCCACTGCAACATATTTGTATTAATTTGTTTTGTATTGTTATTTAACAATACAATACAAATTAAATTATTACGTTCATATTATGTAGGTTATAATAATGCGGGTTCGGGAAGTCAACTACTGAGTTTCCTTTTAAAAATTTTTAAATATGGAAACGAAGAAGAATTTAGTAGTGACAGTGACCTATGTATGGCTTTTAAGTCATATGTTGCTATATTTAAATGTATCTACTAGCTGTTAACCGTGACTTTGTTTGCGTAGAATTCCGTTATCGCTATCCCGCGGGAACTAGATATACAATTTTCGGGGGTAAAAGATAGCATGTTTTAATCTAACGTATATACTTACTATAAGGTATTTAGATTACCTATCTCCATTCCAAATTTGAACCAAATCCGTAGAGCCGTTTCAGCGTGAAGAAGTAACAAGGGTACATATCTATAGGTACGCGTGCGTTATGCAAGGCGCCTCCTTTTGGTTTGATGCTCCAAGGCAAAACAACAAAAAATAAGCAGTAAAGAGCTTTAATTCAGGTAATATTGTAAATTGCAAATTAATGCGGTTTAGTAATTAACAAGAAAAAAGTGGTCAGAAGCCCTACTGGACCTTTGTCAAGCGATTGGAATTAGGGTTACAATTTAATGAAATTAAAAGAAATAATCGGCTAAGTGCGAGTTGAACTCGCGCACCGAGGGTAGTGTTGTGTGATCTTGCTTCGTACTTTTAATGATTCTAGGTATAGCCGGACATGTAGGACTAATCCGTAGCCCTTCTCCTTAGTCTGGGAGCACAAGGTCCGAACAACTTCCAGAGACACATTAAAGTTAGAAACCCTGTGCATTGCAACCAGTAGTGTAGTAAAAAAAAACGTCCATCCAAAATTAACTGAAGCATTGAAACAATGTGTGAGTGATAAAAAAAATATATAATCCGATCTGACAGCTCGGCCGCCATGTTGGTATTTAAACTAAACATGCTCGCTTCAGTGGCTGCATGTTAACACGGCCCAGGGTTGGCTCTCATTAAAAAATTAACTGAATCAAATTAGAAAAGTTGAAAAAGTCCCGGTCATTATTATTTCAAAGTTCAGTATGTCAAAAACGTATATACAGATTTTAATGAACCTATCTCGATTAAACTAGTTTGTCTATGGCAATAACCGATATAAAATGACCCGGCACTGCGTACAATTTGTTTAGGAGTTAGGGCTCTGCTAACACTTGATATTTTTAAACGCTCGGGAAAAGCGGGAATAATCTTCGAGACTCGATTCACGTTATAGATGAACTATTTACGTATGTCTACAAATTCTCCGACCCGCGGCCGACTCGCAGGTATCTACTTGCAACTAATTTTATAGAACTAACTAATTTCCAGTTTTCCACCACCTGCTTTGATCTGTTCTGTTTCTTCATTCCATTATAATTGCCTGATAAAATGGCTCGTCTATAGCGATATGAAATGAAATGAAACAATGAAATGAAATAATATTATAAAATGAAATGTTTTTATTGAGACATTACAGGTCAGAAAACCGGGGATGAAAACATTTTAACAAATGTTAAATAGCTAAGGTAATTTTCTATGTATCTTTTGCTGTTTGTTATGTGGTATTCCACAAAAAGTTTTGTATAAGTGTGTATGTTATAGAATCAAACATGTATTAATTTAAGACTTGTTCTAGTGCATAATTTTTGTGTCAATGGAATAAAGGTATATGACTATGACTGTGATTTTTGCATAAAGTGTAGAAAAAGAGCTTTTTCATCCTCTGGCAGCCCTGCCTAACTTAAAAGGCTAGTAGACCCGTTTCCACGCGTTTCGGTGGCATGAAGGAATTTGATACAACGATACGGCTCCGACCCCGGACCGGTAGCTTGCCGTGGTGTGGTCCGGTAGTTTGTTGCTCGCTATTTTACCATACGAAACATCATCCTAATCCTAATCGTAACTAATATTACAATTGCGAAAGTAACTGTCTCTCTGTCTGTCTGTTTGTTACCTCTTCACGGGAAAACCGCTGCACCAATCTAGATGAAATTTGGTAAGAAGATAGTTTGAATAGTGAGGAATAACTCGGGCTACTTTGACTAATGTGCTAAGTTTTAGGTAATGTATTTTATTTATAGGTACAACTAACAAAAAAATATAAAATACACACAATGAATGTCGATAGTACATATACATTATAATAGCAATAAACAGTTGCGCTGTGAAGCTAAACATTTTCTACTTTTTCTTAATAATAATAATAATAGTCGTTTCGGCGAACGGTCTAATAGCGAAGAGCCTTGACCATCACCTTAAAAGGCTCTCGCTAGGTGGTTGGGTCAAGGGTCAGATACAGAAGGCGGTACTCCTGGACACGGCTCGGATAGTCAGGAGGTTCCTCTCTCTGTCGCCCTGACCACCGGTAGCTTAGGCCCCGCCTCGCTGCCGGCGGCACCCTAGGTTAGGTTTTTATAATGTTTTTATATATTGTATTAATATTGTTTTATTACTTTTTATATGAATATTGTGAAACCTAGCCTAAGATTGTAATAAATATACGGGAATAATAATAATAAATAATTTATTGCGAACACATGTCCATAGATGTCTGAATAAACTGCCTGCGCCAGTCATACATGCGCCGTCGCTTAGGTCGTTTAAACATAAACTCAAATGCTGGCTTGCCGAGCGCACGTTCTACACATTTAAAGAGTTCCTAGAATATACACCATAGCACAGTCAATGTGCAGGTTAATTCAATGTTACCTGATTTAATTTTTAATGAATTGTACTGTAATTAGACTATGTTTAAATTTCATATTATTCTTGACATGACTAGCAACAATAGCAAATTAATTTTACATTGATGTAAGATACTCTAAGTATTTTAATAGAAAATAGTACACTTATTTTATTTTAGTTACCTACTCTGTATATTTATATAGTGACATAATGTATAAAAACTATGAGATCCGACATGTAATATGAATTATTATGAATAAATAACTATGAACTATGAACTATGATGGTTAGTAATGAGTGAATAAAGTTTAAAACGATATTTTTGGATTGTACGTAGTTACTTAATACCTACCTGAATAATCTTTTGTCTTAACAATTTGAAATTATTGCATCTCATGTTTACAATCCTTTTTGTGCGTCAAAGTTATTAAAAAACATGCATATAACAAACTCTTAAGCTTAATAACATTCTTAACATCTCAGTTTCAAAAATCTTGGGACCAAAAAAAAAGGAATTTCGCGATAGCTCGTTTTAAGTTTAAGAGTAAAACGAGGTTAAAAACGAAGTTCTCGCTAAATAAACAACGCTAGATAACATCTGGGTTGTATAATGACGGGTTTCGCGTGGTTTTCGGCGTTTTGTATGAAATATGCGCAAGGGCATATCGGCGATCTTTTAACATCCGAGAGGGGTCGGATGGCCATGGTTTGTTGGAAGTGAAGAAAAATCGTTCACGGTTAATGTTTGATACTTGTTTACCATATGTATAGCATTTCTTTTATTAATAAAGTAAAGTATCAGCTCAAAAATTATAAAAAAAATACTGTAAGAAGTATAATTATATTTTATCTAAGTACACACACATTTATATCGTAAGTCCTCTATCATTGCAGCAGTCAATTTTCGTCTTCAAAAACCAATACCTACAATTTAAACATAGGCCTCAATATGAAAAAAAAAGATACGAAATGCCAGCTCGATATTTTTGTGCATAATTTAAAGAAAAAACAGCCAAATTCGTGACAGATTTATTAAACTTTCGGCTTCTGAAACCATCTTGTACATATACAGTATTTACTTAATGACATGTAGGTAGATAAAGTAATATATGCAACTCTACATAATTAATTAGGTCTTAAAACACTCATTATTTAACAGTTTCATAAACTACTATTTCGTTACTTACTCTATCTTTTCTGCATTCCGTTAAGGTTGACTTTAGAAGATCGCTCAGTAACGATAAAACCACCTGTTTTGTAGTCTTGAACCTGTCGATCGATAATATCAATCATTGTTTTTTTTCTAAAACAATCAAAATGAAGTGTCATTTTATTGGCAAGACCATGGTCACCCTACAAATTTGAATTATTTGCATCGGCAACATCCCCGACCGGCAAAAGTGTTATCAGCTCAATAAAAATAATAATAAACATAAATGTTTAAGTTTCGGCGCGTCACGGGCATAAAACGCGATTTTTATTCTTTTAGTATTATTGTTATAAATTATGGCACATTATTTTATTATTGCGAACGGATGCATGGCAGTCACGTTTGCTTTTAAATCAATTATTGTTAGTCGATTTGATTACACTTCACATGTAAGTATTAATATGTTTAACAAAAAAAAATTGAAAAAGTGCTTCAAAAAGGAATATGAAACGAAATCATCATCATCATCATATCAGCCGAAAAACGTCCACTGCTGAACATAGGCCTCCCCCAAGGCTCATCACTCTGACCGGTCTTGTGCTTTCCGCATCCACTGCGGTCCCGCGATCTTTACCAGGTCGTCGCTCCATCTTGTTGGAGGCCTACCGACAGCTCGTCTCCCGGTCCGTGAACGCCATTCGAGAAACGAAGTATTAGGTACTATTGCCACAGGCGCGCCCCTGCCGTGCCGTAGCGACCGCGGATCGCCTTTCCCCACCCCGCGTGCCCCGCGCTCACCCCCGCTCGCGTCGCGAAACCCACACAGCCGCGAGGTCTTTTACTGCACACATGCATCAGTGTCGTTTCCTGTTACGTTAGTATATAATATTCTTTGCTGTTACTATGACTACTAATAATGACGGTAATGATGGGGGCTGCGTCATCGCCGATGCTTAATACGCAGTAGCAACAAGGAGTACTTAAGGTCCCAACCCAAACTTGTATTTAATTGTAGCAAATATTTACTATAACATTAAGAAAATAATCCGTCGCACCTAGTCAGATCATTTAAATTATCGAAAAATGATAAAAAGTAAAAATTCTAAATTCCAAATTCTAAATTTTATTCAGCAAAGCAGTTAAATGCTCTTTTACACGTCATTTTTTCGAGTCTACCAGCGCTTTCTTAAAGACCATGATTGCCAAGAAGAATCCGCCGCCAGAAACTTGGCACAGTCATTTTTTCTAAAAACAAATTAAGTATTAGCTCTTAGAATACGTAACCACAGATAAATTACACAAAAAAACCTCACTCTATCATTAAAAAAATTAAGAGAAAAAAAAAACAACACCGTATTTTAGAAACAAGTGTAAAAAATATTTTTTACAGATTATACAGAATAACACGTTTGATGCACATTTTAGGTCTAGTTGCGCCATCTCTTGTAGTAGAGCATAACTAAGTACATAACGGCAGCACACCTTTTTTTTTCTCGGAAACTAAAATAAATATAAAGGGTTTTTTAATGGGCAACGGGAAATCTAGACAAAGACGACTATAGTTGCCGGTCACAATACATATTGCAGCAAAAATATAGCCCGTTTACAGCCTCATAGTAGGTATAAGTAAATTAAGTCATTCTAAATAAATAATACTGTGCAAGATTGCACAACCTTTTTGATATTTTTATTCTTTTTATAATTTGATTGTATATTGTCTATGGTTTTTTTTTGTATGACGGTTTGATTATAATTTTGTTTCCAACGAAACCAGTGCCTCTTACTTATTTAATCTCAAATATTGGTTCTTCTACCGGGATAAAAGCGAGGAAACGATGGTTGTTACTCGGTCCATAAGTGGAAAAGCAACCGCGCCGGGAGACGGTGTGACAGTCGCGGCAGGGGCAAAGGATTCTCCGGCTCAGGTAAGCGCGGACTCCCCCCCTCACGCCGGGCCGTCGGCACCTTCCCCGTCGGCACCTTCCCACGCATCGAGTGCCGTTACCTCGCGCTCCACCATAGTGGCTCGCCAGCTGGAAGCACAAGCACTGCATGCGCGTCGTCTAGCTGACATTGAAAACAATCGCGAGCGCCGGGCGGCCGAGCGCTTAGCGGATATAGAGCGCCAGGCTGCGGAGCGCGTGGCGGAGCTAGAGCGCCAGGCTGCGGAGCGCGTGGCGGAGCTAGAGCGCCAGGCTGCGGAGCGCGTGGCGGAGCTGGAGCGCCAGTCTGCAGAACGAGAGCGGCGTGTTGCCGAACTCGAGCTCAAAGCAAACCTCGCTTCCATTGAGGCGGGCGCGAGCCAGCGCAGCAGCAGTCACGGCACCCGCAGTCGTGCTAGTGTACAGGAATGGGTAAATAATGTGCTTCCTAATCCTAACGAAACGTATTTACTCGGTGCCAACCCACCTTTCAGATACGTCGACACTGCGGCCCAGTGCGAGGCACAGGGACCGAGAGCGACGCCCGGCATGGACGCCGTGGCATGCAATCGCTCTCCCGAGCAGAGTCGTCCTGAAGACGGAGGAGTGACGCGCTTAGTTGATTCTTTGGAGAAGTTAATAAATAAAGTTAACCCTCAACGTCACGTTACTAAGACGGATTTGCCCATCTTCGACGGCAAGTCATATTTAGATTGGTTAGCTTTGAAACGAGTTTACGAAAATACAGTTCAAAGTTTCTCGGCGACCGACAATTTAGCCAGACTATCGTGCGCGCTACGTGGAGCGGCGCGCGAGGCCGTGGCGGGGCTGCTGGCTTCGGCGCGGGCGCCCGGCGCCGTGGTGGCCGCGCTCGACGCCCGCTACGGCCGCCCCGAGCTCATCGTCATGCACGAAGTGGCGGCGGTGCGCGCACTGCCTAAGGTAAGCTACGACGGCAAAGATCTTATTGTTTTCGCAAGCCGGGTACGCAACTGTGTAGAAGTGATCCGTCTGCTAAATCAGCCGGATCATTTACGTTCGCCCGAGCTTTTTCAAGCATTGTGGAGCAAGCTGCCCCCGCTGCTGCGTCCACGTTGGTTGGACTACGCCCATTCATGTGATGGTTGTGTGTCTAAAATAGAAATGTTCGCAGATTTCCTATCTCGTGAAGTCGACTTGCAGTGTAAGTTTGGAGGCGCGATTGATTACACGACGCCCATCGCCACACGGCAGGCCGCATATAAAGATAGGGTAAACATTATTGCTGAAAATTATTCTGATAGCATTCCAACACCATTTCCATCCGACTCCAATACGCTTGATAATTTTAATAATGTTTGTTCGCTATGTAAACAAAGTCACAAATTACATAGTTGTGGCAAATTTGTCAAAATGACAGTAAATGATAGGTGGCAGTTTATCAAAAAAAACAAGATATGTCACAGATGTTTGGAAAAGGGTTTTCATAAGAATAAAACTTCTTGCATAAAAAAGGTGTGTAGCGTAGACGGTTGCGACATGCGTCATCATATGAACTAAAAAACAATTACTTTGCTCACCCACTCACTTTTTTTTTTTTTTTTTGCAGCGCGCCCGCGGCGCCCACGGCGTCGACGCCGTCCGACGACTCGGACCACGAGATATTGACGCATGCAACTTCATCGTCACTTCAGCCTTCTGTACGCCCGCTCTTAAAAATAGTTGCAGTGACTGTCTCAGGGCCTTCTGGTAGTGTTGATACTTACGCATTATTAGATGACGGGTCTACAGCGACATTTTTAGACTCTGAAATTTCGGCTCAGATTGGTGCCAAAGGTCCCGAAAAACAAATACATTTAGATTGTGTGGGTGGTCTAGGCAAGTACGTTAACGTGCAACACGTCAATTTCAGTATCAGGGGTCGTCACTCAACTGGCACCTACTTCATAAAAAAGGCTAGGTCCATCAGTGGTTTAGGTGCTGCTCGTCAGTCTGCGCATCACGATAGCGTGCGTAAGTATCCATACCTAGCCGATATAGCTGCTGATTTTTGTTATGAGGACGCTAAACCGATGGTTATTATAGGTATAGATAACTGGCATTTATCTTTCGCCAAGGCGACGCGCCAGGGCACCAAGTCACAACCCGTGGCCATTTTGACTGCTTTGGGCTGGGTCTTGTTTGGTTTCGGTTGCAGTAAAACTAGAAAAGTTGACATTGTCAACCATACTACAATAAACGAGCCTGAAGTAGAAACTGATCAGTTTATTTTGGAACATCTTGTTAGGGAACAATTTAAACTCGATTCTATAGGAATATCGAAAAACGTAGCCCGCAATGCTGACGACGAACGCGCCGTACAGGTTCTCGAGCGCACGGCGCATCGTCTGCCGGGCGGCCGATTTGAGGTAGGCTTGTTGTGGAAAGCTGATAAGCTGGATATACCTGATAGTTATAAATTAGCTCTATCTAGATTTCTCTGTTTGGAGAAAAAGATGTTGAAAGACCCATGCTATGCTGAGCGCTACCGTCGTAATATACATGACATGTTGTCAAAAGGTTATGCCGAACCATGCTTACCACGTCCCAATTCAGAACATCCTCTTTGGTTCCTGCCGCATTTCGGTGTAATAAACCCAAATAAACCTAATAAATTGCGAACAGTACATGACGCGGCTGCCAAGTCTCACGGCGTGTCTCTAAACTCTTTGTTATTGACCGGTCCAGATTTATTGCAATCTTTGCTAGGTATTCTGATGCGGTTTCGAGAGGGAAAAGTCGCCTTAAATGCTGACATTCGTGAAATGTTTCCCCAAATAAAAATTATTGAAAACGATAGGGACGCGCAAAGATTTCTATGGCGTGACACCCCAAATGAACCGATCAGAACTTTTCGCATGTCGTCTATGGTTTTTGGAGCTGCGTCCAGCCCGTTTACTGCCATTTACATAAAAAACAAAAATGCTTTGGATTGGCAGGAGACTTACCCGGAAGCAGCTCGAGCGATCATCGATGACCATTACATGGACGATTGCATAACTAGCTTAGGTAGCGTCCGTGAAGCCGCTAAGTTAGCAACTGACATATATACCGTCCATTCATACGCTGGTTTCGAGATGCGTGGGTGGACGTCGAATGAACCTTCGGCACTTGCGTTGTTGCCGAAGGAATCCTTACTCGAGGCAACTACGATTAAAGATTTTGGTGTAGATTTAGGTCGTCTGGACACCCCCGTCACCCCCGTCCGCACCTTGGGCCTCATCTGGCAACCCGCCCAAGACGTGATTGGTTTTAACACGGGTGTAAAAAAGGAGGCCGCGTTGCCAGATAAGCTCACGAAGCGTGAGGTGTTGGTGCATGTAATGCGAATTTATGATCCTCTCGGTATCCTTGCGCCAATTGTTGTGCGTGGTCGCATTATGTTTCAAGACGCTTGGCGCAAGGGTGTAGACTGGGACCAAGAGCTCCCTCTAAGTGACTGCGGTGCGTGGAAATTATGGTACCAAGACCTTATCTCGATCTCGAGCTTGCGTATTCCTCGGCGCTATAACTTGAGTGATCTCGAGGTAGTGGGCTGCGAACTTCATTTGTTTTCAGATGCAAGCGAGTCCGCATTTGCAGCCGTCGCCTACTGGCGCTTTCTTTATAAGAACGGTGATGTTAGGCTCTCTCTCATCTGCAGCAAAGTTCGGGTATCGCCTCTTAAACCTGTTTCGATCCCTCGGTTAGAGCTCCAAGGTGCTCTAATAGCTGCACGTCTTGCGACGTCTATATGTGAAGTCCACCGTATGAAACCTTCGAGACGCGTTTTCTGGTGTGATTCAATGACTGTTCTGGGTTGGCTTCGCAGTGACGCTCGCAGTCTCAAGCCTTTTGTGTCACACCGAGTTGGCGAAATACTGGAGCTCACGAACGTTGGCGAGTGGCGTTGGGTTCCTACTGCCTTAAACGCAGCAGATGATGCCACACGCGTTAAGAGCACTTCTCTCTCTCCAGAATGTCGCTGGATCGCTGGACCTACTTTCCTTCTTTCTTCGGACTGGCCCGCTGAGCCTCAGATCGACATCAGCGGACTAGGCCGTGAAGAGTATAAGCATAATACTCTGGTTCATCTCATCACTGAATCTAATCTGCCCGCACCAGTTTCGGCAAATCCAAATCGTTTTAGCTCATGGATGAGAATGGTGCGAGCAACAGCAAGAGCGCATCAATTCATTTCATTATTGCGAACGCGTAGCCTGCACAGACGAGATCCTAATCCTAATCTGACTCGTCTTGAAGGAAGTTTGTGTACCTTCCAGCCTACTTGCACATCCTCTCCTAATACCCCCAATTTGTCACCACGAATATCTGCGAGCGATATACGCCTAGCTGAAGCCCACATTTTACGTCAGAGTCAGCTTGATTCTTTCAAAGAAGACTTCCTGCGTATCAAGAACCGAGAGCCTTTACCTCGAAGCAGCCGCCTTTACAAGTTGTCACCCTTCATTGATGAAAGCAATCAGCTTCGGATGTCCAGCCGCATTGTGGCAGCATCAGCAGTCACAGACGAGGTTAAGCGCCCGCTTATACTGGATGGAAAACATCAAGCTGTTCGACTTCTGATAACCCGATATCATCAAAAGGCTGCTCATGCGTACAACGAGATGGTCATGAACGAGCTGCACCAAAGATTCTGGATCATAGGCCTTAGAAATGCTGTCCGGTCAGTTTCTCATGACTGCCAGCTATGTAAGCTCCGCCGCTCCAGAACATTCCAACCACCAATGGGAGATCTGCCAGAGGCTCGCTTAGGTCACCATCAGAGGCCATTTTCTTTCGTTGGCCTCGATTACTTCGGTCCTGTTCATGTCACTGTTGGCCGACGGCAAGAGAAGCGCTACGTGGCTCTTTACACATGCCTAGTCGTTCTACGGCGAGTCGGTTGAAGATTATGCCGCCAACGAGTCAGTGAGTTGGCGTTTCATTCCTCCTGCAGCGCCTTTTATGGGCGGAGCGTGGGAGCGACTGATCCGCAGTGTCAAGAATGCGCTAAAAGTGACACTTCGAGAACGAGCTCCCTCGGATGAAGTTCTCTCAACTCTCTTGGCGGAAGCAGAGGCTTTAGTAAATTCACGGCCACTTACACATGTTTCGCTGGACTCCGACGCCGACGAAGCGCTGACGCCAGCTCATTTCATCCTCGGAGCGCGGTCTGGGCGCCCAATCCCTGCTACTCTCGACGAGTCGGACCTCATTAGCAGGAACAGATGGCGAAGAGCAGTAAGGCTAGCCGACCACTTCTGGCAGCGCTGGGTAAATGAATATCTTCCCTTTTTGTCACCCAGAATAGGAGGTGGCACGCCTCCCATCGTTGCAGAAGGCGACGTTGTTGTTGTCTGCGATTCAAACCTGCCACGAGGTTCATGGCCCAAAGGTCGCATCACCCGGCTCTACCCTGGACGAGATGGAGTAGTTCGGGTGGCAGACGTTACCACCGCCGCTGGTATCTTTCGCAGACCGCTAAGGAAGTTAGCCAAGGTCCTCAATTCATAAAAGAGGGGAGAATGTGCAAGATTGCACAACCTTTTTGATATTTTTATTCTTTTTATAATTTGATTGTATATTGTCTTTTTTTTTTTTTTTTGTATGACGGTTTGATTATAATTTTGTTTCCAACGAAACCAGTGCCTCTTACTTATTTAATCTCAAATAAATACCTAAAGACTCAATCATAGTGAAATAAAAACGGATCACTCACGTAAATAAGTCGAGTTTAGCCCGACTTGTTTCGGACTAATTCGTAGTCCTTCCTCTGGGAGCGCACGACCCAGCGGCGGCGAGACGCACACTCCAGAGGAAGGACTACGAATTAGTCCGAAACATGTCGGGCTAAACTCGACTTATATACGTGAGTGATCCGTTTTTATTTCACTATAAATAATACCTACTTAATCATTTTTATATTAGTTTACCTGGTTGTCCGAGATCACTTAAATTCCACGCAAAGCCACATGCGACGAACCAGTGCCTTAAACTGACAGACAGACATCTTAATAATAATAATTAGATACGTTGATGCGTCAATTTATATTCATAACAAGTTGAGAGGAGTTTAACGACTCCGATACCTCAAGTTTTAATTCGAAAACTTCCTTTAATAATATTGTATCGCTTGAATTGGTAAATAGGTAGCTGATGATAGGTCATAGACATTACAATAATAATTATATCGTACGGATGGGCCCTTCGGTATAGACATAAAAAAAACATACATACATACATACATAATAGAAAAACCTTTCCCCCGGGCTAGGTATGTCACAGAACTACAATACAATACAAAACTTTTTATTAAAACCACATTACAAACAAAACACAAAAAATATACACAGGATAATTACTACAACTAGGTACTCTATCAAAAAATAGAGCAAAGGTAGAATTACGTATTTTACAAACACAACAGTTTAAAAATTGCTGCTTAGCGGCAGTTTTCCCGAATAAGGTAATGGTCCTATCCGGGCAGAGTACACAATATACAACCAACTATTAAAACCGGTCAAGACCGTACCGGACTAGCGCACCGAGAGTTCCGAGCCATCATCTAATAATGTTCTACTTTACAGACACTCCGCTCAATAATGGATAGACAAATAGACAGACAGGCAGACAGTGCCATCTCTTGTCCTTTAGTGGAACTAATATAATTTTTGCGATGATTTTAATTTTAACAACACACGACAACAACAACAACAAAGGCCTCTTTCAAAGTTGTTATTACGAGAAAAATACGAGTCATTTTGCTTTAATTCAGGGAGCTTTCGTTCCCTAAGTACGGTCGAGGAAGTTAATTCCTGATCCACCATAGAACCTTTTCCCAGTAAACGTCATAGTGACATCGCATAGCGTGACAAGGAAAATGGTTATGACGTTTACTATGAAAACGTTCTATGGTGGGTCAGGAATTAATTTTCTCGACTCTACAACGTGTTCTTAGAATTACGAAAATAACAATTAGGTCACTCTTTTATTTTAATAATTATTTTTTACACTTGTTTCTAAAATACGGTATTCTTTTTTTTCTCTCTTAATTTTTTTAATGATAGAGTGAGGTTTCTTTGTGTAATTTATCTCTGGTTACGTATTTTAAGAGCCAAAGGTAACTTGTTTTTAGAAAAAATGACTTTGTGCCAAGTTTTATGCTGCGCATTTCTCTTGGCAATCATGGTCTTTCCGAAACCGCTGGTAGACTAAAAAAAAATTACGTGTATCTTTTACACGTAATTTTTTCAACTGCCTATTTGCTGAATAAAATTTTGAATTTAGAATATGGCTTTTTTTTTAATGCTTCGGCAAATACAGGTTGTAAATTGGTACCCTAGAGATGGGAAGAGAAAACGTGGAAGGCAGATAATGTAATGGGAAGATGATTTGAAGAGGACTGTGGACCCAAATTGGAGAAGGGTTGCAAACGACAGAGGCCAGTGGAAGTCGCTGGGGGAGGCCTATGCCAAGAGGCACACTGAAATTAGAGACATTTTGTAAATATTTAAGTAAGTAAGTAAGTAAACGCTTTATTGTACAGAAAATACAGGAATAAATACAGGAATTATCGCTATTAGTAATTTTAAGATTAAACTAAGCAAATATTTATTGAATTTACAACAAGCACTGCCCGTATACGGAAAGGCTACTTCGTCTTACCTCTAATGCGACTACCTTCATATATTTTATATTTTTTTACTTCAGGCTAAGAAAATATGGCTGTGTGTAATATAAGATGTTGCTGTTTTTTGGTAAACCAATAAATTTATTATTTGTTTTATTTTATTTATTTAGCTATTTTATTTTATTTATTTATTTATTTATTTGTTTTATTTTATTTATTTATCACACACTTTTCCTACGCAAACTTATTTGTGCTGATTCCGGTCCAACGCGTTTGATGCAAGGATATGAAGGGTTTGCCTGACAACCAGCGCTGTAGCAGGCGCCTGCTGCAGCATAATGCTGAGTCAAATTCCTTTTCGACATCATCATTTAAGTATAATTTTAGTAACTTTTTGTATTGGTTTAAGAGTCAGTGTATTTTTTGATGTCGAATAAAGTTATGTCTATGTCTAGGTTACCAACAGTGAGATACAGTACAAAGGCGGACTTATCCCTATAAGGGATCTCTACCAGTCAACGTTTGAGCGGTAGAGAGGAGAAGTTAATTTAAGGGATCGACAAAGAGTGCGTTTATAATCACAAATAGTGAAGGCGAATAAATAATAATGCAATATATAAACTCATACAAAAGCCAATCGTATTATAACAAACTACTACATAATATACATGCATACATACAATACATATACTAAATACAAACACAGTTCATAAAAAATAATTCGTAAATATTTAAGGACATGGTGTCAGCCACATCCTCAAGTTTCAAAGTTCAAGTTATTTATTTATTTTGTTTGGTTCAATTGAAATGTGTAAAAATAATAATTTCAGAATAAAGGGCTTTATTATTATTATTATTATTATAAATACAGGTACCACAGAATTTCCGAAATGAGCACTTTCTCCTCAAATTTTCCTTGAATACGTTTTCATTTAAAAGGTAACTTATTAAGCATAATTATAATTCCAGTCGATGAATGGAATATCCGCATCCACCGCGGTCCCGCGACCTAGGTCGTCGCTCCATCTTGTTGGAGGCCTTCCGACAGCTCGTCACCCGGTCCGTGGACGCCTTTCGAGAACCTTCCGACCCCATCGGCCGTCAGTTCAGCACAAGACCGGTCCAGCAGTGGACGTCTTTCGGCTGACATGATGATGATGATGAATGGAATATTCCAGGTTTCTTGTGGTGTCTGTTTATCGGTGCCTTCTTATGAATAACTCGGTTGGAATAATGTGTAATAAAATGTTAAGTGTAACAGAAACTGACGACCGGATAGCCTAGTGGTTAGCCCACAGGCGAACCACCCTCTGGACACCGCATCTTCTATAATTTACTTGAAAAGTCATTACGGAAAAAGCCGCGGTGAGCGGGCCGGGGGAATGCGTCGTGATTGGTTCATAGCTTGTCATCTCGCTTGTCGTCAGGTCGAAAGTGAGCCGCGATTGGTGGCTAGAGAGATTTATAGGTGCAAATGAGCATATACGTTTTGGAAACGTTCGCCCTGACTTTTGGTGTCCAGAGGGTGGTTGGGCCGTGGGTTAGACCTTGACTATGAAGCTTGAGGTCCCGGATTCGACCTCCGGTCGGGGCAAATTTTTTACGGGCAGAAATTTCACGAGAGTCGGTTGAGAAATGCGACCAGGGTCGTGTTTTATAAAGCTACAAGTTGTAATTTGCAAGCGGAAGTCTCTTTCTAACAAAAGGTGATAGATTGAGACTTCCGCTTGTAAATTGTAACTTGTAGCTTTATAAAACACGGTCCAGGGGATCGAGTTTTGAATCTCACCCGGTGACTTAATTCACTGATTTCGAAAAAGTTCGTATTTTTGGATCTCACCGCGGTGACAAAAATTCACATGCCTATGATATCAAATAAGTACGAATGCCCCCATCCACTCGTAAACGAGATCACTGAGTGACTTCTTGACCACTGGCAGTGACAGTTAACCTCAATCTACTATGTTTACATACTTGTCTATGACAGAAATGCAAATTAGCTGCATGATTCGCTACCACCATCTTACTCGCTAATCCTGCCGCTAAGCAGCAGTGCTTGCACTGTTGTGTTCCAGTGTGGAGAGTAAGACAGCCGGTGTAATTACAGCTACAAGAGGTATTTCATCTTAGCTCTGGGTTGGCAACGCATTTGCAAACCCTTCGGGGTTGCGGGTGTATATGGGCAGTGGTGATCACTTACCATCAGGTGACCCACTTGTTCGTTTTCCTTCCTCGTTGTATAAAAAAAATGAAGTAGACGGGTACGACATTCAAGAATTTAATAAGCCTATTGGCCAATAGTGATATAGTTAATAGAATTTAGTCACCAAGTGAGATTCAAAAATCGACCCCCTAGAGAAGTTCTCCGGGCATACCAAAGCATCTTTGCCGAGGCTGAAAATAATATTCTGTAGTCATCATCATCATCATCAGCAGCAGCAGCCTACTTACGTCCCACTGCTGGGCACAGGCCCAACTTGAATCTTGGGTGAACTTTTCGGTGAAGGGCAACATCGTGAGGAAACCTGCCCTCACGATTAATTAGTAATTTCGCACATAAATTCCGAAAAACAATAATATTCTGTAGTATTTAAAACAATTCCACTATTCGTGTAGCCCCTGGCAACATCGTAAACCAATTTACGGTATCCGCGCTTGGCCCAGATGTAAAGTAAACAGGGTTTAGTTTAAACCAAGATTAAGCCAACCGCGGTTACGATAATACCGGTGAGTTGAAGATTTAGGGCTGTGTTAATAACTATGAAATTGTAGTGAAATAAACGTATACTTAACTCACGTATCCAAGTCGAGTTTGGCTTAACATGTTGTAGAGTTTAGCCTGACTTGTCGCAGAGCCTCAGTGCGAAATGTACGTTTCGCTACCGCCGAGTCGTGCGCTCCCAGAGGAAGGACTACGTGAGAGATCTGCGGCCTTATTGTCTGATTCGCTCGGAATCACAATCGCATTCATTTCGTATGGGTTGCAATTTTTTTTGGTATCGGAAGCAGCTAGCTGTCACAGTCGTACAAAAACTAAGATTGAGTGTTAAGTTAAATGAATGTTGCATTTGACGTTTCTTCTTATTGATGTATTCCATAATTTATTGAATCAGTCGCTACTTTGCGGAGGTCCATATTTATGAACTAGAAACAGTTACTTTGCTTACCCGCGACTACAAGTGACAAATAGTTATATCTGTGCGGCAAATGTATGTTTCCATGCAACGCCTCCACCTCCACTGCTACACGAATCAACACACGCCACACAGACCCAACTATCACCACCACCACTAAACTAAACGCTGACGCGTTTCGGCGCTCTCCACGAGGCCAATAACGAAGCACAACAACAACCGCTCAACCTGCCACCACTTCCACTACAATGTGTTTATTCGTGTAGCAGGTGTTGCATGGAAACATACATTTGCCGCACAGATATAACTATTTTTTTTCACTTGTGGTCGCGGGTGAGCATAGTAATTGTTTCCGGTTCATGATTTATTCCATGCCGATTTCTGCTGAATACTGTTCTTAATTAGCTAAATTAAGAATGGGTTTCCATTGAAGCGGAGTGGAGCGGAGTTGGTGGACCAATCACATTACGGTCATTAGCCTCTTCATCACGGTTTTTGTATTTTGGTTGTCTGTAAGAGATCGCTTTTAAGCGATAAGACCGCCTATTGTCTACCATACCTGTTTTTCTGTAATCTCCTTGTACTGTTTTGTGGATTTCAATAAATAATATTTGTATTTTGTTGTATTTGTATTTGTACGGATATCGCCATTATGGACGACGAAGCTTGAGGTCCCGCGTTCGATCCCCGGTCGGGGCAGATGTTTGTATGATTAATACGAATGTTTGCTGTCGAGTATTGGATGTTTAATATATGTATTTAAGTATGTTTTTTTCTCTATACATATAAGTATGTTTATCCGTTGTCTCGTACCGACAACACAAGTTCTGTTTAATTTTGAATTAGGTCAATTCGTGTCAAAAAAATTGTCCTACGCCACATTAATTATTATTTAGTCCAAATACACAACTCCCACCGGTCTCCAAACGGGCAAGCGGTTATCCTGATGTTAAGTGATCACCACCGCCCATGGACACCCACAGCACCATTGGATTGAGACACATCCGCTCCGCTCCGCCGCAAAGGAAACTCACCCTAAACAGTAAAATAAGACGTTGTACCTGCTCAGTTAACAAGCCTTAAGCTACCGAAGTGTCAGCAAAATCGTCAAAATAAATACCCCAGTACATGAGCAGCAGAAGTCTAAGCAACCGACGCGTTCACAATGATCTAAACACGGCTCTATTGTTATAGACGTAAGAGCTTGTGCAAATCATTGTGACCGCTTCGGGTGCTTAGCTACTTTAATAATAAATAATAAAAATCTTTATTGCCACAACTTAAAACTAGACAAACATGTTAGTTAAATAAAAACAAAAAGTTGGGACAATGGGACCCAGTCCCAGCATGTGCTGGGCTTGGTTGGCCGGCGCTGGTTTTCAGCCTGGTCCCTGTGAGGATGGACGGTCGCAGCGCTCCTCACATTTAAATTTAATACAATAATAATAATTTTAACTGCTGCTAATAAACTTTAGCTGCTGACTGTACAATATTTAACTCATTTATGATTGTGATGAGTTGGGATCGAGCTGAAACACGCACTTACATTGGCTGATTAGACTACAGAATCAGAATAAGTAATATTTATGTGGGAGAGAAAAAGAAAAAGCGCTGAGTAAACAACGGTCAAATTAACGATTGTTTATTTTGAATCATAATTATCATAGCCAGAAAGGATAGAATTGCACATCAAATTAGCAAGTAGTCTTAAATATAACAAAGATCTCACCGTTATGTGTGTAAGCATAGCAACCTAGTAAATAACACGTAATGTGCAATAAGTTAACATCATGGTCAAGTAAGTAAGCGTAACGAAATTATAGCACAATCATAAAATCATATAGAGTTGATAAAAAAGGGTGTTACCTGAGTTTTGTGGACGGTTCAGTGCCCTAAGCACGACTTGTCGAATCCTGCGTCACGTAAAATCGAATAGTAAACTATAACGAGTTTGTACGACGTTTGGAACAGCGCCCGCCCGTGACCGTATTTGGAACTAAAATTTAGTATGAGATTTCTCGATCTCGATACGATAACCGTAACGTAACGCAGGATTCGACAAGTCGTGCTTAGGGCACTGAGCACAGGTTGTGCCGTGTTCGCAATCAAACAACTTCTGAGCCATCGAAAGGCGGCAGCACCATTTTATATCTTTGCACAAACAAATGACATTACACCGGGTGGGAGCGGTTAGCGACGAACTCGATTGAAAACCGTTAAAGTAAGAAAAATGACTTGAAAAATCAACCCATCTCCCACATTTATTTATCAAAACATAGGTTTACAATGACAATGGTCATAATAATATGTGTATAGATTAATTCGTCTCACTATGCTTATGATTGTGTGTGTGTGTGTGTGTGTGTATGCTTCGGATTATGCTTATGCTTATGCACTATGGTTCTCACTAGGCTTTGTTACACTATGCTACGGAAAAACTAATAGTAGTTACTAAAGTACAGAAGGCTCACTCTCAAACAAAAGTCAAGTTTAGGTGTAAAAATTGCCTTCTCTCTCCACTGTTTATATCTTTTAACACGAGTTTTCACATTGCGTTAGGCACCGCTGACTTGGGACCGGTTTGGCACAGGCCTCCTCTCAAATCGAGAGGTCTTTGGCTACAGTTCCCACGCGGGCTTAATGCGGATTGGGAACTTCACACACACTCGCATATAGAAATTCGCAGCTGGCCAATGAGCGGCGACGCTCGGCCTTTCTCGCCAATGTTCGGTCGAATCATCCAGCTATCCTGCTTAGCGTAGACGGCGTGATTGTCAATTATGGCTTTTTAAAATATATTACATAAGAAAAGTTATTCTAGTGTTTTTTAATATCCGTATGGTTTTACACCTCTTCACGACACACGATGGCATACTTGCAAAATATTTAATCACGCAAAACATAATAATATTCACAATCGAAACTCTCGTGACCCAAGCCCGCACATAATGAATGTCACGGCTGACTGACGCATTGCTTTGTCCTTTAACTTTTCAACGCCTATTAATATATAACTCCTATACATCTCCTGCTCAATTAAAACGTGCCAGTAAAGTAAAGTGTTCTGATTTTGCTGTTCTAATAATTATATTTCACACTACTTGTTTCTAAAATACGGTATTTTTTCTCTTTATTTTTTAATGACAGAGTGAGGTTTCTTTGTGTAATTTATCTGTGGTTACGTATTGTAAGAGCTAATGTAACTTGTTTTTAGCAAAAATGAATTTAAACCAAGTTTCTTGCGGCGCATTTTTCTTGTCAACTATGGTGTTTCCGAAAGCGCTGGTAGACCAAAAAAAAATGACGTTTAAAAGAGCATTCAACTGCCTGTTCGCTAAATAAAATTTTGAATCCAAAAAGTTCCAAAATCTTAAAATTTTATGTCAGTCTGTAGATTTCACAGACCAATATAAGTTGACCCCACACTGCTTCCTTTTTTCTTAGGAGCAGGGCTCAGCTAACGCTGGACTTCTTAAAACACTGGGAAAAAGCGTTAAAATCTTTCTACGGAACCCTCGTGCGCGAGTCCGACTCGCACTTGGCCGGTTTTTTTAGGCTTAGTTACGCTTCCATATTATAATTATTATTATTCGTAAGCACAAGCTCTTATGTTTACAACAATAGAGCCGTGCGCGTCATTGCGACTGCTTCGGTTGCTTAGCTACTTCTGCTGCTATTTCGGGCACTCCCGGGATATAATCCTTTTTGCCTTAAAAAAGCCCGGGCAAGTTTTTGCTATCGATAAGGCAATTTACCCGGTGACTAATGCGCGGTAAATGGCCCGCATGCCCAGACGACTAAATTGGCCCGGCTGGTATTGTAGAGCGGGAGGTGATGACGATAAATATTGCTAAAACAATTTTTTTTTTCGACTGAAGGTACTTTTTTATAGGAATAAGAAGGCTAAAGAGCAAGCGGTGATCACTTGCCATCAGATGACGACGGTATGTGATCACCGCTGCCCAGAGACATACTTTGTAGTTAAACTGAGAATCTACTAAAAACAGTTGTATGATGTGCAGGTTTTCTACCCACATACACACACACACAGTGCCTAACTGTGTGCAGTCTCCCTGGTTACTTAGCTTAGCTTTAAAACTACGTATTTTTATTGCATTACTGATAATACCGTGCTTTTACGCTTGTCATTAACTTCTGCTCTGTAAAATTTAATGTTCTTTTGGTTATACTCCTCTGGTAATTTGACTGGTTCTCACGATACAGGCCCGACCTAGTGTGAGAACCGCTGCTAAACTCTAGTTCATGAATGCTATAGTAAACAATTTGTAAACCCATTATGTTATGTACCTCATTTCGAAAAATAAATAATTTATTATTTATTATTATTATTTAAATTTCATTTTTTGTAAATTGTGTTTGTATCCTGTTTTTTTCAGGACGATAAAGTGTTTACTTACTTTCTTACTTACTTACATCTGCAACACCAGATGCCATCACTCTCTCTGCTGTCGGCTGTCACTCTCTAAAACCGGAACACGACAGTGCAAGCACTGCTGCTTAGCGGCAGGATTAGCAAGTAAGACGGTGGTAGCTTATCCGGACGGACCTTGCACAAAGTCATACCACCCGCAAAAAGTTATGCTGTTTTTTGATTAAACAGGTAAATTTTAATGTGATCAATTCACGCTTTTTGAAACAAAACTGAACTAACCTTCAAACCCCTTGTTTTTTTTTAATTCTACAAATGTTTTCTTTCTGCCTCTTTCACTGTCACTGCTTTAGCCATCAAGCCACCTTCCTCTGCTTTACCGACTGAGCGCTAAGCTAGTTTAATCGTAACAGTTTTGAGCTAAAGTTCATCAAAAACAATTTACGTACTTTATCAGATATTTGGACTTTGAAATGAAAATATCGGGCGACATTCAACTTTTTCTACTTATCCACTTAAAATCATCGTCTAAAAACGAACCTACCTCCCGGTTCCGTATGAAATTTTCTAGCAGTAATTGTTAATGACATGAACTTTGCTTTCATGTTTCTGCCAACTAGCGGCAGCCCGCGGCTTCGCACGCACGTGGCCGTTCTCATTGATTACTGGTCTATATTAATTCTTAATTTAAAAACCGATCAAGAGCGAGTCGGTCTCGCGCACCGAGGATTCCGTACCTAATAATATACCTATAACATTGCTCAAGTCTGTTTTCTTAATTGCCGTGGAATCAAAACCTACAGGGTACTCCACTTGTCCTAGAAACATGAAATCTGGTACGTAGGTAGCCCTTATAGCACAAATAATCAGACAAAATCTGTTTTTTTTTATATCTGTATCTTTATGTTAATGCTAATAATGGTTAGGAGTAGAGCCCTGCTATCTCTGGACAATTTTAAATAGATGTACCTAATCGGAAAAAGTGGAAGAAATCTTCAAGACTCGATTCCCGTGATAGACGAACTATTTACTTTCCTAACAAATCTGTACGGAACCCTCGGTGCGCGAGTCCGACTCGCACTTAGCCGGTTTTTGAAGATAAACACACGGCCCGTTTTTAAAGATAAGCATTAACTTGTACCAGTACTTCTTTCTTAGTATTCACATTCCTATAAAGAGTATTCCTAATCTCCGATTCATCAAAGTTTTATGAATACATCCTTAATAACGTCCCCTCAGCTTCCAAAACACGCAATTTACAACCTTGTCAAATTACCTTGTTTGACATATTCGTTCACCGGCCATACAAATCAGGTATCGCATGAAAGCCACAGGGTTTTAAGTGCATTTGAAAAAGGGGAATCCGTATTTCGCATTTAAATTTTAATCCCCCCAAATCGATGTACCTTTTGGGGTAATATTGGCCTAATTACCCGTCAGACGTGAAGTGGGTAAAAGAGGCGAGTTACCATGATCTCTCGATCGCAACTCACTTGGGCGAAAGGCGCACTCAGTCGAAGTCTAAAGGGTACTTACAGTTGTCCTAGAAACTTGAAATTTGGTATGAAGGTAACTCTTATACTCATACTAATGTTTACACTTTAGTACCTTGGTCACTCTAATCGCTGTGCCAATTTCATATAACAAACATGACTTTAAATAGAGTGTAAAACTAAAGTGTAAACCCATTTTATGACTTCGACTGTACATAAGGATGTTATGATCTTACTGTCTCTGTTATATCTGGTCCTTTGAAATCATTTTCACCTGTGGCCTTTTTGACGTTTTCACTCATGTTTTGTATAAGTAGTGTATGTATTGTATATGTAGGTATATGTTTATTTATGTAGTATATTTATCTGTAGTTATTAATTTAATTTAAGTTGTTGTTAATTTTAAGTTTATCCCACCCATCATTTCTGCCACCTAATTTAGCTTCTTCATCTTGGTTTCTGTATTTTGGTTGTCTGTAAGAGATCGCTTTTAAGCGATAAGACCGCCTATTGTCTACCATACCTGTTTTCTGTAATCTCTTTGTACTATTTTTGTGGTTTTCAATAAAGAATATTTGTATTGTATTGTATTGTAAGGATGAAAATAGTAGGTAAAGTAAAATATGTGACTACAAAGGATCACTCTTACTGTGGTTTAAAAAGACAGACAGGCAAAAAGTGATCCTATAAAGGTTACGTATTTCCATAAAGATACCTACAAATAAAGAATAAAAACATTACAATCCAATTCTGGATTTCGTATGTAAAACTAGTCGAACGAGAACAGTACCCCGAGAAAAATCGAATCCTACGTAACGTAACACCGAGATTACCGAGGTTGCTGGTTCAAGTCCAGCTGCTTAACGGATTTTTCTTTGTATTGTCATTGTATGTTGAATTCCTACGTAACGTACCTAATCTAGTATTAGAGTTACCTTATCGCCGTGAAGAAAGTACATTCGTTCTCGATTACGTTACGTAGCATTCGAATATTCGTGCTCGGGGCACCGTTGGTAGCGGCAGGTGTAATCGCGTCGCATTCAGCGAGCAAGAAAGATAAGCCGGTTCAGGACTAGCTTTACTCACTTACGATCGATCGATCAACTTCTGTACTTTAAAAGCTGTGTCGCAGAATATCTAGTGCTGCGTATAAACTATCTAGTACTGCGTATAAAACATCTAGTACTGCGTGTAGATTATCTAGTACTGTGTATAGAATATCTAGTAATTCATATAAAAGTCAGCAAACAAAAGTTGTATTAAAAATCGAATATTTAACTACCTAAAGAGCAATTTACAATGACATTAAATCCAAGCTAAAACTAATTAAACTAAAATTTTAAATTAAATTAAATCTAAACTGAGGCCTTCGCCCGTGGCATGGATGGTGCTCAAAAGGTTGGCACTGGCAGCTGCCAGAAATATCTATTATTGCGTACAGAATATCTTGTACAGTGTGTAGAATATCTAGTACTGCGTATAGAATATCTAGTACTGTGTACAGAATATCTTGAACAGTGTGTAGAATATCTAGTACTGCGTATAGAATATCTAGTACTGTGTACAGAATATCTTAAACAGTGTGTAGAATATCTAGTACTGCGTGTAGGATATCTAGAATAGTGTATACTGTCTAGTATTGCATATAGACTATCTAGTACTGAGTAGGATATCTAGTACTAGTAGTAGTACTACGAATAGAACGCCCCCCTGCCGCCTATATTATACCAAACACTATTAGGAAATAAGACGAAGAGTGTGTACTGTATGTGAAAAAAAACTCCACTAATAACATTAGACATAATGAAAACGGGATATTGACCGTGATTACCTAATAGGTTTGATGAGCTCCCGATCGATCGATGTTTACCCGTGATCATGATGCATGCAACTGCATGGAAATATCGGGAGCTCATCAAACCTATAAGGTAATCGCGGTCAATATCCCGTTTTCATTATGTCTAATGCAATTAACCGCGATTCATTTAAAACTGTCCACTAATAACGGCAACTTAGGAACAAAATATGAGAGAGCCCTGGTCGACTCCGATATCTCGAAAACAACTGAACCTATTTTCATGAAGCTCAACTTAAATAAAAAGCTTTCTATTGAAAAACAACACTTTCAACTGTTCGTCTTTCGTTCGGGAAGTTCGTTTGGGAGCTACGATGCCACATACGGGCTTACATACACCCCTATGTTTGCGTAAGTTTTTTTTTTATACGACGAGGAAAGCAAATGAGCAAGTGGGTCACCTGGTAAGTGATCGCCACTGCCCATAGACACCCGCAACCCCGGAGGGTTTGCAGATACGTTGCCAACCTAGAGAGCTAAGATGAAATGCCTCTTGTGCCCGTAGTTTCACCAGCTGTCTTACTCTCCACACCGGAACACAACAGTGCAAGCACTGCTGCTTAGCGGCAGGATTAGCTAGTAAGGTGGTGGTAGCGATCCGGACGGACCTTGCACAAGGTTCTACCACCCGCAAAGGTAGGTAGGTTAAAAATGAAAAGCCGAATCACGTTCCCTAAGCCAAGACTTCTATCTTATACCCTCTCATACCCCCTGATCTCAACTCATTACTCCCCCAGCTATTAGTCATAAATAAATCCCTAACAACCAAAATCAATATTCGGGGGAGGGGTGACGGGGACTCCGCTTGGCGCCGACTGGTTGATACTGCAGGCTAACTTTTAACATGAAACTACCGTGAGACTCAATCATAGTGAAATAAAAACGGATCACTTACGTATATAAGTCGAGTTTAGCCCGACATGTTTCGGATTAGTTCGTAGTCCTTCCTCTGGGAGCGCACGACCCAGCGGCGGCGAGGCACAGCTCTCCTACGGGTTCTGAACGCATAATAGTGGACTTCTGATGCTTGTGCAATGATATTATAAGTAAAGATACGTCATATGCTCACAAGACTATCGAAAAACATGTTCCGAACATTTTAACATTTGCACTCAAGTTTGGACCTTATTTAAGAGAGATTGTGGTCAAAGAGACTACAATTTGTAGCTTTTTGCGTTTCATTTTCGGCGTGCTGATGACATATCTCTTTTTAACCCCCGATGAAAAATGTATCTGTGTGTACGTGTGTCTGTGTATGTGTATCTGTCTGTGGCACCATAGCTCCCAAACGGATCTATCGATTTCGATGCGGGTTTTTTTGATCGAAAGCTAGTTTAATCGAGATGGTTCTTAGCTAAGTTTCATTAAAATCTGTCCACCCGTTTTTGAAATATTGAACTTTGAAATGACAATGTCGGGGGTTTTTAACTTTTCTAGTTAAAAACTTTAGGTTAGGTTACTATTATGTAATAAAATCATTGTGTGTGTGTAGATAATAGTAGTTTATGTAACTGCTACATAATGAGGGTCCTTAAAACACGAGTGTGTTTTTATGAAGCGAGGCGAAGCTGAGTTTCATAATAGGATCACACGAGCGTTTTAAGGCCTAATTATGTGGAGTTGCATACATTACTTTATCTACACACATATTATAAGTACTCTAAGATGGGTTCAGAAGCCGAAGGCATATATCACGATTTTGATAGTTTTTTTTAATCATAGACAAATATACCGAGCTGACGTTTCGTAAACTGTTTTTTTTTGTAAAAAAAAACACATTATTAATTATACATGTCGGACTGAACTCGACTTACATACATGAGTGATCCGTTTTATTTCCCTGTGATTGTAAATTACGTTGATTGTCAAATTCGAAATATCGAATTCAAAATCGAAGAGTCATTACTATTACTTTACCGCTGGACCTGCTGGTCGTGGTGAGGCGACGATGTGCTGCAATGCTGGTCATTTTCTACGGTTTCTGAACGCATTATAGAGGACTTATGATATGTGTGTAGATAAAGTATTTTGCCTTTTCCATAGGTCCCAAGTGGAATGCACTTTCGCAACCAGGACGTCGCTGATGTCATTTACCTGTCCTCATTAAGCTACTTATGTACATAATATGGTATACTTCCTATGTATTACGCATTTTGTTGTGATAAGGGATGAGAGTACCTTTTATCCATCTTTAACGGGGGCTGCCATTTTAGTTATTTTAACTCCCGATCCAATAAGTGGAGCGTTATAAGTTTGTCGTGTCTATCTGTGTGTCTGTTCTGTCGCAACGTAACTCGTAAACGGATAATTAGGATAAGTAGGACGGCATTTTTTTCGAACGCTAGTTTAATCGAGATGGTTGCGTAGTTAGGTTGGCAAATTTGGTGATCTTTATCGCAAATTAAGGAGAGCTTGTCTTATGCTTGTCCTATACATCTCCTGCTTAATTAAAACGTGCCAGTAAAGTAGTGTTCTGGTTTTGCTGTTCTAATAATTACTTTTTACACTTGTTTCTAAAATGCGTTTTTTTTTTCTCTTAATCTTTTAATGACAGAGTGAGGTTTCTTTGTGTAATTTGTCTGTGGTTACGTATTGTAAGAGCTAATGTAACTTGTTTTTAGAAAAAATGACTTTGTGCCAAGTTTCTTGCGGCGCATTCTTCTTGGCAATCATGGTCTTTCCGAAAGCGCTGGTAGACTCAAAAAAATGACGTGTAAAAGAGCATTCAACTGCCTATTTGCTGAATAAAATTTTGATTTTGATTTTGATTTTATGGGTACTAGACAACGGATAAACATACTTATTTAGAAGAATACATACATATTTAATATACATTAATAAACGTCCGAAACTCGAGAACAAACAGTCGTTTTGATCATACAAATATATGCCACAACGGGGGATCGAACCCGGGACCCCTAGGTTGCTAGTCAGGTTGTCTAACCACTAGGCTATCCGGTCGTCAAATAAAAGCTGAGTTCCTAATTTTGACAACTAGTTTTTAGTTTTTTTTTAATGTATTTAAAAAACGAATCAACAAAAAAATCCAATATCATCGAACCTGATCACAAAGTTTCACGAAGATCGGGTCATTCTGGAACGGTATTATCTTATGAGGTTTTTTCTAGGTCTAAAACAAATCGCAATAAAAATCTGTATAATTAGCCAACGTGATCAAAAAAATTCACGAGAATCGGAGGAGGAGAACAGGCTGACAGACAGACATACGATATAAATTTTGTCCCAGCTGAGGGTCGAGCACGAGTTTTCGAATCCTGCGTAAGGTTTTTTTAAATAGCATGGGGCAAATTGACGAACGAACTGAGCGAAGCGTCTCCGTTTGCGAGTGTCGAGCACGAGTTTTCGAATCCTGCGTAACGTTACGGTTATCGTATCGAGATCGAGACACCTCATACTAAATTTTAGTTCCAAATACGCTCACGGGCGGGCGCTGTTCCAAACGTCATACAAACTCGACAACGTTTACTATTCGATTTTACGTGACGCAGGTTTAGAATATTACGGACAACGCCCGTCCGTGAGCGTATTTGGAACTAAAATTTAGTATGAGGTTTCTCGATCTCGATACGATAACCGTAACGTTACGCAGGATTTGAAAACTCGTGCTCGACTCTCGCAAACGGAGACGCTTCTCTCAGTTCGTTCGCTCGACCAGTTACAGATGGCAGCGGTCCGCTTCCAGCCTTTATTTTTATAACACAATAACATCAGTGTGTGATGTGTGTGTTGTGTATCAACGAATTGAGTTAAAATCCCATTACCTACCCTCAATAAAAATAAAACTAATGGACCCTTAATTGGTCGTAAGGACCCCCAAAATGTTTATGTTTTAATATGACATTTAGTTTAGTTTAGTTTTACCGCATTGTAAATTAAACCTTATTATGTTGCAGTGGGAGGTTATAGTGCTTTAGTGTTGGTTTGATAAGGAAGCTTATTTATGTAGAGGTACTTATGTAAGTGCATGTAGCATATACGCATGTACTTGGTGTGGCTATTTACGGGTATGTTTATGTATTATAGATAGGTACATCTAATAATAATTAAATTGTAGTGTCTTCACTAAAGGTTTTGTATGACAAACATGGTTTATAATAACTGTTTCTATAAATAAACTATGTAGATTTCTCCATTCATTAGAGAAATATACTATATTAAAACGCATCGCTTACAAGTTAAAAAAATTACGTCACAACAAAGTCTTAGCCTAACAAGCAGAGTCAAACGAATCACTTTCTAAGTCGGTTAAAAAGAGATGAGCTCGTTATCTTGTAACTTACAGATTACAGACTGAACCCTTCAAGTTATCCGAAGTACTTTATTTTAACCCCTCGAAAGACATCGCGCAAAAAAACGGGGTTCTGTTCAAACCTTTTAAAATAGTGGCAATAAATTAGATTCTTAAAGACACTTGAAATGTTTAACTTTGCTTCTCAAAGGGCTTCTGGTGTTTACATTTCAAGCCGCCATATTTTTTAACCCACCACGCAAAAGAGAGGTGTTATACGTTTGACGGTGTATGTACTGTGTCTCAAGCAGAGGGCCGTGGGTTTGGTTTCGGCTCTGAGTTTTACTTTATCATGAGTTTTTCGGTGAAAGAAAACATAGCGAGGAAACCTGCACACTCCTGCGAAGTAATTCAATCGTGTGTGTGAAGTTTCCGATGCGCACTGGGCCCGCGTGGGAACTATAGCCCAAGCCAAACCGCAGGGGACAAACCAAAATGGCTTATAACATTTTTATGAAAAAACGAAGTTTTTAAATCAATGAAGAATTTATTCAGAACCTTTTGATAATTTCGATATGCCGAATGATGATTTTTTTATTAGTCCGAAACACGCCGGCCTAAACTCGACTTATATACGTGAGTGATCCGTTTTTATTTCATTATAATTTCCATATGTTTTAATAACGATTGCAAATAATTTATTTATTATTTTGATTCCGACTTTATTTGGTTTTAATTTTAACATAAATATAAATTTTAACTTGAATAGGTACGTAATTATTGATTGACTATTATTATTTTAATTTTTAATTGTGGCTTAATCAAACATGCTAACAATTTCTGAAGATAAGTATTTAAATTATTTATTTTATGACGACCGGATAGCCCAGTAGTTAGAGAACCTGACTATGAAGCTGAGGTCCCGGGTTCGATCCCCGATTAGGGCAAATGATTGTATGATGAATATATAAATGTTTGCTCTCAGGTCTTGGATGTTAAATAATAATATGTATTTAAGTATTTATTTATCTATACATATAAGTATGTTTATCCGTTGTCTAGTACCCATAGTACAGGCTTTGCCTAGTTTGGGACTAGGTCGATTGGTGTCAAATTGTCCCGTGATATTTATTTATTTTATTTTTAACAATAATAATATCTCTGTATCTTTTCACTATCGTGTAGACCTTTTTTTAACCCCCTACGAAAAAGAGGGGTGTTATAAGTTTGACATGTGTATCTGTGTGTCTATGAATCTGTGTATCTGTCTGTGGCATTATAGCTCCCAAGCGGGTGGATCAATTTCGATGCGGTCTTTTTCAATCGAAAGCTAGTTTAATCGAGATGGTTCTTGGCTAAGTTTCATCAAAATCGGTTCACCCGTTTTTGAAATATTGAACTTTTTGGTCGTTGATTACACTAGAGGTTCCGGTTCAGATCGATGTCGGGTATCTCAGAACGGATGAATCGCACTTGACATATTTTTTCCGATTGACAGTCGAGGGCACAGTTGGCGCTAAGTCATTAAGAAATCAGATTTTTGTTATACGACGAGAAAGGCAAACCAGCAAATGGGTCACCTAATGGTGAGTGATCACCTTTGCCCATAGACACCCGCAGCCGCGGAGGAAATCCGGAAATCTTTATAAAACACAGTATACTTATAGATCTATGACAAATTTATCTAATTTTAACCCCCGACGAAAAAGAGGGGTGTTATAAGTTTGACCTGTGTATCTGTGTAACTGTCTGTGGCATCATAGCTCCCAAACGGATGGACCGATTTAGATGCGGTTTTTTTAATCGAAAACTAGGTTCTTAGCTAAGTTACATTAAAATCGGTTCAACTTTTTCGAAAGATTGAATTTTTTAATGTCAATGTTGGGGGTTTTTCAACTTTTCTAAGTTGGTTAGGTTATATGATTTTAACCTAGTTATTTCATGTAGTCATAATAACGACGTGAAAGTAGTAAAACCTTAAGTCCTTTTGTTACGTCCGCACATTTAGTTTAGGTTTATAATTTATTATTGTCTTAAATTGGAACGTGTCTGTTGGTCTATTAATGACAGTTATTCGCGGTAGTTTTTTTTTTTTTTTTTTTTTATTATTATTGCCAATTGAGGGTGGATGGTTTCGTGGGCTGCTCATGACAGTCGCATTTTGGTCTTGTATCGCATATGTTGTGTCGAGAAGCAAGAAAGGGTGACAATCTCAATCGTTTCAAGACAATTACTGAACCCCTGGACAAGGTTCCTCTGCAGCATCAGCTCGTAGACCACAAGTCGGTACCGACGGAGCAGCAGACCAGGCCGCGCAAGGTGAGTCGGCCTGCACTTTCTATCTGCTTTTCATTGGCATTAGTTTAGTTCAATTAGATAAGGTCCTTCAACATAAAATTAGATTTGCCTTAGTTTGGAAAAATACGGTTTCCCGGCTCGCGGGCGACTGTAACACCTTTATTATTTTAGTCGTGGTTTTTTAACCTCTGAAGGTTGCAGGTTCAAAAAACTATGTGTTGTTTGAGAACGAATTTTAGTTATAAATACAAGTTTTTCGGGTCAAATCTTGCAAGTTAAATTTGACCCACTTTCAGTAGTCGGATAGACTTGAAATTTGGTATGGAATTGTAAATTGAATGACTATATAAATGCAGTGAACAAAAAGTATAGTCGGCAATAAAATCTTGTATTTTTTTTAACACAAACCGTATTTTTAATTTGTCTTTATTGTCAGTTTTTAACACCCGACGAAAAAGAGGGGTGTTATAAGTTTGACCTGTCTGTGGCATCATAGCTCCCAAACGGATATACCGATTTCGATGCGTTTTTTTTAATCGAAAGCTAGTTTAATCGAGATGGTTCTTAGCTAAGTTTCATTAAAATCGCCTGTTTTCAAAATATTGAACTTTGAAATGACAATGTCGGGGGTTTTCAACTTTTCTAAGTTGGTTAGGTTATTAGTTAGGTGTATCGTGTGCTGGTGAAAAATAAATAAATAAATAAAACTGGCAAAGACGGACCGATTTTTATTAAGATACCTTTATACATAGTTTAATCGAAACGGTTCTCGATTGCCTAAATTCCATCAAAATTGATACAGCTTTTTTGAGATTTGAACTATGAAGTGAATATGTTGGGGTTTTCCAACTGTTCCAAGTGTTTTAGGTTATTTATTTCATTTACTTAGCTCTGTATTTGCTGAGGATTTTTGAGAAATCATTGCTCCAAGTGTACCTAAAGCTTTTCGTATTCGGATCAGAGTCAAGTGCTCTCAGCGGATTCCGTTTTGTAATTCGGAACATTTCTCCTCAAAAATTCGCGTCTTTTCGAGAATTCCGGAAAATTGTCCGAAATGAAGATTTGTTTCCGGGAGAATTTTTATTGATTCGTGCTCCAAGTGAGTCTCGAAACTCTCAAACTATTTCAGTAGTATATTATTGGGCATTCTGGACCACCATTCATTCGATCGGGCGAAAAATTTCGCCCTCACTCATTCGTGGTGATCCAGAAGCCCAATAATACAATGAATTGCACACAACCTACAATCAACCCAAACCCAACGGTAACCAACCTAACAGTAACCTATCAGCATTTGCGTTCAACATAACGCTCAACCTACACCTGAAATCGCATTGGGCATTCTGTTTCACCTCTCGATCAACGCAACGAATACATCAGCCCAACAGCAACTCAAACCCAACGGAACCCAACCTAACAGAATTTGCTCACACTCGAGGTTTAACGTTAACCATCTGCTCTTCTGCTCATTTTGAATAAGCATTCCATGCTTGCAACACGCGCGCATTGGTTGAATTGATCTTGAACAGATATGAAGTTTGTAAAACAAGCTCAGAGCTTGCAGTTGGAGGTTGTTTGTTCAGATCGCAACAATCGTAGTTTTCGTCACGGTGAACTTTTACCCGACACAATTCGCTGTATAATTTGCGGTCCTTCTAATTGCGGTAAAACTAATTTAATTGTCTCTCTTCTACTACATGAACAAGGACTACGCTTTCAAAATATTTACGTATATTCAAAAACACTTTTCCAACCGATGTACCAGTTTTTAGAAAAAATATTGATGTTGGTTCCATCAGTTAAATTTCAAAAATATCGCGAAAATGATGAAATACTAAGCCCGCATGAAGCTGAGAACAATTCAATTATCATATTTGATGATGTTGCATGCGAAAATCAAAATAATATAAGGGATTACTTTGCAATGGGAAGGCATAAAAATATTGACAGCTTCTACTTAAATCAAACTTACAGTAAAATACCTAAACAATTAATAAGGGACAATGCTAACTTAATCATCCTTTTTAAACAAGATGAAGTTAATTTACGTCATGTTTATGACGAGCACGTTGGAACTGATATGTCTTGGTCACAGTTTCGGGAAATGTGTGCAAAAATATGGAGCGTACCTTTTAGCTACTTGGTTGTAAACAAGGACTGTGCTAGAAATTCAGGATGTTATAGAATGGGATTTGATACATTTATCGTTTTGGATTAACCGTGTTACTTAACCAGTTTCATTTTCAAGAAACTTTTATTGCATCATGGGAATCCATCGAGATCAGACATGAATCATAAAATAAACACCGAGAAAACTTTAAAAGAAAAAGTACTTCAGTCTGCCGATGCTGTCAAAAAGAAGGTTAAACTACTTCGTGATATGAAAAATAACAACAATATGATTTTGGAATCAGTCTTTAAACCAATAACAGACCCGCTTAATGAAATGGTTAAAAGTAACGACAATAAATACTATAACACTAATGAAACCGATTTTGATGAAGACATATTTAAGTGGCAAAAGGCGCCAAAAACATTAAAATTTAGTCCTAATGAAGGGAAGAGAAGTAGTATTAATAATCAAACAATCGTACGAAATTTTTCCGAAACGACTTCAAATAATGATGATGAGGTATCAAATAGAGACGAAAACAGACAAGATGGTGATGATGACATGTTATGTGAAAGTGACAACAATGATGTCTTGGAATCAACAAATGATACTTCATTTAAGACTACCGGTTCATATGCATCTCCTCGCGAAGACCCTGCATGGCAAAAACAATACAACACCGACTTGGACATTCCTTTTGGCATACGAACAGAACGCGATAAGCTTATGTTAGGATCTTGTTTAGTTTCCGTTAGTGGCGAAAAACTCAAAGTAAATGGACGTACTTACAATTTAACACCAGGTTTATATGATTTGTTATTTAAGAAGTTGCCTGATTTAGGTATCATAACTGAAGACGATAAACGTTATTATAAAATGTTGCTACTAGAAACGAATGTCCATAGACGAGATTTTGATCCCAATAAACCAATAAAAAGTAACAAAGGTCAGAAATATTTATACATTATAAAACCGCTTTTCAAATTATCGAAACAACGTTCAATAAGCGAAGATTTATGTACTTACGGCAAAGGACTACCAACAATGAAAAAAGTTAAAAGAGATGTTTCATATGTCTATTGGGATAATCCAAACGAATTAGTTGAAAGATTGAAATTACTCATTGCTTCCCGTGATGCCGGTAACACAGGATTAGACAATGAAATAATATCAATTGTAGAAGAACTTCGTGAAGCGGGCTTGGTTAATCAATGATATATAAAACTGGTATTTTACTTTTACCATCAGTCGAAGCCGGAAATTTGATGATACATAAGTGCATAAAAATAAGAAGTGAAAATGAACATAGACAAATTCGGTCATCATGTTCATAAACGTTTGCGTGTATGTGAAGTTTTTGAACTTAACAATAAAACTTTGCTGCGTTCTGATGATGGCGATTTCGATCTACAATCATCGCGATTAAAGGGGGTAGCGGATCCTTTGACACCCAATGATGCAGCTAATAAGCAATATGTCGATCAGCTCGTCCAGGACACTTACGAGAAGAAGCATCTAGATTCTTTATTTAAAACTATAAATTCTCAAATTCATCAGCTTGCAAATCAGTTGAAAATAAACTTTTATACAAAAAGGGACATAGACAATATTTTAAGTAATTTCAAAGATGACAAAAGAACAAGTCGTGAATGAAATCCATAGATCGGCCCGAAAAAATTTCAAGCGTCGCGCAGTTATATTAAAAGGAATTGATGATTTGTGGCAAGCAGATTTAATTGACTTACAGAATTTACATACTGTAAATAAGGGATATAAATACATTTTAGTTGTTATTGATACATTTTCAAAGTACACGTGGTGTATTCCTACGAAATCTAAAACTAAAACAGAAGTAAAAAATGCATTTGAACTAATTATCAAGTCGACCAAACGAATACCTAGAAACTTACAGACAGACTTTGGAAAAGAATTTTACAATGATCAATTCGATTGTTATGTGAAATCCTTAAAAATAAATCATTATTCCACGTATTCAGTTAAAAAGGCGTCTATTGTTGAAAGGGTAATAAAAACGCTCAAGAACAAACTTTACAAATATTTCAGTTTCATCGGGAACTACAAATGGCTTGGAAAACCTTTCGATGAGATAGTTCAATCTTATAATCAAACTGTGCATAGCACAACAAAATTTAGCCCAAATGAGGTGAATTTTAATAATGAAGCCGAAGTAAAGAAAAACATAGATAAATCACAATCCAATCGGCGTTTTAAATTAAATATTTTTAATGTAGGAGATCATGTGCGTATAAGCAAGTACAAAAGCGTCTTTCATAAAGGTTATACGCCTAATTGGTCAACTGAGCTATTTACTATTAAAAAGGTGAATCACACTCGTCCTGTTACTTACCATATTGAAGACCAACGAAAAAACTCAATACTCGGTACATTTTATGAACAAGAACTGCAAAAAACTAAGTATCCAGACGTTTACCTCATCGAAAAGGTAATCAAAAAAAGAGGGAAAAAATTGTATGTTAAGTGGTTAGGACTTAACGATAGCGAAAACAGCTGGATCGACAGAAATGCCATTGTATAAATATATTTAAAAACTTTCTCGCGCTAAGTCATTAACTTTTGGGATATGAAAGGAAGAGGACTTCTAAACAGTATTATTAATCACTTACCGTTTGAACTGCACTTACCTGGCTACAATTATTGCGGACCAGGCACAAAATTGCATAAGCGATTGCAAAGAGGTGATAAAGGAGTTAATGAATTGGACAACGCGTGTATGCAACACGATATAGCATACGATAAATATTCTGACCTAACAGACCGACATCGTGCAGATTTTGAACTCTATAAAATGGCTAAACAAAGATTGAAGTCAAAAGGTGTTGGAAAAGGAGAAAAACTTGCGTCTTGGATAGTTAGCAAAGTGATGAAATCTAAAATGAAAGCTGGTGCAGGGATAAAATCATTTAAGCATTTTGTTTCTAAGATACGTACCGAATTGAAAAAAAACAAATCTAAAAAAGAAGGCACTGCAGTCAGTCGAGCTTTTGCTGCAGCGAGTAAAGTATTTCTTAATAACAATACGAGTAAAATGAGAGTTCCTCGATTAATACCGATTCCTAAAACTGGAGGTATATTGCCACTAATACCTATTTTCGCGGGACTTTCTGCGTTAGGGTCATTGGCAGGAGGAGCTGCTGGGATCGCTAAAGCTGTTGGTGACTACAAAGCTGCAAAAAAGAGCTTATCCGAATCAGAACGTCATAATAAAATGATGGAATCTATTGCATTAGGTAAAGGGTTGTACATTAAACAGTATAGAAATGGAAAGGGTTTGTGTTTAAAACGATTAAAAAACTAAATAAAAGGCTACCCAGACGTGCTCTTACAAATGTTGATATTTTAAAACATTCAACAGATATTCCTTATTTTCGTGGTGTTTACATGAGAGACAAATTGCCAAACCGTCCAAAAAGAGTAGAATGTGCAATCGTAAATTTAGATAGTTCTAAAAACCAAGGGACTCACTGGGTAGCCTATGTCAAAGATAATAATCATTGTGAATATTTTAATAGTTATGGTGATCTTCAACCGCCGCTAGAATTAATAAAATATTTGAAAAATTATAATATTTCATACAATTATAATATTTATCAAAAATTCGATACTGTTAATTGCGGACATTTATGTTTAAAATATTTAAAAAAATATTGGAATAACCGTTTAAATATCTCTGAACAATAAATAGCTTCTCATTCTCACGATGTCTTTCACTTTGTCCATAACGGGATCCTCCTCTACCCTGATTACGAATCACTCGCCAGCTCTTCAACTAGATGGTGAATATGAATGCGGGTTGCTATACTTGTCGACATTTAACTCGATACCTAATATTGACAACCGAAATAATAAGTTTTATTATGGTGATAACGAAGTAGTAGAAATTCCTGAAGGGTCATATGAACTTCAAGATCTTGATGATTATCTTAAAAGACATCTCCAAGGTTGCACCTTTACACTGACATGCAATAATAATACGCTAAAAACATCTATATTGTGTTCCAAAAACGTCTATTTTAAAAAACCAAATTCGATTGGTAAGTTACTTGGTTTTGGAGAAGAAACAGTTCAGGCGAATATATTAACTGAGTCCCCTTTTCCCGTGTCCATTCTGTCTACAACTATAGTACGAGTTGAATGTGACATCGTGAGCGGGTCATTTATAAACGGAAAACCTAGTCATATAATTCATGAATTTGTGCCAAATGTACCGCCTGGTTACCGGATTATAGAAACACCTAAAAATGTTATATATTTTCCTGTTACTCAAAACAGCTTAAACGCTCTTATAATAAGAATACTGGATATAAACGATAATTTAGTGAATTTACGTGGCGAAGAGATTCAGATATATTTACATCTCAGAAAAAAATGATAGACTTTAATAAATGTACGGTCTCAAACAGCAAAGCCGTTAGTGCTCATTGTGCTATCAAGAAAAGAAGACCTAAAGGACAACTAACGAAGGAAAACAAACAGTTTTTAAAAAACATAGGATTATTAAAATGAGTATACTAAACTTATCAGACTCCTTTAGCTTTGATAGCACGATTGAAAGTTTCGAATATCATTCGTATAAACCGTACGTAACAAGTTTCAATTTAAATGATGAAATCCGTATACCTATCAACCAGCAAGATCTATACGTATTACCATCAGCGAGTACTTTATACATAGAGGGTACTATAGAAGTATTCAACAGAGAAACAAAAGCGAAGGTGTCCAGTGTTCATTTTACAAATAACCCTATACTTCATTTATTTCAAGATATTCGATATGAGCTGAATGGGATTGAAATAGATAAAATTAAAAACGCTGGGGTCACAACAACAATAAAATCTCTTGTGTCGATGAATGAACTTGAATCATCGATGTCAAAGTTATGGGGCTGGGATGTTGATGGCACAAAAATTACGCATGGATCATTTTCTGTGTCAATTCCTTTAAATAAGATTCTTGGCTTCGCAGAGGATTATAACAAAATTATTATTAACTGTAAGCATGAACTTATTCTTTTACGATCCAATACTAATTTAAATAGCGTAAAACTGAACACAAATGAGTATATAGGTAACATAACTATATCTAAAATAGTATGGCGCATGCCGCACATTAAGGTTTCTGATCGTGAAAGATTAAGTTTGCTTAAATATTTGGAAAGAGATCGAGCTATTCAGGTAGCATTTAGGAACTGGGATCTGTACGAATACCCGCTTTTACCTAAAACATCAAAACATTCTTGGGCCGTCAAAACTTCGTCTCAAGTTGAAAAACCTCGATATGTTATAATTGGATTAAAAACAAACAGGAAAAATGTTGCTGATAAAGATATATCGCGTTTTGATCATTGTAATTTGCGTGACGTTAAAGTTTTTTTAAATTCAAATTATTTTCCTTATGAAAACTTGAATGTCAGTTTCTCGGCTCAAAAATTTGCTATATTATATGAACAGTACGCTAAATTCCAACAGTCTTATTATAACCGCAGCCAAGCACCGTTGTTGAATCCACAAGACTTTATAAATAAAGCACCTCTGTTTGTTATCGACTGTTCTCGTCAAAATGAAACCTTAAAAACGGGTTCAGTCGATGTGCGGATTGAATTAGAGTGTGACACAGATATCCCTGACAATACCGCGGCTTATTGTCTTATTTTGAATGATAGTATTATAGAATATAAGCCGTTGACCAATATAACAAAGAAGATATCATGAAACTAGACCATCTATTCGTAGATGTTCAGGGGTTTAAATCATCTAAAAATGAATTTATTATTAAAGAATTTGCATACAGTACCTATGAACACACGCAGGCGTATTTAATAAAACCTCCATATTCATTTTCTACGTTATCAGAAAACGAAAAAAGGCATGTGAAATGGATAGAGAGAAACCTTGGCATTATGTGGCGTGAGGGGTATATCGACCACAGAGAATTTAAGAGAATGATTCATAATTTCTTGGAAGGCAAAAAAATATATGTAAAAGGTTTTGAAAAAATTAAGTGGATTAATGATTTATGTGCTGATTGTACTGTAATAGACTTGGGAGAGAAAGGTTGTTCTAATTTTCAATTAATGTATAAAAAGTATTGTATCGACAACAGCTCTTATAATTGTCTACATCATAAAAAAGCTTGTGCCTTAAAAAACGTTATATGTCTTAAAAAATATTATTTCGATATTATGCATATTTAACATTGTAATAAATTATACCTAATTTTCAAAAATAAATATTTACGTTTAATCATTTTTTTATTTTTTAACCCAGTCAAAATTAGTTATCATTTATTTTGAACGAAGACTTTTTATATTAACCCATTTTTAAATAATTGAATTTGTTTGTTTAAAAATATGAAATAAATGATAACGATTCATACCTGTGGCTAATAATAGTGTTAATCTATTTAAGCGATATTTACTGAAAAGATTTTTCTTGTGCATTTAATCATGATAATTTTATTTTCGTTTGAATTATTGCTTTATTGACATACTTACAAAAAAAATCTTTCCTGTTGACGTATCGCTTAATCAAAGGAATAAAACAAGAAAATTGTTGACCATATTTATTTTCAAAATTATATACAAAAACAGTAAAAACATTAATAACTAACACTATATCCGCACAACTTCTTGGATATCTTATTTATTACACTTTCTGTACTGTCTATTATCTCATCGTATCCGTCACTTGCCACATACTGCGCACTGAGCATAACGTTTTCACCGGTTTCGTCGTTTTGATCCGGCGCGGAGTCACTTATGTTAATTATTTGGATTTTGACAAGTCTGTTCCCCTTAGTTGCTTCATTGTTTATAACGAACGACGGCGGGTGACCTCGTACACTTCTCTTTACCACTTTGTTTAGCCTTAGTTTTGGTTTACTAGACTTGGTTTTCGTTTTGGCACTTGCAATTTTTTTTACAAATTCACTGACTTCTTCTTCTTCATCTTCTCGGAATCCTAATGGACCCTGTGCATATTGCGAAAACATGATTTGAGTGTCTTGCGTTCCTTCCATATTCTGAAACAAAAGAAATCAAATAAATAAACGCATCTGGCAACACATATGAGCATTTTCATACGCTTACAAAACAATAATAGCAACAAAATAATACGAATAAATATTAAATAATGCCAATTTTACTTACCGAATCGGGAATGGATCAGCTCGTCTTAATTTTCAAAACTTTGGAACGACTTTACTCAGTTATGAATGTAGAGTGCAGAATGATAACTTACTATAACAGCCGCTATTTATAATTACAGTAATTTCATGCGTCAGCAAATTAAATTAACACGCGCTTCGGAGCATGCGGTGCATACCGCCGCGCTGCTTAATGCCGATCAAATTACAACGACACGTAAGGACTTGTTATAATTGGTACCAAATGCAATAAATGTGAATAGGTATATTTCACGTGTCAGCAAATTACCTTAGCACGGGCTGCATGCCGCCGCGCTGCTTAAGACACGTAAGGACATGTTTTAATTGATACCCAATGCAATAAACGAGGATAGGTATTATTTGCCTGTTCAACAGAACATGATTTTACTTACCATTATCAAAATATTACATTTAAAATTAAGCCTGAGCCCTGAGCTTTTTGATGACGGAAAACATCGTCAGGAAACCTCCGAAGCGAGAAAACTCAATTTCAACTCAAGTAAAATGTGTTTTCAGTCGGTATCCTCGCAGTCTATATATACTTAGGTGGGTGAAAGAAAAAAAGAAAACAAATGTTAATAACACTTCATATTTATTTATTAAAAAAAAAGAACAAACCATACAATTTACAAATCAATGTGTAATTATAAAAAATAAAGTACTTAATGATAATCTACTTATTTGGTATAGTCAGCGTCAAAAGTCGCTCATCTGGTCGTAGAGCGAAAAGGTACAAAAGTGATGAGCGGCTTTTGACGCTGACCCTACAACATACATAATTATAATTTTACAATAACGTAAGTACTCAACGTATTTTATTTTATTAAACACATTCTAATTTTTTATTACCCATTGGGTGCCTACGAAATAAAATTACAGCTCGAGGAAAGGTCGCTTAGATAACTACTGTACTAGAAAATAGACTCATGTCCCCAAGATTTGGTTGAAATTTTGTCTGATAATATATGTCGTTTATCGTCTTTGTTAGATAAAGCAACTTTATTGACAGATTGAGTGAAGATCTCGTGCCTAATCGATTTAAATAATATGTGTTTTTTCCGAACTATTTTATCATTGAATAACACATCCCGATAATCATTTAATGTTAACTCTTGAACTGCTGGTTTTTTTATTCCTTTAGCCTTTTTGATAAGAGATTTATCACTTTTGATACAGTATAGTTTAGAACGTAACCCTATAAACTCGGTAATAAGTTCTCCTCCTAACTCATCTTTGAATAACCCAGGAATCTTCTTGTTACGTAAAGGTATTTGCAAATCATTTACAGGGTTATAATTGCTTGTGTCAAAAAAGTTTAAAAAAATATTTTTTAAATCGCTGTAAAAGTCTGCAGTTTCGATTTTGTAAATAAAACTGTCGGTATCAGTGTAGCACAGAGTAACTTGATCTTGGTAGTGTTTTTTTATTACCGTGTAGTGAAATTGGTACATATGACTTTTAGAAAGTTCTAATACAGAGAATCCTACGTAGATTGGTTTATCTAAAATTACTTTTTCAGGCTTCATTTGTACGACAACCAAATTTTCAGACAACACTGTTGCACTATGGAAATTCGGTTTGGCAATTAATTTGTTAGCACAAGTAAACTTTTTTGTTTTGTTTTGACGGTCGTGCCACTTATTTACTAATTTGACGTCAACTCGCCGCTCACTGTCTTCAAGAGTTTTCCCAAAAACTGAGTTATTCATTAATTTAAAAAGGTCTTGTTGGAAAGGAGTAGTAGCTTTTTTTCTCAGTTCTGTATTTAAATGAATATACTGTTTTAAGAATGGACTTTGACGAAACCTTATAACGCGATGGATTTTATCAAGAGTTAAGCCGTTGCGTAAACATGTTTTCAGATGGACGTAATGAATGACGTATTCGTATTTGTTATATAAATTTGGGATCAATTTGGTCGTTTTTCCTCCTGGAGGAATAAATTTTTGTGCGCAAAATGGATAGTCGTTATGGTTATGGTGTAAATTTTCCGGATATAGCAAGTCAACTTCCAGAATAAATCCAAATGGAGCATCATCTTCGACAGACAAAATATCTAGTTGGGCAATTTCATGATGATCTAGAAAACTAAAATTAGACATGGGCAACGATTGACACATACTGTAACCATATAAGTTATTGCAATCGATATATACTAAAAACGAGTCTGGTTTATTCATGTCATAAGTTTCCATGTACTTATTATTAGCCTGAGCATATCTGGTCGAACACATGCAAATACCACCTCTTATTCCTTTTTGTATGAGTCGAATTATTTCTAATTCGGATATCAATTCAAGCTTAACTCCGGTTTTTAATAACATAGCATCAAACGATAAGCTTGGAGCAGTTAAATAGAATGCCGGATCTAAATGATAATTTAACTTGCAAATGAACCGAAAGTTCTCAAAAATATCTGATAAAAGCAACACATCAGTTTTTAGGTAAAGATCAGTATATTCTCCCATATCTTTGATTTTAAATTCGGACCATACAGATTGCGCATGTGCGTAATCTGAATCGCTTATTTGTTCGTTGGAAAGAGAATTAAAAAACAAGTTCTGTGATGGAAGCTCGGTCTCTGTAAACTTATCCCAGCTCGACATATAATCGTAAGGATAAATACCTTTGCGAGTTAATAATTTATTTTTTTTAGTTTCAGGATAAAACTTGTTCAAGTGAATAAAATCATCTTTATGTAAACCATTCGCTAATTTTTCCAAGCTTGTTCCTAAAAATTTAAAAGAGTCTACAAATCGAATTTGTGCATACTTTTGATCTGAAATCCACAAAAACTTAGTGAACGAAATATAATTTTCTTTATTTTTTGGGATTACTTTCACAGGCCCTGAACATTTACTAAGTTCCTGTATAAACAAATGACAATCGTAACCTGCTAAGTTATGAAAGAAAACAGGGACCAATTTAGGAACGCGAAAGCGCAGATTGCAGTACTGGTGCGCGGCACCGCGATAACGGCCCGTTA